>OY755047.1:38998970-39598970 GCA_963576565.1 Aspidapion aeneum | reverse complement strand
AATTCCTATCTAAGGATTTGGGTTGGTAGCAAAGTTTAAAAAACATTTCCAAACTAGTAAGAACCCTTCATTTTGAAATTTGTATTGGAGAACTTGACTTTACCACTATCTCAATTCTTTTTACGAAATAGGAATAGCATTTTTGCCCACTTGGCTTTTTTTAAATGAAATGTTTTCGTTATGATACTATTTTTGTTTTGTTTTAAACAGTTAAAGAAATGATCGGTTTCTGCAATTTAAAAGTACCCATGGTTAATTGGTATCAAAATTCATTCACAGTAGAAACCGTTATCCCGTTTAATGAAAAACGTGTAAAAAATAAAATTTTACCTGTAACAAAAACAAAAACACTTAAATGTAAAAATGTTACATGCAATCGCTATGAAAACATGCAAAATTTCAAAAATTTAAAGGCATAATTCCGCGTAGCGTCATTATGAAGATCGTTTCATCCCACGATAACGATGTCTGAACAAATTTCGCATTTTAAACAATTCGTGTTTGTGAACTTGAGCCAATAACAACGCCCAAAACACACCTTTTAACAAGCTCGTTTATGTTTCAAACTCAGAAATTGAGATCGTACATTCGTACTCAAAACAAATGGGCAAAGGGCAATTCCAGGCAATCACCGCATCATTCAGTGGTGACTTGTGGATTTTCATATAGGAGGGTTTTTCTCAGTCATCACAAAATAGAAATTATAATAGCGTCGTTTAAGCTTAGGTCAAAATCATACGCGAAAAACGGCCTAAAACTACGTACATTTTAAGATGTAACTTCCCACCTTCTTGACCAAACTACTCTAAAAGAGGTGGTGTTTGATTTTTTACACCACAGACAAAATCATAAAACTATTTACACATGTGAGGCGCATAGAATAACAGTGGGCTAACTCCACCAAGACTAGTTTGGAGATAATAAGGGTTTTGTGAATTTTGTCACAGTTAATTAAAATTACTTTTAAAAAAAATTTATCCATCTATTAGTAACACCGAAAACTAAGAGATAGACCAATTTTATTCTAATAAAATTCACATAAAGCAATGCGTTTTAGATTGAATTTGGCATTTCTGAAAAAATTGGAGTTAGCCCACTGTTATTCTACGTGCCTCATGTGTTAATCACGGATGTCTTGTTTAAGATAGTACAAGGTTTTAACTACGTAAAACTAGAAAAAAATCTCAAATAATAAGTCAGTAAATTGTTTCTCGTACACTAGATAAATAAAAAACAGCTAATTCATATTCTAGGGCTGTTTTATAACCAGCGTAAGTACTGGGCTTTTGACCGAGAAAACTGAAAATTTCACGAACATTGCCGATATTTTGCGTGTTATTTCCGTATGATTTTATAGACAGATTTTCAAAGAGGAGGGAAAATCGAAATTGCAAGGATTTGGACAGAGATAAAATATGGACTTGGTTCGGGTTTGACCCTAAAGCGTGAATTACATGTCCAATAAGAGGGAAGAACCAAAAGATATTGCCATAGGAAAATAATAAAATTTATATATTATATGTTTATTTTGAATACGTTTACAGAAAATAATAGTTTTAATTTAATCATATCCTGAAATTTATTATTAGAGACATTATTTTGGAAGGTCATTGACCAAATGACCTTATTGAGGAGCCGTCGCTGTAATGGTTATCACGTTTTCATCTAAAATCCAAACTGTGGAAATGATGTATGGCTGCGAATCCCTAAGAGAAAATTTTAATCATATTAACCCTATACATCCAAACATTCGTTTCACCATACCTAAATACATCGTCGAATCATCATCCAGCACAGTAATCATTTGTTATGAATTCTCTGGTTTAGAGAGCAGTAAAGTTATCCTTACCCGAATTTTTAGACGAGGAATTAAAATATCTTGGATTTTCTTTCCAACAATTTTCACTATAAATATATCAAACGGTTCATGAGAAAGTACACTTTGCCACAAAACACATTATCTGTCCCAGGTATTTATATTTCTCTACTTGTATTTTCTCTTAGTTTATTCTGATCGTGGTATCTTCATCTGTGTTTACTATGATTTTAGTTTTAGTGTAGTTCATACTCAAGCCCATATTTTTAGCTGCTGTATCCAGTTCTGCCAGCATTTTTATTGGTTCTTCTTTCTTATCTGTTATTAAGGCGATATCATCAGGATATTTTAGGTGGTTCAAGTATTATCCGTTTACTTTGATGCCTATTTCATTATATCAAAAATTAATAAAAAGCATAACATCCAAACCAGATTCTATATATGGTCCGAAAATCTTTTCTCATTTAAGATCGGGCAAAGACTTAAATTCCTTTTGAAATATCAGTAGTCTACAGCATCCAAAATAGCTGCGGTAAAAAACGCATTGAAATAATAGTCATATATAAATCATATTTTGTTCAACCAATCTAAAATTCTTGTCTCTAGTAGATTTTTCTATCAAAGAAAAATCAGAGAATCTATTGAAATCTATCAACATCCGAACAATATCATCCATGACTGTTCTTTATCTTTCACCTTGAGAATTAGTCATCCGTGACATACTTGCGCTTTTAGCTCAGCCTTCTTCTACGCCTATATATATAAGATATATCCAGTGACAACTTAAATCAGTTCCGATACAACTTTTGCTACTCAGATGTAGGATAAGTTGGAGAGAGGACCACTCGAATTGATAGCAAGTGGGGGTGAGGTTGGCAAGGATAAGGGGATCCTTATCCTTGGGTACTCTCTCGCATTGTTGTTGTTGTTGTAAATTAAATCAGTTACAGACGCCATCTGAGGAACCCAACATAATGATTGGCGAAAGGTCACAAGAGTGCTGGTTTGTGATTTTTTTGAAATATTGATATGCCAATTAACCCTATAATTAACACTGATCCTAATGACTTTCCTGTTAAACTGAGTGATTCTTTGACATATTCTCTTTTATTTAATTACTGAAGGTGCGGTTTCTATCATTTCGTTAAGTACAATAAGTTGATGCTTGTTCATTAGCAAGTTTACCAACTAGATTTGGTGGCCTTGGAATACGAAATGGCGAATTTTTGAGTTATCCTTCTTTTCTAGGATCAGTTCATGACACCAATGTTTTAATAAAATTTAATGTTTCAGATTATATTTATGAAACTAGTGATTCGCTTTAAACAAATGGCTGAATCTTTGCAATTTATCTATTTTGACAACTTAATGTGTAAATATATGATATCAAACAAAATTGAGAGCACGAAAGACATAAAATCGTCTTCTCGCTCTTCAAGAGAAAAAAGCAATGCATGGCTTATAGCCACTTGCACCAAACATACCAGAAAATAGCACTTTCAAAAGTGTTACTTTTATTTTTTGTGTGGATTCAAGGTGGATTCACTTGTACCAACAATTTTGAATGCCACTAACGAAAGTGGCGTTGCCAAATTTATTTTACTAGAAATTGCTTTGGCCGAATGACCAAATAAAGTGAATTTGGCGTTTGTGACAGTCCATAGCTTGGCTTGCGTCGCCTATTGTTTATAATTTTTTTCTATTTCTGTGTTGAAAGTTTATTATTTTGTGCTCTTTTTTAATTTGTTTTGCTAATATGTCGCAAAGACATAAAGACTTTACTGATCAAGAATTAATTATGTTATTTAGTTTTTGTTTTTGTTGTTTTATAGATTTTTTATAACTAAAACACCATTGTGGATAATTACTATTTTATTATAAAATAAAAAGTTAGAAAATAAACATATTTTATATTTTTTTTATATGTTATATGCTCTAGGTTATAAAGTGTTTCTTTGTACAGGGTGATGTTTTATGATTTCAGAATCCCTGTCACTCGGTTATTATTGGGACTTGAAAGTTTAAACAAAAAACTGCTCGATTTGGGTAATTATGGCACTTCAAGCTGTGCAACAGTTTTTATTGCTACCTCACTATATACAGGGTGCGGTAGTGAGGTATTTTTTTTGAAATTTCACCCTCTATATTTTTAATTTGACTTTCTGGTATGGTTTTAAATATAGATGTATAGGATCTTTATAAAGAAAATGCATTATACCTCAGAAAATGTTTTACATAGCATAGACATATATATTTTTATGAAAAGACGAATTCAAGAATGTAAAAATATATGTATAGGGTGTTCAACAAGGTGTTCAATTAAAATAAACTGAACTTAATGACGTACCCTGTATATGATGAGATGACAACACAAAAACTGTTGCAGTAGGTACTTGAAATGGCCATAAATTACCAGATCGACCAGCTTTGTTTGAACCCAATAATAACGGAGTTAGGTACAGGGATTGTGCAATTTTAAAAAATCACCCTTTACATACAATAAAAACGCTAAAGGGTCCAGCGTCTGATAATAATTGTATCTCTGGTACCCAGTGACTAAGGAATATGTCTTGTGGGGCCAGAGACCCCCTTAGGGGGGAGGGGCAAGTCCCAATGCATCCCGCATCCTTGGGTGCGCCCATGGGTACCTATATATATTTTGGAATGGAAACCCAAATTGTACCAGGTCCAAAACCTCTACATTATTTGCTCAACATAAACCTCAGTTAAAAAATTGTTGTCCAAATAGTTCCTTTATGAAAAATATTTGCCCAAATTGACACAAATCACATGAAAGATCAAAAAACAACAAAAAAAGTTTAAAAGACAATCTATATAACCCCACATTTGGGTTTAGTGACTGTTTTAGGGTCGGATATTCTACACTAACTAATAGATGGTGCAAGAGTTTTAGTGGCCACTAACACTAAAGTGTGACCCTAAACGCTTGGTGCAAGTGGCTATTAATGCTTTGCATTTTCCACCATTAGGCATTTTGCTAGATAATACAACATTCCGTATTTCGGTTGCTCTTTGCTTGGGTCAACCGATGTGCGATCAACATACCTGCATTTGTGGACAAATTGTTGATATTTTTGGTCAACAAGGCCTGAGCTGTCCAAATAGTACAGCAGCTGGGTTATCTCGTGACCGTTTTTTAAATGCTATATAATACATCGATCATTGACTGCAGCTGATATTCCCAATATGTTGGAACCTGTAGGACTCTGTAGAAGTGACGGCAAGCGGGCTGATGCGCTGGGCGGATGGTGTGTCGTATTTCCCATGGAGAGAAGGCAAACAATTAATTTGGGATACAACCTGTTGTGACACCTTAGCGAATTCAAACGTTTTCAAAACAAGTAATAGAGCTGGAGAAGCTGCTTTTATTGGTGAGCAACAAAAAAAAACAAAATATAAAGAAATTTTAGACAAATATATTTTTATCCCCTTTAGTATTGAGACCTTAGGTCCTTGGGGAGAAGATGCGAGGCGACTAGTTGATGATATTTCTAAAAAACTTAAAAATTCTTGTTCGGTTGATTAGCTTAGCTATTCAACTGGGCAATTCTGCATCGGTTCTTGGAACCCTTCCCGAACAAAGAGACTTGGGGGAAGTTTTTCATCATATTCAAAATTAATTGTGTAATTCCAAATGTAGTTTATTACATATAATTAAGTTATTTTACTTAGTTATTATTATTGTTATTATTTTTTAAATAATTAATGTTATTGCCTTGTAATTGTAATTATGATTGTAAATGAATTGAATTGAAGATTGCTTCTTGTCTCGAGTCCAACTCGACCGCATCCATGGTCCAAATAAAAATCTTTCGTTTTTGTTTGTTAATCAGGACTATGGAAATACAATACAATTGCGGCGGTCATGTGGTATTAATAGGAGTATAGTTACTGCTTTTATGCAGTCATGTAGTTGAATTAGCGAAAACAAATATTTAGGCCACTGGTCGTTTTCAGACAGTTTTTCCACAATTTAATTTTAAAATTTATTTATATATACAGTGTGTCCACGGATTGAGTACCGGTAAGGTATAAATGAAAAACAAAAATCGATTTAGATTCTGATTTTTTGGAAATCGCTCCTGCTTGGTTTAAAACTAAGATGTTAAAAAATTATTCAAATCAATTAATCTACAGGGTGGTTTAGTAGGCTGATTTGATAAAAAGTGATTGTAAAATACCTTTGTTTTACAGATATCATAAAATGTTATTAAAGATTACTTCTAAAATAAGTCCTAAAAAATAATGATACTAGAACTTAATGCATAATAAAGCAAAATTAAATATTGACATGGATCATTTATTCGTAGCCAGGGCCAACCAAAAAATTACCATTGTCACAAAATGTAATAGATGAAATGTGACGTCCCTGTTAGATGTCTTGTTACCGAGTTAATATTAGGCACTTCAAGCATATACATAATATTCCAATACCCACGGTAACTGCCCATTCATGATGCAAACATACATGCCTTGGGGTCTTTAAGCAAAAAAAACCTGATTGGTTTCTTTCAAAGACATATGCATGTTATTTCCATATAGTACGTATTATTGCAATACCTACGGTACCTTACGATGGAGAATGCAAACATATTTGAAATAACAATATCAAAGGGTATAAGTCTATCCTCTTTCCGGCCCTTAAGATAAAATGTCCTGATTGGTTATACTTTTATGCATGAATATTATTTTATTCTTGTATTCGTTACGTCAAATCATCGGCGTACAGCTGACAAAATCTCTATGTATGTAAAGGAACCTGTGCATTTTTCGTACCTTTATGTATGAATGTTTGCATCAAACGCCAACCATTGTGTAAATAGGTAACAGGGAGTATTGGAATATTACGAATATGACTTCAAGGCCAACAAAAAAATACGCCACCTAAGAGGATAATTTTTGTTAATAGTGACCGGGGACAGATCGTACGACAGGGCTATCAAAACGGACGGGCCACGATCCTCCACTTTGTTGACATCAGATCGGGGGCTGATTTTTGAAGTTGGATAAAGCCGGTTTTGAGATTGTTTTTACTATATCTTGCAGAACATTTTTTTAAAGCGTATAGTAATCCTTAATTTTTCAGGCCCGCTTTATTAGCTCACACTAAAATTAGAGCAGAAGCGAATGTGACAAACACAGATGACAAAGTCAAAGACATGTCATATATAACAGGTGGCATGCGGTTCATGGCGGGTAATTTGAATTCAAAATAAGGAATATGCTAAATCTTGAAGATTTTAACCTTTTAATCATGTTGCATCCTTACAAATTTTGGTGGAATATCGGGATGGTGTCTAAGAATATTTCACTGAAATTTCGCGGAAATCTGTAGTGCAATTTTGAAAATGTCATAAAAAAACTTCTGACCTCCCCAATGTAAAAGTTAGCCCCGCGAGAACAGCTGATTTTTTTAGGGTCGTAGCCTGTATTAGCTCACACATATACTATACTATAGTAGTGTGAGCTATGGTGATCCTAATTTTTTTGAGAAAAAAAAAGTTCC
Source organism: Aspidapion aeneum (assembly GCA_963576565.1). Taxonomy (NCBI): domain Eukaryota; kingdom Metazoa; phylum Arthropoda; class Insecta; order Coleoptera; family Brentidae; genus Aspidapion; species Aspidapion aeneum. The sequence goes on along the minus strand of OY755047.1, from coordinate 39,591,627 downwards.
GATTTCAAAAATTTTTGTATATCTTTACGTTTCAGATGATTTTGAAACTTTTTTGTTGCGCCGTCTGTCTGTCTGTCTGTCTGTCTGTATGTCTGTCTGTCTGTCTGTATGTCTGTATGTCTGTCTGTAACGACCAACGCGCATAACTCAAAAACCGCTTGGCCGATTTTAATGAAATTTGGTACCTAGGCTGGGTCTTGGGTCGAGATGGTCCCATTTAAAAATGAACAAAATCCACCAAACACAAACCAAATAAAAGGGTGGGGGTAGATTAAAAAAATTAGAGTTTATGTAAAAATATGGCGTGTGTGATATCAAACGAAAGGTAATTGAGTCTGCAGTTAAACAAAATAGATTTTCGTTTATTTAAAAAAAAAGGGTGGGAATATATTTTAAAAATTAGAGTTTAAGTGAAAATATGGCGTGTGTGATATGAAACGAAAGGTAATTGAATCCGGAGTTTAACAAAATACCTTTTAGTTTTTGTTTTTTTAAGGGTGGGGGTAGATTTCAAAAATTTGAGTTTAAGTCAAAACATGGCTTGTGTGGTATTAAACAAAAGGTAATTTAGTCTGGAGTTAAATAAAATATATTTCAGTTTTTAGTTATATTAGCTCACACGTACACTATAACTATAGTACCTAGTGTGAGCTTAGGGGCCCATATATTGGGAGAGTATTTTTTTGGTTGGCCTTGGATAAGATTCATCAGTCTCTGAAGTGACCTTAGTTTTTTATAATCAAATAGCCTGTTTTCGTTGAAACACACTGTATAGAGATCACTGCTTCTTATAGGGATGTATACATGTATAATGGTTTTAATGCACCAGCATCCCATTATTAGACCCTTGGTCGGTTTAAAGGGCCTCTCATTTAAAAGCAGAACACACGGACTCCATGAAAAATCGGAAGCCTTATGTATACAGGGTGATTCAACAAAACTTTAGATTTAACTACATATTTTAGGTATTTATGACGGCCAAAATATTAGCTCAACCAAGATTTTCGTTGAATAATCAATTTTTATTAAGGCTTCACTTTAGGCATAGTGTAGGGGTAAGGCGGGTAAAATACTTAATTTTATAGGGTTACTTCTATTAAATAATCACCATTGCGTTCGTCATTTGGAACTAAGTTTTAGGTTTAAATTTTCAGTTTAAGCTATTTAGAACGCCATCATGCTTTTATTTTTGTAAAAAGTTGACTTTGCCTCATTTTGTCCCGCATACGGGGTAAAATGGGATATGTAAAATGGGATATGTGGCAAAACGGGTGGGACGGTTGTGGTTGTGTAATTTAGAATCAATATTTTTGTAAGACAAGTTTTATTTATTAAAATACTAACCAAGTATAAAATACTTATTTAAAAAATAAAAAGTTGTAATAAAATATACATTTATAATAATTAAATTTAGTATTTACAAAGTGTATAAAGAATTAAAGCGACCTAGTTATTGCTCTCCTATACGAATTTTGCGCCCACTTCTTGCAAAAACAACATAAAATACAACTTTCAGTAATAATACCAAAAAAAATTTTTTTTGGGGCAAAATTGGGTATGGGTTACCACAAGGTACCCCATTTTGTCCCCATGAAAGAACCCTTTTTGCCCCAAACCACCAGTTAAATTCAAACAAAAATCATACACAGTAAAAGGCTAATTTACGGGCAACGCGTTTAGTTAGGAATAATACATAAACCCACTAATTATTCAATGTAAACAACATTTTGAAAGGTCTGTAAAAAATGTACATACCGTCACAAAATGCGCAAGCTATTTTTACAATGAACAGCGTACAAAAACATGTGTTGAGCAAAAACCACTTTAGGCTCAGCCGACCAGCACCAATCATATTGCAGAGAGTTGAACCAGTCATGGGGATAAAATATCTAATATTCGGGGTTTAATTCTTGCGCAGTTTAGCTAAAACTGCGGTATCCCATTTCACTCCAGTATCTCATTTTGCCCCCTTCTCCCCTATACCTATAATCATCTACACTGTGCTTCAAGGACCCTTCTGTAATTTAGGTATGGTGTTTGATTATTGTAATAAAAAGTAATATATGTATGTATAATGCGATATATAATGCCGTTTCCATAATCAGCCGCTACATTGGAATTATTAAGACACGGCCCACATAGCACAATCACGTGTTTAACACGTAAAAAAGGCGTGAGAAAAAAACGTTGATTTTAAAAGCTGCTAGAAAAAACCGTTTATTTCATATATGAAAACAAGCTTAATAGGTCATTCATTAACGTTATAAAAAATAACGTTGCTAAAAACTGCGTTGTAATAACGTCATTATCAAATTAAAACAGTAATGTTTTTACGTTAGTTTCAAGTGATTTTTATCAACGTTATAATCACATTATAGTCACGTCGTTTCTACACGAATTTTAAAACGCGACTTGCATGACTTTTCTATTGAATATTTTTGAGATTTTACTAGCAGCAGCATTTTCCACTTTGACGAAATCTGTCAGGCAGTGCTTTGGCCTCTAAACTCCAAAAACCTGTTTAGGAACTGATCCCTGATCCTTCACGATCACGGCGCATCTGTTAATAACCTGATAAAGACACATTAATGTTCTGTGAAAGTGTTTACTGTTAAAAAATCTTGTTTAGCTTTTAAAAAAAACATAATATAGATATATAGATATTTTGTCTTGCCTTGAGCGCCATCTTTCAAATTGTCTTGAAGTGTTGTAGTCTTAAACTAGTGAACTTTTATAACTTCCTTTCGCGTCTCTTTTAAGTTAAAAAAATGTTATTAAAAAAACGTCGCCAAAAAAGACGCAGAAAGTTCGTAGTTTTAGAAGTCTTAATCTAGTGGCATTTTAGAACATGTTATGGAGGACTTTTCAAGTGTGAATTTGGTACATGAAAATAACGAGGGTAAAAAACACGTTATATACACATCACCAGAAACTTCAGTAAAAAGTTCATTTTTATAGCTTGATTTCTCCTTGTTTTTAAGTTATCTTTCAGCATTTAGATTTAAGAAAATAAATATTATGTTGTTGTTGATGTTGTTTTCAAGTAAAAAATAATTTTGTTCACGTTAATTTAACGTTCATGTGATTTTTGTGCTATGTGGGGGGACTTGACAGCATTCATGTTGCATTTGGTCAACCCTGCAACAGTAAACTCTGTATCGAAACAGAGCCTATCAGAACAATTCTTATTTAAAATGGCGCCAGTACAAAACAGCACCTTTTCTTGTTCATATTTTCTAAGAGAAATTTTGTTGGAAAACTTGAGATTGTTGTCAATGCATCATTTAATTATTTAGCCCTGAGTATCGTGTTGCGAATGAAACCAGTTTCAATGGGGATGTTTTTGAATGACCCTCCAAAATCCATAACCGCAAACAATATTATTAGGTCGGCATAAGCGGCACGAACTACAGCCAAGAGACCTATAGAGAAACTACAATTTGCAAAGTATTTTTAAACGACATATGGCAGGAGTTTTAGGAAAACAATATTGTTACGTCCCTACATTCTCTTCACATTAATACTAAATAAACATACCAAGAGCATTATCATTATTTGGATATTAAGTAAACGACTTTTGAAAGTAAACATTGGCTATAAAAGCGAACCTACTTTCTATTACATTCACTCTCAAAAATTAGTTCTTAGTTAGAAGTCATAGTAGTAATCAACCTAGCTTTAAGTCTTTAGTAGTAAATAAAGTTTTTTTAAAAGTGATTTTCTGGTTGTGATCATTTAACTGGCGCTGCGAACAGGATACCTACAGCTCTTCTTTATTGGGATACCATTGCAAGAGTTTGGTTCTCAAGCCTTTAGTAGCTTTTCAAGTAAAAATTTGGTTCAAGTGAACGCAGTCGTGAAAAATCCTCCTTTATTGGGTTACCATTGTGACGGATTCCACGCTGTTTGCACATTTCCTGAAGAAAATGAGAAGATTTTCCTGAACGAACCTGACGCACCAGAAAACACGAGAAAACAGCCTTCGCTTACCTTTTGCGGAGAAACCTCTACATGAAGATCTTTATCGGAAGCCCGTTGCTCTTCTTGTAAGTTTTTGCTAGTTATTCATTAAAAAACTTCTTAGATTAAGTAACAAAAAAAAAATATAATAATCAAATAAAATAGCAATAATTAGATGAGCGAAGGAAAAATTGAAAATTTAACAAGTTTTTTAAATCAATTAAAATTAGAACAAATCTCTGAAAATTCTAATCAATCACTTAAGAAAAACACAAAAATGGATGATTTTAAACTATTAGCCTCATATTTACCGTCATTCGATGGGAAGTCGGAACATTTAGAAGCTTTTATATTAAAAATAGATAGGTTTTACAATAAGTTTAGGTTACAGTATTTAGAATTAACAGAAAATTGCAGAAGTTCACGCATTACGAAAGATGCTGAAAGCTTTCTTCTTTCCAGACCAGATTTGACCACCTGGACTCAAATAAAAAATGCACTACGCCAAAAAATATGGAGATCCTATCTCATATCAGGTTCTAATGCAAGAAATTAATTATTTTACCAAAACGAAAAATGAAAGTGACACTGACTTTTGCGATAGGTTAAAATTATTTTTAAATCGTGTACATTTAAAAATTCGGGTCGCGGTTCGTTTGTCGAAAACACGTTTATCGAAAACATCTTTATCGAAGACATTTTGATCAAAAATCTTAATTTCGAATGACATTTTGATCGAATGACATTTTGATCGAAAACTTTTTTATCGAATACAACTTTTTCGAATGACTTTTTAACCGAAAACATTTCTAACATACATATATTTTTTTAAAACATACTCTCCTGACCTCTTTCCCGGGATCCTAGAGAATGTGAAACCTAACCGTTGTCAATCGATCGCCAACGTAACCGAACCGTGTCAATGTAGATAGAAATTAAGATTTTCGATCAAAATGTCATACATTTCTAACATACATATATTTTTTTAAAACATACTCTCCTGACCTCTTTCCCGGGATACTAGAGAATGTGAAACCTAACCGTTGTCAATCGATCGCCAACGTAACCGAACCGTGTCAATGTAGATAGAAATTAAGATTTTCGATCAAAATGTCATTCGAAAGTAAGATTTTCGATCAAAATGTCATTCGAAATTAAGATTTTCGATTAAAATGTCTTCGATAAAGATGTTTTCGATAAACGTGTTTTCGACAAACGAACCGCGGTCCAAAAATTCACGCCGAAGTTCCCGACGCAAATATTAAACTTGCTTTTATTTTTCAAACAAACTATCAAGCAGTAAATACTTTTATGGCTAATGCACCACTAAAGTTACAATGTAAGCTAATGCAACAAAAACCAAAAACATTAGATGAAGTTTACGCAAAATTAACAGACTTTAACCTCCTCGAATCTCAATTAAGATTCACAAACCAACACTTACATACACCACAAACTAAAAGTTATTAAAATATTATACAACCCGCGAAATTAAATACGTCACACAGATCTCCACAACATCAGCCCTCATTTTCCCAAAATCAACATTCATTTTCACAACAACAGCCCTCATTTCAACCTAGACCTAATTTTGTACAACAACTAAATCCTAATATTAGACCTCAGCAATTTCCAGCCCAAAATAATGTTTGGAAATCTCAACCAATAGCTATTCAACCAAGACCATTACCTCCTAGGCAATTCCCTACTAATTATCAAGTTTTTGGAAAACCACAAAATGTGTTCCATCCCAAAAACTCCAATCAAGCTAGAGACCCACCTCAACCGATGTCCACATCAACTATTTTATCCTTTCGCCAACGTCAAATTTATAATATTGAAGTAGAAGATAAAAATCAAACTTTTCCAACTTGTCAAAATTTTGAAAACTATAATAATGAAAATCAAATCTTTTCTCAAGAACTCCTTCATAACAGTTATTACCCTACACAAGAAGAATCAGAATCAGTTTTTAATGAAAATAATACACAATCAGAAGAATTACAAAATTTTCCAATACAGCCTCTAGAACCACCCTCGACTTAAATAACATCTGTCTTAAAACTGAACTACCCTACTTATATTCACCTCAAAAACAAATTACAATCTTAATAGACTCTGGAGCATCTCATTCAATAATAACACCGAGAATTGCAAACTTTTATAAAAATCAAATTTTTGAAGAACCCTTTCATGTAATAGCTTGCTAACAAAAATACCAGGCAAATAAAACTTTTATCCGACTTTGGCATAAATAAAAATTTTCAAATGAGAATCTTAGACTGGCACAAAAATTTTGACGCTCTTATAGGGACTAGCGATTTAGAAGAATTAAACGCTATAGTAAATTATAAAGAAAAAACTTTAACAATCAATAACATAAAAATTCCTTTTGCCAACTCCTATAACCAACCTCTTCAAAATCCGATAAAAAGTAACAATAATTTATTAATTATCCCGGTCGACTATTATAATGGTGATGCAAGATTACCATCCTTTCAGATCGATGATTACATTTTTCCCGACAGTCTCGTCAAAGTACAAAATGGACTTTGCTATCTACCAAAACCCCATCCCAAAGTTGAAATTAACTTTATGGAAAGTGTTCATGTAATCCCACAAGAACATTTCAAACTTAAAAATCCGCCAAAATCTTTCCAAAAAAATGAAGTAGTTAATCAATTACGACTAAGCCACTTATCGGAATTAGAAAAAATCTATATAACAAAACTTTGCAAATAATTTTATGACGTAATGTGTTCAGAAAATTGCGATTTAACATTTACAAACAAAATTAAACATTCTATTAGAACAACCAATGACCGTCCCATATATGTAAAATCTTTTAGACATCCACCTGCAACAAACGTAGAAATTCAAAAACAAATCCAAAAATTACTTGATAATAAAATCATAAGACCCTCGATTTAACCATACTCAGCCCCCGTTTGGATCGTACCAAAAAAATTAGACGCTTCTGGAATAAAAATATATCGCATGGTCATAGACTACCGACAATTAAATACACAAACAATAGAATATAAATATCCCTTACCTCGAATCGACGAAATCCTCGATAACTTAGGAAAATGTAAATATTTTACAACCATTGATTTAGCCCAAGGATTCCATCAGATAGAAGTTGACCCCCAATCTATAGAAAAAAACTGCTTTTACGGTCAACCATGGACATTTTGAATATTTAAGAATGCCTTTCGGTCTGAAAAATGCCCCCGCCACCTTTCAACGTATGATGGACGAAATATTACGCGACTACCTCTACAAATTTTGTTTTGTTTATATGGATGACGTCATATTTTCCAAATCTCTCGAAGAACTTTAGTCCATTTAAGAAAATTTTTTAAAAAATTCAGAGAAGTTAATTTAAAAGTTCAGCTTGATAAATCTGAATTTTTACAACAAGAAGTTTAATTTTTAGGACACATAATAACACCCGAAGGTATAAAACCAAATCCAAATAAAATCGAAGCAATAATTAAATACCCCTTACCTAAAACAAGAACGGAAATTAAATCTTTTCTCGGATTAATTGGCAAAAATAACGATACCTTTTACAAAATGCTTAAGAAAAGATCAAAAAATTAATTTAAATGACCCTCAGTATTCAGACGCTTTCGAGAAATGCAAAGAACTAATTACAAATTCACCCGTACTACAGTACCCCGACTACTCAAAACCATTTAAATTGACAACCGATGCTTCCAATGTTGCCATAGATAGCGTCTTATCTCAAAACGACAAACCAATTGCATACTATTCTCGAACACTTAATACAGCCGAACGCAATTATTCTACTATTGAGAAAGAACTTTAAGCCATTGTTGCCTCTACGAAACACTTTCGACCCTATCTTTACGGCCAAAAATTCCTTGTTGAAACGGATAATAATCCCCTCGTATGGCTTTCAAAAATAAAAGAACCGAATTCGCGTTTAATGAGATGGAAATTAAAATTAGAAGAATTTAATTTCGAATATAAAACAGGAAAATAAAATTATGTTACGACGCCCCTTCTAAAATCGAAATAAATAATGATGAAGTCGAATCTATTGCCTGCACTGTAGGTGACGATGTTGCCAATACAAATGATTTTACGTCACCTGACTTTTACGAGGACAATCAATAGATATAACGGTCCACTCAAATAAAAATAATGAAGGAAAGTATTTACCAATTTCCGAAAAAACAAAATCGCTTAGTCATTGACTATGGAAGAAACTATTCTTGAACCTATTTAAAACCATTTAATAAAAATCATTATTCTTGCCGTGTAGAAAAAAGTAAAGAATTAGAACAATTAAATAAAATTTTATTGGAAGTTATACGACCAGACACGACATTTACAGTTTACATCCCAAACGAAGATTTAAAACAAAAATTCGACTGTCATAAACTCTATACTAAACCCCACAGCTAAATTAATTTTTTCTAATAAATACCTTGAAGATGTTACTAACGAAGATCGACAAAAATTAATAATTGAAAACTACCACACAAAAATCATAATGGAATGAATAAACGAAACATATCAATCCTTCAAAGAAAAATACTATTGGCCCAAAATGCGTGACACAATACAAGATTTTATTAATCAATGCGATCTTTGCCTACAAGCCAAATACGAGAGAAACCCTTATCACATAAACTATCAGGGAGCCCTTTTAAGTGAAAAACCATTCAACATTCTTTTCTTAGACACTTTCTCGACCCAAAATTGTATCTTTTTAACCATAATCGATTCCTTTTCAAAATACGCACAGGCTTACCATATTCAAGATAAAAATGACGTAACCATATTAAATAAGTTAGGACACTATTTTTCACACCACAATACTCCAGAAAAAATAGTAATGGATTCCGGAGTCGAATTCAAGAATATTTTATCATCTGTATAGTTTTACTATACAAGAATATTGTAAACTTTTTAACATTGAAACATACTATACTACCTCTTATAACCCTACCTCAAATAGTCTAATCGAAAGATTACATTCTACTTTAGTTGAAAAATTAAGAATATTAAAATTGCAAAATCCTTATGAATCTATCCCCAATCTAATGACATCCGCTATATTGATTTATAATCAGAGTAAACACTCGACTACTGGTTTCACACCTTTTAATCTTATTTACGGCCCTTATATGAACGAACCCATAATTAACCAATGACTTAACTGTTTACGAACAATACAATGAGAAACGCAAAAATGAAGTCTTACCCTTTTTAAATGAAGTTTATCAAAACACGCTTCAAAAACAACAATAAAACACGGAGAAAGGAAACAAGAAAACGATTGAAAACCCAAAACTATCTGAAGAACAAAATATTTACAAAAAACAAGTCAAACCAAGTAAAATTTGCCCAAAATATATTCCTCTGAAAATTACAAAAATCAAAGATAACACCTTAACTGGAACAACACGAAATAGAAAACAAATAAAAATACATGTTAGGAATATTAAAAGAGTAAGAAAAAGAAATCTAAAAAAAGATATTTCTTTACAGGAGCCTCCTGACCCTCCTGACAATCCCCAACCAGGCCCTTCAGATTTATGAAATACCTGCCACAGGGTATTACAATGAAAAAATAGGTCAAGCTCTTATTTTTGATCATAATCACAAAACATTTATTCATTTTAACCTTACGCAAATCAGATCTACTTTAGGCCAATTTTTTTTTTATTTGTCAAACACACTGTGTTTTTTTTTATTACAATCTAGTCAGTAAGACTACTTAGCAATTTTGTTTTAACTTAATTTACTAGAAAAGTCAGATTTAAACTTAGGGTTCACTCAACAGTTCTCCCCGCTTTGTTTATTCTGTAACTCACAATTGTGTTGTGTTTATAGCATTATTTTGTTTTATGTGTAATTCACTTAGTTTACTAGCTCAAACGGCTTCACTCTTTTTAGTCGTCGAACTAGCATAGTATTGTCTAGAAGCTGAATTGCTTCCACATTCACATGCCGATGGAGTCTATCTTCATGGCTTTTTGCGTACTTTTTTATAGTCTCTGCTACAGTTTCGATTTTTAGATCTCGATGAAGGTCACTATTTCGAACGTACCAAGGTGCATTCACAATGTTTCTTAATACTTTATTTTGAAATCTCTGTACAACTAGAATGTTACTCTCTTTAGCACAACCCCATAGTTGAATACCATATGTCCATACTGGTTTCAGTATTTGTCTATAAAGCAGTAACTTATTATGAATTGTTAAATTGGACTTCCTTCCAATTAGCCAGTTCATTTTTCTATACCTTATCTCAAGTTCTTCTTTTTTTTTCTTAACATGTGCTTTCCAGCGCAATTTGGCATCAAGTGTCATACCTAGATATTTTGCCTGATTCGAATATGGTACTGGAATGTTGTTAATTGTTATTTGTATGTGATTTATATTTTTGTTTGTAAAATCAACATGAATTGATTTGGTTTCATTTAATTTTATTCGCCACTTTGTGGTCCAACTGTGAATTTGGGTGACTGCATCCTGAAGTTTTTCTATGCATTTTTCAATAGATTTTTCTACCGTCAATAAACCAGTATCATCGGCAAATGTTCAAGTGAACAAGTGAATAATAAGTATAGATAAAGGCCTAGTACGCTACTCTGAGTATGAGTCTTCCTGTTTTACTCTAAAATGTCTATCAGATATGTATGATTCCAAAATATCCGAATATTGTTTTGGCAGAAACCTTTTTAGTTTAAAATTAAGGCCTTCATGCCACACTTTGTCAAATGCTTGTGCTACATCTAGAAAAACTGCAGAACAAACTTTTCCCTCTTCTAGTGCTTTTTCTATTATATTAGTAATTCTGTGTACTTGATCTATCGTGGAATGCTTGTCTCGAAAACCAAATTGATGAGATGGAATAATTTCTTGTCTTTCTATGATGGGTTTTATTCTTTTAAGCAATAATTTTTCATAGAGCTTGGATATAATTGGCAGCAAAGATATTGGCCTGTAAGATGACACGTCATGGAGTGGTTTTCCCGGTTTTGGAATGATGATAACTTCTGCAACTTTCCACAGTTTAGGTACATACCATAAGCCTAAAAGACGCATTAATTAGGTTGCATAGTTTTACGATAGCTTTTCTGGGGAGTTGTTTTATGACTACCCCGTTAATAAGATCATACCCTGGGGCTTTTTTCGAATTAATATTTTTGATTTCTGTTAATATTTCTTTTGGTGATGTAAGCTTAATATGGTCCTCGATTTGATAGGGTTCATTTAAATGAAAGTGTTCATCTGGTGCTTCGTGGGGCTGAAATGTTTTTTCTAAATGACTTGCAAAAATATCTGCTTTTTCTTCGTTACTCCTTGCCCACTGGTTGTTAGATTTTCGTATGGGTGGAATTTGGATAATTGGTCTTTTAAAATCTTTGGTTGCTTTCCAAAGGGAATAGTCGGTATTTTTATCATCTGTAAGTTCATTAAGAAAATGGTTAATAGATTCATTTTTTATTACTAGAATTTCTCGCCTAATGCGCTGCGTCATGTTGTTGAGATTTGTTTTGTCCCGAGGATCACGGCTTTGTTGCTCAATTAACTGTAACGAATCAAATAATTCTTCAATCAGTCATATCTCAAAAACTAAACAATAAGATTTTTCAAAATACATTGGATCATCTTAACAACCTCCTGGACGATAACTATGACATGTACTCACGTATAACATCAATTAACAACAATGAAAGATATAAAAGAGGACTCTTTAATCTTATTGGTACCAGTATAAAATTTATCACAGGTAACTTAGACAATAACGATCTCGAATTGATCAACAAAAATATTAACATTTTAAAAGGAAATTAACACATACTTCAGAAAATTAACGATTTTTCATCTTTTGCAGGAAACATTACCCAAACATTCAATCACGCTATACAATCAATTAACACAAACACTATCCGTATACATAACGAATTTGAGTTAATTAATACAGAAATTCAATTACTATTTAGTCTCTTTAATCAACAAACACAATTAGAAAAATTGCGTAATTATTAGAAAAAATATTGCGAACTATTTCTTTTGCCCATTTAGAAACCGTTAATCTCGAATTATTTTCAAAACACCAAATTAATGAAATTTGGTTATTTTTACAACAACATTATGACGATAAAACTTTATGGTCCTTACAGCATCTATCAGAGCTAACCTTAATATGTAAAGCTGGAATTGTATTTTATAATGATATGATTATATTAGTTCTTAAGATACCTATTTTTACGAACCAAAAATGTAATTTAGAATTTATTTACCATTTGCCAAATGGGCAAAATCAATTGTTAGTTATACCAGGTAAATATTATTGTACTTTATGGTATTCGAAATGTATCGAAATTTCAAGAAAATGGATTTGCTATTCAAACATACAAACAAAATGTACTCTTAAAAATTGCACATCAGTCCGAGTTCAAAATAATTTTGAAATTTCTCTTTTAACCTTTAAGAACAACCTTTTATTATGTTCTAAAGAAAATCACGAAGTTTTTGAAAATTGCGATCAATTAAAAAAATTCAAAATACCTAAATGCACTCTGGTAAATAGTCCTTGCGAAATTATTTATCAAAATCAAAAATACTTGACGGACGAAAATAATATTGATTTTAGTCAAACTTTTAATGGTACTATTTTACCTATTAATTATACTACCAATTTAAAATTAGCACACCTATTTTTAGAACCTATTTTTCTTGAAAATATTTCTACTCATCATTATTCGTATGTAGTTATTACTTCTTTACTAGTTATTATAAGCATTTGTATAATTTGTAGTATACTTTTAATTAGGAAAAGGCTGTATGCAAAACTTTCGCAACATGTTGAAAATTTTGTCACTTTTGAAAAAGTTAAGAAATATGTTCATGAGGACATGAAACATCTTGGGGAGGGAGATGTTACGTCCCTACATTCTCTTCACATTTATACTAAATAAACAAGAGCATTATTTGGATATTAAGTAAGCGACTTTTGAAAGTAAACATTGGCTATAAAAGCGAACTACTTTCCTTTTCACTCCATTCCATTCACTCTCAAAAATCAGTTCTTAGTTAGAAGTCATAGTAGTAGATCAACCTAGCTTTAAGTCTTTAGTAGTAAATAAAGTTTTTTAAAAAGTGATTTTCTGGTTGTGAACATTAAACTATATACAGAAAGTCACTTTGATCGTAATCTACATATATTTTTTATTGATCCCATCTCCACCCTGGAAATGAAAAATCAATTCGATGTTTGCAATTTGGCACATTTTTTTCTTAAAATCTAGTAGAAACAACAAAAAATAATGCCGCAGTACTGAATCTGCATGACATAATTTTTTTATAAGTAAGCCAATTTTAATGAAGTATAGCTCCTGGACTAATAGCGCTCGATAAAAAAAAACTGGCGAGGGGTGCCTTGGGGCTTTCTTAACCCTACTAAATATTCTTTTTTAAAATTTTTAGAATGTAAGCGAAGAAAAATTTAAAAAAAACACGGAAAAATGCAATTTTTTCAATATAAGATGATTTTGTCAAGGTCAAACAAGATCCATATTTGATTTTGTAAGTGTCCAGGTCTGGGATCCATAGGTAATTACAGGAAGAATACATTGGTTATATACTTTCGTTTTGAATTACTGATGATATATTTTTTTTTAATATATAGCTTAATTTACCGAATGCTGCCCAGGCCAATCTTACTCGCCTCTTAATTTCAGCTGTTCGATTTTCTTTTTTTAGTTTAATAATTTGTCCCAGGTATATTCCTCTACTTGTTCTATTTTTTCTTGGTTTATCCTGATCGTGATATCTTCATCTGTGTTTGTTAGGATTTTAGTTTTAGTGTAGTTCATACTCAAGCCTATATTTTTAGCTGCTGTATCTAGTTCTTCCAGCATTTTTATCAGTTCTTTTTTATTATCTGTTATTAAGGCGATATTATCAGCATATCTTAGGTGGTTCAAATATTGCCCGCTTTCTTTGGTGCCTATTTCTCCCCAATCTAAGTTTTTAAAAACATCTTCTAGGGCCTGGTTAAATAGTTTAGGGGAAACTGTGTCACGCTGCTGACACCTAGTCTTATGCGGATTAGCTTAGTTCTTTCATGGATTTTGATTGATGTTCTTACTTCGCATACATTGGCTTTTAAGTATGTGTATCTGTGATCTATTCGGCTATAAGATGCTGAACTATTATTTATTATCAATAATTTAAATGGTAAAACTACAATTAGATGTATTGGAGATGCTGGCAACTGCGTCTAAAGCGTTTCTTTTTTACTTGGCACTTTTTAGTTTGGAAGACCGTTACCATGCGGATTACCCATTGAGTTGTATAACGCCCTGAAAGGGCCTTATTATAGAAGTCATTGGGATTACTCAATAAAAACTTGACATTGACGATTATTGTTTGTTATTGTTAGATATTTTTTTCTGTAAACGGCAACTTCATAGGCAAATGTCTCAAAAACGAATCAACAGATTTTTGACATTTTTACATGGTTGCAAAGACATTTACGAGAACTTCAAAAGAGGACCCGACTACTTCCCTCGCAAAGAAAATCGACGTGTTCGAGGGTTTTTTCTAAATTTCATCTAAAATACCTAAAAAAGTCCCTGTTAACTTTTTGATGGAACGGTGGTGTATTTTGTTACGGTTAAGTTGATCATTTGGAATGGATTACCCTTGTTTCTAACTCTCTCTATCATGTCAACGTATGCATCGGTAATTCCCGCAAATAAAAATATTAATAATGGCCCGACCTCAAGGGTCCAACTTAGGCCCACATTATCTCGTAAAGAATAGGCTGATATCACGCGACCATAAGAGGGGCTACATGGCAGATTTTATGTTTTAAATTTGGAGAACCAGTACTTAATCCCATAAAAACTGCACGATTATAAAATGTGTAGAGGGTGTCCCATTTTTGATGGTATTGAATGGGGAACTCAGTTATTTTAAAAGATATAGACCTGGGGATTTGACATTACTGTCCTTAAATTTCGAGACTTAAAAAAATAAGTCAAAAGATTTTTTCAGCCCTTGTAGTTTTGGAGCAACGAGGAAAAATTTAAAAATCCGTAATTCTAAAAATCTGTCATATCTTTGTTATTAGTGCAGATATATCAATTTTGTTAAAACTTCTCTACAGACAGTTGATCCTGTCAATAAAATGATGTTGGGTTGCGATATTTGGTCCGACGAGTGGAATTCGAGATTTTAGAAAGAAAAATCATAAGTTAAACACGGACCTGGATTTTTTTCAATTTTTTGCTTCACATTGAGTCTTTAGTTAACCCCTAAGTATAAAAAACATTGAAAAAAAAATTTGACAGCGTTTTAATAGAATTTATATATCTGCCCTAATAACAGATTTCTATAATTCCAAATTTTTAAGTTTTCCTTCGTAGCTTTAAAACTTTTAACATTTTTTTTGTCTCGAAATTTGAGGACAGTAATCATCAAAAATGGGACACCCTGTACAGATAGGGCAGAGAATGTTATAGCTGGTTGGGCAAAATGGCAGATTTGTTGATTGTTTAAATTTGTAATACCAGTACTTCATGATTATAAAATGTAAATAGAGAGGCCACAGAATGATATATATGGTTGGCCAAAAGTAATTTTATTTAAAACCTTTAACTTTTTAAAGAAATAAGCCATTTCTTAAGGCCGCTTGACATGGTGCATGACAATAAAATTTGTACAAATCCAGCTGATTGTTGCAGGCAATCCATTTTTATCGGTCCGGTGCCATTTTTTTGCATGCAAACTGTACTTGCATGCAAACTGGGGAATTTTTACCTAGATTCTGGGGAATCCATGCATGGCCATGCACAATGTCAAACGAAAAGAAGATTTTTTGCAGGCAACAATTTGACCGACATTTTGTGCTTGCAAAAATTTGCAGCGCGTCATGCACCATGTCAAGCGGCCTTTACAATTGAAATTTGTAAAATAAGAAAAAATATAAACATCAGTATTAAGCACTAATGGAGACACTTTTGGGCATCTTTTTTGGAATTTCTGTCCACTTATGCCACACTGAGGAGATCATAATAAGTCCACATGTCTGTGGCTAGTCAGTTTTTAGCTCCTTGTCGCGCATGCTAGGCCCCCCTGCTGACGAAACTTGATTACAGATGCGATGCATGAGAGGGTGGAGCACTGGTGGTCGAAAAGAGTTTTCTTTTTTTTTAATTATTATTACAAGCTTTTATTTAGCTTCAGATGTTCTGTCTAACTAACTATCAAATCTTGTGAAGCGTTTTTGACACACTTCCCATTATCCGATTTGGATGAAATTTGGTACACACATAGTGGTCTCATGACAATACAACATTAAGAAAAAAATATCCTCCCACCCCTACCCCCACCCCTTCTATAGAAAAATGTGTTTTTGACACACTTCCCGTTATCCGATTTGGATAAAATTTGGTATACACATAGTGGTCCGATGATAATACAACAATAAGAAAAAAATATCCTCCCATCCCTACCCCCACCCCCTTCCATAGAAAAATTTGTTTTTGACACACTTCCCGTTATCCGATTTGATTGAAATTTGGTATACATATAGTGATCCGATGACAATACAATATTAAGAAAAAAATATCCTCCTACCCCTACCCCCACCCCCTTTCATAGAAAAATGAGTTTTTGACACACTTCTCATTATCCGATTTGGATGAAATTTGGTATTCACATAGTGGTCCGATGACAATACAACATTAAAAAAAAATCCTTTCACCTCTACCCCCACCCCCTTCCATAGAAAATGCGTTTTTGACACCCCATGATCCGATTTGGATGAAATTTGGTATACATATAGTGGTCCGATGACAATACAACATTGAAAAAAAAATCCTACCACTCCTACCCCCACCCCCATCTATAGAAAAATGCGTTTTTGACACACTTCCCATTATCCGATTTGGATGAAATTTGGTATATATATATATATAGTGGTCCGATGACAATACAACAATAATGAAAAAATGTCCTCCCACCCTACTCCACACCCCCTTCCATAAAAAATGCGTTTTTGACACACTTCACTTCAAATGACTTTTATAAAATTTGGTATATGCATAAAGGTCCGATGACAATACAGTCCAAAAAAAAATATATTTCTACCTCTACCCCCACCCTCTCCTTCCCCCAATAGAAAAATGAGTTTACAAACAACTCACGATCAGCGATTTCATTATAATGTAGAATAAAATCTTCTGTTCTGTTATTGAACAAATATTTTCATTTAATAGAGTAGATAGCTGAGACTAAAAAGTAGAAAATAAATTGGTAAAAATTTTTTTTTAAGTCACAAGCTTTTATCAAATGCACTAAAAATTAAAAAATAATTTTCTAACATTCTAATATTATCATAATAATAAAAGCGATGGCCGCAAATCAAAGCATAAGTTAATCTAAATTTGTGATCTAAACACTTAAAGAATATTCAACATAGTCATACCTATGACAGAGAAATGCTGGGGTATCTTGGGTCGGGTTGGGTGGATTTGGTACCTCTGCATTTTTCTGCTAGATTGATTCTTGTAAATTGTGATATTTAATTTATACGGATTTCTTATCCTGCTAACATCGTCAAAATTTCCATCAGTCGGCCATCGCTTTTAAATTTTTACCAATTTTTTCTAAGTTACCTTTTTATATTAATAAAAATAATTGAAAGTTTTTGTATCACAAATTATACGTTTTCGACTTTTATCGCATAGACAAAAAAACATGTTTTACAGGTAACCATCGCTTTCAAAGGCGTACACAGAAATGAGCTTGAGCGCGAATCGTCACATAACCATGGATCCTGAGGGAGGGGAGGAGGTTTCAGTGCAGATCGGGGGGGAAATCTGGTAAGAAACGGAGGGGACAGCTGCCACCCCCTGGATACGCTCATGGTAGGTGTAGGTACATAATTGCTTACCAAATTAATGCATTTTTTCGGCGTTTTGTTTCTGGGGTGGAACTTACCTGAAAAAAAAAACAATTAATAATAATGTGGCACTAGTCGATTACCGATATATTTTAACAACGGCTGGACCAAATATCAACATCATATATTTTGGAATTTATAAAAAAATATCTATTAGTTTTAAGTCTAACGTACAGGGTATTCCGTAAGCGAATTACTATGTTTTTATAACTTTGCGATATTTATTTGTTTTCTTAGACAAAATTTTCCGGCGGTGTAGAATAAACCCTACAACTTTAGCGTTTACACTTTTTTGCTATCTCATAAAATAAGAGCGGTAGACCTTCACGGTAAAACATTTTGTGTACAATGAAAACACGTTCTTTTTTTAAATAAATTATTTTACCTTAAAACATTTTGTTTTGAATTAAAATATTTCTTTTTAGTTTAACGCAGCGTTTAATCTTGAAATTAGACTTTATTTTTCTTCTTTAATTGTTTTGTCTCAGTATACTCCGTTTTGTAACAAAGCAAATTGTTTTCATATAAGTAATATTTTGCTTCCAGAGAAAACGGTGCATTAGGTTAATTCAGTTCTAATTCATAATAAACAAATCAACATAAACAATTTCTATCTCACATTAAAATAAAGAGGCAGAACATTTTTTGTGTGTGTGTTCTCTTGGTGAATAGGAAAGCACAAATTATTTTACTTCAAAGCAATTTGCTTTAATCTAAGACAATTTTTTTTACCGTGTTGGTTTAAATAAACCGAAACACCCTGTAAATTAAAAATCGAATCTTTTGATGTGTCTCGCAACTTGCTGCGATAAAAGGCGTGTATAAAACTCAAACAACCACTTGTCCCCGATGGCCACTATTCCAGTGAAGCACCCAAGGAGGCGCATTAGGCCAGGGCCACCAGATTCTAAAATTCGGGATTAATTTTGTATAAAATAGTAGATAATTTACTACACACGCCTATGTTGGCCCTTGCAGACATATTTTCTAGGTGCGCCACTGCACTATTCCCGCTCTCTCCTTTATCTATTGACCTGACAATATTACTGTTATTAACTTCCAGAAAAAAAAATGGTTTTATTTTTCACTAAAATTGTTACTTTTTTAATTAAAAATAATTAAGGAGCAACTTATCAAACGCATTATGCCTATCCGAGGACAAAATTTACTTTGATGCGGTTCCGGGTTTACCTTTATCTCATTTAGGGGTAAGGGGGGCAATATAGTGTACTTAACTCTATACATAGGCTTATTTCTCTCACACTAATTTATTAGCACATTTGTGGCAATGATAGTCAATGATTTGTTGTTTGTTATTCAATATTGTGTAATACATCCAAATTTTCTAAAAAAATCGTAGAATACGAATTTCCATGGTGGGAGATCTGGCATATGGTGCAGAAGCACTCTTTTTCAAAAATTTAAAATTCGGGCTAGTTTCACTTTGGATTTTTAATCCGGTATTTTCCAGCATTTTCGAACATAATTTAACCATCTATCTCTACCCCTGACCCCAAATTAGGTCTAAAAACATGATTTTTGAAAAAAATTTGAAATTTCGGCAAAAAACACTCTTGAGAAATGAATGCTGACTAAATTTTGTAGGTGCATTCTAAAGTACAGAATTGGAGCACTCCTACGGACGGAATGTCAAATTATATATATATATATATATATATATATATATATATATTTATCGGTTTCACAACGTTCTACGTCTTCCGGTACCCAATCTCCACTCGTTTCTGTTTGCCCATAATTCATCATCTAGGCCTCTTATTCTTATTTCACTATCTATTCCTTCTCTCCAGCTTCTCCTCGGCCTTCCTCGTTTTCTTCGGCCAGTTGGTTTCCATTGTAATATTTGTTTAGGTAGTCTTCCATCATCCATTCTTTGTACATGTCCGTACCACACCAGTTGTTTTGTTCTTATATCATCCACTAGAGTACGTTCACCCAGTGTCATAATTTCTCTTATTCTTTGATTGGTAACTCTTTCTCTTTTTGATTTCCCTGCTGCTCTTCTCCAATAGTCCATCTCCGTAGCGGAAAGCATTTTTTCTGTTCTATCTTTGATTGGCCATACTTCTGAGCCGTACGTAATAATACTTTTAACAATGGTGTTATATATAAGCTTTTTGTTATGTTTTGATATACTCTGGTCCCAAATTATTCCATTTAATAAAGTTATTGCTTTTCTTCCTTGTACGTTTCTATCTTTTATAGCTTTGTCTAGTGTTCCGTCAGCTGTAATTTTTAGACCCAAGTATTTATACTCATCACAGGACTGAATTCGCTGCCCAGTATTTAAGATTAGCTCCTGTTTCGTTCCACCAATACACATATACTCTGTCTTATTGATATTAACCTCTAGTCCCCACTTATTGTACTTTTCTATTAGTTTTCGTGTCATATATTCGAGGTCGTCATAATCCTGAGCCACCACTATGATCATCGGCGAAACATAAAGTATACAAGGTGGTTTCATCCATTCCCATGTTTTGGCATTTTCTCTTCCAGACTTTAAGGACCTGTCCCAAATATATCTTGAAGAGCGTAGGCGAGATACAGCAACCTTGTTTAAGACCTTTATTTACTTGAAAGCCTTTGGTTAGTTTTGCTTTTATTTTAACTTTTGCCTTACTATTGCGGTATAACTCTTTGATGGCCTTAATTAGTTGTACGCTTATGTTTGTCTTTTCCAACGCTTTCCAAAGTAGATTTAGTGGTATACTATCATATGCCTTCTGCAAATCTACGTAAAGCAGATGGAGCTCTTGTCCGTATGCCATTTTCTTTTCAATAACTTGGGTTATTCAAAAGAGATGATCTGAAGTCGATCTACCCGCCCTGAAACCAGCTTGTTCTTCTGCCTCCATATCTTTATATTCGCTCTCCACTTTATTTCTTATTATTTTGCCATATATTCTGCTTAGCGTACTAGTTACAGATATACCTCTATAATTGTCACATATATCTTTCCTTCCTTTGTGTATTGTGGATATATATGACGTTTTCCACTCAGTTGGTACTATAGCTCCATTTAAATATCTTTGGAAAAGATTCCGTAATCTCCAAAACAATTCTTCAGTGCCATATTTAATAAGTTCAGCTGGGATATTTCCGGGTCCGGCAGATTTACCGCTTTTTAAGGTTTTGCACACGTTTTTGACCTCAGATATTGTGAGGGGTACTGGAGATCCCATCGTTCTAATGATATTGTCTCTTTCGTCTTCCTTGAATTCTGCTCTATCTTCAGTTAAAAGGTTTTTAAAATGCTCATCCCATTCTTTGTCTGGTATTGGTGAAATAATATCTCTGCATGTTTCTTTTTTGATCGATCTTATAGTTTTCCAGCTTTCGGTACTTCTCCTACCTCCTAAGTAAGAATCTATTTTCTGGCACTTTTGCATCCATGATTGATTTTTCTTATCACTGATCATTCTTCTCACCTTTGATTGCGCGATTTTGTATTCTTCTCTGCTTTTATCTGTCTTTTGGGATAAGTATGTGTGATATAATTTCCTTTTTTCCTCTATTTCACTTTCAATCTCAGCATCCCACCAGTATGATTTTGTTCTTTTAGGAGTTTCTTCCACTAATCCTAGTGCTTCTTTTGCAGCTTGATGGATGCTTAATGTGACACATTCGTATTCCTTATCTGGGGTTTCACCTGAACTTGAATTAAGTTTTTCGTTCAGTCTCTTTTTGTATAAGTTTTTTACGCTGTCATGTTCTAGGCTTAGTAGATTATATTGACAGTGATCAATTTCCTCATTCACTGTATCATCAAGATTTTGTTGATGGAGGCTTCGGCCTTGATAAGGAAAGAGAATTTTGGTCTCCAGAAAATAGTGATCACTTCCGCATGTTGATCCACGCTTTGTTCTGACATCTTGAATTTTTAGTTTTGTCTTTTGTTTAGTGATAAGATAATCAATGACGGATTTCAGGTTTTGTGAGGGTTTGGTCCAGGTATATTTGTGTATTTTCTTATGTTGGAACAAACCGTTTTGGATTGTTAGGTCTAATGGCTCACATACTGTGATAAGCCGGTTTCCATTGTCCTTAACATCTTCTCCATATTGGCCAACTGTCAGATCATTTACTCTGTTACCTGTTCTACTATTTAAATCTCCCAATATTACAATTTCTCTAGATGTACTTACTGCTGATATTTCATTGTGGATTTCTTCAAAAAAATTGTCTTTCACGGCTACATTTGCATCGTCATTATACGCATAGATTCCAAAAATCGTAAGTCTCATTCCTTTTATTGTTATATTCATTCTTATTAGCCGTTCATTTACTGCTTCCCAGTTGGTGATAAATTTTCTAAATCTTTTGTTGACCAAAATAGATACTCCTTGTTGAGCATGTTTTTCTTTTGCCACTCCGCTATAGAAATGGTCATACTGTCCTAGGTTTTCAGATCCTTTTCCTATCTTCTTCGTTTCTGTTAGTACAGCAAGTTCAACCTTCATTCTGCTGCACTCATGTACTATTTCATTCACTTTTCGACTCATTCCTTGTACGTTCCATGTACCAAAAATCATATTCCTGTTTCTTTGCTTGGTTCGTCTTAGGTTTTTCATTTCTTTCCGAGGCGTTTGATTGGGTTTTTTAACAGTGTACGTTTTTTCCGGGTATCAGAGAGTTAGTCTAATGCCCCAACCCCCAACCTGGAAGACCAGGTGATTTTTGATCGAGGTTTTCTTCCCCTAGCCTTTGACGATTCCAACGCCGGTACTACAAGGCAGCATCTTCTTCTTTTATACTATCCCTAAAAGAAAGGGTTGCCACCTGCGCTATGATCACCGTACCGAGGTCCATCCTCTCCGCCTTTCATACCGATGTGGTCTTCTCCCGTAACCCTGGGAATGGGACCCAAAACAGGTGCTAACTCTCCGGGTCAGAGAGTACCTGGAATCTACGGAGGGCAGGGGTCGATTCATTTCCCCTGATAGACATCTGACGAGGTCTACCCCGTACCCGGAGTCAAATTAAGGGTAGTTTTTTAAAAGTATAAAGTAATTTTTTATTTAAACAATTTTTTCGCAAAAATCGTAAGTAAAGACTTGTGGAGACCAATCTTGTAGAGATTAAAACTGCCTAAAAAAATATATAAATTAACTTTCTAGTTTGAATTTTTAGCTGTCCAGTACAGCTTCAATTTGTTACTTTAGGAAAAAATCTATGTTTTTGTTATATAAAACACAGATTTCTCGACAACCAATATGTGTCATGCTTCAGCACTAAAATGGTCTTGGTGTGATGGGCGCCAAAACATCAGCATTATTATTTTTTGTTGTTAAAGACAGCTACTTATATAAGCTACATAGCTTTTAAGCACATCGTTCAACAGAGAGTTGACCTGGCTATAAGATGCATCTATTTGTTTGGGCCTCGGATGCTTAATGCAAGTATAAGTTCTGATCTTAGTCGTGTTAATTCAGCTATGTAGCTGTGTCATACATCGATCGATTGGGAATTATACGAGCTCATGTTGGTTGTATACAAATCTGTGTTTTATATAACAAAAGCATATATTTTTTCTAAATTTACAAATTGAGGTTGTCCTGGACAGCTACAAATTTAAACTAGGAAGCTAATTTAAATACTATTTTGTAGACAGTTTAAATCACTACAAGATTGGTCTCTTTTTTGAAAAAACCATTGGTTCTTGAGAAAAAATTGTTTAATTAAAAAAATCACTTTACTCTTAAAAAACTACTCCGACATCATAAAAAAAACTTAAAAAACTGTATCTATCTTTTCCAAAAGTTCGCGGGCAATTTTTACGGTAAACAGCGCGCAACATCACATGTTGAACAAAAAACAACTTAGGCTCAACCGTCCCGACCGGCACCGAATATTGCCCGGAGTTTAATTAGTCATGAGGATTATAAAAAAGTTTAATTCTTTTACAGTTTAGCCAAAACTGCGGTACCCCGTTTTACCCTCGTACTCCATTTTGTCCCCTTTTCCTTATACTTCTGTAATACAAGAATAAATCAAATATCCCTATCCGTATGTAACTATAACTATGATGATTTTAATTCTGTCATTACTCTAATAGTGCAGAGGCTAGAAGCGATATACGAGGGCTGTCTTTTATATTTTGCATATAAGAACATAGAGGGCGGCACTGATCGAATGTCGTTACTAAAACATAACCTCAATCTTTACCTAAACTAAATTCAAAACGTTAGTACGATACATATAGTTTGAGGCAAGAAACCTAAAAAACGTGTAGAGCATTGTCAGTGGTAATAAATGAACACGAAAATAAACGTCAGTCGTCTGTTTGGGTGTTCCAAGATGACGAAAAGTTAACAAAAGTCATCCGTTCTCAAAGTGTATACACATAGATGGTCGCGACATTGTCCACAAAAGCAGGTAATGTAGCACCAATTTCTATGGAAGATCAAAAGATTGTTACTGTCGATTGGTACATCACCATTGGTTTGCAGAAAGTCATCGAGAGAGCATCAAAAATCATCTTCCACCAAGAAAATGCAAGTTCCACAAAGCACAAAAAACCATTGAATTTTTAACACAACAAAACGTCAAATTGTGGACAATTCTCCATACCGTCCCGACCTAAGTTCCACCGATTTCTATACTTTTCCGAAAGTCAAGAATGGACTGCGTGGTTAAAGATATCAGTCGCCAGAGTAAGCAGTCGACGCCTTATACTACTATGTCGGTTTAGAACGTTTTTCTATGTTGTCCGACGCCTATTCTCCACCTCCTTCGATCCTGACAAACATCCTCTGTCAGATTTTTTTGACTCATTGATCTTTGGATTGACTGTTGCCATTCTAGTTTAGGACGCCCTCATTTTCTGCACCCTATTGGTTGCCATTCTAGGACCTGCTTTGGTAATCTTTCGTCGTTCATCCGTTGTACATGGCCGTACCATATCAGTTGCCTTTTAGTGATGTCATCCGTTATGCTTTCCTCGATTCCCATTCTTTCTTTTATGATCTCATTTCTTATGTGAACTATTCTAGATATTCTCATTGATATTCTTATTGCATCCATTTCGACACTTTCCATTTTCGTTTTGTATTTTTCTGTTACGCGACAAGTCTCTATTCCATACAACAGCGTGCTTTTGACCGTTGTTTCATATATGTTAAATTTTACATTCTTTTTTATCTCTCTGCTCCATAAAATACTGTTAAGACATCCAATAACTTTTTTTGCTTTTAATATTCTTTTTTCCAATTATTTACAGTCTGTTCCTGTTTTATCAAATGTGACACCCAAGTATACATACTCATTGCATGGAGATATTGTTTGTCCATTTTCTAGTACTAACTCACTGGATTCGTTTCCAACACATAAGTACTGTGTCTTGTCCACGTTCACTGTTAATCCCCACTTTTGGTATTCTTCTGTTAACTTTCTCATCTTATACTCCATGTCTTCTTTATCATTAGCCACAATTACTTGGTCGTCAGCAAACTGTAGTGTATATATGGTAAATCGGTCGTTAAGTTGTATTCCCATGCCGTACACTTTATGTTTCCAGTTTTTTAGAGCTACTGCGATATATCTTTTAAAAAGAGTTGGAGAGACACAACATCCCTGTCTTAAGCCTTTTGTTACAAGGAATTCTTTTGAAAGTCGATTTCCAATTTTAATTTTAGATTTTGACCCTTTGTATAGTTCTTTTATCGCTATTATGTATGTATGATTGATATTAGTTTGCTCTAACACTGTCCATAATTTTTAACGCCTTTAAGAATGCAATTTTGACAGTACAAACAAACGAGTGGAATTACAGCTTTGACAACTGGTTTGAGCGTATGCAAAAGTGCATTATTTTTCGTAAAGAATACTTCGAAAAACAATAAAGTCTTTAAAAGTTATCTACTGTTTTATTCCAGCTCTATATGCAAAACATAAAAGACAACCCTCGTATCTTAAAAAATAATCGAAATTTTTACACGTTTGTAAAGACATTTAATAGACTTTCAAGACAATGTATCACTCCGTCCACTTTTTCTACTTTACATAATATAGAGGTAAAGTTTACCCCTTGTTATAGAAGTGTAACTTCTTAGAAATAATAAAGAATTGAATTACCCCTTCAAGGAGGTGCGTGTTATAAAAATTTCAAGGTCAAGTGTTGTCCTCCTTGCAAACAAAATCGACGTATTCGACAATTTTTCATAACCATGCAATAAATATCCGAAAAGGCCTCCATTACCTTAAAAAAACACCCTGTATATTTTACACTGTAATTATTTTAAAAGGTTGGCCATAAAATTTTTCTGTTTTTTTTTTTAATATTTTTGAATAGTAACTATCCTGATAAATTTCTTGTTATCAATTTTTCCAAATTAAAAATAATTATCCTTTATTAATTTATTAGCAATGATAATAAGGAATTAGAAATATATAAATATTGGGAAAACATTTTTCATTTTACAATTTTTTTTAACTTGTTCTCGGTTTCAAGCTAAAATGTTCAAATTCGTAATTCTTACTCTGTGTCTAGCATACGTTTTTGGTAAGAATTCTAAAGTTATAAAGCATAGTTCAGTTCAGGCCCTACATCCCTAATTTTAGAGATATTCTGCTTTGCAAGAAGGGAACAACACACTTAATATAAATATATTTGAGATTCCTCCAATCGTTTTAAGAGAGGGAACCGCCCCTACCAGGAGGGTTCGGTTTGGTTTGGTATATTTTTACTATCCTAAAAAACAGTGGCGGCCCGTGAGTTGTAAAGCTGGGGAGCGCAAATGGCTTAAGAGTGGCGGTTCTGATTCCTTTTTTTAACAGAAAGAAATTCAACAATGTGTTGAATAAATTTCTTACCGTTTAAAAATTACTCTAAAAAAAATCTAAATGAAAATCAACACAGGATTTACCTGCTTACATTATTTTTAATTTTCCTTTTTACTTTAGTAACGTTCAAAATCGTCTCATCATGTTATATTCGTTGTATTAAAACACCGGTCTGCCTCCCATAACTTCCCGCCCTGTTTCCATGGTAACGCAGGCCGCAAGATGGCTTAACAACTAGGTCGCAGACTTATTGAGCGGGAACGCTTTGCGTCGCCGGTCTTTGCGGAGCCGGCCATTTCGGGTTCAAAGCTATCAAGTCAGGTGCGCCCGGGCTTTCGGGTGTTATTTAGTTCGTATCGAATTCAGTAGCGTGTGCTAACGAGTATTTTTTAGTTAGTGCGTGATTAGTTTTTTGTGTTTTTATTGACAGTGCTAATATGGAGAATCGTAAAGCTGGCCATGTTTGTACAGTAAGAAAACGCAAATTTAAAAGCCTCCATTCCAAGAAAAGTGGTGTAGGTCTAAAAATAATTTTAATAAAACAATAGATTGGTGGTGCTGCTCTATAAAAGCAAAAGTTCAATAATTTTAATAAAACAATGGATTGGTGGTTCTGCTCTATAAAAGCAAAAGTTCAATCATTTCTGAAATGGAGAGTAAGTATTATGAACAAGTGCAGAAGGCAAAAAATAGAATTTATTACAAGCTGCTTATCCCAAATTATGGCAACAAAAAATTTTACAAATCAAACTTTTGTAGAGATTAAAAAGAGCAAAAAGTTTATACTAGTGGTTTAAAAATACGAAACAAGAATTTTATAGATATAAATAACGAGAACTTTTAGAAGATCAATTTAATTTAGAAAATAAAAATATTAAACAAAAAACAATTAAAGAAATAAAAAAAGACGACCAGGTAATTGTTGGGCAGCAAAATTTAAAACAAGAATTTTCATTATATTTCGGCGAATTATATCAAAACGAAAACCGAAATGTTAACGAAAACATTTTATCACAGGTTATTGACAAAAAGATCAATAGAGGCCAATCAAAAAATATTAGGCCCAGTTACAGAAAGGGAAATAAATTCTTTAATCGCAAGCATTCCGAAAAATAAATCTCCTGGAATTGATGGTTTAACACCTGAGTTCTATCAGACCTTTTGGAACACAATAAAAAAAGAGTTGCTCGAGATCTTCAATGAATTACAGTCTGCAGTTGCGATACCCGAAAACTTTAAAACAGGTCTTATTATATGGATTCCAAAAAACTTTGGAAATCTAAAAACTGTTAAAGATTTTCGCCCAATCTCCCTCCTAAATTGTGATTATAACTGTATATGAAAATTTTAAAAGAACGATTTTCGTCCCACCATGACCTTATTATCTCGCAAGAACAAACCTGTATGTCTAAATCAAACAATATCCTATGTGCAATTACTAGATATAGAAAACAAGTCGCAAGATGCAATCATTTAAATATAAATAAGTTAATGTTAAGTTTAGATTTTGATCACGCGTTTGATAGAGTGTCACATAATTACATATGGTCAGTTTTAAAAACATTTAACTTTAACGTGAAAATTATAAGAATTCTGCAAAATCTTTACGAAAACACGAGCTCATATTTACAAATAAACAGAGATCAAATAACGTTAGTCAAAATAGAGAAAGGAGTCAGACAGGGTTGTCCTCTGTCTTATGGTCCTTTTTGTTGTGGTAGTGGAAACTCTTATTTTAATGCTTAAAAAAATTAATATTGTGTTAGGAACATTTGCAGATGATTTTACTCTATTTATAGACACAGATAAACAAATATCAGACTGCCGTAAAGTAATAGATATTTACGCAAAAAACTCGGGAGCTAAACTTAATTTTAACAAATGTAAAGCTATTGAGGTAGGTCCTAGAAATAAACAAAATTTTTCAAAAAAAAATATATCCTTGGTTCTCTATGGAATGTTCAGTAAAAATTTTAGGTATTATTTTCTCAAACAACGTGCATGAAATGGTCCGGTCTAACTGGTTCTCTGTAACCAATAAATTGAGGAACATTGTTTTTCAAAATATGAATAGGAACTTAAGTATTTTCCAAAAAGCATCCTTTATTAATATCTATGCGTTATCTAAGGTCTGGTATGTAGCCCAAGTACTGTCTATACCAATCTTAGTAGCAAAAAGAATTGCTGTAATATGCGGCTGGTTTCTATGATCAAAACAAAGAATTAGGGTGGCGCGAACCACAGTAGTATTACCTAAGGAGAAGGGAGGTCTAGGGATATTTGATATTTGGCACAAATCTAACTCACTGTTAATTAAAAATGTGACAAAAATGATTAACAAAGGTATAATCTCCAATTTTTCTTTCGACATGATAAAAAATCTACCAGATATAAAACCAATACCACACCAGTTTCCACATCTTCGAAGATATGTACAAGAATGTTCCTATTTAAATACCACAATAAAGGAAGAACATCCAGTTCGGGAAATATACCTTCAGCTCTTAAAGCAAAATCGTACAACACCCACTGTTGTTCGCAATTTAACGCTTCAGGGAAGTAAGACATTTGACAGAGATGATGTCAAAAGTAGTGAAGTCCTTTACAAAGAGCAAATCACATTCACCGATCTGATCTCTCTTAACTTTACCTTAAATGACAAAGATCAAAATAAATTAATAATATTTTTTGTGAAAAAGTCGATAAATTTTGTACTCAAGAACAGTGATGTGGACAATAGCTATATAAAAAACTATAAAGAATTTATTTACTCAAATATCTATAAATTAAAAAAAGGAAATCACGAGAAATGTGCAAATTTTTATATCAAAAAAAAAAAAATACGTTGTTTGAAACAGATTGATGATTGAGTAGAAATAAAATTTCGGACTTCCATTGTCTTTATTTATTTTAAACACGATGTTTCGGTTAGTCAGTATCCGTTTTCAAGTGTAAACTGGTTTGGTATCTCTAATCGTTTTCAAGTGTAAACCAGTTTACACTTGAAAACGGATACTGACTAACCGAAACGTCGTGTTTAAAATAAATAAAGACAATGGAAGTCCGAAATTTTATTTCTAAAAAATATATACTGATTATAGTTTTTAAGTAAAATTAGTAAGTAAGACCATTCAAAATGTAACTATTGCATAAATATTGAAATAAAGATAAGTTTTAATTAACAAAAAAATAGTATTATTCATTTGGATGTAGGTAGAATAAATTATTGTTTTACGAAAATATTACTTGGCCTATGAATATTTATTTAGCTTACAATTAGATTTTAGTTTAATTTACTTTAATAAGTTTTAAAGTTAAAGTTAGTTACATATTTTTCACTAAGAAGCTTAGTTTTTGAGAAAATTTGAAGAAAACCTAAACATTTTAGGTTTTGGGGGTCTGGGGGGTTTTGGGAGTTTTTGCAGCTAAAATTTAAAAAAACTAATATCATGTTATTTTTAAGTTAGGTCTTACACATTTTTGATTCATTTCTCCGTCATTGTGGCTTTAGGGCATCAACATAGTTAAATTTTCAGAAATTCGAACACGACTATAAGGGAAGGGGGGATAAAAAAAATTGGACGAAAACCTGGCTTGGCAACATACAGATCGTTAATCTGTGACCTATTCTCAGCTAGAATCCACTGTCAAACTGAGGTCCTCATATTTTGTATACTCAACTACCTACAGCGCCTGAACTATTATATAAAAAGTACTTTTGGCTACTTTTTTTTACACACAAAGAAAATAATTATATTTAAAATTTAGCCTTTAAAAAATTAGGCCGCAGTAAATGTATAAGATAAGATAAGCTTTGTTTAGTATCTAAAAAACTATATATACACAGAAAAAAAAATGTCTTCAGTCAATGCAAATTGCTTTGATCCAAGAAAAACTCTGCTTTCCTATGCACGAAGACGATATTTTCTTAACAAAAATTCTTTTGAACTGCTGGTTTCCGTTGAAAATAAAAGTCGCCTTTATCCAAGAAAATTGATTTGTTTTGAATGGAAGCGGCAACCTTCTTGTTTTGTGTTTTCTAGTATTATGGAATTAATCACCTATTTTCGTTTTGAGATGCCGGATATTTTGAGTTAAAAAATTAAAAGTCTTGACGCAAAGTAAAGCTTTATTTGTGTTAAGAAGATATTAGTAAGACATTTTATATCTTGCTTCAAAACCACTTTTTCTTCGCGAAAGGCAGTTTGTTTTAAACCAAAACAATTTACCAAGACATTCATTTTTTTTTCCCAAAACAAGCGGTTTGCTTAGATGAAGAGAAAACAATTTGTTCGGAGACTTTTGCTTTTGGGTTAAGATAATTTTTTCAAGAGAACTACTTTTCTTAACTAAAGAACTTCTTTTTTTCTGTGTATCATTTCTTTTTATGAATGTAATTTCTCTTCTCTAAAATAGTTAGAACACTTAATTTTAAACTTTTGCTTAAAAAACTTCTTGGTGTTATACTTAATGAAAGTCGCTAAGAAACGCAACTGTGATACTGAATAGAGGTAAACAAACAAATTGCCTGGCAAAAATTCCGATACAAAATAAATTCAAATAAAAACTGTTGAATATTTTTATGGTTTAGGCATTTCTTATCACATTGCCGTTCAAAAAATCCTGAAAAGCGTACCCGCGAATATAATTTTTTGCTACAGTATGACCCATTGTGCGACGTTTGCATATTTGACATATTTTTGTGGAGGCGACATTATGAAGAATCGATTACCATATCGATTTGCAATTTTAGCCCGAAATTTCTATTCGCTTTTTTAGACCAAGCAGCCGCAGGAGACTGCTACAAGTGTACAGGAAAGGAGTCGTTTCCTGAGGCGCAAGGATGTAAAAAATCACAAACAGTCACAGATTGCGGGACCCATAACTGTGCACTTATAAGCACTATAAAAGATGGAAAACCTTTTTATTATAAGGTAAGCTGTTTTTTTTATCCTTGTCATTTTTGGCAGTTCTTCTATAGCGAACTCTACGATAGTGTCATGATCAGCGGTTCAGTAACGACTGGAACAAACAAAAGATTTTTCTATAAGGTATAATAATTACGCCAAAGTGTTGCAAGATACAGATTTTCCTGGAATGTTAACAAAATGCTCTAAATTCATAGTATAAAAAAGCAATGTACTGTCCTTTTAGCTCTCTCGAGTATATGTTGACTCTACAGGGTGTCCCAAATTCGATTTGGTGTAATGTAAAAGAATCCAACTGTCAAATTGAATTTTATTTGTCATTTTTAGTTTTTGAGATATTACATAAAATTTTAATTTCCTTATGAATAAATTCTTTATGTTCTTTGTGTTTTTTATAAATTTTGTTTTTATTTTATATTTTGATTATTTTTTATGTGTTTGAAACTTTCTAAAATGATTAAATAACAAGATTAGTTAAAAATAAAAGGTAAATAAAAAATAACAATATTAAAAACAATAAAAATATAAATGGATCTATGACGGATTTGATACCTTCCATACCTTCCTAGCATTAGCACACTTCAAGTGAAGCCATGATATATCAGCCTGAAAAACAGTTTTTTGTAAATATCTTATAAACTAAAGCTCTTACGAAGTTTTTGGATATAACACAAATTATTGAGCACAATGCAGTCTACTACATTCTGAAAACCGCATATTGATACGACGCTCCATTTAAAAGTTAGCATTTTTAAAATTTTTTAATTGTAAAAAACTGTTATTAGCATTAATGGACTTGGAGTGTCGAACACTATTTTACCTAAACATTTTATGAAATTTGGTTTAACGGTTTAGGAGCTATCGTGTTACAGACAGACATAATATACACACACAAATACACACACGCAGACACAAACAGACATCACGACGATATTGTTAAGATAGATCAAAATACACCCAAATAACACATTTTCGGCGTTATCTTAAATTTACTACGCGGGCTAGGAAGGTAAAAACAGCCAAGGTCTTATTGTTCAAAAACATCGTCTTTTTTATAAATAAATGGATCCATGACGGATCTGACACCTTCCTAGCTGGCCTATTATCACACTTCAAGTGAAGCCATGATAATATATTAGCGTTTAAAAGTTTTTTGTAAATATCTCAGAAACTAAAGCTCCTACGAAGTTTTTGGTTATAGCACGAATTATTGAGCAAAATATATTCTACTATACTCCGAAATATTGATGCGATGCTCCGTTAAAAAGTTAGCATTTTTTAAAGTTTTTAATGGTTAAAAAGCTGATTTTGATTAAAATCTAATCAGCTCGTAAGAGCGTCGAACACTATTTTACCTGAAAATGTTGTCAAAATCGGTTCAGCAGTTTAGGAGCTATTGTGTTACGGACAGAAATAATTGTACGCACACACAGACACAGACAGACATCACGACGATATTGCTAGGAAAGGTTAAAATAGATCCAAATAACACATTTTTGGCATTATCTCAAACAATTTTTTTTCGTCGAAAATAATACCTTCTCTAGCCATTGCTACGCGGGTTAGGAAGGTAATTAAATATTGAGTGTGAAACGTCATTTTAACACTGGTTTCAAAAATCAAATAAAAATAGAGAATTCCATAAGAAAAATACCACCTTTGTTTAGTATCTAAAAAACTATAAAATAGTTACAGCCCCCTCCCTAAATGCAGACTTTTCAAAAACCCCATGTAGCTTAGAAACGGCTTATCAAGATGCGGTTTTTACATTTAGGCTTTTGAAAATCGAGCCTCGCAAGTGAAGGTTACTTTTTTATATTCTAGAAATACTCGAAATCGAAATTGAGACAACCTGTACATTCATAAACGTTGTCTTCCTGCCAAAACTGTGGAAAAACTCATGATATTTTTAAAATAGCTCCATGGCGTGACATGATTTAATGGGGTACCTAAAAATGTTGTTAAATGAAAACATATCATGTTGTTAGAAATATAAGAACTCGTTAGGTTATTCTCCGTGAATAAATGTTGTTATTTTTATTGTTTAGGGACATTTTAGGTCAGTTAAAGTAATTTGACAGCTGTTACCGTTATTGTTACTAAAAATACCGGAAACATTCAGGGCAAAAAAGATTTTAAGAACAAGACAAGAGAAACGTTAATTTAATAGTTTCACACACTTCAACTTTTTGTTTATTTATATTTGTTTATTTATTTTTATAGATTAATGACTTTTCACAAACCAAACTACCGAATTTTGGTAAAAAATTCGACTGCTATCAAAAAAAACAATACCAAACTAACTTTAAAAATAACGGTAACATTAAAGGATGGCCACCTTAAATAGGGTGTTTTTGAGTCGGTTAAAATAACAGCAAATTTGACAGACACTAAAGAAAAGTATAACACAAACGTTAATTTAGTAGTTTCACACTCCTTCAACTTTGTGTTTATTTATATTATTTCTTTATTTATTTTTACTAGATTATGGCTTTTTACAAACCAAACTCCGAATTTTAGTAAAAAATTCGATTGCATTAAAAAACAATACAAAACTAACCTTAAAAAATAACAGTAACATTAAAGGACCGCCACCGTAAGTACCGGGCGCTGTTACCGTAAATAACAAAAAAGGAGCGAGAAGCTGCTAATGGGCAGACTCAGTAATAACAATAACGGTAAAAAAGTATAAAATACGCGACCCAAAATGTCCCTACTACCGGGCGCCTTTCCTGTAAATAACAAAAAAGAAGCGAGAAGCTCAGTAATAACAATAACGGTAACAAAGTGTAAAATACGTGACCCAAAATGTCCTCTGCTTGTTGGCTGCTCCCGAAAGAGCCGAAATAAACATAGTTATAGTTATTTTTGAACTAGTGCGCATGATCAATTAGAACAAACTGCACCGAAACGCAAATACCGTTATCTATAAACGATTTTACTGGTCAAAAATATATTCAAAAATATTTCTTTTTTTAGGGGTGCGGCCTTCATTGTGATTATATGAAAGACTCTTTGGAAGTAAAGGATGGAGATCCTTTCAATTGTAAAAGTTGTTCAGATGACAACTGCAATGGTGAAGATTTTAAGAATGTTGATGATAAGGCTTCATCTTAAAGTTGATTTTTCCTATTAATGTTTGTTATACGAGTAATACGTACCTATGTATAATGGACAAATCATAATAATATAATAATTGCCTTTCATTAGATGAACCGAACACATTTTTCAATAAAGACCACGGATTTCTTAACCTAAAAATGGATCATAACAAAAACATTTCATGTAAAAAAGCAAAGTACGCGAAAATGATATTCCGTAAACAGAATTGAGATAAAAGTAAATTTATGTTCAATTTTGCGCCGTGCATAAGAGTCATTTGCAGCCGTTATAGAAAAAGATTTCCAAACTAGTAAGAACCATTCATTTTAAAATTTGTATTGGAGAACTTGGGTTTACTTTTATCTCAATTCTTTTTACGGAATATCATTTTCGCGTACTTGGCTTTTTTTACATGAAATGTTTTTGTTATGATTTCACTCCTTTTTTAAAGGATTTGAATAATATTTAAATTTTGAAGTAGTAAAATATGCAGAATATTTCAAAATTTTTGCAATGCCTTGGCTTTATCATAGTTTCTCTCAGCCTTCCAAAGCTCAGCTCTGTAGCGTTTCTGGAAGTGAGCAATGTTATTTTTACATAACTTCACATTTATAGGGGAGAGAAGAAATTAAAATTTTGTTGTTTTAAACATTTTTCCTATAGTTTTATCATAGTTGCTCTCAGCCTTCCAAAGCTCAGCTCTCTAGCGTTTCTGGAAGTGGGCAATGTTACTTTTACATAAGTTTACATAGGGAAGGGAAGTATATTCGAATTTTGGGTTTTTTTCCAAGGTTTTGGTCATAATTTCTATCAGTCTGCCAAATTTGAGCTTTGTAGCATGTCTGGAAGTACAGTAGAATTTTGATGATCTATACATTAGTGAGTGAGTGGCAATTTCGACGTTTTTTGAAATTTTGTAACTACTTTACTACTTTATGAAAGTCCATGAAACTTGGAGAGGTTGTTAACTCTATGAAGATCTACGACTGTGTAGTTTGAGTTTCGTAGCTCATTCCGAAGTAGATTTTTAGAGAGGTCAAATATGGGCTGAAATGTTTCAAGAAAAGATGGTACAGCAGTCGAACTTGGCCGGGCACTGCCGTACGCTTGGAAAACCACGGATCAATATTTGGTGATCCGTGGTATAACTATATAGCAAGGAGGGGGCATAGGGGCTATAACAACTTAATACTCGAGAAAAGTGGCCAACATACAGTGGAGCACCCACGAATTCATGAAATATGTGGAAAATATCTAAAAAAAAAATTAGGTTTGAGGGCCTGGGCCCCGAGCGCCCCTCCTGATTCAGTGGCGGATCTTGTTAAGACAACATGGTAGTGCCTGAAGTACTCTGTTTTAACCCCGTACTGCATTGTGTCCCCCTTTCCCTATAGGGGAGAGTTGGACAAAACTGGGTATCAGTACAAAAACTGACTAAATTTCTTCTGCTATGTTAGAGTAGCAAACTATTGCTGCAGATAGAAATATTCTCAAATGACTTAGGGTTAATATACCAATGTCAATTTTTATAAATATTGTTAAATTTTAATTATTTTAATAAAAATATTGCAAAATAACCGGTTTTGTCCAACCGGTATGATAAAACCGGGTAGTAACTTAATTACAATGTAAAAAGACTGATAGGCAGAAAATTTTTTTTAATTAAAATATGTGAACTAAAATTGAAAATCTATGAAAAGAAGTCGCAAATAAAAACTACATCTACATCATCATAGGCACTACGAGCTTCATGAGCCCATTTGCCCATTAAAACTTTGAGAGGCTTTTTTGTATCCCATCCTATGTTCTAGCACTTCAACTATTGCATTTTGCATGCTTTCTTGATCCCATGACTGACGAGTAGTTTTTCTTTTATAATGCGACATGTTGTAGTTAACTAAAAGCAAAAAAACAGCTTTAGAAACTAGAAGTAACAAAAGGTCTGATAAAATCGGGTACCCGGTTTTGTCGATTTTCGGACTACCCGGTTTTGTCGAACTCGTAAACAAGACATTAAATATTATTTAAATTTTTAAGTTATGAAATAATATTCAAAATTTTTGGCCAAATTAAAGGTAATATATTAGGTTACATGTATTAAATTTTGAAATCCTCATTAGTTATTCAGTAAAGGAAAAAAAAACTATAAACTTACCTTAAAAATAGAGTTTGCTACACCAAAAAACAGGCGAGTTCTTACTGCTCCGGCACAGGTTACTCAAATGATGTAGAAATGAATACACGCGACTGTTGGCGGTTTAGGGACACTAATTTTAACATTGTCTGATAGATGGCAGCAGACAGTTAGATGAATTAAGGGGTACCCGGTTTTATCAACCTACCCGGTTTTGTCCTACTCTCCCCTACTTCTGTAATACCAGAATAAATCAAATAGCCCGATTCCTAGAAGCGATATATGAGGGATGTCTTTTATTCTTGCATATACGAACATAGAGGGCGACACTGATCGAATGTCGTTACTAAAACATAACCTCAATCTTTACCTAACCTAAATTCAAAACGTCAGTACGATACATATAGTTTGAGGCAGGAAACCCAAAAAACGTGTACAGCATTTTCAGTGGTAATAAATGAACCCGAAAATAAACGTCAGTCCTCTGTTTGGGTGTTCCTGTTAAATATTATTATTCCAAAGTATTGATTTAAAATATTATGTTAGGAACACTGTTATAATTTTTATTAGGACACTTGTTATATTTAAATAGTAGATATGACAAAGTCAGTTTTTGATAGAAAACGTTTTTGTCTCTAATAGTTATAAAAATTTTTGAGTAATTTAAATAAAAATTCGTAAACGAATTAGTGTGTTAGCTTGCTTTTGACCCAACATTTATCAGGTTATGGGCCCAGAGCACCTATAGGCAGTTAGTAGGGCGTAACAGAGTGCTGTAATCAGTGCAAAAAGTGGCCAAAAAGCAGGCATAAAATCTTATAAAAATTAAAAAAAAAACAGAAAAACTGTAATCATGTCCGTCTTGAACAGTGTTTCTGTCCCCATCCTAGAAGCAACTAATTACAATAACTGGGAGTTCAGGATGAAATTAATACTGAAAAGAGAGGGGTGCAGTGAAGCTCTAGAAGAATCACCATCAGATAGTGCAACTACTGAAGAAAAGAATAAATTCTTTAAAGCAGATGTCAGGGCGCAATCATTTATTGTTCAGGGAATTTCAGACAAATATTTAGATTTGATTAAAGATTGTCTAAGTGCAAAACAGCAGTTAGAAAATTTAAGAAAAGTTTTTGTAAGAGCTAGTGCATTTACAAAACTGTCGCTGTGGAGAAAACTTCTAAGTTTAAATCATGCAGAAGATGAAAAGT
This sequence comes from Aspidapion aeneum, assembly GCA_963576565.1. Taxonomy (NCBI): domain Eukaryota; kingdom Metazoa; phylum Arthropoda; class Insecta; order Coleoptera; family Brentidae; genus Aspidapion; species Aspidapion aeneum. The sequence continues at coordinate 39,553,527 of OY755047.1, read as the reverse complement.
TAGAAGATCATTTTTTGAAATTCGAAACTATTATAAGAGAGCTTAAAGACCAAGGATCAAATATAGTTGATGGAGATAAGGTATGCCTTTTACTACTATCGTTGCCATCAAAGTATGACACTGTAGTCACAGCAATAGAAACCATCACAGATGTTAAGATAGATTTTGTGAAAGCAAGACTTTTGGATGAAGAGTTAAAGATTAAAGCAAAAGAAGAGAATGGAGATGAAGTAATGTTTAAAGCAAGCACAAAAGGATGTTTTACATGTGGCAGTACACTGCACATTCAGTTCTACTGTCCTAAAAGAAATGGAGAACAAAGTAGTGGTAGAAATCACACGAGAGGTAAGCCTAGAGGAAACTATAGAGGTCATCGCGGAAATGCAAGAGGAAATTATCGCAGAAAACAAGTCGCCATATCAAAAACTGATTACACAAGGCAAGATGCACAAGTGGCAGAAGAAAACATAATACTGTATGCAGCAAATGTGTGTAAAGAGGATCAAAATATATTAAGTTTTGTCATGGATTCTGGAGTGGAAGAAAAATTAGAAAAATATATGTATGATATTAACAAAATAGATAATTCTGTAGAGATATATATTGCAAATGGTCAAATATTAAGATCAAACAAGATAGGTAAACTAAAAACAAAATGTCAAAATCAAATTTTGATAATAGAAGCACTTATTGTACCTGGAATAAAACATAACCTCATATCTGCTTCAAAAATGACATCAAGAGGGCACAGTATAATTGTAGAAAAAGATAAAGCATGTATTTCTGGCAAGAATTTTCAATTAATTTGTGAAAAGAAGAATGGATTGTATGTATTACAAGTTGATGAAATTGTGAAACAAAATGCCGAATGCAACGTTATGACAGAAGAGCAAAAATGGCACAGAAGACTGGGTCATGCAGGAAAAGATGCTATGGTACAACTTGGACTAAAACCGATGAAAGAAATATGTCCGCCATGCATGGAAGGTAAAGCTACTAGATTACCTTTTAAACGAAATGAACAGTATACTAAGCAACTAGGAGAGCTTGTACATAGTGACGTATGTGGCCCTATATACCCAAGTACAATAGACGGTGGTAAATATTTTCAAGTAATCTTGGAAGATTATTCACATTTTTTGATGACGAAAGTTTTAAAAAGCAAAAATGAAGCTGAAAATAATCTTATACAGTATATTCAAGAATTTGAAAGGCAGCAAAATGTGAAAATAAAAAGATTAAGATTGGATAATGGTGGAGAAGTAACATCAAACAATTTCAAGAATTTTTGTAAGCAAAAAGGTCTAAAATTAGAATATACAGTACCATACAGCCCACAGTCAAATGGAAAATCTGAAAGAATGAATAGGACTCTTTTGAACATGATAAGAACAAAGATAATTGAATCAGGTGTACCAAAAACTTTGTGGGGAGAAGTATTAAGATGTTCTACCTATGAACTAAATAGAACACCAACCTCAGTACTACCCAGAGGTCAAACTCCATCACAAATATACAATGGCAGAACAGACATCAGTAAACTGAGAGTTTTTGGATGTAGATCTTGGTACACAGCTATGCCGAAAAGAAGAAAACTAGAACCAAAGGCCAGAAAAGCAATTATGGTTGGTTACTGCGGTGGTGGATACCGATTGTGGATACCAGAGGAAAATAAAGTCATAAAATCCAGAGATGTACGTTTTGATGAAAACACAATGGAATTAAAACTGAATACAGAAAATGACAACACCAAAAACACAGAAAATGACATAAAAGTAACAAGTCAAATTGAAAGTATTCAAGAAAATAAAGCAAACAATCCAAATGAAAAAGAAAACCCAAATAAGGCAGAAAATGATGAATCTCAAAATAATGAAGAAGAATTAGATGAACAAAGTGAATATGAGGATGCAGATATGTCAGAACCACAAACATCCAGAGCTGGTAGAAATATAATTAAACCAAAATACTTGGATGAATATGATTGCTGTATAGCTTATTGCCTATTAACAAGAAATGAAGGTGAACCTAAAACTTTTAAAGAAGCTATAAAATACAGTGAATGGCAAGAAGCTATTAACAATGAGTTAGAATCTCATAAGAATTTGGAAACATGGACACCAGCCGAGCTACCTGATGATAAAATAGCTATTGACACTCGTTGGCTATTTAAGATCAAAGATAGTGGTAAACAAAAGGCGCGATTGGTAGCCAAAGGGTTTCAAGTACCCAACGAAGGTGAAGAATTTAGTTATGCACCTGTGTGTCGACTTCCAACAATTAGAATTTTGATATCAGTTTCTGTTCAGAAGAACTGGACACTACGTCAAATTGATGTTCCAACAGCATTTCTAAATGGTTCATTGGACAATGAGGTATATATCAAGAAGCCAGAAGGACTGCAAGATAGCTCAAAGTATTACAAGTTAAATAGAGCTTTATATGGCCTAAGAAATGCACCAAAATGCTGGAACAACAAATTCAATCAAGTGATGCTGAAACTAAACTTTAAAAGGTCAGAGTATGACTATTGTTTGTACACAAATGAAGATGTTTACTTAGTACTTTTTGTAGACGATGCTTTGATTACCGGACCAGATTGGAAAGTTGATAAGTTGGTGCAAAATTTATATGAAGAATTCAAAGTCAAAGACATAAGCAAAGTCACATCATTTTTGGGAATGGAAATCTTAAAAACTCAATATGGAATCAAAGTGACTCAAACAAAAATGATTTTAAGATTGTTAAAAGAGTTTAATATGACAGAATGTCGACCAATAGCTACACCAATGGAACAGAATTTCCAAGCTAACGATAAGCCAATTTTGGAAAACATTCCATATAGAAGATTAGTCTGCAGCTTGATGTACTTATCTATAGTAAGCAGACCAGATATCGCTTATAGCGTATCATATTTAAGTAGATATCTTGACAAGCCAACAACTCAGTTATGGAAAGCTGCAAAAAGAATTTTACGTTATCTGAGCGCAACAAAAGATTATGGAATGGAATTTAAGAAAGGAGATAGCGGTTTAGAGGGAATGTGTGATGCTGATTGGGGTGGCGACAGACAAACCAGAAAAAGTATAAATGGATTTGTTGGTTTTCATAATGGAAATGTTATAGCATGGCACTCCAAGAAGCAAAACTGTGTAGCCCTGTCCTCAATGGAGGCAGAGTATATTTCAGCCGGAGCAGCAGCACAAGAACTTGTAAATTTAAAAGGTATTGTGTCAGAATTCGGTGAGTCAAAAACAGTTATTTTAAAATTGGACAATCTTAGTGCAATTTCATTAGTTAAAAATTTTGTGAATTCTAAAAGAAGCAAACACATTGAAATCAAATATCACTTTATAAAGGAATTGTGCAACAATAAGATTATTTCTTTGCAATATGTTTGTACCAATGAAAATTGTGCTGATATTTTTACAAAACCGCTTGGTAAAGAGAAATTTCAATACTTTAGAAGAAGTTTGATTAATTAGCAATTTAAATGTTATTTTGGATTTTTAATATTGAAGGTCAGTTTATTTTTTTTTGTGTGTGTTTTATAATACATTTAAATTGAAGGGCCGTGTTAAATATTATTATTCCAAAGTATTGATTTAAAATATTATGTTAGGAACACTGTTATAATTTTTATTAGGACACTTGTTATATTTAAATAGTAGATATGACAAAGTCAGTTTTTGATAGAAAACGTTTTTGTCTCTAATAGTTATAAAAATTTTTGAGTAATTTAAATAAAAATTCGTAAACGAATTTGTGTGTTAGCTTGCTTTTGACCCAACATTTATCAGTTCCAAGATGACGAAAAGTCAGCAAAAGTCATCCGTTCTCAAAGTGTATAGAAAAAGATGGTCGCGACATTTGCCTCAAAAGCAGGTCATGTAGCACCAATTTCTATGGAAGATCAAAAGAATGTTACTGTCGATTGGTACATCACCAATGGTTTGTCGAAAGTCATCGCTGATCTTCAAAAATCGAACCCCGAATGAGGAATTATCCATGACCAAGAAAATGTAAGTTCCCACAAAGCACAAAAAACCATTGAATTTTTAACACAACAAAACGTCGAATCGTGGACCATTCTCCATACCGTCCCTACCCAAGTCCCACCGATTTCTATACTTTTCCAAAAATTAAGGATGGACTGCGTGGTCAAAGACTTTTTAGTCGCCAGAGGAAGCAGTCGACGCCTTCAAGAACGCAATTGTGACAGTACCAACAAACGAGTGGAATTACAGCTTTGACAACCGACATACTTCGAGAAACAATAAAGTCTAGTATCTTAAAAAATAATTGAAATTTTTACACGGTTGTAAAAACATTCAATAGACCTTGAAGACAATGTATCACTCGGCCCACTTTGCCTAGTTTACATAAAGAGGTAAAGTTTACCCCTTGAAGGGAGTGCGTGTTCTGAAAATTTTAAGATGGCCAAGTGTCCCCTTTGCAAACAAAATCGACGTATTCGAGAATTTTTGATAACCATGCAATAAATATCCAAAAAAGCCTCCGTTACCTTAAAAAAACACCCTGTATATTTCAGACTGTAACTATTTTAAAAAGGTTGGCCGTAAAATTTTTCTTTTTTTTTAAAAATATTTTTTACTATAAACTATCCTTACACATTTCTTGTTATCACTTTCTCCTAAATAAAAATAATAAATTTTTTTTTTCATTAAAGTAGCAATGATAATAAGGAATTAGAAATATATAAATATTGGGAAGACATTTTTCATTTTACATTTCCTTTTTAAATTGTTGTCGGTTTGAAGCTAAAATGTTCAAATTAGTAATTGTTGCTCTGTGTCTAGCATACGTTTTTGGTAAGAATTCTAAAGTTATAAAGCACGTTATAGTTCAGGCCCTATACATCCCTAATTTTAGAGATGTAGAGTGGAAAAGCTAAGTGGTCTAAGTGCCAAAAAGCGTTTTTGTGAGAAACTAAAAAAACTGTACAATACCTGCACGCGAACTTACCGATGACGTGATTTTAAACACGTTTGTTAGAGCATAATGTGGGGAAATTGCACTTAGATCTTATAGCCCCGTATTGGCCTTGACAGTTACATCATTTTGGGTGGAAAATCTAAAATTTTGTTTTGGCACATAGATCATTTAGCCTGGCCACTCTACAGATATTCTGCGTTGCAAGAAGGGAACAAGGTATAGATTTGAGATTCCCCAAACGTTTTAATAGGGGAAACCGCCCCTACCCGAAGGGTTCGGTTTGGTGTATTTTCACTATCCTATAGAACAGTGGCGGCTCGGGAGCTGTAAAGCTGGGGGGCTCAAATGGCTTAAGAGTGGGGTTTTGGATTTGTTTATTTTCATTAACTTAGAAAAAAATAAGACAATTGTTGAAAAAAACTACCTTTTGATCAAAAACCTAAATTTCGAATAACGTTCTTTTGGAAAACATTTTGATCAAAAACAAAAATTTCGAATGACGTTTGTAGGAAAGGGTACTTGATCACCGTTTTACTTTTTTATTATATTAAAAAAACTATAAATAATAACCAATACTATTATATGTACTGTGGTGTAAAATGTTTTTTTATTATGAATTATACAGGGTGTCCCAGAACTAATGGTACATAGTTAAACTGTAGATTCCCTGGGTCAAAATATTACGATTTAGCCACACTTAGCTTAGTCCAAAAGTTCATACTAACGGAGATACAGGGTGTTAAACTTTATTTTTTCAATTCGATTTTCTTTAATAACTTTTTTACTAATTAATATTTTTGCAAAAAATAGCGTGTAAATCTTTTTGAAATTGTCAAGACGATTCCGTTGAAAATTTTGATGTACAATGTACAGGGTGTTCCTTGGACCACTACCATTGCATTAAAATCACTGTATTTTTTTTGTGCCTCCGTGTATACCAGTTTTTATGTAAAATAATGGTTTTTCCATCCTTTTTACGTAAAAAAGTTATACTGTTTTAAAGTCGCTCAGAGCAACGCTTTATGAGATTTTTGCATTTAAAGTTTTTATTGCATGTGAGTGAAATGCCTAATTTATTTATGATACTTTCTTCAATTCTTTCTACTAATTAATATTTTTGCAAAAACTAACCAGCAAGTAGGTTTTTCTGAAATTTGCAAGACGATTCCGTTGAAAAAGTTGATGTACAATGTACAGGGTGCTCTTTGGACCACTACCATTGCATTAAAATAATCAGTGTATTTTTTTTGTGCCTCGGTGTATATTTAAGCAGGTTTTTAAACAGAATATGATTTTAATTATTAAGTAATTTTACAAACAGTTCTGTAGTTGTAAGAAAGTTTGACATAATAGACGCAGACAGCAACTTTACTGGATTTTATTGTTTTTTATTTTCAAAGCATACTATAATAAACAATTTTAAATTTGATTTACTATTTGTCAACTTTAAAATTTTAACTTTGTTGCTGAGAGCGCCATGCTTAAGAAATTTTATATTGTTTTTAATAAATAATAAAATATTAATTTTATTAATAATTATAATTTTCTTTCAAAACAATAAAAAATAGTGGCATTAATAAAGTATACGTACTTACCATTTTTAAAAACACTAATACGAAGAAGTTTTTGTTCCTCATTAAAAACATCGCCCTACACAGTTGCAATAACGGACAATAACTTACATTTGTTTTAACACACTTATGATAATTCAAGAACCATCCTGCATATTTTTTAACTTAATATTTCTTAAGAAAACATCCAATCTTAAAATGCTATAGAAAATTATTGGTTATAGCTAATATGTTATTGATTATAGCTAATATGTATGAAGTAGGTAAGAATTTAATCAAAAATCTTTTACGCATACAATAAAAACTTATAATTTAAATATCTTAAAAACCGTTGCTCTAAGGGACATCTAAACACTATAACTTTCTCACTTAAAAAAATAAAAAATAAATGTTTTTTATAGAATCTTGTATACACCGAGGAACAAAAAAGTTAGACCTATTTTAATGTAACGGTACCGAGCCAGAGAACAGCCTGTATAATATTTATTATTATTTTTTTAAAATTAAATTGTCAATGCACAAAAATCAACAAACCCAATTTTTTGTGGAAAATTATTAATAAGTAGAAAGAATTGAAGAAAGTATCATACATAGGCAGATTACTCACATGCAATAAAAACTTTAAATGCAAAAAACTCAAAAACCGTTGCTCTGAGCGACTGTAAAACAGTATAACTTTTTTACATAAAAAGGATGGGAAAACCATTATTTTACATAAAAACTGGTATACACTGAGGCACAAAAAAATATACTGATTTTTATGCAATGGTAGTGGTCCTGTACACTGTACATCAAAATTTTCAACTCAATCGTCTTGCCAATTTAAAAAAAAACTTACACGCTGGTTAGTTTTTGCAAAAATATTAATTAGTAAAAAAGTTATTAAAGAAAATCGAATTGAAAAAATAAAGTTTAACACCCTGTATCTCGGTTAATACGAACTTTTGGACTTAGGTAAGTATAGCTAAATCCTAATATTTTGACCCAAGGAATCTACAGTTTAACCATTGCTTCGTCCCGGCGTTTAGTTTTAAGATATAAAATTTAGAGACATTTATCTAAATTAGAATGCTTTTTATTTTCTTTTTTTTTGCTAGAGTTATGCTAAAACTTTATACTTAAAGTTACTTTTATTTCTTGGTTTAAACTAATTTAGTTACTAAGATATGCCTTGCCTACAAAAAGGGTAAAAATTTGAATTTGCGCGGTGAATTATATGCTCAAGAATGCATTGACTTTACTTTATTATTTTTGCTTGTTCTACCTTGAGTATATCCATTTTCCATCCTTTTTTAATTTAAGTTTTCCCTAATTCTACACATACCTTTACTGCTATATTGCTGCATATAGCAGTGCTCCAAAGTCCGTCTTGCTATACGGAGCTCATGCGAATATTTGGGGTACTCTCCATACCAGTGATATATATTGATCGCCAAGTGAAATCACATGCGTGTTTTTTAAGACCGCGGTCGTGTATAAACATTTTATGGATTGCTTTGATGTGCTACTGCTACTACTTTGATTGGAATTATTTGGATTCGACTGTGCAGTTGTCCATGTACCAAGTTCCTTTCATCCAAGGGTAAGTCAAAGTGTTTTTTGAGCTGCGTTTCTTTGCATTTTTTACTTATTCCCTATGCTACTATTTCTAACTAAGAACACAAAAGTGTAACCTAAGAGTGGGAACTATTGGACTGGAGATCCCTATTGCTACAGTTCGGTTGGTTTGTTGACTTTTTCATGCGAAAGACGTCTCGACCGACCATTTTTTGGTCCTTCGAGCCGGATTTCCCGTTCTGCGTAATAGGTGCTCTCAGAGTTGCATAATTGTGTTTGAAGTTAGGACTTTACTTTGCGTCTTTTTGAGACAAGGCATATCTTAGGTTTTACATTTTATCTACGGTGTGTCTATTGTACGTTGCACGTACCAACTTGCATTGCATTTTTTATTTGTGCAATATACAAATTGCATACAAATTTTGAAAAATTTATTTTTTTTTCAAAATTAAAATTTATTGCGCTGTCGATGTATGTAAGGCTTGCTTTTCCTTGCGTACCTACACAAATTCAGAAACTCTTATTAGTTGCTAAATTTTTTGTGCATATTTATTAGCATTTATACTTTTTGCTAAAAACTTGCTGTTCTTTACTCGATATTTGCTAAAAGCCGCTGGCCTTTTAATATTGCTTTGAATCTTGGTTTACGAGGGAATTTGAAAAGTAGTACGATATATTTTTTAAATTTGCTTCCCTTATTAACTATTGCTTTGCTTTGCACTTTAACTTTTTAAAATGGTAAACGATACCGAAAAAAAGGTAAGCTCGGCTAAGGCCTTGCGTCAGACTGCAATCAATCAGTTGAGTGTGCTTGAACACTATGCCAATCAGGCGAAAACAAATCCAGCTGCTCACACAAGGTTTAAAGTTAACTTTAAAAAACTTTCTTCTTGTTGTAAGAGCTTTGAAAAGCATCATAATGCTTTACTGATCTTGATTTCAGACGATTCTGAAGCTCTGGAAGCTCAGAATAAAATACAAAAAGATTTTTTGGATAGATGCGTAGAGGTTGAGGCTTTGCACTATGATTTATTTGAGGTGGAGGCTGAAGAAATAAATCGAAGCCACAATGAGGTAAATAATCAAACAATTATTTTCCCGGAACCAGAATTTTCTCTTCCCAAGTTAAATGTCCCTCTTTTTTCGGGCGATGTTGAGGAGTTTCCAAGCTTTATTGAGATTTACAATGCGGTTGTACATACGCGTAAGAGCTCGGACATTGAGAAGTTTAAATATTTACGTACGATTTTAAGAGGCCCTGCTTTAAATTTAATTAAAAATATACCTCTTGAAGGAAATAATTATTTACTTTGCTACGATACGCTGATTTCCAGATATGACAATAAGCGCTTGCGTGCGGTTTCTTACTGGAAATCTATCGAAAACTCACCTCGGCTATCCAATGATGACGTTTTAGAATTGCGAAAAATGCTAGATACGTTCAAGGAAAACCTTGATTGCTTAAAAAATATGGGGTATGCGACCCATAGTTGGTGCTTTATTACTGCGAACATGCTTTTGGATCGATTAGATCCCGGAACGCGTAAGTTATTTGAACAAAATCACGCTTCTAATTTAATGCCAAAATACGAAGATATTTACAAATTTTTAGAGCAACATTGCACGTCTCTTGAATCTTTATCTTTGTCTATGAAACAAGATAATGTTCAAAACTCACGACCAGGGAACTTCTCGAGATCCCCCCGTAATCCACGAAATAAAACAGTTTTACTTGCGAACAGACAGTCACAAAAAACTCCAAATTCCAAACAAAACACGTGTTTCTACTGCAAAGCAAAAAATACACATCTGATTTTTAGCTGTGAATCTTTTTTAACGAAACGAATTCAAGAACGCATTGATTTTATTAGAAATAATAAGGGATGCACCAATTGCATGGCTAGTTTTCATCAAGTAAACTCGTGGACTTCACAAAAAAGATGTAGATTTTGTTTTTTAAATCACCACAGTCTTTTATGCCTAACAAACAACTCCCCAGCTTCGGTGATTGCTTCTTCTTCTGTGACGTCTAGTGGATCACAAACTAACCCCGTAGAAAATCAGATTACTGAAAATAAATCTATTCACGCGGGTACTGTGCTTGGCGACTATGACACGTTGCTTTGCACTGCTTTGCTGCACATCCGTGATGCATACGGAAATTGGCACGAAATACGCGCCATCTTGGATAATGGGGCCATGTGCTCCTTTATAACGAAAAAATGTGCGAATGCACTCGGACTTCCTAAATCCAACATTTCGCTTAATGTAAACGGTTTAGGAGATATGTCTACTACTGCGCGCCATGCGGTGCATTGTAAAATTGCTGCTATCGATAATAAATCGAAAATTTTTAGTCTAGAACCTGTATTAATAGACCAAGTTTGCGATAAAATGCCAAGTGTATCTTTTAACCAAAATTCTTTGCACTACTTAACTGGTCTAAAATTAGCTGATCCCAGTTGGTATAATCAAGCTGGAATTCAGCTTCTTATTGGCGCGGACCTTTATGGATCACTTTTAGAAGAAGATAGACTTTATTTTGGTCCAGACACCCCCTCTTGTATTAATACAGTCTTCGGATGGACTTTGCTCGGAAAAATGCCTCTGCAAAATGCTGCTTTTGCATCAAAAAGTATTTCTACTTTTATGGCAACTATTTCCACTCCTGATTTAAATAATACCTTGCAAAAATTCTGGGAGTTGGAAGAGGTTCCTACGGTGGAGAAAAATTCACCTTCAGATATTTTTTGCGAAAAATATTTTGAAAAAACTACTATACGCGATGTGGACGGTAAACACACCGTTTCGTTACCTTTTAAAATCAATCCCGTTGATTTCGGCGATACCCGAACCCTTGCTTTGCGTCGGTTGTACTCGCTTGAAAAACGTTTGCTAAATGATAAAAAATTATTTACTTCTTACTCACAAGTAATGCAAGAATACTTGGAGATGGGCACATGCGTGCAGTTTCACCCCCTAATAACTCAGAACTTCATGAATATTTTTATATTGCTCACCATGCGGTTATAAAAGAAAGCTCGAGTAGCACGCCTGTTCGTCCTGTCTTTGACGCATCGAGTCATTCTTTAAATAAGCCTAGCCTAAATCAAGCCCTTCACACGGGTCCTAAACTACAAGGAGATTTAGTTAAAATTTTGCTTAATTTTCGGCTACATAAATATTGTTTTGTTAGCGATATTTCTAAAATGTACAGAATGATAAATGTAGAGGAAAATCAACACAAATACCAACGAATTTTATGGCGTTTTAATTCTGAAGAATCGGTGCAAGATTACGAATTAAAAACTTTGACTTTCGGGGTAAACTGTTCTCCATATTTAGCAATTCGAACCTTGCTTAAATTAGCCGATGATTATCAAGACTTACCATTAGCTTCTGCGATTTTAAAGGACAGCGTCTATATAGACGACTGCGTAGTAAGTTGCAATGATTTTGATCAAATCATGCTTATGAAAAATCAATTAATTGAGTTATTAGGGCGAGGTGGATTTGAACTGAAAAAATGGGCATCAAACGAACCCAAATTGCTTGCAGACTTGCCTGCAACCCACATACAAACCAAAGACTTTTCTTTGGATCGAGAGGATGCAAACTCTCTAAAAATTTTAGGCTTGAGGTGGAACCCTCAAAGTGATAACTTTTTTTATTCTTTTAATTATAATACAAAAATTTGCACTAAGCGTAATTTGCTTAGTACCCTTGCGAAATGCTTTGACCCTTTAGGTTTTCTTACACCGATTACGTTTTTTGCAAAAAATTTAATCCAGTACTTATGGTTTATAAAGTTAGATTGGGATCAGTTAGCACCCCCGGAAATAATTTCCAAGTGGAAAAAAATCGAGGAAGAACTCAAATTATTTTCTGATTTTTATATCCCAAGAATGATTGATCTCTCTAATTTTCAATTTTGTCAAATTGTTGGATTTAGCGATGCATCCGAGCGCGGTATGTGTGCGGCAGTTTATTTTCGTATTGTTTATCAAAACGGAGATATTAAAACGTATTTTGTGTGCGCAAAATCGAAAGTCGCTCCCATAAAAAGAATCAGTATTCCCCGCTTGGAGCTCTGTGCGGCAGTTTTGCTAGCTAAACTCATTCAATTTATTCAAAATACTTTTGCTAATAAAATTGCTTTTCAAAATACTTTTGCTTTTACGGATAGTATGGTAGCGCTCTCTTGGATCAAAGGATCACCACATGCGTGGCGCACTTTTGTATCCAACCGAGTCACATACATACAAGAAAAATTTCAGCCTTGTGATTGGAACCATGTTCCTTCTGAATTAAATGCCGCGGACCCCGGGTCACGTGGTCTATTGCCTGCAGATTTAATTAATTGTTCCCTTTGGTGGCAAGGACCCGAGTTCCTTTGTAAGCCACAAGAAACATGGGATTTTACTAAAAATAATATTACTACACCCAAAGAAGCTCTCGAAGAGGAGCGAAAATTGGTGTTTGCTGCAACAATTGAACCAAATTTTTTGGATTGTCTGCTTAACAAATTTTCAAATTTTTTGCGTTTAATTAGACTTGTTGCTTTTATACTACGTTTTATTCACAATCTTCGCGCGCGTTAATTTAATAATGAGAAAATTATTATTAATTCTACGTGGTTAATACAATATGAGTTACAAAATGCAATATTTGTGCTTATAAAACACGTGCAAAATAAATATTTTCAAAACGAGATTTCTTTACTTGTCGATAATAAACCGTTTTTGGATCAAAATGATATTTTACGCATTGGCGGAAGATTATGCAATTCGGAATTAGATTATGACAAAAAATTTCCTATACTTTTACCCGGTGATTCTCAATTTACAAAGTTATTGATTGCGCATACTCACGAGAAACATATGCATACCGGCATAAACACGACTTTATTTTTACTTTTTCAAAATTATTGGATTTTTGCAGCTAAAAGGCATATAAGAAAAATAATTTCGCGTTGTTCTACATGCTGGCGCACGCGCCCCAATAATTATCAACCCCCTGTTGGAAATTTGCCAAAATTTCGCGTTTCACAAGCAAAAGCTTTTCAACACGTTGGCGTTGATCTTACGGGAAGTTTTGCTATTACAATGAGCCGCATGCGCGGTGCAAAACGACTTAAGGCTTATGTCGTTCTATTTATTTGCGGTTGTACGAAGGCGGTACACTTAGAAATTGTGTCAGACTTATCGGCAGACGCTTTTATGGCAGCATTCCGACGTTTTATGGCCAGAAGAGGACGCGTGGAAGTAGTCTACTCGGATAACGCGTCAAATTTTACGCTTTCTGCTAAAATGCTTAACGAGATGTTTGCTGAAGTTGCTAATCGCGAATCAATTCGTTGGCACTTCAACCCTCCATCCGCACCCCACATGGGCGGTTTGTGGGAAAGTAACATCAAAAGTGCAAAGTCTCATTTACTACGAGTAATTGGAGAACAGGTGCTTACTTTTGAGGAGCTTTATACTGTGGTTACTCAAGTAGAAGCTATCCTCAACTCTAGGCCTTTGTGTCCAGTCAGCACAGATCCAAATGATTTGACTGCACTGACGCCCGGTCATTTCCTTAGCCTGGAACCACTTACGACTGTTCCAGACCTCGATTTTGACCAAGTGCCTTTAAATAGGCTTTCTCGGTGGCAGTTGCTGCAAAAACTGCATCGCGATTTTTGGCGTAGATGGCACAGAGATTACTTACATACATTGCAACAGCACGCTAAAGTGAATCAAGACAAAATTAATCCCATTGCGATTGATACGATGGTTTTGATCAAAGATGATCAAACCACTCCCTTAAATTGGGTATTGGGACGAGTAGTAGGATTGCACCCTGGTACTGATAATGTAGTAAGAGTTGCTACAGTTAAAACCTCCAAAGGTTTATTCAAGAGGCCTTTGGTGAAATTGTGCCCTCTCCCTAATGCTTAGTTCAGAAAATACCATACCCTGGGTATTTTCAGGGGGGCCGGAATGCTTCGTCCCGGCGTTTAGTTTTAAGATATAAAATTTAGAGACATTTATCTAAATTAGAATGCTTTTTATTTTCTTTTTTTTTTTTGCTAGAGTTATGCTAAAACTTTATACTTAAAGTTACTTTTATTTCTTGGTTTAAACTAATTTAGTTACTAAGATATGCCTTGCCTACAAAAAGGGTAAAAATTTGAATTTGCGCGGTGAATTATATGCTCAAGAATGCATTGACTTTACTTTATTATTTTTGCTTTTTCTACCTTGAGTATATCCATTTTCCATCCTTTTTTAATTTAAGTTTTCCCTAATTCTACACATACCTTTACTGCTATATTGCTGCATATAGCAGTGCTCCAAAGTCCGTCTTGCTATACGGAGCTCATGCGAATATTTGGGGCACTCTCCATACCAGTGATATATATTGATCGCCAAGTGAAATCACATGCGTGTTTTTTAAGACCGCGGTCGTGTATAAACATTTTATGGATTGCTTTGATGTGCTACTGCTACTACTTTGATTGGAATTATTTGGATTCGACTGTGCAGTTGTCCATGTACCAAGTTCCTTTCATCCAAGGGTAAGTCAAAGTGTTTTTTGAGCTGCGTTTCTTTACATTTTTTACTTATTCCCTATGCTACTATTCCTAACTAAGAACACAAAAGTGTAACCTAAGAGTGGGAACTATTGGACTGGAGATCCCTATTGCTACAGTTCGGTTGGTTTGTTGACTTTTTCATGCGAAAGACGTCTCGACCGACCAATCATGTACCATTAGTTCTGGGACACCCTGTATATAAATAAAGTTTAATAAGATCAGCTGAAGTACTCCACTATCTTGATTGATCAAGTATCCCGCATGCACATATACCAACAAACTTGCTTTGCAATTCTTGTCCAAGTTGTAAACAACTTTAGTAATATGGCAAAAATTAACGTAAATATGTATTCTTTCTGATAGAATATTCATAAGTTTAAAAAATAAATAACTAAGTACTATAAACAACTAAAAAACTACTACTATTTTTAATGTCTAAAACGGCCTGAAATAGACATAGTCAAAAATTACTACAAAGGGCGGTTGGGCATCGCAATCAAGGAGGGGGGGGGCTAACGTGGTTAATTTTATGGGAAACTTCGGCGACTTAGGTTCACTTTTGATGTTTGGAAATATAAATTAGTTTAAATAGTACGTGGATGAAATTCCTGCAAGCAATGTCAATAGGTTCATTGAAACCCTTAAACAAAAGATAAAATAAATAATATCTTAAAGTTAGCGGTCCGTTAAATTTAAGAGAGCATTAAGTTTTATTATGTTTAAAATTTTGTTAATTAATTGATTAATACTTTTCCTGAACATTGCCATACACTACCAGTATCCTAAACATTTCCAGAATATTTTGGAACTTTGAACTAAAAAAGTAAGTACACCTGTTGATTTAAAACAAAACAACAGTTAACTAAAAATGTTGATTAAATTTAATATCAATCAACAACAAAATCAAAAAAATAATATTAAAATATATTAGTAAAGGTCTAATCCTGTCTATTTAAAATACAATATTTCTTAGTCCAGCCCTGGAGTCTAACCCGAAATGTCATTTCTTGACCACGGATCACCTAACAAGGTGATCCGTTTCTTTACGTTTAGATAAAAGGCGCCGACTAGAGTCTGTTGAGCTGGTTGTTAGGTTGGCTGTGCTTGCGGTCCAAGAAAACCGAGCGGCTAGGAATCATCGATTTGTACTTAATTTGTATTTTCGGGGGGGGGGGGGGGGGGGTTCGGTGCGGTTCGGAGGGGGGGGGGTCAAAATCGCGCTTGCGTCACGCATCGATGTTATTTTCCACCCTTGCCTAACGAGTCCGCAATGTTACCAAGTACTTATTTTTCTAAATACCAATTCCTAACGTCCAATGTGACGTATATCGGCGCAAGCGCCAGTCACGAACTACAAGTCTAAAATTATAAATTTTAGTACCGGTGTTTTTAGTAAACTATAAGCCATATTTTCTATTTCGAGTTTTATGGCGGATCCCCAGGATGCCCGGGCGGCAAGGGGGCAGCAAAAAACAAAACATTTTTTTGCCGTTTTTTATAAAGGTCTGAAGTCAAGCAAAACATGAAAATAAAATGCGCCTTAGGCGAAATTTTTTTTAAAATAAAGTAATTTTTCGTAAAAATGAAAAAATCATAATTTTATAAAAAATTGCGGTTTGTCTAGCTACTTTTTTACTAGAACTAGAAAATATAACCTTTATGTCAAGAAGGGGGCGCAAACCCCCCTGCCCCCTTCCTGTATCCGCTACTGGAGCTAATAAATTTCTTCTTACAGATTGCTTGAGCTCTCCTCCAAATAAAACGCATTTAAGTTTTTAAGCATCTTCGGTTCTCCTAAAAAATATTTTTTTTTAAATACTCGCGGTCATCTGCGATGTATCTAGTCCATATTTTTTAAAAGTAAAAGACAGTATTATATAAAAAAATTAAAAAAGTACTTATGGGTACTTTTTTTTTAAATCTTAATTAAGTAGCGCACAAAGAAAATAATTATATTTAAAATACAGCCTTTAAAAACTTAGGCAGCAATAAATGTTTAAGATATTTATATCATTTCTTTTTATAAATGTAAAATGTTTACTTATATTTCTCTCCTCCATAATAGAACACTTAATTTTGAACTTTTGCTTAAAAAACTTCTTGGTGTTACACTTATCGCTAAGAAACGCAACTGTTATACTGAATCGAGGTAAACAAACAAATTGCCTCGCAAAAATTCCGATAAACAAATATCAAATAAGAACTGTTGAACCTTTTTATGGTTTAGACATTTCTTATCACATTGCCGTTCACAACATCGTGAAAAGCGTACCCGAAAATATTTTTTTTTGCTACAGGATGGAGGCGAAATCATGAAGAATTGATTACAATATCGGCCGCAAGAGACTGCTACAAGTGTACAGAAAAGGAGTCGTTTCCTGAGGCGAAAGAATGTAAGAAATCACAAACAGTCACGGATTGCGCGAGGAGCTTTAACTGTACACTTATTAGCACTATAAAAGATGAAAAACCTTTTTATTATAAGGTAAGCTGTTTTTTTTTGTATCCTTCTCATTTTTGACAGTTCTTCTATAGCGAACTCTACGCTAGTGTCACGATCAGCTGTTCAGTAACGACTGGAACCAAGGCAACAAAAAAATACAGGCGACCCTGAAAAAACTCGCGGTTCTCGGGGGGCTGACTTTTACATTGGGTCTTATCGGAGGTCAGACGTTTTTTTTATTATATTTTCAAAATGGCACTACAGATTTCCGCGAAATTTTAGTGAAATATTCTCACACACATCCCGATATTCTACCAAACTTTTGTAAGGATGAAAGATGATTAAAAGGCTAAAATCTTCAAGATTTAGCATTCTTTATTTTGAATTCACATTACCCGCCATGATGCGGTACATGGTGGATAGAATAGACCGGTGTTCGAATCTTATATATATGTCGAATTTTCCACGTCACTGGTGGTCCAGCTGATTTTTGTAAACAAAAGTTTGAATTTTTTGAAAACTAAGGCCATTTTTCTACTGTTTTCTAGTACATCCTTATAAAATGTAACTTTCTAGATGTATTGTCGTTATTTTTTTTTAACTTGCTTTATTTTTTATTACACAAAACTTAAACTACAAGTCAAACTGAATGTGATCGTTTAATATCAAAGGTGAACCGAGGACTATTGGGTAGTAAACAAAGAGGTATGTCAGCAGATAATTTTTGAAGTTGAAACGAACACATTCATTTCTTCGAATTTTAGTTTTTGTGTAAAGAGAAATGAAGCGAGCTAAAAAAAATAACGACTGGTATATCTGAAAAATATTATTTTATAAGAATATACTAAAAAATAGTACGAAAATTGCCTTAGTTTTCAAAAAAATCAAAAAATATTAGTTGTTCATATCTTATCTAACATTTGTTTCTAAAAATCAGCTGGACCACTAGTGACATGAAAATTCGACATATATTTATAAGATCCGAACACCGGTATATTCTATCCACCGTGCCGCATGCCAACTGTTTTATTTGACATGTATTTGACTTTGTCATCTGTGTTTGTCATGGCATTTGTTTATTTGTTTGTATTGTAAAACTTACAACTTTTGCAATTTTTCATGGATTTTTTACAATAAAGTTCATTTAGAATCCAATAATACCAGCGTTAATCTTTTTAAAACAAAATTACACTACAAAAAAAATATTTTTTTGATGTTTTAATTTTTTTAAACACATGTTAGTAACTAAATTAAGTTTTCAACGTCTGCAGAGTGCCGAATATAAACAAATAGATGTATCGGATCACCGATTACTTTCCACGCAGAAACGAACACATTCGCTTCTCCTTTAAATTTAATTTTTGTGTGAGCTAATGAAGCGGCTCTGAAAAATTAAGGATTACTATACATGAAAAAAAATTGTTCTGCAAAAATATAGTAAAAACAATCTCAAAACGGGTTTTATTTAAAGAAAATCCAATATTCATGAATCGTCATTCCAACTTCAATATTTTAAAGATAATCAACTGTGTCGTAACGTGACCATCAAAAAAAATCAGCTTCCGATGTGACGTCAACAAAAATCGTGGCTCCTGCTGAAACAAACAAAAGATTTTTGCATCAGATTTTCCTAGAGTGTAAACAAAATGCTCTAAATTCATAGTATCAAAAAGCAATGTCCTATCCTTTTAGTTCTCTCGAATATATGTTGACTGTACAGGGTGTCCAAATTCGATTTGGTGTTATTTTCTTTTTTATACTTTTTGTAGTAGAGAACCCAACTGTCAAATTAAATTTTAGTTCTCATTTTTAGTTTTTGAGATATTAAATGGAATTTTAGTTTCTTTATAAATAAATTATTTTATATTTAAATTATTTTTAATTTGTGTAAAACATTCTAAAATGATTAAATAAAAAAATTAGTTAAAAATAAAAGGTAATTAAAAAATGACAATATTAAAAACAACACCAACAACTTAAGTATTGAGTGTGAAACGTCAGTTGAACACTGGTTTTAAAAATAAAATAAAAATAGAACATTCCATAAGAAAAAATAAATGTAAAAAAAGCAATTTATACCAAAAAGAAATTTTTATTAATAAAAAAGTTATAGGCCGCCTCCTAAAATGCAGACTTTTCAAGAACCCCCTGTAGCTAAAAACCGGCTTAAGCTTTTGAAAATCGAACCTCGTAAGTGAAGGTTGCTATTTTCTCGCCCAAAAATACCCGAAATCCCCCAAAAACATCGAGTTTAAGAATACCTGTACATTCATACACGTTGTCTTGCCAAAAACTCATGATATTTTTTAATAGCTCCATGGTGTGACGTGATTTAATGGGGTTCCTAAAAAAATTGTCAAATGAAAACCATAACATTATCATGTTGTTAGAGATACGAGGGTGGATCAAATATAAACAAGCTTTTTAAAATTACTAACGGAAAAGTCATTCGAGATGAACGTGGCCGTTATAATTTTGGAGTAGGGATATTCAGCAGCATGTAGGCGGCTGGTAGTGCCGCGATGCCCATTTGGCCAGGAGCAATCGCAATGAGCGAGAAGAAGGTACACAGCAGTGTTGCGCAAAGAATAATCATTAAATTTCTTACACGCGAAAACGTGAAACCTGCTGAAATTCGATGCAGATTGCGAGCAGAGTTCGGAAATAAGACGCTTTCGTACCTGTAAAAACTTGGTGCAAAAAAATTAACGACGGCCGTGAGCGTGTCGTCAACGTGAGTCACCACGTCGTCCGCGCACCATCATTTCTGCAGACAAAGTTTTAGCGACCGTTTTCTGGGACTGGATAGAAGTTTTGTTGGTCGATTTTTTGCACGAGCGAATAACAATAAACGCGTCTTACTACTGCAACTTACTCGACCAGGTAAAGCTTGACTATCGCCAAAAGAGGAGAGCACACCCGATCCAAGACGTGTTGCTCCTGCATGACAACGCTAGACCTGATACGGCAGCTTTAACACAGGCCAAAGTCAATTAAATGCACTGGACTGTGCTGGAATACCCTCCATACAGTCCAGATTTATCACCTTGCGATTTTCATATGTTTGACCCACTCAAAGATTCACTGGGAGGTGAGCAATTTCAGACCAATGAAGAGGTGGAGGCATTCTTGCGCAACTGGTTAGATACCAGCCCAACTTCTTTTATTGAAAACGGGATTAAGAAACTGTCAAACCGTTGGGAAAAGTATATTAACAGAAAAGGGGGATGTGTAGAAAAGTAGAAAAAATTTCTGTTTTGTGTTATATTTCTAAATAACTAGTTTATAAACAAAGGCTTGTTTATATTTGATCCACCCTCGTATAAGAGAACTCTTATTCTCCGTGAATAAATGTTGTTATTTTTATTGGTTAGGGACATTTTAGGTCAGTTAAAATAATAGAAAATTTGACAGCTGTTACTAAGAATACTGGAAACATTCAGGACAAAAAAGATTTTAACAACAAGACAGGACAAATGTTAATTTAGTAGTTTCACACACTTCAACTTTTAGTTTATTTATATTTGTTTATTTATTTTTATAGATTAATGACTTTTCACAAACCAAACTACCGAATTTTAGTAAAAAATTCGACTGCATTAAAAAAAACAATACAAAACTAACCTTAAAAATAACCGTAACATTAAAGGACGGCCACCGTAAGTACCGGGCGCCGTTACCGTCAAAAACAAAAAAGGAGCGAGAGTCTGCTAATGCGCAGACTCAGTGATAACAATAACGGAAACAAAGTGTAAAATACGTGACCCAAAATGTCCTCTGCCTGTTGGCTGCTCCCGAAAAAGCCGAA
This sequence comes from Aspidapion aeneum, assembly GCA_963576565.1. Taxonomy (NCBI): domain Eukaryota; kingdom Metazoa; phylum Arthropoda; class Insecta; order Coleoptera; family Brentidae; genus Aspidapion; species Aspidapion aeneum. The sequence continues at coordinate 39,532,612 of OY755047.1, read as the reverse complement.
ATAAACATAAAGCTGCCAATGATACTATTATAGTTATTTTTGAACTAGTGCGCATGATCAATTAGAACAAACAGCACCGAACCGCAAAATCTGTTATCTATAAGATTTACTGGTCAAAAAATATTAATATGTAATGCGCCAAATATTAATTTTTTTAGGGGTGCGGCGTTTATTGTGATCATATGAAGGACTTTTTAGGAGTAAAGGATGGAGATCCGTTCAATTGTAAAAGTTGCTCAGATTACAACTGCAATGGTGAAGATTTTGAGAATGTTGATGACAAGGCTTCATCTTAAACTTGATTTTTCCTATTAATGTTTTTTATATATATACATACCTATGTACAATGGACCAATCATAATACATTACTTGCTTTTTTTTAACATTCAATTTCCTTTTATTAGATGAACCAAACACATTTTTCAATAAAAATCACGGATTTTTTAACCTAAAAATGGATCATAACAAAAACATTTCATGTAAAAAAAGCCAAGTACGCGAAAATAATATTCCGTAAAGAGAATTGAGATAAAAGTAAATTTATGTTCAATTTTGCACCGTGCCTAAGAGTCATTTGCAGCTGTAATAGAAAAACATTTCCAAACTAATAAGAACCTTTCATTTTAAAATTTGTATTGGAGGACTTGGGTTTACTTTTATCTCAATTATTTTTACGGAATATCATTTTCGCGCGCATATATAAACTTCAATGTACGGTCAGCAGTTTATTTGTTATTATAAACAAGGGTACTATGTTATTATTCCAGGGATATTACTCGCGTACTTGGCTTTTTTTTGCATGAAATGTTTTTGTTATTTTTTAAATAATTTGGATAATATTTAAGTTTTGAAGTAGTAAAATATGCAGAATATTGTTCAAACCTTTTGCAATGCCTTGCTTTTATCATAGTTTCTCTCATCCTTACAAAGCTCAGCTCTCTAGCGTTTCTGAAAGTGAGCAATGTTACTTTTACATAACTTCACATTTATAGGAGAGAGAAGAAATTAAAATTTTGTTGTTTTAAAAATTTTTTCCTATAGTTTTATCATAGTTGTTAGCTCCCGCTAAATTTCGCGATTGTTTGTAAATTTTAAAACCACACAATTGAATGACGGACAGAGTGCATTTTTCGCGCATTTGGACATGCGCACCAAGAATCAGTGAGATCCTTTTTCGACCGCCTCGAGAAATGGCGTGTTAATTTACCTTCTCCAACTATTTCAAATTTCTACACTCGAAAGTGCTCGATTTTGGTGTACTGAAGCATAGAACTAGAAACTTCAGCCCTTCAGCTACGTGGTGACATCATTAGATCCAGATAGGGGCCCCTTGGAAGTGGAGAAATTGGCTGCAAACTGGTGAGTGCTTTGTATCTGATTTCCGTTGTGTGGTACCCACAATTAACCTATGGACCTTTTAATTATTTCGTAATTTCATATCAATATATTTATTTTTGTTCGCGCTTTCATTAATTAAAAAATATACAGTCCATTGCATTTATCGTTTTTCTTACTGCGGGCATAACATAAGTGTTCCTTCGTCCGAGTTATTTGGAATTTACTCCATACGACGGTATTAATAAGTCGGCCATTTATTTTCACGCCGAGATCAAGGCCTTCGTATTGAAACGAGAGAGATTTTCGCTCGACCTTCGGTAGCGGCGCAGTTCACGTGTTTTTCCGTCCGCTGCTATGGTAACGTACCGTGGTCATTCAGTAAACAATTCGAAGAAATCAAAACAAACAAGCACATGTTCAGTGTGTTAGGTGTGTTCCATATCATTTCGATATTTAAAACAATTTTCATCAATTGCGATAAATTAGTGCATATTTTCGACAATTCGTCATTTTTCTATTTCAGAAGCATTAATTTAGCGTTAATTGTATATTTACTGACATTTCTGTGATTAGATGTGTTCCATATCATTTCGATATTTAAAACAATTTTCATCAATTGCGATAAATTAGTGCATATTTTCGACAATTCGTCATTTTTCTATTTCAGAAGCATTAATTTAGCGTTAATTGTATATTTACCGACAATTTCGTCATTTCAAAGGTAAACTCATGTCTGTCAAAAAAGCCGTGCAAAAACGCAAGGATTTTTTATTATTATTATGTGTTTTCACAGACCGCGGCATCGGACGAAAAAGCGAGAAACGAGTTTCAAGTGAGGTATTCCGATTTTGATGAAACCTTCGATAAATGCATGCTGGCACATAATGATGTCATTATGTTGATAGACGACTCGGACGACGAGGAGTTTAAAACGCAGGATGCGATCCTTTCAGAAGCTCGTAAATATTTTTATGCGTGTAAGGGGGTTTACTCTAAAATATTTCCGGTTGAGGCCCCATCCTTTTCAGGATCATATGTTCGACAAAACGAAACTCCAAAACTCAAAGAGTTAGGTATTCCCATATTTCGAGGTGATAAAAAATTATGGCCAAGCTTTTTCGATCTTTTTAATAACATTATAGATCAAAATCAAAATCTAAGTAACGTTCGAAAACTTCAATATTTATTTTCATATCTCGAGGATGAGCCTTTAAAATTGATATCAGGGATTAGCTTATCTGATCAAAATTATAAAATTGCTTACGACAAATTAGTCAATAGATATCAAAACAAGCGAGACCTCGCAAATGATGCTTTAAGCTCAATTATGAACTCCACCTTAAAAAACGAGTCAGCTAAAGAATTGCGTAATTTAATTGACACCTTTTCTGAATCCCTAGAAATTTTAAAATCACATAGCTTTGACGTGGACAGTTGGGACTTTATTATTTTTTTCATTTTGTTAGAAAAATTGGATATTCCGACGCGTTCAAATTTCGAAATAAGTCACGCCAATACTAACACCGAAATTCCTACTTTTCAGTCACTTTTTCAATTTCTAGAAAAAAGATGTAAAGTTTTGGAATCACTTCCTCAATCAATAGCACCCAAAAAGGTGCCTACCTATTAAAAATCAAATTCTATGCAAAATCAGTTTGGGCAAAAGCCTACCTATCAAAATTCAAATTCTATGCAAAATCAGTTTGGGCAAAAGCCTACCTATAAATCATCCAATTCGCCTTTTATAGGACTGGCTCGCACCTCAACTAATTCAAGTACGGGAATAAAATGTTTCCGGTGTAATCAAGGTCACGTGCTTTCGAAATGTCAAACATTTCTTGATCTCTCACCTATCGATCGCCTATCTTTTGTCAAGCAGAAAAAACTATGTCTAGCGTGTTTTCATCCCTCGCATGGGGTAGACACGTGCAAATCAAAATATTCATGCAGGACTTGCAATAGTAAAAGGCACCACACTTTAACTCATATCTTAGAAACTAATCAAGAGTCTGGAAGCCAAGATACTAGTCCTGTCATTCACACACCACCTGTCAATAATCTTCATGTGTCATTAAATACCTCAGGACCTTCAGGTACCTTTCTTTTATGCACCGCCATAATAGATGTTATGGACGGTTGCGGAAATTTTCAACCTGTAAGGGCACTGCTTGATTCTGGATCATAGACAGGATTCATCAGTGAAAAGTGTATTCAGCGTCTTAATCTTCCTAGGCGTTACAAAGTTACACCACTGAAACATTCGGATTAAATCAGATGTCTTCTTTTACTTCCAAAGGGCTCGTTCAATGTCACATTAAGCCACAAGGATAGGTCACTCCTTTACTTAATTTCGAAGCAATTGTCGTTCCACAACTATGTTCCAATATGCCTACATTCTCTTTGAACGATAATCAGTGGAAACACTTGGAAAACCTTAAACTTGCCGACCCATCTTATTTCAAATCTAGACCTGTGGACCTAGTTATTGGTTGCGAGCTATTCGCACAGATATTCAAGGAGGGCAGGGTTCTTGGACAAATAGGGCAACCTTCAGCCCTTGAAACTATCTTTGGCTGGGTCGTCATGGGAAAAGTTGACCAAGTAGGTAGTCTTACGGAACGAACCAGTTGTTTTTTAACGAGTCATTCACCTCCTTTAGAGGTCATTCTCCCTAGGTTTTGGGAAATCGAACATTTGCCTAAAAAACAAATCTTATCAAAGGAAGAAAAACAAGCAGAATCAATTTTTACTGCGAGTGTAGTACGGCAACCGAGCGGTAGATTCATGGTAGATCTTCCGTTTAAAGATAAAATAAACCCTGACCTAGGAAATACTTATCCGCAAGCTTATCATAGATTTTTACTTCTAGAAAATAGATTACTCAAAAATCCTGATCTGTACACTGCCTATTCAAGTTTCATGCAAGACTATATCGATTCTAGTCATATGAGTCTAGTTTTATCTAGTCAACCAAAAGTCGACGTATCATGTTTTTTAGCACATCATTGCGTACTAAAGCCGGAAAGCTTAAGTACAAAATTAAGGGTAGTCTGGGATTGTTCGGCAGTCACCCCAAAAAATATTAGTCTCAATGACACGTTGTTATCGGGACCGAAACTTCAAAAAGATATTGCTTCTTTACTCCTTACGTTTCGTCTTAATCCTATTGCCTACATTGCTGATATCAAACAGATGTTCCGTCAAGTCCTTATCAATCCTTATCACCGTCCTTATCAAAGGATATTGTGGAGGTTTTCTCCACAGGACCCACTTTCAGTGTGGGAACTTTCTACTGTCACTTTTGGCATGACATGCTCACCTTTTCTAGCCATGCGTACATTAAATGAGCTGGCAGAGAGAGAAAAGGAACGTTTTCCTATGGCTAGTACTGTTCTAAAAACGTCAATCTATATCGACGATATCTTGGGAACTAGCCCTTCGCTTTCTGAAGCTCTCTCCCTTCAAACAGAACTCAATGATTTGTTGAAGTCGGGAGGATTTGAACTTAAAAAATGGGCAAGCAATTGTCCTGATTTATTGGCAACATTGCCAGAATTCGATCGTCAAATGCCTCTCTCTTTTGACAAGGAGGAACCTCACTTTATCAAAGTTTTAGGACTTCAATGGCATCCAAAAAACGACATTTTTTCTTATCAATGACGAATGAAGGACAAACCCCCAACCAAACGTGCTATTTTATCTATCATCAATCTTCAATCCCTTAGGTTTTCTTTGTCCCTTGTTGCTACAAGCAAAATTTATTTTGCAACAGTTGTGGATATCGAAAATAGGCTGGGACGAAGAACCAGATTCTTCTATCATCGACTCTTGGAACAAACTTCGTTCTGAATTCCCGCTTCTTTCCAATTTTCAATTACCCCGACAAATCAAACTGTCAAAAATCAATACCTGTCAAATCATCGGCTTCTGTGACGCTTCAATTCGAGGCTACGCAGGCGTCGTATATTTTCGTGTAGAAGAGGAAAACAATATCTCTGTTTCTCTCATATCTGCAAAATCTAGGGTCGCGCCTATAAAGTCACAAACTTTGGCTAGGCTAGAACTCCTAGGCGCATTTCTTTTAAGCGAATTGATTGACTTCGTTTTGTCTAGCTATGAAGGAAAAATAACTTTTACAAATATCGTTACTTTCTGCGATTCGCAAGTCATATTGCACTAGCTTTCATCCCCTCCTAATCGCTGGCAAACCTTTGTTGGAAATCGAGTCAGTAGAATCCAAGAAATCATTCCCTCAAACTCGTGGCGCTACATTCCTTCTGCTTTAAATGCAGCCGATATTGCGTCACGAGGGGCCACCCCTTCACAGCTCATGTCACATGACATGTGGTGGAACGCACCGTCGTTTTTGTGGTCTCCCAAAAACGAATGGCCCGATTTTCATAAATCAAAAATGCCGATTGATTTCGGAGATATTAATCTGGAGGAAAAGCCAAAGGTCTGTTGCAATGCGATAATTGGCGTTAACTTCTTAGATCAGCTTCTTATCAAATATTCATCTATATCAAAAATTCAACGTATCATTTGTTATGTCCTTCGAATAGTTAACCTTTTTCAAAACCATTCCTATCAAAAACCCACTAAGCCGCCGGACCAAAAAGTTATTTTTGAGAATATTGTTTTTTCTACCACCGGTGAGATGCAAAGTGCGTTATACCTTCTTATCAAACGCGTTCAAGGTTCTTGTTTTTCTGAGCTTTTTTCCGCGTTATCTAAGGATAAACCAATACCGAAACCTTTTCGAAAACGTTCATCTTTTCTTGATGAAAATAATATCATTAGAGTCGGTGGCAGATTACAAAAATCTGACCTTTTGTCTATATTTGTCTTACTTTCGAGTAACCATCGTTTAACTACTCTTCTTATCGAGTCCACTCATTGATAATACCTTCATCCTGGGTTTAAAACATTGCATAATCTGCTTTTACAGCAATTTTGGATATTATCTGCCAGACGGGCAATTCAAAGAACCATATCCAAGTGTTTGCAATGTTTTAGAATCAACCCTAAACCCTATAGACCGCCCATAATGAGTTCACTTCCCGCTCATCGAATCAATCAACTTAAACCTTTTTCGAGTGTAGCTATCGACTTTTGTGGACCTTTCTTTGTGATTCCTCATCGTTACCGTGGTTGTAAAGCTTTCAAATCGTATGTCTGTGTGTTTGTCTGTACGGCCACACATTGCGTGCATTTGGAATTAACCATGGAACTGTCCACCGAAGGGTTCGTAGGTGCATTCCATCGATTCATTTCCAGACGTGGAAGCGTGACGCAATGCTGGTCAGATCAAGGCAGTAATTTTATAGGGTTTCGTAACCAATTACTTGATTACGCAAGAAGTGCGGCCACCAGACTTTCTATTCGTTGGCATCTGGGACCTCCTCTCAGTCCACATTTCAATGGCCTGGCAGAAGCTGGCGTCAAAAGTTTTAAAACTCACTTTGTTCGAGTAGTCGGCGACCAGAAGTTGTCCATCATGGAAATGTCCACCCTTACATGTCGCATAGAAGCCGGACTTAATAGTCGCCCTTTATCTCCTGCCTCTTCAGAACCACACGATATTCAACCTCTTACCCCTGGGCATTTTTTGACCCTTAAAGCCCTTAATTCAGAAATTCCGGAGTCAGATTTGTCCGAGGTTCCCCTAAATCGGCTCTCGAGATGGCAACTAATCCAAAAACTACATAATGATTTTTGGAAACGGTATTCTATAGAGTATTTGCATACGCTACAACAGCGACACAAGTGGGCTGATTCGTCCCCAAATATCAAATTAAATGATTTGGTTATCATAACAAGTGATCACAGCCAATCACCTTTGAAATGGCCGGTCGGTCGGGTCATCGATCTGCATCCCGGCGGAGACGGTCAGGTGCGTGTTGCGACGGTACAAACGGTTACCGGTGTTTACAAGCGGCCAGTTGTAAAACTGTGCCTATTGCCGAATTAAAAGTAATTTTAATTTTTTCTACCTATTGAAGTCAATTATTACAATAGGTAATTATTTATTATTTTTTTAAAAATTTTGTTTGTTTGTTTTGACTTTTTCGGGTTTTCGTTATCTCTAAATAAACTTACGCTACTTATCTGTTTTTCATTCATTTATATTTATCGGTCGATCATTTTTTCTATCTATATCTGTCCGGCTGATATTCTAAAATTGTGTGTTTTGGAGGGCAGCTATGTTAGCTCCCGCTAAATTTCGCGGTGTTTGTAAATTTTAAAACCACACAATTGAATGACGGACAGAGTGCATTTTCGCGCATTTTTGGACATGCGCACCAAGAATCGGTGAGATCCTTTTTCGACCGCCTCGAGAAATGGCGTGTTAATTTACTTTCTCCAACTATTTCAAATTTCTACACTTGAAAGTGCTCGATTTTGGTGTACTGAAGCATAGAACTAGAAACTTCAGCCCTTCAGCTACGTGGTGACATCATTAGATCCAGATAGGGGCCCCTTGGAAGTGGAGAAATTGGCTGCAAACTGGTGAGTGCTTTGTATCTGATTTCCGTTGTGTGGTACCCACACTTAACCTATGGACCTTTTAATTATTTCGTAATTTCATATCAATATATTTATGTTTGTTCGCGCTTTCATTAATTAAAAAATATACAGTCCATTGCATTTATCGTTTTTCTTACTGCGGGCATAACAATAGTTCCTCTCAGCCTTCCAAAGCTCAGCTCTCTAGCGTTTCTGGAAGTGGGCAATGTTACTTTTACATAACTTTACATGTATAGGGGAGGGAAGTAAATTAAAATTTTAAGTTTTTAAAATTTTTTCCTATAGTTTTATCATAGTTCCTCTCAGCCTTTCAAAGCTCAGCTCTCTAGTGTTTCTGGAAGTGAGCAATGTATAGGGAAGGGAAGTATATTCGAATTTTGGGTTTTTTTCCAAGGTTTTGGTCATAATTTCAGTCTGCCAAATTTAAGCTTTACTACTTTATGAAAGTCCATGAAACTTGGAGAGGTTGTTAACTCTATGAAGATCTACGACTGTGCAGTTTGAGTTTCGTAGCTCATTCCGAAGTAGATTTTTAGATAGGTCAAATACGGGCTGAAATGTTTCAAGAAAAGATGGTACAGCAGTCGAACTTGGCCGGGCACTGCCGTACGCTTGGAAAACCACGGATCAACATTTGGTGATCCGTGGTATAACTATATAGTAAGGAGGGGTATAGGGGCTATAACAACTGGATACTCGAGAAAAGTGGCCAACATACAGAGGAGCACCCACGAATATGTCATGGGGGGCGAGGCCTCATACTATGTTTGAGGTTTCTAATTCTATTTTTTTTTAAACTAACCCATGCCCACCCATTGCTCCATGAAATGACTCAAATTTTATCAAATAATTCTGCTGAAATATTTGAAATTTATTGTAAAGGGTGTAAATTAAAACATCCAGGTTCCAAGCACATAAACAATGCGAGTAATATAAATTGATGGCCTGTGCCACGCACAAAATTTCTTCGATTTTTCCTATTTAAACATCGCTAAAATTTCCAACATAACATCTCTATCGCTCATATAGGCTGGCTGATAAAATCGATCGACGGAAGAGCCAACATAGAAATGGCACATACTCATTGGGCAGCGTGTTCTACGCTGCTTTGAGTTTTAGTGGCCCGTTCATCGCGTCGCGTCGAGTCGTAGTGGGATCCATAAAATTGCATAGGATTACCAAATTTTGTATAATTAATAAACTAAAAAGAATTGCATAAAATAAAATAAAAACTTATAAAGATGTTTTAAAAATGTTTTTGCAGTAAAATATGATAGTGCTCTGGCACCGTGGCACTACCCCACGAACCGCCACTGCCTAGGTATAGCACCTATATGCCACTCTCAGCTATATGCTTATATCAGTTTAGTGACACTGACTTAATTTTTTTCGACATACAAAATGCCATCACACATTACGATTTCTAGCATATTGTACAGTCAGAATCTATTTTTGTCCTTTTAGTACTGTCCCGAAAAACCATTAGGAAACGAGCGTGATAGAGCGTGCAAAAATTATCCCGACAGGATTCCATATTAGCAGGAGCATTTCTCCTAGCAGGAACGAACCGACTCAGTGCGACTTCTAGATGGACCATGTACACAGGAAATACTGAACAAATATTTTTCTGATACGCCTATAAGAAAGGGCACTTTTATCAGTTGATTCACAAGAACGATTCTAACTGTTCAACCTTCAAATCGCTCTTAAGCTAGGAAACTATGATATTCTTCTTCTTCCTTCAACATTTCTGTTTCGCTGAAACCATATCTTGGTTCTCAGGTCACACTGTAAAGTTATTGCAGATTTTTTGTTTTAATTATGACGTGTGATTTTGTTTTAATATGTTTAGTCATCTATGAAATAACAGTTTGTTTATATAGATTAGAGTTTTCTGATTATTTCTGCGTTAAATGTATAGGTCTTAACCCCATAATATAAAGCAGAGTGGTAACAGTTCGGAATCTGACCAATCTTAGGCTTAGTTGTAGTATGTTGACATATTTAGAAATATTAATATTGCATTAAGCTCCCTTTATGCTGTTAACCTTAGATCTTGCCTTTATATTCATACTGTTATTCGTTTAGTGAATTTGGTACCTATAGCTTCAAAATAAATCAACTTTTCCACTTTTTTAATCGACAAGCCTTTAACAATGTTATTTTGCACCTTTCTCGATAGGTTTGTATGGTTTGTTCTTTTTTAAATTTAAGTGTCAGGCCAATTTCTTATATTAAACCTATTTGTTCATGATTCTTTGTGTGTCGTCAAGGGTTTTCACTTAAAACACGGTATCATTAGTGTATCTTGAAATAACTGTAGAAACTTTCTTTATCTTTATTTCTGCGCTGTTCTTATCTAACACATTCATCAATATTTGTTCAGAATAACCATTTAAGAAAATAGGTGCTCACGTCGCTTTGATGCTACTTTAACTGTTTAAGATGATAACTATGAAATTTTAGTTTTAATGTTTTAAAACTTCTATCAGCTGATCACCATGAAATTTATCAAATGGCTTCAGTGGCGGTTTCTCCATAAGTGCACATGTGCACGTGCACTCCCAAATTATACTTTAAAAAATATTAAACTTTGATGATTGCTTAATTTAATTAATAATTACCCCAAAAGGAATTCACTAAAGACTGGAATATTATCTAGACATTAATACCCGGTATGTATATGTTTGTATTCGTGTTCAAACCAAGTTCCGGTAATTTACTGGAATCAAATTCTATGCACCGTGGATGTTATGTCGCATGCTAATTACAAAATATAGAAAGAGAGGACGACATGTTTTAATAGAATTTTACAGTACATAATCTGAACCTTCCTTCGGCACCGCGCTTATATAAAAACTAGCTTGAATGCCGCCCGCACCCCCGTGATGCCTCCCGCGTCCACGGTTCGCGTTGCATTTTAGAGCAGTTCACGCGCACTTTTCAGTCGTGCGCGCTTAGACAACTTCCTATTATCGGTCGGGCGCTGGCGGTTTGTTTTGATTTCGACGATTCTGATAGCATTAGCGTGCAATATTTAAAGGCAATTAAATTTTCATCTTTGCCATTAGAAGATAAAATATATGTTAAGAAGGTGTGATACATTTATTATTTATTTATAATTACAATAATATTAGGTAAGTAACTAATATCTAACTAAATATCTCTATAGCTACCTCAAAAAGTTAGCGTGGCACTCAAAAAAAATTATGCCTGCACTGCAATTTTAATTTTTTTTTTGGTGTGCACCCCCAAAGCTTTTTACCACGCGCCGCAACTGAATGGCTTGTTATAATTGTTAAAACAGGTATCGTAGTATTCGTTACAATCTAGACGTCGCTATTATACTATACTTGAAGTTGTATTAAAGTGACACCGCGTCATCAAAACCTTGATGGGCGGGAAGGGAGTAGAGAGGTACATACAGTGGCACGCACTTCCTTTAATTTTTTTTATTGATATTGATTCACAAAATGAGGCACTGCACTAATTAATGATTAGCTTACTATTTTACTTGCTTTTTATTGATGTCTTCTTCTAAACGATTTCATTAGAAAGGAACATATATGCTCTTATCTGGTTGTTACGAACATATTATTGATTTAGCCGGGCTTTGACGTTTTCTATCCGTTGTTTTGACTGTTTATGTCAAACAAATTATGACGGAGCTTTAAGCAAATAAATTACCGTTTTTGCAACTAAATCAATGTTTGCGCACATTTATTATATAATTATATACACATAATATAATTTTGGATCCTGTTTTATGTTTAGGATCTTTATTTATGAGGTAAGTACCTATTTGATCTCTCCTTTAAAAGGTCTTAGTGTTTTATTATTTTAACATTAAACCCCGAACGGCACATTGCATGTACAAAGTGAAACACTAATTTTTTAAGGGTTCTATACTTAGATTTTGCCGCAAAATTTGGTTTACCATAGCTATGACGCGGTGCCACTTATATACAACATCAACTATAGTAGATTAATCCGTAGTTATTTTCAGAACTTAAGTACCTTGAGATCGATATTGTACCATTGGCCATTGACAATATGTACAGTGTGTACTTGAAACTTCTATCTAAGGTCATTGTTGAGTTGGCCCATGAGAGGCATACTAATATCTAGATCCTAACTTATCTAAAAGATAAACTATGTAAGAGTCAAGTAGTTTTAGGGTTGGAATACAGTATGCAAGATAGTTTAATCAGGTATATGAGTGGACATAGTGTCGCAGGAAATCAGATAAAATCTGGAGGGTAACCACCTTTGACAGGGATCGGAATTATTCGGCGTGTGACTACGGATGTGAAATTATCCAGGTGTGAATTTTACCAGGAAAAGTTTTTGAAAATAACATAATGCTATCCGTGCCAGGGATGATACATATTAGTGAACTTTAGGACCATTAATATTATCCAATCTGACCAAGGAATTTAAGGCTTTAAAATAGGAAGATCGATACATTAATAAGGAAACTAATGGAAGAAGGAATGAGAACAAATTTAAAAAAGCAGGATTAATAAATAATACAAATAAATGGAGCAACTAAAAAGCATTAATTACTAATGGAAATTAACAAAAAAGGTTGCATTTTTATTTTATTGTCTGCCTAATATTATTTGATGATTTTGTAGACTGTCAGTTACAGCAAAGATGTCATCGCCATCAAAGACTATTAAAACTTTATTTTATGCTCTTTTTTTCGGTAGGTCAAAGCTTCATAAAGACTGTTTCACTGTAGATATTAAAAATAGGAAAATAGGATCACTGCATCCTGGAATCTTAACGTCTGGAGACGGCAGGCCTCCAGGATGCAGTGAGAGTTAACCTAAATAAAAATGAGTGTATTTAAATGTAAGAGACAATTTTTTGTTATTTGCCTTTGGGTAAATGTGGTGCACTATTACGGGATCTTGGACTAGTAGTATTCGAGTAAAAATAATTTCCTTATGCAAACTGTACGCATAGTAAATCTGTCGGTGTGTGGTAGAACATTAGATACTGTAAGTGTAGTTCAGTGTTGCTGATATGCCATTTGTTTTCCTGCAGAATGATTGTAGTTACCGCTTCTCGGTCTGTTGCTTGTCTGATTGTTGTTTCGTGCAGATTATCTTTTCATGAGTCAAATAATTCTTTTTTGACCTGTCTTAACCACTGACCAAAAAATCTCGTTTCAACACTAATATTTTTAACCATCGACAAATAAATCTTCAGAACCAATCACATTAAATCAAATCACATCAAGCCAATCACAACCTATAACAAAAAAAATAAAAATATTGACCCATTTTTAGCCTTTATCGGTTTTTTTTTAAACTTCTATAATTTTTAAACCGTTTTAGATAATTAGCTGAAACTCGCTATCTGTAGAGAGCGATTCACAAGCCAAACTTTGATGTGTTGATAGCCTCCTAAAAAAAGGATAAAGGGTCTATGCCAAAATTATATTTTTGATAAAATATTAAAAACGGATTTTTTGTTTTTCTTAATTTTTATAAAATTTTTTCTTAGACTATTTGTTTACATGTGTGCTAAAGTTTACCTTGGGATGATAATGGGATCATAGTTTAAAAAATTTATTTATATCTTGATGCATAATTGTTTGATATTTTTATTACTATAAAAAATAATATCTAAAGTGCACATATTGTTATGAGGCATCTTATTTATGTAGCATATTATAAAAACGTGCACACCATGGGCATCTAGTTTCGCTACGTTGACATTTAAATAAAGATACAATTAATTAAAAAATGTACTTACATAATAACGGGCTCACAAGGATAATTAAGAACCTGTACATAAATGCCCCCTTTTCGTCCTTTCTCGTTGCAATATTTGATATTGATAAAAATAGTTAAATTATTTATCTCTTAAACAGTGGTTGCGCGTGGAGTAAAACTTTAGGGGTGCACACCAAAAAATAATTGCAGCCACACCCAACGGCAACCGGTGGCTAGCATCACGAGGGTGCGGGCGTTATCGATCGCCGCAATTGATTCACAAGAGCATGAACCGAAGTAAGGTCCAGATTCTGTGTACTGTAATATTCTATATTTCGTAATTAGAATGCGACATAACATCAACGGTTATCAAAGTGTACTAGCCTAAATTATTTATTGTTGTAATCTGCAGAGTTTTTTTTATGTGCTGGGTGGAAAAAAATATGCCACTTTAGTCAAACTCAGTATGTAGGTACGTGGGCACAATAGATCCATTTGTGGTCGCAGTGCATGGAGGTCCAGTAGCCTGCCTGCCTTCACTTTCGAATACATACATACATCAACGGTGCACAGAATTTGGATACAGTTAAGTGCGGCGCCGGCGTTAGCCGACCTACGCATTCTCGTTTCAACTCAAATACAAACACATACATACCGGGTATTAATTCTTAGTTAGTATTCAAGTCTTTAGTGAATTCCTTTTGGGGTTTATTGATACTTTATGATGAAATTATTAATTAAAGAATAGTCAGATTTTAATATTTTTTTAAGTAAAATTTGGGAGTGTACGTACACGTGCACTTATGGAAGGACAGACACTGCTCTTAAAATACTGGCAAAATCGGCTGTAAGGTAATTAAATATCAGAGGTGGCGTATTATTTTGACTGATGACTTTTTGTAAAAAGCAAAAAGTGCGTAAACATGGCGTTTCGTAGCGTGTTTTCTCAGCCTGTTTGGCTTTGCGACGTATCCGTTCTGGAAATTAATTTGATTTTACGTAGTTACCGAAATCGAAATGGTAGATTGAAAATCGAAAAAAAATTGGTTGGTATTTTCCACTTAATGTTGCAACCCCTATGATGACCAAAATCATTCCACGATAGTGATAAATTCCAGAAATGTGACAGAGTGGATGTGTAATCTTAACTTAGGCGTTGAAATAAGTAAGTGAAAATGATTAAAAACTTTTGAAATCGTATAATTCCAGTCATGGCTAATTTATAGGTAAAATATTGAAGTATAGGAATTGTCAAATAGTTATATTTAAGGTAAAATAAAAGAATTTTGAACAACATCAATTTACAAAAATAAATTTTTAAATAGGAACCCACACATCCCATGATAAAACTTGGCCTACATGTAAATAAATAGTTTAGAAAACATATATAAAAAAATTGAACAAAATAAAAAATCCGTTATTAAACTGCATCAAAAATAAATTTTGTGGTGTGCATTTTTTTTACAAGAAGGATGTCACTAGGCGTGCCATAATTAAGCTTGTAGACCTATAAGATTACACAGCAACTTTTACCTCGATATGCCCAAGACTTTATGAATAACAAAGGTTTAAAGAAATCAAGTCAGTGCTAAAAAAGACGATGTAAAGCATTAAAAAAAATTAATGACAAATTTTGCATTTGCTTAGTAAAGAATTTTACCAAAAATTATGAAAATCAAAAGTGACAAGGTCCAAACCATTGATTGATTTGATATGGACCAATAGCCTTATAGCCAGATTAAAAGCTTTTTAGTAGATATAAGTATAATAGCTGTCTTTAAAATTTTCATGTGCGGTGACAACGGTGGACGCTAGCCCTACCAAGTGTCCTTTGGCTGCCTGACTTCCGGCGGCGCAGATCTACCAATATTATTTACCTTATGTATTACAATAGATGAACAGGGTGATTTTCACTTGATATCTATTCACATGAAAATAGAAAGTTTCAAAAACCTAACCTAACGAAATCAAATCTACCCGAACCGAACCAAAGCAAACTAAACCAATAATTTAAAAAAAAAACTTTCCTGACTTCCTACCCGGGATCCTAGAGGATGTGAATCCGAACCGGACCGAACCGAACCGAACCGAACCGAACAGAACCGAACCTATCCAAACTTAACCATAACCAACTAAACCTAATTAGCAGTGTTGTAGTTTAGTTTGGTTAGGTTAGGTTTGGTTTGGTTCGGTTTAGTTAGGTTCGGTTCGGTTCGGTTTGATTCGGTTCGGATTCACATCCTCTAGGATCCCGGGTAGGAAGTCAGGAAAGTGTTTGTTTTGAAAAAAATTATTGGTTCAGTTGCTTTGGTTCGGTTCGGTTAGATTTGATTAGGTTTCGTTAGGTTAGATTTTTGAAACTTTATATTTTCATGTGGTTAGAAATCAAGTGAAAATCACCCGGTCCATCTATTGTAATACATGAGGTAAATAATATAGGTAGATCTGCGCATGCGGAAGTCAGGCAGCCAAAGTACACTTGGTAGGGCTAGCGGCTTGTCGGTGATAACCACGCGGTACTGCATCACAATATGTCAAATGCTGATGCAAAGGTAAACATTTGAAGGCGACGCACACAGCCGATCGTTAAAGGGGGCTAATATTGTGGGCGCCAATCATTTGGGCGTTGACTATTTGGGGGCTGACTGTCTTGGCCGTCCAATTGCCGTAAATATATAACAAAAAACAAACACCTACTGTTTCGCGACTACTGTTTGGACGTCTGCTGTTTTCGTGCCGACCAGTTGAGCGATGGCCATTTGGGCGCTGAAGGTTTGGGCAATAATAGCCATAAACAACGAAAAATATATAAGACACCCACTTTTTTGCGAACATTGTTTGGGCGCATGTCGTTTAGGTTTGGTTAAGCACATTAGGCGCACACCATGTGGGCAATAATCATGGCGGGAAAATAGTGGATTAAAAAAAATCAAAACGCATGCCCCGGGCTATTTTTACGGTTGCACCAAGCATGTGATATCTGGTGGACACTGATCGAATGTCGTTACTAAAACATAACCTCAATCTTTACCTAACCTGAATTCAAATCGTCAGTAGGATACATATAGTTTGAGGTAGGAAACCCAAAAAACATGTACAGCATTGTCCGTGGTAATAAATGAATCCGAAAAAAACGTCATTCGTCTGTTTGGGTGTTCCAAGATGACGAAAAGTCAACAAAAGTCATCCGTTCTTAAAGGGTATACAAAAAGATGGTCCCGACATTTGCCTCAAAAGCAGGTCATGTTACTGTCGATTGGTACATCACCATTGGTTTGCCGAAAGTCATCGCTGAGCTTCAAAAAACGAACCCCTAATGAGGAATCATCCTTCACCAAGAAAATGCAAGTTCCCTCAAAGCACAAAAAACCATTGAATTTTTAACACAACAAAACGTCGAATCGTGGACCATTCTCCATACCGTCCCTACCTAAGTCCTATCGATTTCCATACTTTTCCAACAAACTAGTGGAATTACAGCTTTGACAACCGGAATATTTCGAGAAACCATAAAGTCTCGTATCTTAAAAAATAATTGAAATTTTTACACGGTTGTAAAGACATTCATAGACCTTCAAGACAATGTATCACTCGGCCCACTTTGCCTAGTTTACATAAAGAGGTAAAGTTTACCTATTGAAGGGGTGCGTGTTATGAACATTTTAAGATGGCCAAGTGTCCCCCTTGCAAACAAAATCAACGTATTTGAGAATTTTTCATAACCATGCAATAAATATCCAAAAAAGCCCCCGTTACCTTAAAAAAAAACACCCTGTATATTTCGCACTGTAACTATTTTGCAAAGGTTGGCCGTAAAATTTTTTTGTTTTTTTAAATATTTTTATTATAAACTCCTTACACATTTTTTGTTATCACTTTCTCCTAATTAAAAATAATAATTCTTTATTATTTTTTTTCATTAAAGTAGCAATGATAATAAGAAATTAGAAATATATAAATATTGGGAAAACATTTTTCAATTTACATTTCCTTTTTAAATTGTTGTCGGTTTAAAGCTAAAATGTACAAATTAGTAATTGTTGCCCTGTGTGTAGCATACGTTTTTGGTAAGAGTTCTAAAGTTAAAAAGCACTTTATAGTTCAGGCCCAATACATCTCTAATGTTAAAGATATTCTGCGTTGCAAGAAGGCAACAAGGTATAGATTTGAGATTCCCCCAAACGTTTTAAGAGGGGAAACCGCCCCTACTCGAAGGGTTCGGTTTGGTTTGGTTTATTTTCATTATCCTATAGAACAGTGGCGCTCGGGAGCTGTAAAGCTGGGGGGTTCAAATGGCTTAAGAGTGGGGGTTTTGGATTTGTTTATTTTTATTAACTTATACCACAATTGTTGAAAAAAATAAGATATATTTATTTACTTATTTTTTTTTATTGAGTCGGTTTAGAACGTTTTTCTACGTTGTCCGACGTCTCCACCTTCTTCGATCCTGACAATCATCTTCTGTCAGATTTTTTTGACTCATTGATCTTAGCATTGACTGTTGCCATTCTAGTTTAGGACGCCCTCTTTTTCTGCTCCCTATTGGTTGCCATTCTAGGACCTGATCTGGTTATTTTTTTGTCGTTTATCCGTTGTACATGGCCGTACCATATCAGTTGCCTTTTAGTGATGTCATCTTCGATTCTCATTCTTTCTTTTATGATCTCATTTCTTATGTGATCTGTTCTAGATATTCTCATTGATCTTCTTATTGCATCCATTTCGACACTTTCCATTTTTGTTATGTATTTTTCTGCTACGCGACAAGTCTCTATTCCATACAGCAGCGTGCTTTTTACCATTGTTTTATATATGTTAAGTTTTACATCCTTTTTTATCTCTCTGCACCATAAAATACTGTTAAGACATCCAATAACCCTTTTTGATTTTACTATTGTTTTTTCCAGTTCTTTACAGTCTGTTCCTGTCTTATCAAATGTGACACCCATGTATACAACTCATTGCATGGAGATAATTATTACCGTAAAAAAGTTACTCTAAAAAAACATAAATGAAAATCAACATAGGATTTACCTGCCTCCATTGTTTTTAAACTTTCTTTTTAATTTAGTAACGTTCAAAATCGTCATATCATGTTATAATAATCAGACTAGCCGCAAAATAAGTGTGCCCTCGTTGTATTAAAACAGTGGTCTGCCTCCCATACCTTCCCGCCCCGTTTCCATGGTAACGCGGGCCGCAATATGGCTTGCGCGGCACAGCCTGCTTAACAAGCAGGTAACATACTTAAGCGGGAACGCTTTGCGTCGATTTTCGCGAAGCCGGCCATTTCGGGCTATCAAGCCAGGTGCGCCCGGGCTGCTACGTGTATTTTTTTTTAGTGCGTAGGTCATTAGTTTTCTGTGTTTTTATTGACAGTTCTGATATGGAGCATCGTAAAGCTGGCCATATTTGTACAGTAAGAAACCGCACATTTAAAAGCTTCCATTCCAAGAAAAGTTTCTTCAGGTTTCCCTAAGATTGTGAGGTAAAAATATACTTTTATTTTTAAGACCACTCTCGGTTTTCCAAAAACACTTTTTTCGAAAACCTTTTGACCAAAAACCTAAATTTCGAATAACGTTCTTTTGGAAAACATTTTGATCAAAAACAAAAATTTCGAATGACGTTTATAGGAAAGGGTACTTGATCACCGTTTTACTTTTTTATTATATTAAAAAAACTATTAATAATAACCATTAATAATACTATTACATGTGTGTAAAATGCTTTTTATTAGGAATTATATATAAATAAAGTTTAATAAGATCAGCTGATGTGCTCCACTATCTTGATTGATCAAGTATCCCTCATGCACATATACCAACAAACTTGCTTTGCAATTCTTGTCCAAGTTGTAAACAACTTTAGTAATATGGCAAAAATTAACGTAAATATGTATTCTTTTTGATAGAATATTCATAAGTTTAAAAAATAAATAACTAAGTACTATAAACAACTAAAAAACTACTACTACTTTTAATGTCTAAAACGGCCTGAAATAGACAGTCAAAAATTACTACAAAGGGCGGTTGGGAATCGGAATCAAAAGGGGGGGCTAACGTGGTTAAATTCATGGGAAACTTCGGCGACGTAGATTCGCTTTTGATGTTTGGCAATAGAAATTGGTTTAAATAGTACGTGGATATAGGTTCAATAGTACGTGGAATAGGTTCATTGAGAAACCCTTAAACAAAAGATAAAACAAATAATATCTTAAAGTTAGCGGTCCGTTAAATTTAAGAGAGCTTTAAGTTTTATTATGTTTAAAATTTTTTAAATTAATTGATTAACACTTTTCCTGAACATTGCCGTACACTACCAAATGTATCCTAAACATTTCCAGAATATTTTGAACTTTGAACTAAAAAAGTAAGTATACCTGTTGATTTAAAACTAAACAACACTTGACTAAAAATGTTGATTAAATTTAATATCAATCAACAACAAAATCAAAAAATAATATTAAAATACATTATTAAAGGTCTAATCCTGTCTATTTAAAATACAATATTTCTTAGTCCAGCCCTGTATTCTAATCCGAAATGACATTTCTTGACCACGGATCACCTAACAAGGTGATCCGTGTCTTTATGTTTAGATGAAAGGCGCCGACTAGAGTCTGTTGAGCTGGTTGTTAGGTAGGCTGTGCTTGCGGTCCAAGAAAATCGAGCGGCTAGGAAAAATCGATTCGTACTTAATTTGTATTTTCTGGTGAGGGAGGCCTCAAAACCGCGCTTGCGTCACGCATCGATGTTACTCTCCACCCTTGCCTAACGAGTCAGCAATGTTACCAAGTATTTATTTTTATAAATACCTCTTGCTAACGTCCAATGTGACGTATCTCGGCGCAAGCGCCAGTCGACGCACAGTGGGCTCCTTAAATGAGTAAAATGGCAAAATTCATATCTTGCAAACTACAAGTCTAAAATTATAAATTTTAGAATACCGATGTTGTTAGTAAACCATAAGCCATATTTTCTATTTCGAGTTTTATAGCCCGGCAGTGGCGGATCCCCAGGATGTCCGGGGCAACATTTTTTTGCCGTTTTTTCTCAAGGTCTGAAGTCAAGCAAAACATGACAATAAAATGCGCCTTAGGCGAAAATTTTTGGAAAATAAAGTAATTTTTCGTAAAAATGAAAAAATCATAATTTTATAAAAAATTGGGGTTTGTCTAGCTACTTTTTTACTAGAACTAGAAAATATAACCTTTATTACAAGAAGGGGGGGCAAACCCCAACCAAAATAAAACGCATTTATGTTTTTAAGCATCTACGGTTCTCCTAAAAGACAGTATTATATAAAAAAAATAAAAAAGTACTTATGGGTACTTTTTTTAAATCTTAATTAAATAGTTCGGGGCCTAAGAGAGAAATTTTGGGGTTTGTCTGCATTTTCGCGTACCGTAATGAAATTTGGCACAAAGGTAGTAGACCCCTAGAGATGTAATTTTAGAAGTGGTGCTCCAATAGAACCCAGTGCAGGTCCCAGATACAGGGGCGTGCTAGAGGTGGGGCAGAAAAATTGTATAAATTAAATATGAAACTCATTTCGCGTACAGTTTTTTGTTTGTTTTACTTCATAGCTTGTAAATCCACAAAATTTAGAAAAAATTAAGTTGAAAAAACGGTTTTTTTGAGGGGGGGGAGGACAAAAGGAAGGAGGACAGACATTGTTAAAATCTTATTTCATCTAAAGTGGTCGTGTGGGGTATCGATTTCTAAATAATTTCGTATTCTAAACGAAACTAGATATAAATTAAGTCAATACGTCAAACTGTTTACATGATACGTCAAAAATTGACACCTTAAATGTACCTGTTCTGAGATCTACGCCAGAGAATATTAAAAACACCTAATCAAGCCTAACTTAATAAAATTTAATAAATTAAGTAAAAGTGGAGTTTCTGGAAATTTTAAATTTTAATATACAGGGTTTTCAAAGTTAAGTCGGCACTATTGCTTACTTCGTTAATATTAGAGATACAGGGTCGGTTAAATAGACAAAATTGTGGTATTATTTCCTGATTACGATGGTGATAAACAAAAGAAAATCGTTAATATTTTTGCATTTTTACCTTTAGGAAAAAAAGTCCAAGGACAACTTTTGTTTCAATTAAATTTTCTATCGATTGAAGCTGTAACGGTACTATGTGTTAAGGCGAAAAAAAAAATCTTTAAAATTTTATTTTTTACTGTAACTCATATACGCGTTTTTCGACTTTTCTTTTGTTTCCAAAATTTTATGTCTTACTGGAATTAAATTTTTTTTATGTCTTAGTGCACTTAAATGGTGCCAAAGAAAAAATATTATAAATTTTACGTGTTTAAAATTTTTTATATATTGACAAAAAATTAAAAAGACGTTCCTCTATTTATAACAAGTAGTAAAATTAAGAAGGTATCTTAAGGCCAGCGTCACAATCTACGGAAATTTTGGAACAGCCAAAAAATTAACGGAGGGATAAAGAGATTCCCCTGGCTGGGTTGCCTATAATAGTTTTTGTCCTTTACCGACTTTAAAATTTGTCTCTCTCAAATATCCCCCATCAATTTTGTTCGATGGGCGTCATCTATAGACCAAATTTCGACTCATACTGTGGCCAACGAAAAAAAATAACACGGGCGGCGTTACTATTTAGCCTGTGATTATTTTTTTGTTGGCCTTGTTTAATTAGACAGGTTATGCCAATTTTTTAAAAAATTTTGATCTTTTTAAACAGTTTTGATTGTTTTTTAACATTTTTGAAAATTTTGATAAATATTTGTGAGAAATAGTGTTTTTGGTGAACTTTATAAGTCACTGTTTTGATTTGTGCGCCGTGAACTTGAACCTGGGAGCAAGATGACCCCTGGGCGTCCACAAAATTGGGGTACAAAGAAGTTTAGGAGTTTGGAACGTTATAACAGAAGAAGTCGGAAGTTACAAAACGAGTAAGCGCTAAATCTACTAGTCAAATTAAAAAGTGTTTAGAAAATGTTTTCCTTTTTGGTTACAGTATGACATTTATTTTAAAATTTACCATATGCGGGGGGGGGGGGAGATAAAAATGATGTGTTTTTAAAGGAAACACCATATATATTTTTACAGGTATGAATAAGGCCTAAAATCTTCTTTATAAAACTATAACATACTTTATACAAGATATAACCATTTAAAATTTTTCCAATTATTAAAAAAATATGGTAGCACTCCTAGTATAATTTCACCTTTTACTGATTTTAATGGGCATATATGATGTCTATAACATCTAAAAATGACATTTGACCGTCAAAATTGTTTTGATTTTCTCACAACCTGTCACATATAACTTAAAAGAGTGGTATATACCAGGGGTGCCGAGTGGTACTTTTTTTATTATTAGAAAAGAAGTGCTTACTCATAAACTATTGTTCACAGCTATAAAGTATGTTATTATTTTAGAAAGAAGATTTTAAGCCCTATTCATAATATGAATGTAAAAATATATAGGGTGTTTCCTTTAAAAAAAAGTTACTTTTACCTGCCACTTGTATATGGAAACTGCCAAAATAAATATCATACCGTAAACAAAAAGGAAAACATTTGCAGATCTCTTTTTAATTTTTTCCTTTAGGACAAAAATTCTGGAAAAATTAGACGGTAGAAATATAATGAAACACCCTGTACAGGGTGTACCAAATTCGATGTTTTTGGGGGGTTTAGGGTATTTCTAGGGGGGATAGAAAAAAACTGTCCCACCTTTATGATGCTCAAATTTCAAGCGAAGCTGAAAGGTGAAAACCATATTTTAATATAGTAAGCCATAGTCTGCATTTCGGGAGGGGGTCTATAACTTTTTTATTTATGAAAATTTTGTTTTTGTGTAAATTTTGTTTCTTTTTTTGGGGTATTTTTTGAGATATGTGAGAAAATAGGGTAATTTCATATCAAATTAACCAGAGATTTGGCAGACCATTTCACCGATTTTGATAAAATTTGGTACACATATTCTCTATATGGGTGGGATCAAAATTCCAAAATATTTTTTTTTCTGATTGGTAGTTTTTTTTAATTAATTTTCAAAAATCGAAAAAGTGACCCATTTTGGTCTAACACAGCTTCACAAAAATTAAAATATCTTGAGGACCACTTACCGCAGATTAATAAGATATAGCTCTTTGTAAAGACAATTTAAATACCTTTCCAACTATGTGTCACATGACAGAGTAATCATCTTTTTTTTAAATTTTGAAAAAAACATTTTTTGATTTTTTTCAAAAAAGTTATTTTTGATTTTTTTTCAAAAAAAAAGTATTTTTTTATCAAGGCTTTAGGAAAATATGTGCCAAATTTCAAAATGGAGAAATTATGGGTTCATGGTTAAAAAAAATAAAAACCAAATAAAAGTAACAAAAAATCTGAACAAAATTGTTTGAAATTCGTATTATCATGCATACATAATATGTGTATGTGTTGTAGGAAAAAGTTATATTTTGAATATTCATTCGGTGTAGTTAAATTAAAGCTAAAATAAAAATACCCCCTTTTTTTCATCCCTCCCCCTCCCCCCGTCAGTCAGTGTGCAAACTTGTTTATTCCTGTCATTTCTACTTTTTCATTGGTGAGTGATTCCTAGCCAATCAGACCAGACAATCTGTGCCTGTTTGATACAGGAAAATTCCTGCAAGAACCCGCCAAAATATAAAATATTTGTGAGCAGGTGTTGTGATCCGTTAAAATTGAAGAAACATTCTGAAATATTGAGGAATGTTTCAGAAAATATGTGCTCTCATATAGACATTAAGCTAGGAAACATATAGTAACATTTAATCTTTTTATAATTTATATAAGTTGTAGCCTAAGTTGATAGCTTACAACATTTAAGCCTTGGCCACTTGAGGTGACAGTACCACTGTCATACACAGGCCCCTGTTACAGTTTCAAAATGTCCCTAATAGGTATAGTAGAATTTTTTCTTTGTTTATTATATTGTGGCATTGTTTATTAATCTAAAAGCTGGCTGAGGGATAGGAGTCACTGGGTAAAGTAGATTTTTTTTATACAGGTTTTGAGTTATGATTTTTTATTTTTTTTTATTTTTTATGTTGTCTCCAATAATAGCATAAAAAAAAGAAGATTCTTGTTATATGCAATAAACGTACAATTGGTCAAAACTTTACCTTATCACATATTTTAAAAAATGCATGTCACCCACATCTCGGTTATGCTTGCACCCTAACTTCTATTTTTTATTTGAGATATTTTTTTTTGTCAGGTCAAACTTGCAATTTAAAAAAATACTTAAAAGAACTACTTGTCAAAAAAATCTGAAATTTTTGATTTTAAATATTTTTGTGTAGCGAAATTCCTCGGTATTGCAGCGAAATACTGTGTTATTATTATTATCTTGGGGACTTGTTCTCTACAATTTGATGAATTGCTTTGCAAAAAGTGCCAGTTTTATAATTTCGTGTATAATGTGCTTTTTATGTTCATGATAAATTTCTTTTTTCAGAAATAATGATGGTGGTTGACTATTAGGATTTACTAAGTGCAATACAAGTTCACACTCCATAAGAAATCAGGTACTCAAAATCAACAGTTTAAAATTTCCACAACAAATTACAGGAGCTACTAGTACATCGTCGTTGGATCGATGAAACCTGATATGTGACATTTGTTTCAAAAATAAGTTTTTTGCATAATCAATTAGCCCTAGTCATAATGGATATTCTATATAAAATTATTTGCAAAAAAATTTAATAATAACGTTAATTGAAGCAAGGATAAAAAAAGGATCCAGACAGCTTATAATTGGCATCATAGACCTTTTTTGTCTTTTCTGTAAAATTTTATTTTGAACACAAATCAGTTTTCAGTAAACCAATGACCATATATTATATTATTATGTTTGAACCTTTTGTAAGAAAATTTGTTTTGAATGTTACTTATATTATTGAAAATTAGTTTTCTATAAAGAATAGGTTTTTTTTCAGAAAACATTTGTTTTTTATAATATAAAAAATTTAACCTAACCTAACTGTTTGTGTGTGTATGCTCAATATACTCCAATTCAAAAAAATTGAGACAACATTTACTAACAGTTTGACGAGTCTGACATTTAAAGATTATTAATAATGCCACATCTGTCAAACAGTCAATAAAAAGTGTCTCAATTATTTTGAATTTGATTATAGAACTATTTTAGAGTTTATTTATAAGAATATAGAATGTAAATTTATAATAATAATAACTGAGTAGGCTGTAAATTTAAATGTTTGAAAATAGTTTTGCTAAATAAAAAATAATTGGTTGTTTTCTAAAACTGTAGTAGAATGTATTTTCAGAGATATTTTCTAATAATTTTTTTTCAAGCTCCTGTTAAGAAGTTTTCTATTTTTATTACTATGCTGCAATTTATTTAAAAAAAAACAATAAATCGGCAGCAATATATTTGTTATTTGTAGCAATAGAATAATAAATATTTTTAAACAATAAATAAATGTAAAAGTAATTTTTCTGAGCTTCATTTATAATGCACCTCTGCACCTATGTCAAATTATGTACTACTATAAAGTTTCTAAAATTTGTTTGAAGGAGGGGAAGGAAATTGTCCCAAAATATTTTCTTCAATTAGAAATTGTTTAAAAACTTTTTTTAATTAAAAAAAAAATTTACATTTTCCTTAAAAAATATTAGATTCCTGTTTTTCTTTTAGGAGCCCAAAATGATTGTAAATATTTTGGTGTTTAAAGAAAGTGTTTTTGTTAAAAGATAATATTTTTGAACAAATCTATGTTCCAAGAAAGCATAAATATGCAGTAGGTAAGAATATGGTTTTCTCTCGGGTTTTCTTTTTTTAATAAAAATGTTTTTATTGGTTGTTGATACTTACATTCTGAGAGAAACACAAAACTCCTCTGCAAACAATAAAATCTGTTTTTGCCTTGTTTAAAAAAAAACAAATTGAAGGGTGAGTTTTATCAGATCTGGATGGTTATTCTCTACTTTCTGTGAGGTGAGGTGAGTGAAAAGTTCACTTTCACGGGTGAACTTCAAATGATTTCACCACCTTATTACACGGGGAAATGAATCCACAAGGTGAGCGCTCACCTCACGGTACAGACAATCAAGAATAAACACCCTGATCCAAACTTGATCTAAATTAACCTAAAATGTGGTTTGAACTGAAATATCCTACCTGATAACATGCTTTGTCAAAAACGACCTATAAATGTAGAACAGGTCGTTTTAAAAAATGTTCAATGAACACACCAAGAAAGTTCTCATAGGTACATAAAACTCCAATGCAAAATAATTGAGACACTACAACTAACATTTAAATGTCGGACTCATCAAACTGTCAGTAAATTTTGTCTCAATTTTTTTGAACTGGAGTTTACATCTACCCATTATATTTTTAGTTGGAAAGACAGAGATAATAAGGACATTTTAAAACTCTAAAAATTTTGACAACTGTTATTGTTATAGTTATTTTTAAGGTTTCACAACCTGACTAATTTGGCTTTGTTTTCCTGGCCATTTTTACACTTACTATTGGTAGAATCCTCCTCAATTAAAAAATAATACTTTTAAGCTTATTTTTATTAAAAAAACTACCAAACTTTACACATTTTGAGGTCCTAGTCATTCTGGGTGTTGAGGTAAATTTATTTTTGTTGAAAATTCGCTTTTGAGGTATATGTACTATGTTATTTTCTCAAAAATTGTGACAAACTTTGATACTACTTCGGGAATGTACTTTCTCAATCTAAATTTGAAAACCGCGTTTTGCCAGCTATATTGTGGGTCGTAGAATTTTTTATTCACAGGTACCAGTATTTGCGTTTGTAAAAAAGAAAGCAGCCTGTACTTTTCGTTTAAATCAACTTTTATTTAGTGTTTTATTTTTCTTGGGTTAGAAATATTTGTTTTTACTGGAAAAGTCAAAAACAGCTGTCCTAGTGTAACAGCGCCGCTGTGTAATTGATGTCAAAACTAAATTAAGAATTAAGAAAAAATTACAGTTTTGTATCAGAAAGTCCAGCTGGGGTGCAAAGCAAAAACCTAGTAACTCGACTTACTCGAAAATGAGATTTTTATATCATTGAAATAACCGTAAAAAACGGCACCAGAGAGTTTTTCTAGAATGTGGCTATCTTAAAAAACAAGGAAGTTGAATGTAGTTACTATGTAGTTAAATAAACTATGGTTAGTATGTAGTTAAATAGACTTCAAACTCTATTTCCCAAAACACTAGTTTTTGACTCACTAGGTTTCTGCTTTGCACGACAGCCCACGTCTGTGTCTCTCATCTTCCTTTTTCGCAGCCCGTGAATTGACGATCACGTGATCAAAATAAATTTACAAAAAAACCCATGCAATTTCAAAATTTGGGCGATCAAGCCATATGATAGAAACCAATTATAACTTATTTTTTTGTTGTGTTAGATAAACAAAAGAATTTCGGGGTGCTCACTTTTTTCCGATTTTGAAAAACCCATAGAAAACTGTGCATATTTTAGCATAAAGCTGTGGAGGAGAAAATAGGGGAGTACAAACACGCATCGTTGCCAAATTTCAAACTAATAATTTCTAAAATGTTTGATAAAACTCAAAATAAGGCAAATTTCAAAAAAAGAAAAAAAGTCAGCACCCCCAAATTCGATGAAGAATTTACTAGAAAAAACAAAAATTCCTCTAATGCTACCAGTTTCTCCCTGGATGACCTGGTTGAAAAAGCATCAAATGGATAATTTCCAACACTGCAATTGTGTAATTTATCTCAGAAATAGGGATGAGACGGGCACCTTAAACTGCGCAACCGGTATGAACAAAAGTTTGAGACTACTACTTTTTACATAATTTTTTTTAATATCATCCTGTGTCCTTCAGCATATTACAAAATTAAGCAAATCTAAATTTTTTTGTTACAGCCTGTAATAAACCGACAAATTGAGCCTAGTTTTGTTGCAAAATTCCTATTAATGCAGTAGCTACAATAAATAATGTAAAAAAACACTAAAATGATAGCAAAGTATTTGGTGCCCAGTATATACGTTCAGAAAACGGCAATAATGTAGCGCTTATTACAAAAATAGAGTGCGATAAATGGTTTATAAAGGACAACATAGTAATTTCAATGACATGTTTATTTGACATATCTAGAGCTATTTGAATTTTCAGCACTAACTTAAAAAATTACGAAAAAACTTTAATCTGTAGTTACTTTTTAACACTTTGTACAAAATTTTTTATAAAAAAAATTAAAGCTGTACTAGCATTGTTGTATTGTGCTGAGTTTTCTATAGGAATTTGTAACGTCGCCATAAAAAAAAATTGCTTAAAATGGTCATAAAATTTTTAAAAACACCCTGTGTTTTTAACAGTTCAAACCTATTTTTTTTTTCGTTTCATAAAATATTAATAGAAGCTAAGTATCTTTTATTTGGTATATATTTTTTTTTAAATATCGTTACGTCTAAGAAATTCACATACCTATTCATCTATTAAGATTTTTTTAATTTAGAATTATTAATTAAAACCCCCCTGTACACCGACCCTGTATACGTCACACCCATCCAGCAATTTTTATTTTAAAGACAAACAATCTGTTTATGACCACATTAAATTTTAGTGTCGTATCTTGCATAACGAAGCTACTGGATTTTTTTTTCTACCCAACGCCCACAACATAAATTTATCAAAAAAAAAAAAAAAATATTTTTTATTTCTTGGAAGAAAATAAATAAATATACTTTTTTTAGCGCTTAAAATAAAAGTCATTATGTCCTTATAATTGGTGCAAAGTTTCATTGCTCTAGCTTTAAATTTGAATTTTATACAGAATTTTAAGGAGAGAGATGCAATTAAAAATAAAACACTCTGTATCTTTGCTCTGCACTGGGTTCGAGATGACCACCACTTCGTAAAATAATCCTATAGTGTTGTACTATAATCGTGCCAAGTTTCATTACGGTGCGCAAAAATGCAAACAAAAGTGGCTTAGGCTCCGGACTAAAATAGCGCACAAAGAAAATAATTATATTTAAAATACAGCCTTTAAAAAATTAGGCAGCAATATATGTTTAAGATATTTATATCATTTCTTTTTATAAATGTAAAATGCTTACTTATATTTCTCTCCTCCATAATAGTTAGAACACTTAATTTGCAACTTTTGCTTAAAAAACTCCTTGGTGTTATACTTAATGAAAATCGCTAAGAAACGCAACTGTTATACTGAATAGAGGTAAACAAACAAATTGACTCGCAAAAATTCCGATAAACAAATATCAAATAAAAACTGTTGAACCTTTTTATGGTTTAGACATTTCTTCTCACATTGCTGTTCACAAAATCCTGAAAAGCGTACCCGAAAATAAAAAATTTTGTCCTATACAGAATGGCCCATTGTGCGACTCTTGCATATTTGACATATTTTTGTGGAGGCGACATTATGAAGAATCGATTACAATATCGGTTTGCAATTTTAGCCCGAAATTTCTTTTTGGTTTTTTAGACCAAGCAGCCGCAAGAGACTGCTATAAGTGTACAGAAAAGGAGTCGTTTCCTGAGGCGAAAGGATGTAAGAAATCACAAACAGTCACAGATTGCGCGAGCTTTAACTGTGCACTTATTAGCACTATAAAAGATGGAAAACCTTTTTATTATAAGGTAAGCTGTTTTTTTTTGTATCCTTGTCATTTTTGACAGTTCTTCTATAGCGAACTCTACGCTAGTGTGACGATCAGCTGTTCAGTAACGACTGGAACCAAGGCAACAAAAAAATACAGGCCACAACCCTGAAAAAACCCGCTGTTCTCGGGGGGCTAACTTTTACATTGGGTCTTATGGGAGGTCAGACTTTTTTTATTATATTTTCACAATGGCACTACAGATTTCCGCAAAATTTCAGTGAAATATTCTCAGACACCATCCCGATATTCTACCAAACTTTTGTAAGGATGAAAGATGATTAAAAGGCTAAAATCTTCAAGATTTAGCATTCTTTATTTTAAATTCACATTACCCGCCATGTACCGCATGCCAACTGTTATATTTGACATGTATTTGACTTTGTCATCTGTGTTTGTCATGGCATTTGTTTATTTGTTTGTATTGTAAAACTTAAAACTTTTGCAATTTTTCAAGGATTTTTTATAATAAAGTTCATTTAGAATGCCATAATACCAGCGTTAATCTTTTTAAAACAAAATTACACTACAAAAAAAAAATAATTTTTTGATGTTTTAATTTTTTTAAACACATGTTAGTAACTAAATTAAGTTTTAAACGTCTGCAGAGTGCCGAATATAAACAAATAGATGTATCGGATCTCCGATTACTTTGCACGCAGAAACGAACACATTCGCTTCTGCTTTAAATTTAACTTTTGTGTGAGCTAATGAAGCGGCTCTGAAAAATTAAGGATTACTATACATACATTAAAAAAAATTGGTCTGAAAAAATATAGTAAAAACAATCTTAAAACGGGCTTTATTTAAAGAAAATCAAATATTCATAAATCGTCCTTCCAACTTCAATATTTTAAAGACAATCAGCTGTGTCGTGACGTGGCCATAAAAAAAATCAGCTCCATTTTGATAGCCCTGCTGAAACTAACAAAAGATTCACCATCAGGAGTATAATAATTGTGCCAAAGTGTTACAAGATACAGATTTTCCTAGAGTGTTAACAAAATGCTCTAAATTCATAGTATCAAAAAGCAATGTCCTGTCTTTTTAGTTCTCTCGAATATATGTTGACTGTACAGTGTGTCCAAATTCGATTTGGCGTAATTTTTTTTTAATAATTTTTGTAATAGAGAACCCAACTGTCAAATTAAATTTTAGTTCTCATTTTTAGTTTTTGAGATATTAAATGGAATTTTAATTGCTTTATAAATAAATTATTTTATATTTTAATTATTTTTAATTTGTTTAAAACATTCTAAAATGATTAAATACAAAAATTAGTTAAAAATAAAAGGTAATTAAAAAATAACAATATTAAAAACAACACCAACAACTTAAGTACTAAGTGTGAAACGTCAGTTCAACACTGGTTTTAATAATAAAATAAAAATAGAGCATTCCATAAGAAAAAATACCAACTTTGTAAATGTAAAAAAACCAATATATACCAAAAAGAAACTTTTATTAATAAAAAAGTTATAGGCCGCCTCCTAAAATGCAGACATTTCAAGAACCCCCTGTAGCTTAAAACCGGCTTAAGCTTTTAAAAATCGAACCTCGTAAGTGAAGGTTGCTATTTTCTCGCCCAGAAATACCTAAAATCCCCCAAAAACATCGAGTTTAAGAATACCTGTACATTCATAAACGTTGTCTTGCCAAAAACTATTTTTTAAATAGCCAAATTGTGTGACGTGATTTAATGGGGTTCCTAAAAATTTTGTCAAATGAAAACCAAAACCTTATCATGTTGTTAGAGATATAAGAGAACTCGTTAAGTTATTCTCCGTGAATAAATGTTGTTATTTTTATTGGTTAGGCTGTTACTAATACCGGAAACATTCAGGGCAAAAAAGATTTTAACAACAAGACAAGACAAACGTTAATTTAGTAGTTTCACACACTTCAACTTTTTGTTTATTTATATTTGTTTATTTATTTTTATAGATTAATGACTTTTCACAAACCAAACTACCGAATTTTAGTAAAAAAATCGATTGCCAAAAACAAAAACAATACAAAACTAACCTTAAAAATAACGGTAACATTAAAGGACGGCCACCTTAAATAGGGTGTTTTTGGGTCGGTTAAAATAACAACAAATTTGACAGCTGTTTGGAACACTAAAGAAAAGTATAACACAAACGTTAATTTAGTAGTTTCACACTCCTTCAACTTTTTGTTTTTTTATATTTCTTTATTTATTTTTACTAGATTTATGGCTTTTTACAAACCAAACTACCGAATTTTAGTAAAAAATTCGACTGCATTAAAAAAAACAATACAAAATTAACCTTAAAAATAACAGTAACATTAAAGGACGGCCACCGTAATTACCGGGCGCCGTTACCGTCAATAACAAAAAAGGAGCGAGAAGCTGCTAATGCGCAGACTCAGTAATAACAATAACGGTAACAAAGTTTAAAATACGCGACCCAAAATTTCCTGTTCCCGAAATAAACATAAAGCTGCCAATGATACTATTATAGTTATTTTTGAACTAGTGCGCATGATCAATTAGAACAAACTGCACCGAACCGCAAAAACCGTTTATAAACTATTTTACTGGTCAAAAACATATTCATAAATATTTCTTTTTTTAGGGGTGCGGCCTTCATTGTGATTATATGAAAGACTCTTTAGGAGTAAAGGATGGAGATCCGTTCAACTGTAAAAGTTGTTCAGATGACAACTGCAATGGTGAAGATTATAAGAATGTTGATGACAAGGCTTCATCTTAAAGTTGATTGAATATTTTTTATGATACATTATTTTCTTTTATTGAACTCTACATTCAATTGCCTTTCATTAGATGAACCTAACATATTTTTCAATAAAAACCACGGATTTCCTAACCTAAAAACGGATCACCATTTGGTGATCCGTGTTATAAATGCATAGCAGGGGGAATAGGGGCTATAACAACCGAATCCTCGAAAAAAATGGCAAACATACAGTGGCGCACCCAGGAATATGTCATTTGGGGGGGGATGGACGAGGCGAGGCCTCATGATGTCGAATTTTCTGGTATTTTTATTTTTATTCATGAAATATGTAGAAAATATCTGAACAAAAATTTAGGTTTGGGGGCCCGGGCCCCAAGCCCCCTCCTGATCAGCGGCGTCTCGTGTCAATACAACATGGTAGTGCCAGAATTTTGAGTAAGTAAAAAAAAATCGGGGTGTTGCACCCAACTGTTTACCCACAAGTCATTAAAAAACATACCTGCTAGTCCTACTACTACATAGTATGTTTGAGGT
This sequence comes from Aspidapion aeneum, assembly GCA_963576565.1. NCBI lineage: Eukaryota > Metazoa > Arthropoda > Insecta > Coleoptera > Brentidae > Aspidapion > Aspidapion aeneum. Next base: position 39,499,102 of record OY755047.1, on the reverse strand, counting down.
TTCTAATTCTATTCTTTTAAAAGAAACTAACCCATGCGACTGAAATATTTAAAATGTATTGAAAGGGCGTAAATTAAAACACTAACTGATGGCCTGTGTCAGGCACAATTTTTTTTTTAATTCCATTTAAACATCGCTAAAATGTCCAACATTGCTCCTATCTCTGTCGCTTATATAGGCTGCTGATAAAATCGGAGGTGCCAACAGAAAAATGTGTTCGTGTTCTACGCTGCTTTGAGTTCTAGTGGCCCATTCATCGCGTCGCGTCATGTCGTAGTGTGATTCATAAAATAGGATAGTGCCCTGGCACCGTGACACTACCCCACGAACCGCCACTGCCCAGGTAGAGCACCTATATGCCACTCTCAGCTATATGCTTATATCAGTTTAGTGACACTGACTTAATTTATAGGAATAGAAAATGCCATCACACATTACGATTTCTAGCATATTGTACAGTCAAAATCTCTTTTTCTCCTTTTTGTACTGTCCCGAAAAACCATTAGGAAACGAGCGTGATAGAGCGTGCAAACATTATCCCGACAGGATTCTTTATTAGCAAGAGCATTTCTCCTAGCAGGAACCAACCGACTCAATGCGACTGCTAGATAGACCATATACACAGGAAATACTGAACAAATATTTTTCTGATACGCCTATGAGAAAGGGCACTTGATTGACAATAGCGATTCTAACTGTTCAACCTTCAAACCACTCCTCCTGAAGGTTCCGTTCGGTTCATTCCTCTTCTTCTTTCGAAATTTTGTTTTCGCTGGATTTGGCTTTGCATGATTAATCGAAACCATATCTTGGTTCTCAGGTCACACGGTAAAGATATTGCGGTTTTCTACTTTTAAATATGACAAGTAATCTCTAGTCCTCTACGAAATCCCACGTTCGTTATATGGATTCGAGTTTTCTAATTATTTCTCCGTTAAATGTATGGGTCTTAAAACCATAATATAAAACAGAGTGATAACAGTTCTGCATCTGACCATTCTTGCTTTTAGTTTCAAGGATAGACCTCTATTGCATTAAGCTCTCTTTAAGCTGTTAACATTAAATCTTGGTTTTCTATTCGTACTTTTATTCGTTTAGTGAACTTAGTATTAAAAGTACCTGTAGCTTCAAGATAAATGAAATTTTCCACTTTTTTAATTGACGCGCCTTTAACAATGTTATTTTGCACCTTTCTTGATGGGTTGGCATACTTTGTTCTTTTTTAAATTTAAGTGTCAGGCCGATTTCCTATATTAAAACTATTTGTTTATTATTATTATTCCGCTTAAAACATGGTATCATTAGTGTTGAAACAACTGTAGAAACTTTCTTTATCTGTCCTCATCCATCACATTCGTCAATATTTCTTCAGAATAACCATTTAATAAAAATAGGTGCTCACGTCGCTCTGATGCTACTTTAACTATTTAAGATGATAACTATGAAATTTTTAGTTCTAATATTTTAAAACTTCTATCAGCTGATCACAATGAAATTTATCAAATGCTTTGTTATAATTATTGAAACAGGTATCGTAGTCTTCGTTACACTCTAGACGTGGCTATTATACTAGTGGATTAATCCGTAGTTATTTTCAGAACTTGAGTAACTTGAGATCGATATTGTACCTTTAACAGTATGTATAGTGTGTCCTTGCAGCTCTCATCTGAGGATATTGTTAAGTTTGCCTTGAGAATACATACATGAACAGATTCTAACTTTTCTCAAAGATAAACTGTGTAAGAGTCAAGTAGTTTTAGGGTTGAAATACAGTATGCAAGACAGTTTAAGCAGGTATATGAGTGGACATAGTGTCGCAGGAAATCAGACAAAATCTGGAGGGTAACCACCTTTGACAGGGATCGGAATTATTCGGCGTGTGACTACGGATGTGAAATTATCCAGGTGTGAATTTTACCAGGAAAAGTTTTCGACAATAACATAATGCTATCCGTGCCAGGCATGATACATATTATTGAACTTTAGGACCATTAATATTATCTAATTTGACCAAGGAATTTAAGGCCTTAAAATAGGAAGATCGATACATTAATAAGGAAACTAATGGAAGAAGGAAAGAGAACAAATTTAAAAAAGCAGGATTAATAAATAATTCAAATAAATGGAGCAACTAAAAGGCATTAATTACTAATGGAAATTAACAAAAAATTATAGGTTGCATTTTTAGTTTATTGTCTGCCTAATATTATTTGATGATCTTGTAGACTGTCAATTGCAGCAAAGTTGTCATCGCCATCAAACACTATTAAAACTTTATTTTATGCTCTTTTTTCAGCAGGTCAAAGCTTCATAAAGACTGTTTCACTGTAGATATTAAAAATAGGATCACTGCATCCTGGAATCCTAATGTCTGGAGACGGCAGGCCTCCAGGATGCAGTGACAGTTACCCTAAATAAAAATGAGTGGGAATGTCTGTATTTAAATGTAAGAGACAATTTTTTTTCATTTGCCTTTGTGTAAATGTGGTGCACTATTACGGGATCTTGGACTAGTAGTATCCTAGTAAAAATAATTTCCTTATGCAAACTGTGCGCATAGTAAATCTGTCGGTGGGTGGTAGAACATTAGATACTGTAAGTGTAGTTCAGTGTTGCTGATATGCCATTTGTTTTCTTGCAGAATGATTGTAGTTACAGCTTCTCGGTCTGTTGCTTGTCTGATTGTTGCTTCGTGCTCATTATCTTTTCATGAGGCAAATAATTCTTTTTTGACCTGTCCTAACCACTGACCAAAAAATCTCGTTTCAACACTAATATTTTTAACCATTGACAAATAAATCTTCAGAACCAATCACATTAAATCAAATCACATCAAACCAATCACAACCTATAACAAAAATACGACAGGCCTTCAAGTAATTCGATTCACTACAGTACAGGGACCTTGCTCGAAATATTGCGTTTGTCTCTAAGTCTCCACGACGACGTTTGACAATCATTATGTTCTATTTAGGAATATCCAAACCACTCTCTCAAATTTCACAGCCAAAATATTAATCTTTTTCTCACATTTAGAGTTCCTTCAATTCTGATTTGCATGATAGTGTAGTTGCAGTAGTGCGGGTGAATCGTAGGTCCGACAGAGTAGATCCTTTTTAATGCCCCAGGTCTGTCCCTTAACATAAGCTGCGTTCGGTATTTACATCTTAGACGCGACGGATTTTTGATCACGTGATTACAGATTCGTCTGAGCAAATTGGAATTACCGAACGATCCGGATCAAATCGATCAAATTTTTATAAATGGTTATAACCCTAAATATTACCAAAAATATTATGTACATATTGCAACTTACGCCCAGCTATAATTTTGACAAAATTGTCCTGTGATGTCGGAAGTTTATATAATTTGTTGTCTTCAACATCAAATAATTAAATTTCAATCTTTTTACATAAAAAATATTTTTGTAAAGAAAACAAATACCCAACATGACGCACAATCTCGGATTAATCTGTTTCGTCGATCAAAATGTACAGAGCAACCAGATTTATGTCCGACTAGTCTGAGCAGAATTACCGAACGATTCAGATCTACCACCCCTAGATTTAAATGTAATACTGAACGCAGCTAGTACAAAAGAACAACTCTTCTGCAGCTGCGTTCGGTATTTGCATCTCAGACGCGACGGATTTTTGGTCACGTGATTACAGATTAGTCTGAGCAAATTGGAATTAACGAACGAACCAGATCAAATTGATAAAATTTTTATGAATGGTTATAACCTTAACTATAACCAAAAATATTATGTACATATTGTAACTCACGACCAGCTATAATTTTGACAAAATTTTCCTGTGATATCGGAAATCTATATAATTTGTTGTCTTCAACATCAAATAATTCGATTTCAATCTTTTTACATAAAAAATTATTTTTGTAAACAAAACAAATTCACACCATATGTCATAATCTCGGATTAATCTGTTTCGTCGATCAAAATGTACGGAGCAACCAGATTTACGTCCGACTAGTCTGAGCAGAAGTTTCTACACTTCAATTTGATGAATGATGTCAAGACAGCTGATTAGGCCTTCCTATTATTTCTATAAAGTCTAGTATGTCAACCCATTTGAGCAAGTGTAGTTCTTCCTCGCTTAGGGCTGGTGCCTTGAGTGCCTTTTGTCTTATTCATGGATATGCTTCATATTTTGCCACGAGGTGCCTTGATCCTTTCTGTCCACGGGCTGGATAAGTTGACCGGTATGCTGATCATTCATAAGATTAAGGGTTCCTTATTGCCAGTACCGGGTCCTTAATAGTATTCTAAATATGGCAAAAGTTTTTTATCACTGGTGGTCGAAATGGATAAAGGTTCAAACAAAGACGACGACTGTTTCACGGTTGACGATCCTTAATGAGGAAAAAGGTAAGGCTGGAAATATTTTAAAGCAAAACTCGCAGTGCAGTCAAAGGTCATAGGCAGCTGAGATTAATTTAATATTTTTATATTACGAACGCTACGGTCGTTTATAATTATTAAAAAATTCTGAACTTAATATCTAGGCCACCAAGACCAATTTGTTTTGTTTTTAGGGTTCATCCTAAAATTTAAATACCGGTACCTTATTGGATGAGGGACATTTAGGATTATAAATTTTTTGAAAGGTACTTATCTGCACTTTAAATGTTGAATTTAATTTGATAAAGTTAAAAACATTAGAACCGGTACACCCTGGAATAATTAAAATTAAAAATGTTTTAGAGGTTAACTTAACTTACTGGTAATGCAACTGGTTTAAGAACTATGTTTTCCTCTATGTACAGGGTGGGCCAAATTCGATGTTTTTTGCTGGTTTTAGGTATTTCCAACCGAAATACACAAAAACGAGTGGACAGTCCTGGGCTCGATTTTCGTGACGTCTTTAAATATCAAAACCGCTTCTTGATAAACCTCGTAGTTTTTTAGCTACTAGAGGATTTTGACAAGTCTGCATTTATGGAGGTGGCCTATAACTTTTTCATTTATGAAAATTTCGTTTTGGTGTAAGATGCTTTTTTGGAGGTTTTTTTTATGGAAAATTCAACTGTCAAGTTAAATTTTATGCGTCACTGTTAGTTTTTGAGATATTACAAAAAGTTTAAATTTTCTTACGGAATGACTCATTTTTTGTTTTTGTTTCGAAATTTACGTCAAATTTTCTGTTTAACGATATGTCATAAATATCTTGAAAACTGCGTACCGAACTGTCATTTATGACATAACGTTAAACAAAAAATTTAACGTAGATTTCAAAACAAAAACAAAAAATCATTCCATAAGAAAATTTAAACTTTTTCTAATATCTCAAAATTAAAAGTGACATAAAAATTAGTTTGACAGTTGGATTCTTCATAAAAAAACCTGTGATAAAGCATCTTACACCAGAATAAAATTTTCATAAATAAAAAAGTTATAGGCCAAGTCCATAAATGCAGACTTTTCAAAATCCCCTTGTAGCTAAAAAACTACAAGGTTTATCAAGAAGCGGTTTTGATATTTTAAGACGTCTCGTAAATCGAGCCCAGGAGATGTCCACTCGTTTTTGTGTATTCAGGCTAGAAATACCTAAAACCAGCAAAAAACATCGAATTTGGCCCACCCTGTACATAGAGGAAAACATAGTTCTTAAACCAGTTGCATTACCAGTAAGTTAAGTTAACCTCTAAAACATTTTTAACGCACGGGGGTGCCAATAATTCAATTTTTCACGCGCATATTCTTTTATAGAAAACCTTTTTTAGGAAGCGTAAGGGTTACGTGTAAAAACTTCACAGAAAGTAAAGGATTTCAGCCATTTCCTCTACGAGAAAGTTATGAGACTTAAATAAACACCATGGTAAACATAAACATTTACCGTTTTTGCTAATTTTGTTTGGGTCTCTGGTTGGAGACTTGTGTTGCCCCCGAGACGAGAGATTCTCGCCTCTCGTCTCGTCTCGCCCTCCCCAACTAACAATTATAGTAGCGGCTACATGCTCCAAAGGCTTTCCTACTTTCTTATGGTAGAAATGTGGTGATCTCAACCAAAATTCGTTACTTTTTAGTTCTGCCTACTGTTTAGTATCACGAAAAAGTAGAAGTTTCGTAAAAACGACCCTTTAAACTACCTGATAGGATTGTTTCTTGATAGTCTAATCTGATAGTCTCATCTACCACAATAGCACGTTGCCAAAGTTTTACTTTCTTTTTAGTCGTTAATGCGTAGTCACCCCGACATTTATATGTTACTTAATTACCACTACAAAGTTGGGCTTAATTGAAGTCGCAAACGGGTGTATCCGACAACTACCTTATAACGTTATATTTTACTACATAGGTTTGGGTCATCATAGTAATATCTGATGTAATAATGTAGAGAAAATTACTTTTGAGGACAACCTAAAAGTCACAAAAACTTTGATTTTGGTTTTATGTCAATCCTTCAAAGTGGAGACTACTTCCTATTTCTACTTTAAAAACGTAAACATCTTAAAGTCGTCTATTGGTCGCGACTAATGTTAACCTTACTTTTTGTGGCTCCTTAAATTATTGTGAATTTGTTATAATTTATAATCAATTAAAGCAAGTATCGTTTATAATAAATTCTTAGCAAAGTACGACTTGTAAGCAGAATTTTAAGTTGTGACTTAAGTGCAACTAATACAAGTGGTCTAAATAGAACGAAAATGGTTCCTGGTTGTCATTGCTACGTTTTCATGCTAATTGAGTTCGGTTTAATCTTATTGGAATAAAGCCATAATAACACTATTAGGGACCTATTGCAATAGTGCCAGGCACAAATTGTGCCGGGCACTATATTGACAGTTTATCATTATAAGGACAGCTGTGTCCTTTCAAAGTTAGGCCTTTGTGTATTATACGAGTCGGATTTAATAGTGACGCCACTATTAATGGAAAATAAACGACGGTATTTATAAATTCGACTTTGGTATGTCAATTTTGAAAGATCAACTATCAGTTTGTAATGCGAAACTGTCAGTATAGTGCCCGGCATAATTTGTGCCTGCCACAATTGCAATAGGTCCCTATTATTGCAGTATTTTGACAGATTTACATTGCACACCAAAGTCAAATACCGAACCGAACCAATACGTGTACTAGAGATCCAGAGAGAGAGATGTCCCAAAAATTTGGTTCTGTTGTCGTGAAAAACAAATATCTAAATTTGGCAACCCTAGTTAAGTTAGATGCTAGGTCAATTTTTTGTTTTTATTGGTAGGCTTTAAGGTAGGCTTGCCAGATCTGTTTTAGGTCAAAACGGGACTAAAGTTAAAAAAGAAGCAAAAATATGGGACAAAGCAGAAAAAAAAAACATAAAAATACATATGGAAAGTTTAAGAACGTTTGTGAGCCACTCATTAATAATGATGTCCGTAATATGCACTTGTACGCAAGCATATGTTAAAAAATAGTTTTATCATTTTTGTGTTGCAGTTGACTTCTGAAAATAAAACAATTCATGTGAGATAAATTGGTAAAAGTTTAAAATTTTGTGCCAAGTTTGAAAAATGGGACAAAGGACGTCCCGTTAATACCTTGTCCGCCTTGATTTTTTATTGTAACAATGACAAAAATATAAGGTTTTAACCTAAGCACATTGTACAACAGCATTCCCCAAATTATGCTGAATTGATGTACGGTACTTATATATTCAATTAAAATTTGTTTACTGCTTTAATGTTATATTTAATACCAACAATCAATTCAGCGTTGACAAACTGTTCAAAGTTGCGATGCGATAGAAAGACCTGGTACCACACCTTCTGACACCTTCAATAAAAAACATTTTATTATTTTATGTATCTGTTCCCCAAATGATGACTTTCTAGTCGGACAACTTTCTTAATAATTAAAATTAACGTTTACTTAAAATTTATTGTAAACCATGTACGAACTCATAAACCTTACTGATTCTAATTAGAGTTTGAAATAAAGATTGGAAAATTTAATTGATTTTAATATGTTTTGTGCCCATTTGAACTATCCTTATTGAGTTATGGACGCGTTCCCCAAGTAATTATTCGAGTATAAAGGGAACAAAACTAAATTAGGGAAGTTTTTATTAAAAATGTTTCTGAAATGTGAAGATGAGTTTGAAGTATAACAATCTGACAATAATTTGAAAACTGTAATTTACTACAGCTTTAACTAAAAAAATCTTCTTCAATTGAAATTCTCCACCTCCATGATTTTTACCCATATGTTTTGGTATATTATAAAAACTTTTTAAAATTTACTTTTATTTATTTATTTATTTATTTATTTATTGGATACTTTACAAACATCACTAATTATGGTAATAACATATAGAGAAAAATTTGATGAAAAAAAGTAAATATTTATAACTTAACCTACTGCCTACCTACAAAATAAAAAAAGATGAAATATTACATAATGCTAATGAATCGTTATTGCCAAATTAATTAAATCATAAATAATAAAACAAACTGAGTTGAAACCTGGTTGAAACGCCATGGAAACGCAGCAACCGAAGGCAAGACGACAATACGGATTTATGTGTCTGTGTAAGAGAGAGCGCGAGACACAGAGTAAATTTACTGAGAACAACAGAGACAGTGCCATAGCAAAAGGGAATTTCTATTTTACTGACCATCATTTTAACGACCAACGTATTTCCGATAAAAAACCGCCTAGTTTGTGGTTAAAAAAAATATTAACTTTTAAGTTAACAGGTGTTAGTGAAGTACCACTTCTAAACAGCTCTACTGACCTATCACTTAACTACAACTCAGTTTTATCCCAAAAACCACCTTGACTTAGCTTCTACCAGCCTTGCTTAGGCTTAGCTTCTACCATCAAAAAATCAACTACTTCCACCTACCGTAGTAGAACCTAAGGGAAGGTGGTAGTACTTGATTTTTTTGTGGTGAAAGCTTGGAGAAGTTGGTGTTAGAAGCTAAGTAAAGGTGGTAGTAGTTGGTTTTTTAGGGGTAGAATCTAAGCGAAGGTGGTAGTAATTGGTTTTTTTGTAATAGAAGCTAAGCGACGGTGGTAGTAGTTGGTGTAGAATCTAATAATTAAAGGTATTTTTGCTATAAACCTGAGCTGTAACTAAATAATAGATAAATAGGTATGGCAGTGGTAGAAGCTTTTATTTATTAGTTATGATTTGTTTCGACCCTATACAATTTAGTTTGACGTGAAAGAGTATACAAAATCGTTGGTCAGTAATATCCAAGTCAGTAAAATTCGGGTCAGTATAATAGGCAGACCTCAAAAAGTGTTTTGATTTATAAACAAATAAAAAATGGCTTTGGTCTTCTGTTTTTTACTAATCTTATTCAACCTAATCTGTGCTTCTGTTAAAATGGCTTTTTGATGAATGATGCCACAAAACAACGAAGCCTTCAAGTTTATTATAGTGCAAATAATCTGCAATCAAGTACAATCTACATAGAGAAATGATGAAGGCAGGTAAACCAAAGGAAAATAGGTAAGGGAGAGAGCTATGAACCATGCGGAATACGCCCTTTTTATTCGCTTTCATTATTCAGAATAATGATATCTGTAGGCAAATATTTTAAATACTATCTCTTCAAACACATCGCAGAAGCCCTATGTATAAAAATTTCCTTTTTTTGTTACAGGATCCACATTTTCAAAGACGAGGAAACCTCTACAAATGTGAATACAGCAGATTTTGGGAAGATAGGTATACAGGATAATCCGAGAACTTTTACAGAAACCTCTGGCCTAGTTTTAACTAAAGAACAAAAAAGTGTTTGAATTTAATTTGACAAAATGTTATTATTAGTACTACCTACCTACTCTGAAATTAAAATAAAGAACATAAGTTTTTTCCTTACACATTGAGCTGTGTCAGGCATTCATTATAAATGTAACCCCCCACGATCCCCATGAGATCCACTATCCCCACAAGATAGTGAGGGGGTTACATTCATAATGAATACCCCTGTAGATGTGGCAATGTGTTAATCCTAAATCATTTTTTGTTGTAGTCAGTAGAGACCCACATGTGGTCGTGATGCATCGAGGTCAACTAGGGCCTGCCACCACTTTAGAATACAATACCCCTGTACATCCAAAAAATTGATGTCTTTTGTTTTATTTAATGTTCATGTCAGTGGAGGTCCCAGAGGGGGGGGGGGGGGTGGCATGTTCCTCCCTTTTTCCCGAGAATTACATAAAAAATACAAGACACATGTGGTATTACACACCTGAGCAAAAAAATAAGGTTTTATAACTAGATAGATAGGTTCAAAAACAACCCCCCCCCCATGTTTAAAATTCAGTTTCCACCTATGTGTGCCCCATTGCTTAAAAAATATCATTAGGTGACCTTGCATTTAAATAAGTCAATCTATGTCCTGTTGTGTGATACATTTTTTGAATCAGGGTGGGCACACATAGGTGGAAACCGGGCCTCACTGCCCCCTCTAGATAATTTTTGAAATAAAAAACTACATAAACAACTTTTATTTATTTCATTTAAAATAACTTATTACAATAATTGATTAAAGCATTAAAAGCCATACTAAATATATTGAGAATGACAAAGGCTGACCTGAAATCAACCAGGAAAGAAGTCAACTTAAAATTTGTCTGGATCATCTCAGCAAATCCTTGGTTCAGTAGGGCAATGAATGATTGTTTTCATTGTTGATAATAATAAAAGCATTGCATAATACACATGATGTCGAGTGATCTATTTATAAGAATACATAGTGGTTGGGCATTCGTTGCAGTCCCTATCATGTACCCCAATGGTGATAAGGAGACCTCATTGGCCTTTAGCAGCTAGTAATAACTCATAGAGTTAGTTCAATTGCAATACTTCTTTAGCATTTCTGGTTACTACAAGCAGTGATCTAAAATTAAAAAAAAAACAATGTGATAAATAACTCAGATTTTATAGTTAAAATTATTTGTTTTGATTCCAATTAATAACTTTTCAACTAGGTTAGACGAGGCCATAAGTCCATGAATACATCCTTGATCAGAACATAAACTAGGCCTTATTGTAAAAGCGTAAAAATTAGCTATGTGTTTTCTTATATCTTTATTAATAAATACTAATCTATCACTATCATTTTTAAAGTTTTTTTACCTGAGTTTGTTGATAATATTGTAAAACAAAATAATTTGTTTATTGTTGATCCTCTTTAAATGTCAGTGAAAAGTGACGTCTGTTGCTGACGGTCCGATTGGTCATATAACTTGAACGTCGTGATTTGCTTACCCGCGCGGTGGCTGACACCCTCTAGGAATTTTTTAGTTGCGGAGAAAAGTCGGTAACACGTTCCCGTAACGGATGAGGTAGAAATTTCAATGTGCTATCTAGAACTATAGGGGAATGGAGACACAAAAGTAGTAAGTGGTACGTAGCCGTAACTTAGTCTCACTTTCAAGTAGCTCTCCCCTCTATGAAGGAATAATTTTTGTACGCCATGTTTTTTTTTGAAGGACAAAAAAATTGTTTTTCTTATTTTAGTTTTAAAGCCCATTTAACAGAGATATAGTTTTTCGTACACAAATTAATAAAAGCTTTACCAAATATATCCATATTAAAAACCATTTGGTCGGATTATCTGCCAATTATAAAAACATAACCTCAAAAACCACAACGAAAATATTCCATCAGCTACCAGAAAACGGCTAAATTTTGCAGGCGCGCTTATTTTTTGCAATAAACATAATGCATGTTGCACATAAAAATTTGCATCGCAGTTGAATTTTGACCTCTGCTCGTTAAATCTCGTAATTTTAGATAACATAGTACATATTACAGACATAACCAAACTAAAAAACTTAGCGTGTTTGTTTACTGTTGTGTTCCATATTGTATTATAATAATTCTACCAAAAAGAAACGATTATATTATTTGCAACTACATCGCTACTTTTATGCCATTACGGAAAAAAAACAGCCTCTACGACGTAGTAGATACCTGGCTGCGACGTAGTAGTGTAGTTGTTACTACAGTGACTTTAAACACTTGGCCTAGTAGTCATAACCAGAAATTGGTTCCCCACTTAGGGAATTAACACGTCGCTGTATGGTATACTGAGACGTAGCGGGAATACGTTGCGGTTACCTTTAGCAAATTCTTTCTAGTTGGGGTTTCGTCGTGACAACTTTAAATGTTTGTTGGGTCTCTCGACGAGACGAGAGAGATATATTTTCGTTCGAATGAAAGCTTGAGATAAGACAAAAAGACCCTCTCGTCGAGAGATTCTCGTTTCTCTCGTTGTCTCGAGCAAAAAAGATTGGTTTTTTTAATTTTTACGATTTTCTTTCTGTTCGTATTGACCTATTATAGAGTTGAGCTGATATTTATGTACTATTTTTTTTTTAATAATAGGTATGCAAATATTGTCATATATTCCTTCCTTGGCAACAGGTATGCTCTGATAAGTTCACTATTTATGTTATTAATGCGTTATATCTGAAAATGCAGTAAATATTATTAAAATAAAAAAGAAACAAAAATCTGAAAATGTAGGGTGTTTCGATTAAAAAAAGACCCCTCCTAGCAAAATTTGACATTTGCCAAAGGGTTAGATATTTTGACCAGCAAATTCTTTAAAGGAAATTAAGACATAAAACGTATTACTTATCTTTTAGTATCTATTCAAAAAACTCTTAGGTTGGTTGGTAAAAATGTACCGATAAACCCTGTAGATAAAACTCTTATATCAGCACTTCATATGACTTAAGAGCAGGTACAAAGCCCTTGTTGCTAAAGGGTTGAAAATTATATTTACTGGAAAAACAAAGTTGGCTCTTACTTGTAAATTAAATATAATTGTATAATAATAAAATTAAGTATAATGTTAAAACCAGAGACCCCAAAAAAATTAGCTAGTGTTTATTTATGTATTTATATTTATTTTGTTATTATTATTGGCATAATGCTCAAAAAATACAACAAAGTGTCATCCTATCAAAGTTGACACAGCTATAGGCATTAATTTTAATGAATTTTATACATCACATTAATCTTAAGTCAAAAAAACACATTATTTTCATAGTCCCCTACAGAGGACAACATATAATTTTTTACGCGACCGAGTTAAATTTCATTGTAGCACCCATTTTTAAGAGCAGTACAAAACTACTTTTATTTAAGGTTTTTAGTTTTTCTGTCAGTACACATATTTTTTCGTAAAAACAATGTAAAACATTCATATTTTATTGTAAATTTATTTTAATCCGGTCCTGAGATTAACTCTGAATGACCATCCATCATGGAGCCTTCTCTCGTCTCGTTTCGACTCGCGGCAACATTATTGGAGACAAAACAACTTGCGTACCTATGTGTTGCCAAACACGTATTGGAATTGCATCGGTAGATTAAAAACAAAATACAGTTGTTAAAAGGCTCCAGGCTAACATTTGAACTATGTTCGTAACTTCAATTTAGGGGTTTACCTGCTTCACCCTTGAAGTAAGAGTGGGTAAAATATAAAACTATAATAAATAACAACAAGCGCTTAGTTACAAACACTAAAACAAGAAACACATACTTTTTTAAATACTTTCCTACAGTAATATATCTGGAGATTTTTTCTATTTATACATTTTCTTGTAAAAACAAATAAAACAGTCACAAATAAGCGTCTCAAATTAGAGTCGTCAATATAAGTTACCTAAGAAACCTTTTAGCGACAAACTTCTAATCAGTTTACCAAGAATTTGTCGGATTTCGTTATATCGACGATGATTGAAATGGTTTTGGATATAATTCCATTCTTTTCAAGAAGTTCTTGTTTAACTTAATTAGCACATAACTATATAGAGCGTTAAAAATTAACAGGGAAGACAAATTTTTAATATCACAACGCATTCGCAACGCTTCTGGGTAGCTATTCTGGGTCTTGAACGCTTCGACAAATAGCAAATTTTGAGCGGTTACGTCGGATTATAGGAGAAGCCTGCGTAATGGAGGTCTTTTCGCATAGCACGTGACGGCTCGCAGCTAATTTAAAACTTGCTATTGGCTAAAGCATGTGATGGGAACTGACATCGTTCAAGACCCAGAATACCTACCCTAATAGTTCCAGTTTATGTTTTTGTGTATCTTTATTTTTGATCTTCAGATTTATCAGCTTAATTTCTAAATTATCCCTTTTTGGATGTTTTTATTTTAAATATGCATAATGTTACAGATTACGGTGACGTTATTCCTCGCTTTAAATTAGAAACGATTTTAAGATCATCAAATAATCGCTAACAGCACGCTAGAAAGCTTTTTCTAAACCATTATATGCAAGCTTTCCCATCTATACGTATCTTCTTGATTTCGCATGGGTACCCCCAGAGATGAAGGGGGCTCGTGGCCCGGGCCCCCCCATGCCTAAGATGTTTTTAGAGGTTTGCCATATATTTCGTGAATAAAAACATTAAATAGTATAAAATATGAAATCATGGGGTCTCGGGCTCTAAGACATATTCCTGGGTGCGCCACTGGGTTTTCGCTAGATTTTTTGTGAGAAAAACGATAGAAGTTTTATAAAAACTACCGATTTTTACGGACATCTGGCTTAGAAAGTGCTGGCTGATACGAACTGCTCAATAACATTGTTAGAAGGGATTTAGGAAATTCTTTGAGGAGAATCTTTTAAATAAGTTTTCTTTTGGTACCTTATTTCCTTGCATTTGGACCAACTGCAAAACCTGAAAAACCGTAGATATTAGAGGGCATCACGCCTTAAACTTTCAGAAGTGCTGGTTATGACTGAGCTACTTATAGCATTATAAGAAGGGTTCTCGTATTTCAGAAATTACTTTATTGCTGTAACCTCCCAGTACATTTTGGTAGTAATGGGAATAATGTTGCTCAAGTAAATTTTGTAAAGTAAAAAACATCTGAAGAAGCAGCCCTTAGTGAGGAAATACAAACAACAATTAAAATATGAGAGTCAGGAGCCTAAGTTGGATACATTGTAGTTTCTTTTTATTTTGACACTATGGTTCCCTGGAAAGACGAAGAGAAATCATAAAAACAAAATTGCAAAATGAATAAATCAATGTTTGCTCTTTTATTAGAAAAAAATCATTAGAAATGACAGAATATAATTTCTTAATATCTTACTTTTTGATATTTATTTATCAATAAATTAGTTTCTAATCATATTTTCGTTGTTAAAGGTCTACATCCTTTTTCCAACAAACCAACACTAAAAAACCCCGAATAACAAGTACCTTAAAGTAGCATAATTCTGAGATACGCAATGGTAGCGTTAAGGGAATTCAGTTTGCTCCTACCGGCGACTTGTTTCTAGCCGTTTAGGTTAAATATTTTTATTTTATCAGTAGGGACTTATTGGAATAAAACCTGACTTTATTTTAGAGTCGACTTTATTTTGACACATTTACACAGAAAACTAACAGCTGACCTCTCAAAATTGACATACCAAAGCCAAATTTAATAATAAAGACGCTAACTTTTATTTAATAAAGATCGACTAATAAATCCGGTTTTTAAATACACAAAAGCCGAATTTTGAAAGAGAGCAGTTGCTTTTTATTTGTAAATCTGTCACCATAGGGTCGATTTTAAAATAGGGTCAGGTTTTATTCCAATAAGTGTCTAGTATTTCGTGTTCTGTGATCAGTACTGTGGCTGGTTCCAATAACACTGGTCTGCAAAAAATGTAAAATTCTTGAGCCCTGGCATTATTTCCGCTGATTCTTATATAAGACGACGCCCTGAATCCAAATAAAGCTTGCGTTTTCTTCTACCACCCACCATTTTTGAGGGAGCAGCCCTTTTACCTATTTTTATCATTTTTCGGGAATAATTATAATATTATCGACATAAATTTAAATTTTTAAGTATAAATTTTAGTTTCAAACAATAATAAATGCATGGGCGCACCCAGGGGGGGGGGGCTTGGGGCCCGGCCCCCCAAGCCTTAGATTTTTTTACATATATTCCACATATTTCATAAAAAAAACACAAAAAATAGAGGCGTCGGCGTCGGGCCCCCCAAGACATATTCCTGGGTGCGCCACTGATAAATAAGAACTTTCGTACCTTCACTTGGTGCTTGCTTTTCTTTTATACCCTGAGGTACAACCCTCTCGTTTCAAAAACCAGCAGTACTCCGCCAACATGCTTGCATTTCACTTCCCTGAAAACCTCTTTTCCAACTTAGCGTTTTTCATCCGAGACTGCTCCTAAATTTTCACGAAAGAAGTTTAGATGCGAGTGAAGGAAGTGCACTTTAAGGGACATGTCACATCCCATGGCCTTGTACGCTAAGAGCAATTCGTCGATCTGAGCGACATAATCATCACTTTTATGGTTACCCAAAAAGTTCTTACACACGTTTTGGAATGCAAACCCAGCTCGTTTTTCTTTTTGATTCAGGTGTTCAATAAACGTCGAATCTTAAAAAAGTTGTGTAATCTGGGGCCCCACAAAAACACCTTCCTTGATTTTAGCTTAGACGAGGAAATTTAGTTTTCAAAAATATGAATGCGTCGCCTGTTTTGTCCAGTGCTTTTACAAACTGTTTGATCAATCCAAGTTTGATGTGTAAAGGCGGCAAGTAAATATTATCTTGCGGGACTAATAAGGATCGTTGGCGACATTTTTCTATCCGGGAGTAAATCTTTCTCGCAAAGGCCAGTTCCGTACAATGTAATGTTTGTCGCGTGCTCGGCTGTCCCATTCACAAATAAAGCAACATTTTATTTTTTTATTATAGTTTCTGCATGAGCGTATACAAGGGGGGTGAAAGCCCCCTCAAGAATCTAAAAATAGATTATGTTAAAACTATTTATTTTCCTACTTTTTAATATGTTAATAAATAAAAGTGGAAAAAATGTCCAAGCCCCTCCAAGGCGATTTTTTGTATACGCCAGTAGTTTCTGTATATATATATATATATATATATATAGTTTTATATACTAATATGTTACTTTGCTATAACGTTTATTACCTTTACCGTTAAGCTGCTGGCAGCTAAAATTTTATAAACATAATTAGAAAATGCATATAAAATGGTAAAGTCGACAATGTCCATTTACCATTTATGCAAAACACCCCCCCCCCCCCAAACAAATGGCTTACCACCTTGCTATAAATATTAATATTTGAGAACACTAAACTCTACAGTCTCTCAGAAATAATGATGTTAAGGCCAAAAAAAAATCCTTTCCGTCCCACCAAACTATCGAAAAGCAGTAAAAATAGGTAGGGGGGTCTCCCCCAAAAATGGGGGGTAAATGAGGAAAAACGGAGTTCATATTTAGATTCAGGAGGTCATTTTACATAAGAATCGGCAAGAATGGTGTCAATGCCGATTTTCATGCCGACCAGTGTAATAGGCATCGAGCGCGAGTACTTTGGGATCATCCATAAATTACGTAACACAAAAAACCAATTCCTCTTTCTCTTTAGCTCATTGAGTGTAAATTGAAAAATAAACATTCTATAAATGTTTATTTTTCAATTGCATAATAATACTAAAAAACTTACAGCAGAGCTTATATAAGGTCTTTAATTTTAAATTGAAAAAGCGCACAAAGCACAAACCGCTATACTCTGTGAATAAACAAAAAGCCTTTTACTATTTTCTTGCCAAAGTCAAGCCATAGCAGCAATACTCAAGAAGAGTTGAGCACGTGGAAAACCCTGAATTGAAACCTCTGGTAAACTTAAAGTGGAGTTAGTAGCAACAACTTTATTAAATTCCCCTTTTACAACTCATTTGGCGGTTTGAGTTTCCCCTTGGTTAACTTTTGGGGGGAAAAGCAAAGCAAAGAGCATATGGGTTTTTCATTTAGTATTAAGGCTGTCTGACAACCTATATTGTTATAATTAAATAATAGGGACCTTTTTGTATGTCCCATTTTTCGTAATATCCTTTATTTGAGACATACGCAATTACCCAGTTTTAACTTTAATAATACGAGGTGTGACAATAAAATTATAGCCCCCTTCTCTATCGACGCAGCGTTGCATGCGTTTTTTTCCAATGTAGGAAGCAGTTTTGGAAATCATCAGAAGAGAGGCTGTTAAGAAGTCTTGCCGTTGTTCTAATATTTTAAAACGGGTTCCTTTTAACGATTTCTTCACTTTCGGAAACAGGTAGAAGTCGCAAAAAGCCAAGGCTGGGGCATATGGTGAGTGCTTAATGATGGGGATCTTCTAATTAGTTAAAAACTGCTTAATGGATAGGGCATTGTGGGCTAGTGCATTGTCCTGGTAGAGCAGCCACGCGTTGTTCTTCCACAAATCTGGAAGCTTTTCCTTGGACGTTCCCTTAGCTACATTAATACTTCCAAATAGAAATGTTGGTTAACTGTTTGACCCTCACGCGCCCATTCATTAAGAATAACCCCCTAATATCGAAAAGAAAAACAATGAGCATCGCTGTTTTGGATGTGTTGGAGCGCCCTTCTCGTTTATCATCTTTAACTTCTTCACGACCCTCGAAAAAGCTTTTATGCCACATAAAAATCATTGCACGAGACATACACTGCTCTCCGTAGACATCCTTTAGCATTCAAAAGCATTCAGTAGCCGTTTTTTTGAGTTTTACTTTAAATTAATACGTTGCTCAATTTTTTCGGTTGTGGTAATTCCACCAAATGAGCTATGCACGATCCGCGCTTCAAACCACTGGGTAAGCCAAACGAGCAGAGGAAAGACGACAAAATTGCGCGCGGTAGTAGAACACACATCAAGGTGAGTAACTCCAACCGCTCGAGGCGTAGAGATTTAAAAACTGTTAGTACTGGAGTCAGTCTTAAAATTTAATTGTCACACCATTTTTTACATTATTCTTAATATGACGCATGCGTAGTTACCTGGTTCTAATTTTATCCGTTACTAAAGGAAAATGTTTGCGTTAGGACAGCGGCGACTCGTGTCAATACAACATGATAGGGCCAGAATTTTGAGTCAGTTAAGAAAAATGCGGGGTTTCTATTTTATGCTCACCCGAATTCCGCCATGAAATGGCTCAAAATTTATGAAAAAATTCTGCTGAAATAATTGAAATGTATTGTAAAGGGCGTTAATTAAAACATCGATGCTCTACGCACAAAAACAATGCGAGTAATACGACTAATTGATGGCCTGTGCCAGGCACAACATTTTTTTGATTTTTCCTTTTTAAACAAACGCTAAAATGTCCAACATTGGCTCCATCACTGTCGTTCATATACGCTGCAAATAAAAATCTCTATTCGGAGGAGCCAAGAGAAAAGTGGCAGCTTGTTCTTCGCTGCTTTCAGTTGCCCATTCATCGCGTCGCCGTCGCCTCGAGTCGGAGTGTGATCTACTACATTGCAGAGGGTCACCGAATTTCATAAAATATATAAATGAAAAAGAAATGCATAAAATAAAATAAAAACCAATAAAGATGTTTTAAAAATTAAAAACGTGCTTTGCAGAAAAATACGGTAGTGCCATGACACAGTGGCACTAACTTACGAGCCGCCACTGCTTTATAAACTTTTTGCATATCTATGCAAAGGAGGCCAATTCGCCGCGGGACAATTCGCCGCGGGGACAATTCGCCGCGAGATTTTTTGTTTTATGATATTACCATTGGCAATTGTTTAAACATTTTTATTTAGCTTGACTTCATATGTCTAAGGAGACTGTAACATCGAAGTATGCGGCTGCCACTACCTTGTTCTGAGGACCAGCCCGTAAATTAATTTATTTAGTCTATGACCACACCTCAAAAAACTCCTTTCATATTTTTAATGTATTTTTTTATTAGTTTGGTTATAACTTTTTTCAAACTTTTCCAACTAGGTTCAGTTCGGTTCGTTTAGTATATAATTCATCATATTTTTAACTAAAAAAATTAATAAAATGGTGGATCCAAATAGGCAGATTTTCCCATTTATGAACCGATTTGCATCAAACTCGAAACTTTAAAAATCTTTCAGGTCGCTGATTATTATTTTTAACTTAAATTTATAAAAATCAAAATGGCGGTTCCACAATGGCGCACTTTCTTATTTATACACCAATTTTCCTCGAACTTGAAACATCGAGGCGCTTAAGGTAACACAATACAATTTTTGACTCAAATATAAAAAGCTGAAAATAGCGAATTTAAAATGGCGGATTTTCCCATTTATAAACCAATATGCATCAAATTCGGAACTTTGAGATCTTTCATTTCCATGTTGGTTCATAAATGGGAAAGTCCGCAATTTTGGATCCGCCATTTTGGTGTTTATAAATTTAGGTTAAAAATAATATTTAGCGACCTGAAAGATCTCAAAATTCCGAGTTTGATGCAAATCGGTTCATAAATGGGAAAATCCGCCATTTTGGAACCGCCATTTTAATTTTTTAAAGTTTAAGTTAGAAATCATAATCAGCGACCTGAAAGATCTTAAAATTCCGAATTGAATGCATAATGGTTTAAAAATGGGAAAATCCGCCATTTTGAATCCGCCATTTTCAGAATTTTAAATTTGAGTCAAAAATTGTATTGTGTTACCTTAAGCGCCGCGATGTCTTAAGTTTGAGGCAAATCGGTTTATAAATAAAAAAGTGCGCCGTTGTGGAACCGCCATTTTGATTTTTTTAAAGTTGGAAATCATATTTGTATTTATTTTTATAATAAAAAAATTTTTGAATTGTATACTAACCACCAAATACCTAGTTGGAAAAGTTTGAAAAAAGTTATAACCAAACAAATAAACAAATATATTATATGAAGTCAAGCTAAATAAAAATGTTTAAATAATTGCCAATGGTAATATCATAAAACAAAAAATCTCGCGGCGAATTGTCCCCGTGGCGAATCGGCCGGCGGCGAATTGTTCCGCGGCGAATCGGCCGCGGCGAATTGTTCCCTACCCCTATGCAAAAGGTCTCTCGTCCAACATTATCCTTTAGTTACGGATTAAGTTAAAACCAGGTATATACGCATGCGTCATATAAATGATCCATTAATCTGTATGTAAAGAGGTAATAAAGATTAAAAAACAAGCAGTGCAGCAACGAACTAGGAGGTTCAAATAAAATGTTCATGGTTGCAATCAAAGTAGATTTACAGTAGATAGTTTTGGGTCGTGCCAGTTTAGGCCGGAAAACTTCGCCGACAACGATAACTCTAACAATATTTTTTGACAGTTCGAAAGACCTTTTTGGTTTTTTTTTTTACGGGTATGCGCACTCGCAAGGAGATCCCTATCACGCTCGAGGAGCGGCAAGTGTGCGAAAATGTTGGTGTGTGTTGGTTTTGAAACGGTTCAGGTTGTAACCTGCAGGGAAAACTGTCGCAGGGAGTTTATTCCACAGCGATGCTGTTCTCCAGAGATATGAATTCTGATATAATGAGGTTCTTGGTGCCTCTATTTTGACAATAAATTGATGGTTACCGTCTGTTTGACGTGTTCGCCTAGTAGGTGCTACTCCCGGGGGATCATACGTGCCAACTCTTCAGAGCATTTTCCGTGATAATACCTGTAGAAGAGAGATAGATCGCCCACAGTTCTTCGATGTTCGAGACTATCCAAGCTACGGGTAAGTGCGGGGTCATTGATCAGCTTGATAGCTCGTTTTTGCACGGTGTTCAAAAGCATTAAGGTATGTTTGGGTGCCGCACTCCATATATGTGAGCAGTACTCCATAGTCGGTCGAATCTGGGCTTTGTAGAGTGTCAGCAGTTGGCTTGGTGTATACAGATGTCTTGTACGAAATAACACCCCAAGCTTTTGGGACGCTCTTTTAGCTATATCTGCTACGTGACTGTGCCAAGACATGTTGATCTCTGCAGTGACTCCTAAGACGTTCAACTGGCTCTGCAATGCGACAGCACTTCCAGATAGCATGATGTTTGGCTCACCGGTGCTGGTCTTTTTTGAAAACAGGGCTGCTTGGGTTTTCTGCGCGTTGAACTGTACAAGGTTTTTGTTGCCCCAGTCCTCTATTATCTCCAAGTCGTTATTTATCTGTGATGTTTCAGTTAGTCTAAGGTAATGGAATTCACGTGCGGAGAGACATGTGGGTGGTATGACTGAGGAGACTACATTGCCATCATCTGCAAAGCAATAAAGTGGATTTACTGTTTTATCTATGAGGTCATTTATGTAAATCAGAAAAAGTGTTGACGAAAGGATTGCTCCCTGTGGCACAACAGCATTTATTTGGTAAGAGTTGGAGTTCCGGCCATCCAGTGCAACATAAATGGATCTATCCTTAAGGTAACTTTCAAACCAAGTGCAAAGTCTCGGCGACAATCCCGTTGCTTTGAGCTTGTTGAGCAGATTTTCATGCCAGACTTTATCGAATGCTTTAGATATATCTAAGGCAATTGTTCTTGTTTCACCTCGCAACTCAATCGCTTTTTGCCATAAGTGAGTGACGTATGTAAGTAAATCGCCAGTTGACCTATATTTTCGAAATCCGTATTGCTTGTCGTTGATAATTTTGTACTTTTCCAAGTACTTGGTTAGGTGATTGTTCACAACTCTTTCCATTACTTTTGATATCACCGGAAGTAGAGCAATTGGTCTATAGTTTAACGGATCTGTCTTTTTTCCTTTCTTTGGAATGGGTTGTACTGCGGCAGACTTCCATGACGATGGATATACTCCTTGCCTATAAGATAAATTGAATAATTTTGCGAAAGTTGGGGTGAGTTCGCTAGCACAATTTTTGAGTACTGCCGCGGGAATGCCATCTGGACCCATTGCTTTGTTTGTATCCAACTTTTTAAGGGATTTTCGTATTTCTCTGTGACAAAAGGGTACCTCTGGCATACTGTGGGAAACCCTTTCAATGAACGGTGGAATTTTTCCATTTGGCACTGTTAGGTTTGAGTTGGAGGAAAAGATTTTGGCCAGCATATTGGCGTTTTCCTCTGATGTTGTGGCTAAGTGAGTATTTTATCTGTAAGTGGTGGTATGGATGACTTGGTGAAGTTTGATCCAACGGCTTTTGCAAGAGACCAAAAGGACCTAGAACTACTTGGACAATTCAGCAACCTGTTTTTTATTCTTTGATTGTATGTTTCTTTGGCGGCGTCAATAGTAATTTTGCAACTATTTCTGGCTTCTATAAATTCTGTGTGGTTTTGAGCGGTTTGTTGTCGTTTCCAAAGGTTATATGCTCTGTGTTTTTTCTGTACAGCCGTTTGACACTGGCTGTTGAACCAAGGTTTTGCATTAGCTCTGCGTTTTATTGTATGTGGGATATATGCATCCATTCCAGATAAGATTACTTTTGTTATTTCATTACAGCAAATAGTGGGATCAGCTGTTTTAAAGCAAACCTCTTGCCATGGAAAATCCAAGTAAAACTGTTTAAGGCCATTCCATTTTGCCGATTTATAGTGCCACATTTTACGAGGAAGTGATTGTTGGCTTGGCGGTATGAACATTTCGCATTTTGTTCTTATAAGTTTATGATCGGATGAACCAAGGTATCAGTTTTTGTTGACTCCGACGACGCGGTTCTTTGTCGTTTGGTGCTCAAGACCATTAAAATCGAGACAGAGAGAGAAAGACGTTTATTTATTTATTTAATGGTTAAAGTATCTACAGCTACAGCCAGCCAATTACAGACACTTACTTAAATTATACTTGAGGAGTAACAGTTCACCCAAAAATCGTACTTGTACCACCAGCAGCTCCACAAACTCGGGTAGGAACTTATCATGTCATGCGGCTGAATAGGGAAAGATGAACCGAAACGTTTGCAATCATTTAAACAGTTATATGAATTTATTTATCCCACTCCAACAACCAACTATCAAATTAAGGATACTAATTTACTTAAATTAAACAAGTTGGCAACTTCTTGTTATCGATAGAGCACCGAGTATAGCACCCTTAAATTTCGCAAAATGCACACAAACTTAAATTTTGACGAAAAGCGAAGGGTATCGCATATGGCTTTTTCATTTAATATCTACTGAGGCGTGCATGTACAAGATTTTGCTTGCTTAGAATGTAATATGCATTACAAGGAGTTCGTTAAAGGGAAATTAAATGAGAAATTCAAGATTTAAATAAACCCCGTTTTAATAAAACTTTAAATATTAGGAGGCGGTGAATATTTTTACAACAGCAAACATCGATAGAATTAGAAATAAAATTTCCTCCTTCCAGTATATTTATTTTAAACACGACATTTCGGTTAGTAAGTATCTTTAACCGTTTTCTCAGTGTATAGATACTTACTAACCCAAACATCGTGTTTAAAATAAATTTTAAGAGTATATTGAAGTTAACTAAAGAAAATAATTTGGCTAATCTCCAAGGATGGCCAGTATGTTTGGCAACTAAAAAAATTAAATGAGTGCCCTTATTTTCTTAGTTCTGAAAGTTTATGAGATCTTAAAAAATAACCCCAATTTACGGATGCCAATTAAGTGCTAACCGTGGACTTGGCCCACTTAGCTTATGCAACGTTTAAAAGATAATCTGAGGGCACGGCAGTCCCTCGCCAAGTTCGCGCACCGTACCAACTTTTCTTGAAACATTTCAGCCGATATTTGACCTACCTAAAACTCTACTTCAGAATGAGCTACGAACCTCAAACTTTACACAGTCGTAGATCTTCATAAAGTTAACAACCCCTCAAAGTTTCATAAAGTAGTAAAGTAGTTACGAAATTTCAAAAAACGTCGAAAGTGGCACTCACTCACTCACTCACTCATGTATAGATCATCAAAATTCTACTGTACTTCCAGACATGCTATAAAGCTGAAATTTGGGAGACTGATAGAAATTATGACCAAACCCCTGGAAAAAATCAAAAACCCCAAAATTCTAATTTACTCCCCTCCCCTATACTGCCGTCCTTAGTAAAACCCACCTATCTACGTTTTCAATTATTTCGATAACAGCGAGTTTAAAGTTTAAATGCTTGCTTAAGAGTGATATCGTAATATATTTTTTTGTTGGTAAATGTTTATGGGTTTCTAATAGCAATATCTAAGTAATAAAACAAAAAAAAAGTTACAAAGTATTACCTATTTAAAGGTATTTTCGGTCCTAACTCAATTTTGATTTTTTTGCGGATAGGTGGGTCTTACTTAGGACGGCAGTATACAGGTAAAGTTATGTAAAAGAATGCTAGAGAACTGAGCTTTGGCAGGCTGATAGGAACTATGATAAAACGGTAAGAAAAACACCAAAATTATAATTTACTTCCCTCCCCTATAAATGTAAAGTTATGTAAAACTAACACTGCCCACTTCCAGAAACGTTAGAGAGCTGAGCTTTAGAAGGCCGATAGTAACTATGATAAAACTATAGAAAAAAATTAAAACACCCCAAAATTCTTTATGCCTTTTGGATGTTACTCAGATTCTCTACCTTCTTTCTAAGAGCTTACTTTTAAAATTAATGGTAACTCAATAAAAATCAAAACAACAGAAAAAATTAAATATTTGGGATTAATAATGGACAGGAACTTAAAATGGAATAAACACATTCAGTATTTGACCGATAAATTGCGAACCTTTGTTTCCAAATTTAAATAATTAAATAAATTTTTTTGATATAAAGCATTTAAAGACACTGTATACAGCCTTAATACAGCCTCATCTTACATATGGACTTATAGTTTGGGGTGGAGTCATAGATAAACATTTAGGACCCCTTGAAATAATACAAAAATGGTAACTTAAAATAATTTTAGGAAAACCCAGAAACTTTTCATCAGACGATTTGTACAAAGAGAGTGAAATTCTTGACATTAGGCAATTATACCTATATAATATAGTTATGCGACAATTTAAAAAGAAGGACACTCTCTTTGATATAGAGCATTCTCATGAAACTCGATCAAAGCGAAAAACTGGTCGTTTACCCAAAGTTAATACATCATTGGCACAACGTTGTTTTCTTTTTATTAGCCCTAAAATACAATGCCAATTTACTGAAAAACAAACTTAAATTATGGATATTAAATCATACTAAAAAAAAAAGTAAAAGAAATTATGAATATTCAAAATTAAATAATTATTATTAGATTATACCCGAAAATGACAAATTTACACGATTGCAACAAAATACCAGATATTATGATTTTTACACAGTTGCGTCAAACGAAAATGTTCTTACTGACTTGTCCTTCATGTCTTGGTACCTTTATGTGTTGGTACTTTTTTTTTCCTTTTTTTTCCTTTATTTTTTTTATTTATTTATTTTATCACGTTATTTTTATTTTTAGTTTATTTTTTTTTAAACAGAGAAAAATCTGTAGTTATTTATTTGGATTTATTTGAATTAATTTTATATATTGTTTTATTTTTTATTATTAATTATTTATGCTAAGCAACCCCCACTAACAAGGTGATTACCTTTTGTGGGCAACATGGTTATTTAGTCTACTTAAGTTAAGTTAACAGAAAATTGTAAAGCTTAAATGACAAATAAACTATTATTATTATTATTATAAAATTCTAATTTACTTCCCTCCCCTATAAATGTAAAGTTATGTAAAATACCTTTGCCCACTTCCAGAAAAGCTAGCTGAGCTTTTTAGAACTGAAAGGCACCATGATAAAACTATAGGAAAAAATTTAAAAACACCAAAATTTTAATTTACTTCTTACCCCTATAAATGTAAATTTATATAAAAGTAACATTGCCCACTTCCAGAAACGCTAGGGAGCTGAGCTTTGAAAGGCTGAAAGGACCTATGATGAAACCATGGGAAAAAATTTAAAAACCCCAAACTTTTAATTTGCTCCCCTCCCTTATAAATATAAACTTTTGTAAAAGTAACATTGCCTACTTCTAGAAACGGTAGAGAGCTGAGCTTTGGAAGGCCGATAGGAACTTTGATAAAACTATAAAAGAAAATTAAAAACCCCAAATTTTAATTAACTTCCCTCCCCTATAAATGTATTTAAGGCTATTTATTCCTTTTATTCAAGAAAGTATCTAAAAAAATCTTAGGCTTGGGAGGCCCGCTCCCCCCCCCCCATGGATGTGCCCTTGCGTAAAGTTGGTGGATTTAACAAACATTATAGCCATGCTAAAATGTCCTTTAATTAAAAATCTGATATTAAAATAAAAACTTTAACTTTAACTTAACTTAAACCACTTAAAATTTTTTTCGACAAAAAATGCAAATATCTCAAACTAATCAATGGATTTTTAAACAATTACATGTATATAAAGACATTTAAACGATATTCATTCGTACACTTCACCCATCTTTTTTACTCAAATAATTGTCATTTACCCTTAAAGCAGTAGCGCACTCAGGAATTTGTCTTGTGTGGGCCGAGACCCTAAAAAAAATGATGTCGTATTTAAGGCTATTTATTCCTTTTATTCAAGAAAGTATCTAAAAAAATCTTAGGCTTGGGAGGCCCGCTCCCCCCTCTCCCCCCATGGATGTGCCCTTGCGTAAAGTTGGTGGATTTAACAAACATTATAGCCATGCTAAAATGTCCTTTAATTAAAAATCTGATGAAGAAACCAAGCCAAGTGAACCTAGCCCACCCACGTTTTTTTTTTCTTATTTGATTAAATGATCTCAAACCAGTTACAGAAATAATCCTCACCATGACATATTGTATAGAAATTAAATACAGAAATCATTCATATATGTATATAGTCCAAAACAATCAAAAACATTTTTTTTAAATAAAAAAAAAATTATAAAAAATATTTATTTTTGCTTTAAAAAAATATTTACACTGTAATGCAAATACTTAAACTGAGATTAGGACACTTTTAAAATTGTTTATATGGCGCAGAAAATTTAAATTAATTCAACCTGTCTTACTTTTCACTACACGTGTTAAATTGATTAAAACTTTTTGTAACTTCTCTTAGAAGTGTATTTTTCTCAAACTAACGGCAATACCTGAAAACTAAAATTAAAGTTGTATCAAAACCACAAACACAAAAGACTAAGATTCCTACTTCATCCCGTAATTCATAATGACTTTAGACGACAAAAACTAAGCCCTTTGAAACTCTGAAGTAGCTCTATAAGAAGCTAAAAGGGATTTTCTTAAAAGTTATAAAGTAAACTATAAGTATAAGGCGCAGTGAGTAAAACGTGTTAGTTGTAATTTAATAAAACAAAGCAAAATAATTTGGTTGGTTGTTTTTAAAAGTTGTGATCAGCTCAATGGCAGTAAAAAAATACTCTGCCAATATATGGGCCCCTAAGCTCACACTAGATACTATAGTTATAGTGTACGTGTGAGCTAATATAACTAAAAACTGAAATATATTTTATTCAACTCCAGACTAAATGACCTTTTCTTTGATACCACACAAGCCATGTTTTGACTTAAACTCAAATTTTTGGAATCTACCCCCACCCTTAAGAAAAACAAAAAACTAAAATGTATTTTGTTAAACTCCGGACTCAATTACCTTTTGTTTGATATCACACACGCCATATTTTCACTTAAACTCTAATTTTTAAAATATACCCCCACCTTTTTTTTTTAAATAAATTAAAATGTATTTTGTTTAACTGCAGACTCAATTACCTTTCGTTTTATATCACACACGCCATATTTTCACATAAACTCTAATTTTTGAAATCTACCCCCACCCTTTTATTTGGTTTGTGTTCGGTGGATTTTGTTCATTTTTAAATGGGACCATCTCGACGCAAGACCCAGCCTAGGTACCAAATTTCATTAAAATCGGCCAAGCGGTTTTTGAGTTATGCGCGTTGGTCGTTACAGACATACAGACAGACAGACAGACAGACAGACAGACAGACAGACAGACAGACAGACAGACAGACAGACAGACAGACAGACAGACAGACAGACAGACAGACAGACAGACATACAGACAGACAGACAGACAGACAGACAGACGGCGCAACAAAAAAGTTTCAAAATCATCTGAAACGCAAAGATATATAAAAACTTTTGAAATCGGAACTTTTTTTTTCTCGAAAAAATTAGGATCACCATAGCTCACACTACTATAGTATAGTATATGTGTGAGCTAATATCGTCTGTTTTATACTTAACCAATGTCAGAGAACATATAATTTCTTCGATGCCAATGTCCAATGTAGCAAGCCGGAGTGCTCCCGATGGTCAGAGAAGAATATTCTCTTTACATATTTCATGTACATACATGCTATATACGAAAATATTATTAGTATTATGGAGGTTTTCCTAATTATACCTTATGGTCGGGCAGCAAAACGCTATCTTCGTCAATTTTTGGGGGATTTTGATAAGCATTGGCGCGTTTATACATCGACCCAAGAAAAGTAAAAAACCAAAAAATTTTTTGTGGATTTGTCTCTCTAAGCTGCGTATCAGTGCCCTGAACTTTCCGGTTTGCACCTTTCCACTTTTATTAAAATATCTCAAAATCAAAAAACGTCAAAATATTTATTGCTACGGTTTTCATTAGGCAAGACCTGTCTCTGTGGGCGTAAGTACCAAAACTTTTAAAAATATTTATCGATTAAAAAAAAATAATGTCAAAGTCAAAACTTTGACAAATTTACCAAAGTAGTGATTTTTTTAAAACTTGAATTTTTGGACGCTGTCAAGAAATTTCTAAAGCGGATTTTATCTGACATACTTTTTTTTCTGCCTTTTGAGTCTTGCTATACCACCCTTTATAAAATATTAAAAAATATAGCAGGGAAAATCTGTAGCAGAATCACAAATACCAAGCTGTCGCGTTTTTCGCAAAATCAAAGACTTTGCACTGCTTATACAAAAAATCAAAGACTTTGCACTGCTTATACAAATCAATTTTTTTAAACTTTATTTGCACAAAACGTAAAAGAGTATTTACTGGTTCTAATAGACAACTGAATATAAAATTTACTCTCCTAAAAAAAAACTTAGACATATAGTCCAAAATATTTAAAAATTTACTGCAAACATGGAAAAATCACTGACACAAAATAACGATTTTTTAAGAAAAAACTACACGTTTGGAGATAAACGGCTGGGGATTTTTTATTTTGCGTTTAATTTTGGGTCCCCCGAAAACCTTTGTTCTAATATAGACAAGCTTTTAAACGGCATGAAATTTTTTTCAAAATATACTTGGTAAGTGGTAGCAAAAAAGCGTTTAAATTTGGATTTTTTTCAATTTTTTAAAAAAATATCCAAATCGTATACTGGTCGGTAACTCAGTCGCCATTTTCGTCAATTTTGATGAGAATTTCATAAAAATTGACAAGTTTGTACATGGACTTTAGAGAAGTAAAAAATAAAAAAAAGTTGGTTGGTACTCTACTCTAAGCTGCGTTTCAGTGCCCTTAACTTTCCAGTTTGCACCTTTTCACTTTTTTCAAAATAACTGAAAATCAAAAGAGTCCCAATATTTTTACTACGGTTTTAATTAGGCAAGACCTGTCTCTATCGGCCTGTCTTACATAACTTTTAAAATATTTTTTATTTTAAGAAAAATAATTTCAAATTCAAAAAAAACTAGTGATTTTTTAAAACCGAAATTTTTTTAACTCTGTGAAGAAATTTCTAATGAGAATTTCATCTGACGTACTTTTTTTTCTTCCTAATATTAAAAAATATTGCAGGAAAAATCTGTTGCACAATCATAAATACCAAGCTGTTGCGTTATTCGCAAAATTCAAAGATTTTGGATTACTTATGCATTGCCACTTTTTTAGACTCTATTTAACCATAATTTAAAAGGGCATTTACCGTTTCTAATTAAAAAAAACTACATACCAAATTGACTTGCTTAAAAAATATATTAATAAAATCCAAAATGTTCACGAATTTGCCGCAAACAGGGAAAAATCGTAGGTTCAAAATACCGGTTGTGTAAGCGAAAATGACGCGTTTGGACATAAACCGCCGGGGATTTTTTAGTTTGCGTTTAATTTTGGGTTCCAGGAAAATCTTTTTTGACTATTATACATATAGACAAGCTTTGAAACGGTGTAATTTTTTTTTTAATATACTTGGTAAGTGAAAACAAAAAAGTATCTAAAGTTGGATATTTTTTAGTTTTTATAAAAAAATATCCAAGTTATATAATGGTCGGGCAAATTTAAAGATTCTGGACTGCTTAAATACAAAACCATATTTTAAATTTTATTTGATTAAAATTTAAAAGCGTATGTTTCTGATAAAAAAAAACTAATATACAAAATTCTTTTAAAAAATAGAAAAATAAAAAATTTACCACACACTTGGAATTTCTTCTGGTTAAAATAACAGTTTTTAAAGCGAAACTATAGATAAATAGCAGGTGATTTTTTAGTTCGTGGTTAATTTTGGGTTCTTACAAAAATTACCATATACTAAAATAGTGTTAAGTTCTTAATATACTTTAGAAGCCTGAAATAAATGGAATTAACACATTAGTAAAGGTGCTAACTTTATTTTATTTTATTTATTTACAAAGCTCAGAAAAATTTTCCATAAAAAATATTAATCTCTTAATAAATACAAAAGGTAAAAAAACAGAATTATTTCATACATTAAATAGTACATGGGTGCTAAACCGATTTTAAAATTTAACAAATGTTACGGCACCTTAAAATTAAAATAGTATCTCATAAGACAAGCGAGCCATTAGAAATAGGTTCTTCATAAAATTATATTTCATTAGAGACAAATAAGTTGATAAAAGTGCTAAGCCCATTTTACTGGAATTAGTGTAATTTTCATTTTTTTTACCATTTCTTTGAATTCGAAGCAAAGACATAAATGTCATATCCTGTCCTCAGTGACAAATCTGTTCATTTTAATTAATTTTGCCTGTAATAGCCAGCCATTTTAAGGTTTATACATAAATAAGAATTTATTAGCATTAAAAAAAAACACAAGCCAACATATTAAAACATTTTTGATTGAGTAATCGCCCTTAATCCGCCCTTCGGTACCGCTATAAACCAAAAAAAATATTTTAACCTTTTTTAAAAAATAATGAAAATTACCTAAACTAAAATTGTACCTATTTTTCATGCAATGTTTTTTAATATTTTAAAAAGCAAATTATAGGAAGACTCAAACGGAAGAAAAAAAAGTACGTCAGATAAAATCCTCATTAGAAATTTCTTCACTGAGTTAAAAAATTTAGGTTTTAAAAATCACAACTCTTTTTTTCAATATTTTTAATTTGAATTTATTTTTCTTAGAATAAAAAATATTTCTAAAAGTTATGTAAGACAGGCCGATAGAGACAGGTCTTACCTAATTAAAACCGTAATAAAAAATATTTTAACTCTTTTTGATTTTCATTTTGAAAGAAGTAAAAAGGTGCAAACTGGAAAGTTATAAGTGGAGTACCAACCAACTTTTTTTTATTTTTTACTTCTCTATCTCTATAAGTCGATGTACAAACTTGCCAATTTTTATGAAAGTTCATCAAAATTGACGAAAATGGCGGCCAAGTGACCGACCAGTGATTTCGATATTTTATTAAAAAACTGAAAAATACCCAATTTTAAACCCTTTTTTGCTACAACTTATTTTTATATTTTGAAAAAAATTTCACACCTTTTGAAAGCTAGTCTATATTAAAACAAAGGTTTTCGGAGGACCCAAAATTAAAGGCAAAATAAAAAATCCCCAGCTGTTTATCTCTAAATGTGTAGTTTTTTCTTAAAAAACCGTTTTTATGAGTCAGTGATTTTTCCATGTTTCCCGTAAATTTTTTTTAGTTGAGTAAATTTTATATTTAGTTGCCTATTAGAACCAGTAAATAGTCTTTTATGTTTTGTTCAAATAAAGTTTTAAAAAATTGATTTGTATAAGCAGTCCAAAGTCTTTTTAATGTTAAAAAGTGAGATAGAGCCAGGCTTAAAAGGAAGAAATGAAAGTATGTCAGATAAAATCCGCCTCAGAAATTTCTGGACAGGATCCAAAAATTCAAGTTTTGAAAAAATCACCACTTAGGTAAATTTGTCAAAGTTTTGATTTTGACATTATTTTGTCTGAAATCGATAAATATTTCTAAAAGTTGTGGTACATGGGCCCATAGAGACAGGTCTTACCTTATTAAAACAGCAATCAAAAAATAATTAGCTTTTTTTGATTTTGAGATATTTTGAAAAAAGTGGAAAGGCGCAAACCAGAAATTTAAGGACACTGATACGCAACTTATAGTGGCGTACCAACGATTTTTTTTTTACTTTGCTCAAGTTGATGTACAATTGTGCCAATGTTTATCAAAATCCCCCGAAAAATTACGAAAATGGCGGTTTAATGACCGACCAGTAAACGATTTGAATATCTTTTACTAAAAACTGAAAAATAGCGAACTTTAAACGCTTTTTTGCTACCACTTTCCAAGTAGATTTTGAAAAAATTGCATACCGTTTGAAAGCTTGTCTATCTTAGAACAAGGGTTTTCGGGGGACCCAAAATTAAACGCAAAATAAAAAATCTCCAGCCGTTTATCTTCAAACATGTCATTTTTGCTTAAAAAACAGTTATTTTAAACCTATGATTTTTCTGTTTGTGGTAAATTTTTGAATATATTGGATTATATTTATTATTTTTTTTAAAGAAAGTTAATTTTGTATTTAGTTCTCTATCAGAACCGGTAAAAATTATTTTAAGTTTTGGTCAAATAAAGTTTTAAAAAATTGTTTTGTATAAGCAGTCCAAAATCTTTGTATTTTGCGAAAAACGCGACAGCATGGTATTTGTGACTCTGCGAGAGATTTTCCCTGCAAGATCCTTTCAAATTTTAAAAAGTGAGATATACCCAGACTCAAAAGAAAGAAAAAAAAGTATGTCAGATAAAATCCGCCTCAGAAACTTTTTGACAGGGTCCAAAGTTTTAAAAAAATCACTACTTTGGTAAATTTTCAAAGTTTTGAGTTTAACATTATTTTTCTTAATATAAAAAAAAATATTTTTAAAAGTTGCGTTACATGGGCTTATAGAGACAGGTCTAACCTAATCAAAATCTATAGAAAAAATATTTTAGCTGTTGTTAGTTTTAAGATATTGGAAAAAAATATAAAGGTGCCAATTTGAAATTTAAGGGCACTGAAACGCGGAAATCAGTAGAGTTCGAACCAAAAAAATTTTTTTTCTCTACTTCTCTTGGGTCGCTCTACAAACGTACCAAGTTTTACCAAAATCACCAAAAATTGTGTTTTTTTTGCTGCCCGACCATTATACAGGGTGAGGAAAAAGTACCGGGACCCCTAAATATCTCGATAACTAAGAGTTATGTGCAAAAATGGTCTAAATAAAAGTTTTAGGATTGAATTTGTTCTATTTGGTCGTGACATTGACGTATCTGTCAGCATTAGGAGTTTTTCGGGGTCAACTTTAAAAATTTAAATAAAAACCATATTTTTTCTTTTACCATTCGATGGAGAATAAAAATCTACGTTTAAAATGACATTGTAGTTTTGTGTCAGAATGACATTTCGAAGAATATAAATTAAGGGGACAAACTTCGACCGAAAACTTACCATTTGACAACACTGATATCGCATTTTTTGGCCAAATCTTTGTTCTATTAGAAATAGAAAACGAGAAAGCGGAACGCGTCGAAATTTTGAGGGGTAGTCTTTTAAAGCATTTTTAACAACCGTATCTTAGCAGTTTTTTGCAAAATCATTTCATCATTATTCTTGTATCTTGTATTTTATGAAAATGTACAAAAGAAAATCAAAAATCTAACAAGATACGTTTGAAGATTTTTAAAAAATCTTGCATATGAACAAAAATAATGTTTCAACTAGTTTTTTATAAAAGAGATCTATTAGGATTTACAAAGGCGTGCTCAATTTTATATTTGCTGCAGGACACCAAATCAGACAAGAGCCGTCAACCTTCTGACTGAAGCGCCACCCCCATATACCGGGGGCAAGTCAATTCGATTGAGAAAATTTAACTAAGATCACGTGACCCGGATTTTCACATTATTACCAGATATTTTGAATAAATAAAATGTCGTTTAATATAAGTTAAATGATTATAAGAAGGTATTTAAAGACATACAATTTTTTCTATTTACAAAACATTTTTTAAGGGCTGGCCATAGCGTAACAAACAAAATCACGGGATTACGAACCAATTTATAAGATAGTTTTTGATAATTAGTATATTGCTCAGTTAACAGAAGCTTGTACTTAACTTCGCTGAAAATAAAGCCCTTTTCATTTATTTATTTATTTATTACATAGCAAGAGAAGAAAGTGACAAATTTCACACGAGCGTGTTTTCACACGGACACTGTTGAACTATACTAATTTTTGTAAAAATTGGTGTTTAATTTTGCGTAAATCAAATGAAACTGCTTTTCCGCCCATGTATGGGAAAGTAGTTTGTAACACATGTGCGAAAAAGTATTGTGACAGTTAAACACTTTCCATACATGTGCCGAAGTACTGAAAGTACTTGTCACACATGTGCGAAAAAATTTCTGCACACGGATGAAATTTAATGTTTTCTGAGGATGCAAATCGTGTAAAATCCAACATTTTTATATGTGGTCGCCGGAAATAGTAATTTACCTAACCAGTGCGAAAGACGCACAAACTAAGGTTGTGGAAACAAAAGTAAAGTACTACAATAAAAACAACTCATTTATTATATTTAATTTACAATGATTGCCGAATCTTTACTTCTTATCCTGTGCAGCATCTGTGGATCAGGAGATTTTTGTTTTCATCTTCTGGATCAATGATATCGGAAGGTCTTTAAATATATTTTGCTAGATGTATTTGGAGGCAGGCTCATAGGAACATTATGTGTTCCATCCTATTGTGGCTAAGTCTTATTCGGGATTATCAGTATTTTCTATCACAGTAAATAAACACTTTTTTTCTATTTTTATTTATAAGATGAAATGTCATCCCCTGGTTTTTGACAAAAAAATAGGCTTTGTTATTTACTCTATTCTTTTATTTTTTCTGTTGCTATTGGAAAACTAGCCGCCCACTTGTGTTTTTGGGCAAAAATTAACGTCAGTGTCAAACTCAAAATGTCTTGTTTTGTGTCATCCCTAAAATTTTAGTAAGGCCCACAATTTAGAAACCGAATAGGTGTCCCTAGGCCTCTAATATGTAGTGCCACCTATTGACTGATATTTAAATATTTTGCCTTGTTGTCATTTGCGTAAGAAATTAGCTGAATCGAATTTGTTCTTAAAGTGGCCTTAACACTTTAAGAAACTCGTAGATTATTTAATTACCCCTGTATTTTATTATGCGTGTAGCTGTGACAATGACATTATATCTTAATATTGTGTCAAAACAAATCGCAAATTGTTTCTTGTTTGAAGGAGTTCCGGTACTTTTTCCTCACCCTGTATTTATCATATCAGGTATATCTGTTTGGTATATTCTAAAATGAATATTATAAAATATACTTTTAGTTTATACTTGATATATTCGTTTGGTATATTTCAAAAAGAATATTCTATATTATGATTTTAGTTTGTTTCCGATATATTCATTTACCATATTCTAAAATGAATATTAGAGTACTTATATACTTCTAAAATAAATATTAGAAGGTATACTTTTAGTTTTTGAATGTATTATTTTAGTTTTTTTGGAAAAGAATATTCTAGAATAAATTTAAAAAGTTTATTTTCGTTATATTCTTTTTGTATATTTTAAAATGAATATTAGAGGATATTCTTTTAGTTTAATCCTAAAAATTTTAGTATATTTTAAAACGAATATTCTAGAATATAATTTGATTTTATTTCCGGTATATTCTTTTGGTTTCCAAGCAACCCAATGACAGATGTTACTAAATAACTAGGTAACTAACTAGATGGCGCGACATTGTTTAACTTATTTACACAAAAATTACCTTAAATATTATTAAATCAAGTTTGAGCCTCCAACTAGGAGGATCAACTCTAACAGGTGGAGGCCCACGTCCAGTATACTAGATGCAGCGGTCTCTAACAAGGGACCACGCCCAGTTAACTGGACGTTAATTTAATGGGTCGTTTATGTGCCTAAAAAATACTTGGGCTATTATGAGAGAATTAAATAAATACTGTGGTAAATTTTCCATTCTCTATCTGTCTTGCTCTCTGATTTCTGACTAACGAAAGCAACCGATGTCAAAAACGACCCATTGAATTAACTGGACGCGGTCCCTGGTTAGAGACAGTGTACTGGACGTGGGCATTCAACCTGCTAAAGAAGGGATGACCCGGAATAAGTATTCTTTGTATAAGTGCGAACCAGGTGCAGTTTTTTCACGGATCTAAAAACCGTTGATCCGTGGTTTTGGTCCCTCATTGGACGTAAAGTGTACGTACAAAATCTAGAATATGATTTTTGTTTATTTCCGGTGTATTCTTTTTGTATATCCTAAAATGACTAGTTTATTCCTGATATATTATTTAGGTATATACTTAAAAGATATGGAGTATACAGACCATATCAACTTTGTACCTGATATTTAATTTTTGTTATGTACCATGAATATATATGCTCTGTATAGATAGGCATTTGGAATAAACATATTGTATTGAAAATCGTCAATTTTAACGGAACCAGTTTTTTTTGCAATGCTGTATTATGAGCAACACAAATTAGCTGCGGGGGTGACGTTTTTTGTGGCATCAAATAAAATAAGTCAATGACAATCGTAATCATCTTGCTCTACTCAAAAATCCAGAGCCATCCTAATTCGCTCCTTATTAAATTTATGACAAAGGTTTGACATTCTTTGAACATCCCTTCACTAGCATTTCAGTCCCTTCTTTAAAGGCCTTATTACTTGGGGTAGACATCCTTCCTGCCTTACCGCTTTTGTCCTACGGGCAATTATACAACAAGGGTATACAGGCTTCTAGATGCAAAACTATTACTCGAAAATTAATTTTTAAAAAGTCTGACCGTCTTATGCACCGTAAGCACTTACGCGCGATTATTCGGTAAATCTAGATTGCTAGTTCTTCTCTGGTTTATTTTTTATGCAACAAAATTTGAAGACACAGTTACTTATGTATTGGAAGCAAATCGAGTTGGAACTGGACAATGAACAAAGAATATCTCCATGCAATGAGTATGTATACTTGTGTGTCACATTTGGTAAGACAGGAACAGACTGTAAAGAACTGGAAAAAAGAATAGTAAAAGCAAAAAAGGTTATTGAATGTCTTAGCAGTATTTTATGGAGCAGAGAGATAAAAGAGAATAGAGACTTGTCGCGTAACAGCAAAATTCAAAACAAAAATGGAAAGTGTCGAAATGGATGCAATAAGATCTTCTTATAAGAATATCTCGAACAGATCATATAAGAAGTGAGATCATAAAAGAAAGAACGGAAATCGAGGAAAGCATAACGAATGACATGGGCGGCCTAAACTGGAATGGCAACAGTCAATCCAAAGACCAATGAGTCAAAATAACCTGACAGAAGATGATTGTCAGGCTCGAAGGAGGTGGAGAATAGGCGTCAGACAACGTAGAAAAAATTTCTAAACCGATATAGTCGGTGTAATTTGAAGACCACTGGAATATAGGTTTTGTTTCTCTCGTATTTTTCCGTAGCTCGAAAGCTTATCCTCACGAGGTTCCAAGATCTAATGGACACCTAATAAGTGTTAACAGTCAACTATTTCATTTTTATGGGACTCTTATGAATAATGCTTAGTCGATATGAAACCGTTGCAAAGTTATTTACTTTTCCGCACTAGTGTACCACTTTCCGCACTGTTATGTAAATAACTATTGCAAATATCAATAAGTGCATGAGCAGCATATACAGTAATACAAAAAGGATGGAAATAGATTTAAACAATGTAAGGCACAAATAGTACAACGGAAAAATAGCAGCTAGTTAAAGCATTTGATGAGCCTAAATCAAGATTTTAAAAAGCTTTAAATAAAAGCTACTAACAGAATATAATAAAGGAAAAAAATTAAAGAAGAAGAGGCCAGGAAGAAGAACAACATCCTGCCTTGATAATTTAAGAGACTTAAGTGGCACGATATTTACTCAACTCTTTAGAATACACAGAAAAAAATGGGTAGAATCAACTAGAATACGTAGGTATATGAATTGGCGTAAATCACAAACGTAGTTAAATCCACTATAAATAAATGGATCCATGACGGATCTGATACCTTTCTAGCCCATTAGCCCACTCCAAGTAAACTCCATGCTAATCAGCCTTGAAAACAGTTTTTTTAATATCTGAGAAACAAAAGATCCTATAAAGTTTTTAGTTATAACACAAATTGTTGAGAAATATATGTTCTAGGTACTATATTTCAAAAACAGCATTTTGATGCAATGCTCCGTTAAAAAGTTAGCATATTGTCATTGTTTTAACTGGCAGCATAAAAGCAAAATAAAAGACAGGGAATTAATCAATCTGTAGTTTTAAAAACGATACTTTTGTTGATCCACAACTTTAGCAGTTTCCTTAAAATTATGAGATTTGTTTTGATCAAACAGATAGTTAAACGACTAGTAAATTAGATGAAAGATTTAATAACTACCCATTCATGATGCAAACATGAGGTCCTTGGGGTCTTTAAGCAAAAAAGACCTGATTGGTTGCTTTCAAAGACATATGCATCTTATTCCCATATAGTACGTATTATTGCAATACCTACGGTACCTTACGATGCAGAATGCAAACATATTTAAAATAGCAATATCAATGGGTATAAGTCTATCCTCTTTGCGGCCCTTAAGATAAAATGTCCTGATTGGTTATACTTTTACGCATGAATATTATTTTATTCTTGTATTCGTTACGTCAAATCATCGGCGTACAGTTGACAAAAACTCTATCTATGTAAATTTGGTATCTGTGCATTTTTCGTACCTTTATTTCTGAATGTTTGCATCAAACGCCAACCATTGTGTAAGTAGGTAACAGGTAGTATTGGAATATTACGTTTATGGTACATAACTCCACACTCCGCAGTCCAAGCGCCTGTTGATTGTTTTCCAACAATTCTTATGTACACCCTAAAGTTCACAAAATCATGGTTCAACTTATCTTACTATCTGAGGAGGTAAAATAAACCATAATATGAATATCAACAATTTTGCCAACGAGTTGTCCATACAACAAATTTACGTTTGGAATTGACACGACAGACTAAAGTACAACTTTGGTAAATTGTTGATGAACAAATGTTTTTAGTTTGTTCAAACCAGCATTTTGTTTTCAGTGTACTTCTAGAAAAACTAGAACTTTGCAAGTATCTGTAGATCTTGAACATCAAGATCGTGGTTTTAAACATTTAATAAATTTAGTAGTAAGAGCTGCTATATCTCAAACCAAAGAGGTGTACCTATTTAAAATAAATGACTGGATAGCTTGTTTACATGTAATGCAATCCAACCCTAAAGCTAACTTTAAAAAATCAATCTCTATGCAACCTATTGCTTGTAGACTTACATACACGAAACTTTTTTATGGAAATGACAAACCTTAGGGGACAAGACTGTCGTCGACATCGGTAAACACAATAAAAAATCCATTATTCTCTTTCGGCATTTTTGAAGTTCACTGAAGTCGAACGCGAGGCGGAAAGTCCGGCGGCAATCCCACGGGAAACCGAAACGCCCGATGAAACTTTTCCACTAAATATTCAAAAGCTACCCCTCTGACGACATTTTCGGTAGTATGTATTTTTTTAAGCTCTATTGGCAAAGTGGCATCAATAAAGAAAACAAATTTATAAAAATTAATGAACATATACAATGGGTCCAACGGTCCAACATTTGGAAAAGTAATATATATACAGTATGTAGTTAAGTTATTCCTCATAAAAAGTTCTGCATTATCTAAAACCTAACTGGACGCGGTCCCTGGTTAGAGACAGTGTACTGGACGTGGGCATTCAACCTGCTAAAGAAGGGATGACCCGGAATAAGTATTCTTTGTATAAGTGCGAACCAGGTGCAGTTTTTTCACGGATCTAAAAACCGTTGATCCGTGGTTTTGGTCCCTCATTGGACGTAAAGTGTACGTACAAAATCTAGAATATGATTTTTGTTTATTTCCGGTGTATTCTTTTTGTATATCCTAAAATGACTAGTTTATTCCTGATATATTATTTAGGTATATACTTAAAAGATATGGAGTATACAGACCATATCAACTTTGTACCTGATATTTAATTTTTGTTATGTACCATGAATATATATGCTCTGTATAGATAGGCATTTGGAATAAACATATTGTATTGAAAATCGTCAATTTTAACGGAACCAGTTTTTTTTGCAATGCTGTATTATGAGCAACACAAATTAGCTGCGGGGGTGACGTTTTTTGTGGCATCAAATAAAATAAGTCAATGACAATCGTAATCATCTTGCTCTACTCAAAAATCCAGAGCCATCCTAATTCGCTCCTTATTAAATTTATGACAAAGGTTTGACATTCTTTGAACATCCCTTCACTAGCATTTCAGTCCCTTCTTTAAAGGCCTTATTACTTGGGGTAGACATCCTTCCTGCCTTACCGCTTTTGTCCTACGGGCAATTATACAACAAGGGTATACAGGCTTCTAGATGCAAAACTATTACTCGAAAATTAATTTTTAAAAAGTCTGACCGTCTTATGCACCGTAAGCACTTACGCGCGATTATTCGGTAAATCTAGATTGCTAGTTCTTCTCTGGTTTATTTTTTATGCAACAAAATTTGAAGACACAGTTACTTATGTATTGGAAGCAAATCGAGTTGGAACTGGACAATGAACAAAGAATATCTCCATGCAATGAGTATGTATACTTGTGTGTCACATTTGGTAAGACAGGAACAGACTGTAAAGAACTGGAAAAAAGAATAGTAAAAGCAAAAAAGGTTATTGAATGTCTTAGCAGTATTTTATGGAGCAGAGAGATAAAAGAGAATAGAGACTTGTCGCGTAACAGCAAAATTCAAAACAAAAATGGAAAGTGTCGAAATGGATGCAATAAGATCTTCTTATAAGAATATCTCGAACAGATCATATAAGAAGTGAGATCATAAAAGAAAGAACGGAAATCGAGGAAAGCATAACGAATGACATGGGCGGCCTAAACTGGAATGGCAACAGTCAATCCAAAGACCAATGAGTCAAAATAACCTGACAGAAGATGATTGTCAGGCTCGAAGGAGGTGGAGAATAGGCGTCAGACAACGTAGAAAAAATTTCTAAACCGATATAGTCGGTGTAATTTGAAGACCACTGGAATATAGGTTTTGTTTCTCTCGTATTTTTCCGTAGCTCGAAAGCTTATCCTCACGAGGTTCCAAGATCTAATGGACACCTAATAAGTGTTAACAGTCAACTATTTCATTTTTATGGGACTCTTATGAATAATGCTTAGTCGATATGAAACCGTTGCAAAGTTATTTACTTTTCCGCACTAGTGTACCACTTTCCGCACTGTTATGTAAATAACTATTGCAAATATCAATAAGTGCATGAGCAGCATATACAGTAATACAAAAAGGATGGAAATAGATTTAAACAATGTAAGGCACAAATAGTACAACGGAAAAATAGCAGCTAGTTAAAGCATTTGATGAGCCTAAATCAAGATTTTAAAAAGCTTTAAATAAAAGCTACTAACAGAATATAATAAAGGAAAAAAATTAAAGAAGAAGAGGCCAGGAAGAAGAACAACATCCTGCCTTGATAATTTAAGAGACTTAAGTGGCACGATATTTACTCAACTCTTTAGAATACACAGAAAAAAATGGGTAGAATCAACTAGAATACGTAGGTATATGAATTGGCGTAAATCACAAACGTAGTTAAATCCACTATAAATAAATGGATCCATGACGGATCTGATACCTTTCTAGCCCATTAGCCCACTCCAAGTAAACTCCATGCTAATCAGCCTTGAAAACAGTTTTTTTAATATCTGAGAAACAAAAGATCCTATAAAGTTTTTAGTTATAACACAAATTGTTGAGAAATATATGTTCTAGGTACTATATTTCAAAAACAGCATTTTGATGCAATGCTCCGTTAAAAAGTTAGCATATTGTCATTGTTTTAACTGGCAGCATAAAAGCAAAATAAAAGACAGGGAATTAATCAATCTGTAGTTTTAAAAACGATACTTTTGTTGATCCACAACTTTAGCAGTTTCCTTAAAATTATGAGATTTGTTTTGATCAAACAGATAGTTAAACGACTAGTAAATTAGATGAAAGATTTAATAACTACCCATTCATGATGCAAACATGAGGTCCTTGGGGTCTTTAAGCAAAAAAGACCTGATTGGTTGCTTTCAAAGACATATGCATCTTATTCCCATATAGTACGTATTATTGCAATACCTACGGTACCTTACGATGCAGAATGCAAACATATTTAAAATAGCAATATCAATGGGTATAAGTCTATCCTCTTTGCGGCCCTTAAGATAAAATGTCCTGATTGGTTATACTTTTACGCATGAATATTATTTTATTCTTGTATTCGTTACGTCAAATCATCGGCGTACAGTTGACAAAAACTCTATCTATGTAAATTTGGTATCTGTGCATTTTTCGTACCTTTATTTCTGAATGTTTGCATCAAACGCCAACCATTGTGTAAGTAGGTAACAGGTAGTATTGGAATATTACGTTTATGGTACATAACTCCACACTCCGCAGTCCAAGCGCCTGTTGATTGTTTTCCAACAATTCTTATGTACACCCTAAAGTTCACAAAATCATGGTTCAACTTATCTTACTATCTGAGGAGGTAAAAT
The DNA here is from genome assembly GCA_963576565.1 of Aspidapion aeneum. Classification (NCBI taxonomy): domain Eukaryota; kingdom Metazoa; phylum Arthropoda; class Insecta; order Coleoptera; family Brentidae; genus Aspidapion; species Aspidapion aeneum. Next base: position 39,455,528 of record OY755047.1, on the reverse strand, counting down.
AAACCATAATATGAATATCAACAATTTTGCCAACGAGTTGTCCATACAACAAATTTACGTTTGGAATTGACACGACAGACTAAAGTACAACTTTGGTAAATTGTTGATGAACAAATGTTTTTAGTTTGTTCAAACCAGCATTTTGTTTTCAGTGTACTTCTAGAAAAACTAGAACTTTGCAAGTATCTGTAGATCTTGAACATCAAGATCGTGGTTTTAAACATTTAATAAATTTAGTAGTAAGAGCTGCTATATCTCAAACCAAAGAGGTGTACCTATTTAAAATAAATGACTGGATAGCTTGTTTACATGTAATGCAATCCAACCCTAAAGCTAACTTTAAAAAATCAATCTCTATGCAACCTATTGCTTGTAGACTTACATACACGAAACTTTTTTATGGAAATGACAAACCTTAGGGGACAAGACTGTCGTCGACATCGGTAAACACAATAAAAAATCCATTATTCTCTTTCGGCATTTTTGAAGTTCACTGAAGTCGAACGCGAGGCGGAAAGTCCGGCGGCAATCCCACGGGAAACCGAAACGCCCGATGAAACTTTTCCACTAAATATTCAAAAGCTACCCCTCTGACGACATTTTCGGTAGTATGTATTTTTTTAAGCTCTATTGGCAAAGTGGCATCAATAAAGAAAACAAATTTATAAAAATTAATGAACATATACAATGGGTCCAACGGTCCAACATTTGGAAAAGTAATATATATACAGTATGTAGTTAAGTTATTCCTCATAAAAAGTTCTGCATTATCTAAAACCTAGAATACAGTCATAAAATATCAAATGTTTTCAGTGGTATATGAGGTGTGTGAACAAATATGAGTTTTGCTCAAGAGTAAAGTACCTTTAAATTTGACAATGTCTTTAAACTGTGAGGATATTTTTGGTAGTATTTTAGTAATACTATATGATAAAAAAAACATTTCAAAAGGATTGAGTATAGCTAAGTTTTTCAAAATATATTTCAAAATGAAAGGTTCTCATTAATTTGGAAATGTTTATTGAAAATTTGTTATTACAACCAAACTTTTTTACGTTCTTGTAGCACTGTGCCTAAGAATCAATTATGCAGCAGTACCTTTTTTAATTTTCCTTTGGAATTAATAAATTTCTATTTTTATTACATTAGTAATAGACGTATTGGTAATTTTGGGTGCCATTGCAACTCTATCACTAGTATGTTTGAAATTTTTTTAATGTTTAATTTGTTAGACAGGAAGTGTTAGTTTACACTACATCCATTTTTATATTAACGAATTGGATAGAATTTTGCATAGAAAAAGGGTTACTTCAATTTTTTTGCTTTTCGAATAGAGAGAAAGGGGCTTTTCCTAGTTGCAAGAGGGGAGTAGGGTTAACTTTTTTGCATTCCATAAATTAAGATACTATTGTTTTTTTATTTGTTATACCTATATATTTATGTATTGTAGGCAGTGGCGGATCCAAGATTTTCGGGGAGGAGGGGCCAGAGGAACCAAAAACCAAAATATTTCTTGGTTTGAGTGCGTTGTTAATAATTCTCAGGTCTCAAATTTAAATTTACAGGTGACAAAATGCGGCGCAGGCGAAAATTTTTGAAATACTCAGTGTTTTTTAGAAAAAAAATTAAAAAAGTGATGTTTGGGGTAAATTTTGTTCAAACTCGCGGTTGATTTATTGGCATTTTCTTTCCTTCAACTAAAAAAAGTTTAATGTCGAGAATAGGGGGGGGGGGGTGCCCGGGCCCCTCTGCCCCCCCCCCTGGATCCGCCACTGATTGTAGGTACATAAATGCGTTAAAACCTGATTTGCTACTAAATACATGCTTTTTCGAGAAACAAAGTAGGGCTGGCTTATTTTTAAGAATCTGTCCATCTGCCAAATCTCAGCTCATTAGCATTTTTCGAAGTGGGCAATTTTAGTATTTCTATCAGTCTGTCAAATCTCAGCTCTCTACCGTTTCTAGAAGTGGACAATGTTATTTTTATATTTAAGCAAAGGTTTTACATAACTTTACATATATATATGGAAGGAGAGTATTGATGTTTTTTGATTTTTTTCAAGGGTTTTGTCATAATATCTATTAGTCTACCAAATTTCAGCCTTCTAGCATTTCTGGAAGTATAGTAGAATTTTGATGATCTATACATGAGTGAGTGAGTGGCAAATTCGATGGTTTTCAAAATTCTTTAACTACTTTACTGCTTTAAGGAAGTCGGCAAAAGTTGAAGGAGTGTTTAGCTCTATCGAAGTCTACGACTGTGAAAAGTGTGAGTTTCGCACTTCGTTCCAAAGTAGAGTTATAGAAAGGTCAAATATGGGCTGAAATGTTTTAAAAAAAACTGGTACAGTGTTTGCGAATTTGGCGTGGCACTGCCGTGCCCCCAGATTAGTAACGGTAAACAGATAAGTGCAAAGTTCGAAGAGTGCAGTTCGACTTGACACATTTTCGGTAGTATTTTTGAAAACTGTTCTAGCAAATTGGCAGGATTGTAGCAAGGCAAGAAGATGTAAAATAACAATAAATAGATTTAGTGTGAGCTCGTGTCAGTCCCAGTCAACGCATGGTTGTGTTGTTATGTATAAAAGGCTTTTTTTCTACGTAAAAACGTTCACAAAAACTGGACGATTGATCCTAGTCTGGATGGAAAGTCCCAGTATAAAAAAAATTAATAAATAGATTATTGACACACGCTAGCCAATCGAACAACTGGAAATATACTTCTAAAAACTGGAACCGACAAAATTTTCGAAAGTATTTTTTTAAAGCTGTATTGGCAAAGTGGATGACAAAAACAACAATCAACAGATAAGTGTCAAACGAGAACAAATCGAACTACTGCAAAAATACTTAAACTCTAATATTATCGGTAGCATTTTTTGTGGCATCAGTTGAGAAAACCAAATTTATATAAATATGATAAAAAGAGAAAAAATGTATGTATTGGCAAAGAGACAGCAATGTAGAAAACCAGATTTATGAATATTGAAGAAAACCTATAAAATAAGAATCTATCAAAAAAGTCGAAAAGACTTGGAACCCTGACGACATTTGCGGTGTAATTTATTTAAGCTATACTGGTAAAGTGGCAGCAATGAACCAAAGAAGTTTTATAAAAATATAGGTGAAAATTTCAATCAAAACGTTCAATCAAAACGTTACCGCAAAGATTTACGATATTCCTTTTGTGTTAGGACCACGTACTAAACTTATCACGACATTATTTCGGTTATTATCGCAATAATGCTTAAAAAATATATTACGATAAAGTACGAGATTACTTTGAAAGCGCCAGCGCCGTTCCCATGTCACTAATCATTTTTCAATGCTATGAAGCCCGTTCTAAAAAATGATTTAACCGCAAAAGCAGGCATAGGTACATACGTATAATAAAATATATTTAGAATAAACGTAAATTCACCTCTATAAACTTAGCATTACCACTTAAGAATTGGATATTCGCAATATATGCATTAATTGTCGTGAATTTGACGTAAATTTGTCGTGAAAGAAAAAAATTTGTCGCGCCACCCGTTTTCCTGAAAGGGGTATGTAATGCTAAGTTGAGTCTCAACTTAGCACTACCACCCCAGAAAAAATTTAAATTTTTAAAAACTAATCTATGGAATAATTGTCGTAAATTTGTCGTTAAAGAAAAAAAATTGTCGCGCCACCTGTTTTTCTGAAAAGGGTATGTAATGCTAAGTTGAGTCTCAACTTAGCACTACCACCCCAGAAAAAATTAAAATTTTCAAAAACTAATAAATGCATTAATTGTTGTGAATTTGTCGTAAATTTGTCGTAAAAGGAAAACAATTGACGCGTCATTCGTTTTCCCGAAAACGGGCAGTGAGCAATTTTGAGATTTCCCAGCTAAATCTTAGTGATCTTTAAGCTTTTTCACAATACGAAGATGTAGTATATTTAACCTTCTCGCGCAATTGTAAATTTTTGGTGAAACAATCATTATATTACGTTCCGCTTTTACTTTTCAATATAACCTTTGGTGGTGTTTGTGTAAATATTCATTTTGCGTTGTCTTAGAAATTACGAAAAAAAGTGAACTTCTCACGAAACATTTATATGCATTAATTGTCTTAAATTTGTGGTAAATTTGTCATGAAAGAAAAAAAATTGTCGCGCCACCCGTTTTCCTGAAAAGGGTATGTAATGCTAAGTTGAGTCTCAACTTAGCACTACCACCCCAGAAAAAATTAAAATTTCAAAAACTAATCTATGGAATAATTGTCGTGAATTTGTCGTAAATTTGTCGTAAAAGAAAAACAATTGTCGCGTCATCCGTTTTCCCGGAAACGGGCAGTGAGCAACTTTGAGATCTAAATCTAAATGCATTAATTGTCTTAAATTTGTCGTAAATTTGTCATGAAAGAAAAAAATTGTCGCGCCACCCGTTTTCCTGAAAAGGGTATGTAATGCTAAGTTGAGTCTCAACTTAGCACTACCACCCCAGAAAAAATTAAAATTTTCAAAAACTAATCTATGGAATAATTGTCGTAAATTTGTCGTGAAAAGAAAAATTTTCTCGCGCCACCCGTTTTCCTGAAAAGGGGGTGTAATGCTAAGTTGAGTCTCAACTTAGCACTACCACCCCAGAAAAAATTAAAATTTTCAAAAACTAATAAATGTATTAATTGTCGTGAATTTGTCGAAAATTTGTCGTGAAAGAAAAAAATTTGTCGCGACACCCGTTTTCCTGAAAACGGTATGTAATGCTAAGTTGAGTCTCAACTTAGCATTACCACCCCAGAAAAAATTAAAATTTTTAAAAACTAATCTATGGAATAATTGTCGTAAATTTGTCGTAAATTTGTCGTGAAAGAAAAAAATTTGTCGCGACACCCGTTTTCCTGAAAACGGTATGTAATGCTAAGTTGAGTCTCAACTTAGCATTACCACCCCAGAAAAAATTAAAGTTTTTAAAAACTAATCTATGGAATAATTGTCGTAAATTTGTCGTAAATTTTTCGCGAAAGAAAAAAATTTGTCGCGCAACCCGTTTTCCTGAAAAGGGTATGTAATGCTAAGTTGAGTCTCAACTTAACACTACCACCCCAGAAAAAATTAAGACAATTAATGCATATAAATGTTTCGTGAGAAGTTCACTTTTTCTCATAATTTCTAAAACAACGCAAAATCCTGGCGATCAATAAATATTTACACAAACACCACAAAAGGTTATATTGAAAAGTAAAAGCGGAACGTAATATAATGATTGTTTCACCAAACATTTACAATTGCGCGACAAGGTTAAATATACTACATCTTCGTATTGTGAAAAAGCTTAAAGATCACTGAGATTTAGATTTAGATCTCAAAGTTGCTCACTGCCCGTTTCCGGGAAAACGGATGACGCGACAATTGTTTTTCTTTTACGACAAATTTACGACAAATTCACGACAATTAATGCATTTATTAGTTTTTGAAAATTTTATTTTTTTCTGGGGTGGTAGTGCTAAGTTGAGACTCAACTTAGCATTACATACTCTTTTCAGGAAAACGGGTGGCGCGACAAATTTTTTTCTTTCACGACAAATTTACGACAAATTGAAGACAATTATTCCATAGATTAGTTTTTAAAAATTTTAATTTTTTCTGGAGTGGTAATGCCGAACCGAACCGAAGTTGAGACTCAACTTAGCATTAGATACCCTTTTCAGGAAAACGGGTGGCGCGACAAATTTTTTTCTTTCACGACAAATTTACGACAAATTCACGACAATTAATGCATATATTGCGAATATCCAATTCTTAAGTGGTAATGCTAAGTTTATAGAGGTCGTAAATTCACAGGTACTAAAATTTACGTTTGTTTTATTTGGCGTAAAAACGCTAATCAGCTTTCGTTAATAGTTAATAGTAAGAAAACCCTCGCAAGAAGCGCCATCTACCGAGATATACGAGAAACTAGAACAAGAGCAGGCGAGTTTAAACTACTATATATTTCGAGCGATGAAAATATCGATTGCAAAGAAAAAGAAACCATCCGTGATCTACGACAGCTTAGGTCACTATATCACGAATATATATCACGAATATAGTGACCTTAGCTGTCGTAGGTCACGGATGGTTTCTTTTTCTTTGCAATCGATATTTTCGTCGCTCGAAATATATAGTAGTTTAAACTCGCCTGATCTTGTTCTAGTTTCTCGTGTATCTCGGTAGATGGCGCTTCTTGGGTTTTCTTACTATAGGCGTAGGATCAAAGACGAAACGGTTTGATTAACTTCACAAGGGTGTCACATTGACCAGGCAGTGTTCTGAGGAGTCCCATAAGGACGAAACAGTTAACTGTCAACCTTTATTTGGTGTCCAGGTCTTGGACCCGTGAGGTTAAGCTTTCGACCTACTCACGGAAAATATGAGAGAAACAAAAACTTCTTTTTACCCGATTAGCCACGAAAACTTGTTTGTTTTTATATATAGAATGACAAAATTTTTACTAATAATTAGTTTTATCAATAGAGCAATCTTTTGCCAAACCAATCGTCCTCCATACAAAAATATCTGTCCAAAGTCCAACAGCTTATTGGGTACGTCTCTCTTAATTCGCCATTAAACCTTAGCTAGGAATGCTGGAGCCCTTTTGTCTCAGGAAGCCTTTTGTGTCCTTCCGACACCATCTCCCGTCGACTAAAGGTTTTGTTTGGCTGCCTAGGACCTTCTAAAAGCCAAGTTCCGGCTGTTAAAATGCGCGTCGCAGGCACGGATAAAGAAGTTGTCAATCAGGGTGACTGAATTGTTTTGGTTTCTATTAATTTGGGGATTTTAGTTATACTACAAGAACCTAAAATATATGAGAAAGAAACTAGGAAAAGATTTGAAAACACTAGTAAACTACAAGTAAATATTCAACAAGTGACAACAAACATCCAGCGTAAGAATTTAGCTAAATTTTTCGGTGTTTCTGGCTTCAAAATTAGGAACTTTTTTACATACGACTATTTTCCACTAATGCCCGGTAACTTTGTTTTGAGGGTTTAAGTTTAGGGCTTATTTTTGCAAGGCCAACAAAATACTCTGCCAATATATGGACCCCTAAGCTCACACTAGGTACTATAGTTATAGTGTATGTGCGAGCTAATAAAACTGAAACCTAAAATATATCTTATTCAACTCCAGACTAAATTACCTTTTGTTTGATACCACACAACCCATGTTTTGACTTAAACTCAAATTTTTGAAATCTACCCCCACCCTTAAAAAAAACAAAAACTAAAATGTATTTTGTTTAACTCCGGACTTAATTACCTTTCGTTTGATACCACACACGCCATATTTTCACGTAAACTCTAATTTTTGAAATCTACCCCCACCCTTTTTGAAAAAAAAAACTAAAATGTATTTTGTTTAACTCCATACTCAATTACCTTTTGTTTGATATCATACACGCCATATTTTCACATAAACTCTAATTTTTGAAATCTTCCCCCACCCTTTTACTTCGCATTTTTAAATGAGACCATCTCGACCCAAGGCCCAGTCTAGGTACCAAATTTCATTAAAATCGGCCTAGCGGTTTTTGAGTTATGCGCGTTGGTCGTTACAGACAGACATACAGACAGACAGACGGCGCGACAAAAAAGTTTCAAAATCATCTGAAACGCAAAGATATATAAAAATTTTTGAAATCGGAGCAACTTTTTTTTTCTCGAAAAAATTAGGATCACCATAGCTCACACTACTATTGTATAGTATATGTGTGAGCTAATATAGTATAGTATATGTGTGAGCTAAAAATACAAACCACGACCATGATAAAATCAACTGTTATCCTGGGCTAAGGGAATAGAGGTTTATTTGTGTAATTTTCAAAATGGCACTACCGATTTTCGCGAAAAATATTCACAGACACTATCCCCATCTTTTGTAAGGATGATGATGAGGTTTAAATGTTCAAGATTTAGTATTCCTTATTTTGAATTACAATTTCCCGCCGTGCACCGCATGCCTCAACTGTTAGATTTGACATGGAATTGACTTGTTAATTTGTTTGTCTTAAAAATATTTTTCGATTTTTTAATGATTTTTTACAATAAAGTTTTATTAAAATCCAAAAATTCCAGCGTTAATATTTTTAAAACAAAATTACACTATAAAAAAATAATTTTTTGATGTTGTAATTTGTCTAAAAACATATAAATAACTATATTATGTTTTAAAAGTGTGCCCAATATAAACAAATAGGTGTAAGTAAGCCGATTACTTTCCACGCAGAAACGAACACATTTACTTCTGCTTTAAATTTAATTTTTGTGCGGTCTTATGAAGCGGCTCTGAAACATTAAGGCATCGAAGAAATAACATGTTATTTATTCCATGATTAAGGATAACTAATTACTATATATCTAAATAAAAAATTTACAAGAATATAGTAAAAATAATCTCAAAACTCTATTTATTTAAAAAAAAATCAATTATTCGTGAACTGTCATTTCAATTTCAATATTTTAAAGACATTCAGCTGTGGCGTGACGTGACAATCAAAATTTCAGCTTTTGTTGTGACGTCAAAAGAGTTGTAGATCGTGACCCGTCCATTTTAAAAGCCCTGATTTTTATCGTCTTCGTTTTCGTCCGGAAAACCGAAAATGTACAAAATGTCAGTTAGAATTGATCCGCTTTCAGCCTATACTTATTTATCATACCTATATATTTTTGCTTTATCTACATCTTACTAAATATACTACTTATCAAAAAAATTGGTACACCTGCAATATAAAAACCCATGATAGGTGTACAATTTTTTTTGAAAAGCAGTATATAAGGTAATAATAAATTTCTACCCTAAATGCAAAATGTTATCATCATAAAGTGACATTTTTAGGTACATAAAAACGTACATCTACATAGTAAATACACTACAGCTAGAATTCTTGACTTGTTTCATAGAGAAAATTGGAGTTATTGGAAAAACATTTCATGTAAAAAAAGGCCAAGTACGCGAAAATGGCATTCCGTAAAAAGAATTGAGATAAAAGTAAAGCCAAGTTCTCCCATACAAATTTCAAAATGAAAGGTTCTTACTAGTTTGGAAATATTTTTCTAAACTTAGCTATTACGGCTGTAAATGACTCTTAGGCACAGTGCTAAATTGAACATAAAGAAGTTTGGCTGTAACAGCAAAGTTTAAAAAAAATATTTCCAAACTAGTAAGAACCTTTTATTTTGAAATTTGTATTGGAGAACTTGGCTTTACTTTTATCTCAATTCTTTTTACAGAATGCCATTTTCGCGTACTTGGCCTTTTTTACATGAAATGTTTTTGTTATGATTATAATTTCTTAAAATAACGTCCGTGTGTGCGTGTGTTCCGGCCCACGATAGCTCCTGAACCGCTGCACCAATTTTCATGAAAATAGTGTACAATACTGTAAAGAGGTGATTAGATTTTGCTCAAAATCCATTAATACTAACGGCAATTTTTTGACAGTTTAAAAATTGAAAAATTGCCAACTTTTAAACGGAGCATCGCATCAATATGTGGTGTTCGGAATATAGTAGAACACGTTTTTATCAACAATTTATGTTATAACCAAAAACTCTTGTTTCTGAGATATTTAAAAAAATCTGTTTTCAAGGCGTGGAATTTGGAGTGTGCTAATGGGCTAGGAAGGTATCAGATTGCACGTGGCATTAAGAACAATCAAAATTTATTTATCTCCGGTTGAAAATTTAAAACGAAGTCAATTAGGTTAGCAGGCTCATAGGTAAAATCATGAAGAAATATTAAACGCAAAGTAAAATATGTTTCCGGCACTACCAAATTAACCAAAATTTGTACTATACGGCAATCCGCTTTTCAAGGGTAGACCAACTTTTAGTGTGGCACACATATTTCCCAAACAAGGTGAGTCAAATCGTGTTCCTTAGCCTCTCTATGAATTTATTTCTCCCAAGCATGGACCGCAAGTGCCGTTTTAGATGTCAAGTATTTTGTCAAGGGGAATGTGCAGGAAGCAGAAGTAGTTGTTGACAAATAGCAACGCAACAGGAAATAAATTAGAGGTATAGAGGTCTGTTTTGGAAGTCAGCGAAACAATGGTTGACGACGGTAATAAGTTATAGCTAATGATAAATGATTTTAAACAAACAAAGCCTATTAAATGTTTAATTTGACAGTGAATGGATACTACAGTTTTTACATAAAAGGCATTTAACTAAAATACTACTTGGCTTTCTTTCTTATTTAAATCCAAAAAGTCGTCGGCACGACCAAAAACTATCACTATACTCGTTACGCGCGATTACAACAGCTAGCCTACGTAAAAGCGTAACCATAGATCAAAATTTGTGCAAATTCGACCAAATTTTAATCTATTTTAATTTAATACTTGTGTTTTGGTTATTATAATCCAAATATTTTTAAAAATCTTCATTGGCTTTATCTTGTTTTATTTAATTCACTGAAAGATTGAAATATTCCAAAAATATGTTTATTTTAATAGGAAATAAAATTTTCTCTTAGCTACCACAAATGTAACTTTTTTAAAGATAAATCTGTCTAGATATTCTTATTATACTTTTAGTTTGATATCAGTCTACTTTTTCGGACGTTTATTTATTTCATGTTTTTTTCTGCATTCTCTGCGTTTTTCCATCAGATAAGTAAGCGAAAAAAATCGTATTTTGAGAAAATACTGTCCTTTGTTAATGGCTAGATGGTTAAAGAGGAGGCTACTATGATCCAAGTTATATTGTACTAAGGACGGCCATTGTCTTTTATGTGCCATCGTAACTTTTTGATACGCTTTCGATTTTATGCTTGGGTGTGCAATACATATTTTATCGTTCTCCATAATATACTATTTTGCCACGATGGAAACTACATTAACCTAATATAAACAGTAGATAGTATAAAAATTTTTCAAGAACAAAGATAAAACACCATGTCTCATTCCACTCTTCTAATTGATTATTATCAAACAGCTGAACGGTAGTCCTCCAATGTCTGTCAGCGACAGCTGTTTGAAAATGATCTATAAAGCCGGCTGTCCATGATTCGCGCGGACTTATTTTCTCGTTATTTTTAGAAATTTGTGCACGGCCCCTTATGTTTACTTTTAAAAAAGTCTCTTTATATTCAGCTTAACCTAGCCGGCCATTCTTTTAGAGTAATCAAAACAAATCAATGTATGGGAAAAACATATTGATGAACAGAGTAATGAAGAGGGCGCGACGAAAACTCAGACGAAATACCATAAGTAACTGCTACACTGTAATCCAACATTTTCTGACAATTTTAAGGACGGTCCTATCAATTTAGGAAGACGCATAAATGTAGACCCAGTGAACATTAGAACAAGCGTGTGTATCCGCACAAATTTACCAAATCCCGTGTGAGGGTGGTAAATTATATGTAGGAGCAGGGCTATCAAAATGGACGGGCCACGAACCACAACTTTGTTGACATCACAGCGAAGGCTAATTTCACACCGATTTGTTTATATTTATTTATATTCGGCACTCTTTAATACTTAATATAGTTATTTACATGTGTTCCAACATGAAAATTTTTTTTTATGTTATTTTGTTTTAAAATGATTAACACTATAATATATTTGGATTATACGGAGAAATGAAATGCCCTCGTCAGGTTAGATTAAAGAAATATAAAAAAAGTATCATTTGTCAAATGTTTGCGTAAGGAAATTTATTGAAACTGCATTTATCATGCAGAACAAAAAAGTTTTTAGTCAACCACGCACGGACATATCAAACATATGGAAATCACTCCAGATTTCTAGTTTACATTTGAAAGCAGTTAGATGTTAGAAGTCAGGTGGTCCTTGACAGACAAGGCAATCAATTAAAATGTAATATGACTTGTTAAGATACTCTAACAAAGAGCTTTATCTCTAAAACTAGTGGACAAAGCGGAAGAGACTTTTCTCGAAGAACTGCAAAAGAGAAGTAAATACAATAAACAAGTGAAAATATTTTTTTTACTGTGGAAACCTTGACTCAGGAGTAAAGAAGCCAAGCAACAGGTGTGTAAGATACCTGACCAGCCTTTTGGTAAGTCTCTAAACACGGTGTTCAGACCTGTCATGCACTACAAATATTCGCGCGGACTTTTTTCTCGTCATTTTCAGAAATTTGTGCACGGCCCCTTATGTTTACTTTTAAAAAAAGTGTAGTCTCTTTATATTCAGCTTAACCTAGCGGCCATTCTTTTATAGTAATCAAAACAAATCAATGTATAAGATTACTCAATGTCGATAAAGTATGAATGAACATCAAGTTGCAACAGAGTAATGAAGAGGGCGCGATAAAAATTCACTAAAATTTAGGCGAAATACCGTAAATAACGGCTACACTCTAATCCGACATTTTCTGACAATTTTAAGAAGGATCCTATTGATTTAGGGAGACGCATAGATGTAGATACAGTAAAAATTACCAAATCCCGTGTGAGGGTGGTAAATTATATGTATTAGCAGGGCTATCAAAATGGACGGGCCACGAACTACAACTTTGTTGACATCACAGCGAAGGCTGAATTTCACACCGATATATTTATATTTATTTATATGCACTCTTTAAAACTTAATATAGTTATTCACATGTGTTACAACATGAAAAAAAAATTGTGATGTTATTTTGTTCTAAAAAGATTAACATTATAATATATTTGGATTTTAAATAAACCTTATTGCATAAAATCGTAAAAAAATCGAAAAGTTTTAAAATACAAACAAAAATAAAGAAATGCCATAACAAAGTCAAATCTAACAGATGGCGCGCAGTGCACGGCGGGAAATTTGAATTTAAAATAAAGAATGTATAATCTTCGAGATTATAACCTATTAGTCACATTTTATCCTCACAGAAGTTTGGAAGAATATGAGGATAATGTCTGGGAATATCTCACTGAAATGTCGTGAAAATCTGTAGTGCCATTTTAAAAATATCACAATTAATAAACCTCTATTATCCCATAAGACCCAATGTAAAAATCAGCCCATGATAACAGCTGATTTTTTTCAGGGTCGTGGCCTGTATTTTTTGTTAGCCTTGGTAGGAGAAACGAAACGCCCTCTTCAGGTTAGATTAAAGGAATAAAAAAAAAGTATCATTTGTCAAATGTAAAAATTTATTGAAACTGCATTTATCATGCAGAACAACAAAGTTTTTAGTCAACCAAGCACGGACATATCAAACATATGGAAATCACTCCTGAAATGAATGAAAAACCAGCATATTAGAATTAAGGGGGTGGACCGTCATACTTGTCTGCATACACCAAAGGGTATGTATTAGTGACCTGTAAACTAGATTTCTAGTTTACATTTGAAAGCAGTTAGATGTTAGAAGTCAGGTGGTCCTTGACAGACAAGGCAATTAATTAAAATGTGATATAACTTGTTAAGATACTCTAACAAAGAGCTATATCTCTAAAACTAGTGGACAAAGCGGAAGAGTCTTTTCTCGAAGAACTGCAAAAGAGAAGTAAATACAATAAACAAGTGAAAATATTTGTTTTACTGTGGAAACCTTGGGAGTCAGGATTAAAGAAGCCAAGGAACAGGTGTGTAAGATACCTGACCAGGCTTTTGGTAAGTCTTTAAACACGGTTTTCAGATCTGTTGTGCACTACAAATAAGTTAAATTCTTTCACAAACACATATTATTAAAGGCAAACGTATGCGAAAAGACGTCAGATCCAATCAGCGCTCGTTCTAGCTCAATGGAATCCAAATAAAATATTCAACATATCATACTCTGTTGCACTGCTCGACATGTTACTTTAAAAGGAGCGTGTGCGAAAAGCCCTCCGACAAGCAGGCGGATAGAGGAGTATAGAATTAGGATCAACGTTAGGCTAGAGCAGAACGTCAAGCCAGAAGCTGTAATATTAAATATCTGTATATCTTTTTATCGGTTTTAGAAGGATGGCAGGGCAAACCAAGTGATATAAACAGCCCTAATTAGGGAACAAGAGTTGAATGCAACTCTAAGAATGATATCCAACGTCATCCCCAACACGGTGTACAGCAGAAAGCTATATAATATTAAACACCCAGAGAGGGAGGACTGGTTAAAGAACAGGACGAATTTTTCAAATAACAATAGCTTCTGGTATACCGACGGATCCAAAATGCCATCAGGCGTTGGATCAAGAAAAAGTCGAGATTCAACATACTCTCGGCCAATTGGCTACTATATTTTAAGCCGAACTCTTAGCCATTAAACTGTGTGCCCGGTGGATTACTGACCACGAATGGACCAACAGGATAATAGAAATCTTCGCCGACAGTCAAGCAGCCTTAAGAGCGCTTGATTCCTATACGGTCTCTTCGAGAACCATGAGGAGCTGCAGAGATTCGCTGAGTGCGCTTGGTAGCGCTAATAATGTGTCATTAGTATGCCAGGGCATTCTGTGAACGAGCGAAATGAGGCCGCAGACCAGGCAGCGAGAAAAGCGGCATCTGCCCAATTTTTCGGCCCCGACCTAGCCCTGGGGATAGCATACAATGCCGCTAAATTAACCATATTGAAATGGATGGGGAACAGCTTCCAACGATATTGGATGAATATACCAGAACTGGCTCACTCTAAATAGTTAATTAAAGAATCTTGTCAAAAGAGAGCCAGGAATATTATTGGACTTACCAGACAGGAGATCCGTTGAGTGACTGGACTTTTTACGGGCCCATGTCGACTAAGAGTACCCATGCACAGAATGGGAATAACAAAAGAGACCGAATGTAGATTCTGTATGGAGAATGATGAAACAGTTAGACATGTACTGTGCGAATGTCCGGCTATTGCACGTTTACGTCAAAACACTTTCGATAAACTTGTGGTGCGCAAGACCATTGCAAATCGAAAGAGAAAGAGACAGATGGAGAGAGAGAGAAAGAGAAACGCTTGATGCACGTGTAGGATAAATCACTGGGGTTAGGTCTGCAGTTAGTTAAAAATGAAATAATTTACTGTGTTAAGAAAAAATTAATACCCTGACTTAAATAAATTCCAAGAAAAAGCTGAGGAATTTTGGTAGCTAAATTTATTGCTTTTCTTTAAAGGACTTCTCAAGGATTTAACCTATCTATTTATTTTAAAAAAATTGGGATTTTTTTTTAGTTTTGGAAGTTTGTTTAAAAGTACATAGTTTAAAAATATTAAGAATTGATATTAAGAAAATATAAACTGCTTACAAACATCAAGAGTTGTTTGTTATTCATCAATTGAAATAGGCAGATAGCGGCACTAGGTCCGAAGTTGCGCGAAATTTAAAAGAAGCTCGCCAAAATATAATTGCGCATCGCCTTCATACGTCAAAATTATTATGTTAACCAACCGTGAGTTTGGGAGAGTCTCTAAATTCATCCACTTTCTTTAATCGATGGAATCTAGATTTTTGAGAAATGACAAGTGAGATCCATCGAATACTCATCGATGGAATGCTGATGAGGCATCGAAAAATAAAAAGAAACCTCATAAAATAATATTTGTTTTTTTTCCTCAAGTTTTGCTACAAAATAAAGATGGAAATTAAAGAAACGGAGGAAACTATTCTCGGGGGCATCAAGGTAGAGGGCGACGATCAATTTTTTTTATATATATATATGAAGATATACAGCTGATTCGAATGACAAATGTCATTCACCAGGAATTGCGCACCGGCTGCCGGTGAGTTTTGGTGGCATCCAATCGGAACTAACGAAACCTGATAGATTTCATCGATGTTTCACCGATGCATTTAGGAACCCGATTGTTCTAATCGATGAGCTCGTCGCTGAATTTAGAGACTCTCCCAGTTTGTTGTGTTCCACGGACGTTCAAATGTCAACAGTGTCAAATAGCATTAGCCTTCGGCTGTTTTGGGTAATATCAAATATATAATTCTTTTTCTTTATTAAACGGAATGAAGCCCGTTAATTACATTTCTTTATTATTATCGTAATTTTGTAAAGTTAACCAATAAGTTTGGCAGCTCTCTTTTCTCGTTTTAAATAAATTTATAGGTTAAGGCTACGACTAGTTTATTATTGTGTCCTCTGATCTTCAGGTGATCAAGGACCATTTTAACATAAATGTCATCAATCCTTTTACTTTAATAAATAAAATATAATAAAGTAAACAAAAATAATAAAAATTATCATAAATACTGTCAAAATTTTAAGCAAGGCAGGAGCAGGAGCCACCTGTTACATTTAATAACCATACCGCACAGAGGTTACTTCTATGAACTGTTATATGTATTTAACCAAAATTAAATCTTGTTCTTTGTGTGAAAACTAATAGGTACACATATTTTGTTTCCAAATTCAAAATGAATGATCAGAAAAAGCTACAAAAAACATTTGAAGTGAGTTTAAAATAAATTTTGACTCGTTAAAAAAGTTTGTTTTTAGCTATAAAAGTTAGAATCTTGATTAACCACAAAGTTAACGAAATTAACGATAAGTTTGTATTGAACTATGTCTTTGCGTGCGCCATTCTTAGCGACCAAAATGCGAGTCTGTCAGTTAAAACTGATCCTTCTAGCTTTAAGTTGCACTTATAACATCAAGGGTAAAAAAAACGACGAAAAAAGTTGTGCATATAAAACGAACCCTATAGAAAACGCAATTTTCCTATGAGAGTTTCCGAGTTTGCTTTCAAGACCTCATTGGAAAAAAAGTCTAAATCATTTTTCTTTAATCAACTAACCCCGAAGAGAAGGAAAGGTTAATTTAAACCTCCTTCTTGGTACGAATGTATGTTCGCCAATTTCTGTGTTCTTAGTTTTTCGAAGATCAATTCCTGCCTTTCAAAATGAAATGGTAGTAAATGCATTTTACGTCCATTTTAAAGAGAACTATTCTGTACAAATTTATATGTTCTTGTATTTTATATAAGGGTAAAAGTCGGCAAAACCTAAAATCCAAGATGGCGGATTTTTTTTTCCATATTAGTTTGGGAAAGAAACTATTATTATAATTCCTGAAGGGCCACGTAACTGTCCAAATATTTGTTTCGTAATGTTGTTCCTTTCTTATATCAACAAATTAAATATAAAGTGATTGGGCTATTGAGAAAAGCAAAATTTAACTTACAAACCTATAAAATAATTTCAAATAATAGGATTTTGACATATTCTTTTGTTAATTTGTACTTTTATACAACTGGTTATATGTGCCTTTTGTAAAAAATATATTATTTATGTTAATTTCTACCTTGGTTCTTTACAAATAAAATCAAAGACACTCTAGAGTAAGCTAGGTAAACTTTAAGCTGAATAAACTTTTTAATACTAAAAACGAACGAAATATTTCATAATATGTAAAATTTTATCTGGAAAACAATGTTCAACAGCACGCTAAATCATGTCACGTATTTGCTTTTTGTCCTTTTTTGAACAAGACTCAGTTAATTAAAGAATTTAAAAGAATCTTAATTAAAAAGAAAAGATTATTCTTTCAGACGTAAAAGAATAAGTGCGCGTGCCATTGGTTTTAAAACGTTAAATTTGGCGTTAAGTATTAGGGATTTTCCAAATATTTAACTGTGTTTTGCGAGCATCGACAAAACGGAAAAAATTAGCTGTTATAAAAAGGTTTTAATGGCCAACTACTACTATGTCGGTTAAGAAACCTTGTGCGGCGCCTATTTTCCACCGCCTTCGATCCTGACAATCATCTTGTGTCAGGTTGTTTGACTCAATGATCTTTGGATTAACTGTTGCCATTCCAGTTTAAGCACTCTCTTTTTCTGCGCCCTGTTGGTTGCCATGCTAGGACCTGCTTTCGTAATCTTTCGTCATTCATCCGTTGTACATGCCCATACCAGTTGTCTTTTAGTAATGTCCGTTATAATTCCCTCGATTTCCAATCTTTCTTTTATGGTCTCATTTCTTATATGATATGTTCTAGATATTTCTATTGTAATCTTCTTATTGAATCCATTTCGACATTTTCAATTTTTGTGTTGTATTTTGCTGTTACGCCACAAGTCTCAATTCCATACCATACCATTAAATTTTACATTTTTTTTAACTCTCTGCTCTCTTAAATACTGTTAAGACATCCAGTAAGCTTACTATCTTTTTTTCGGTTCTTTCCAGTCTGTTCCTGTCTTATCAAATGTGACACCCAAGTAAACATACTCATTGCATGGAGATATTGTTTCTCCATTATTTAGTTTTAACTCACTTGATTTGTTCCCACTACATAAGTACAGTGTCTTGTCCACGTTCACTGTTAACCTCCACTTTTGGTTAACCGTTAACTTTCTCATCATATACACCATGTCTACTTTATCATTAGGTACAATTACTTGGTCGTCAGCAAACTGTAGTGTGTATGTGGTAAATCGGTCGTTAAGTCGTATTTCCATACCATGTACCGTACCGTATTTCCAGTTTTGTAGAGCTACTGAGATACATATTTTATATATATCTTTTGAAAGTCGATTTCAGATTTTGACCCTTTATATAGTTTATCGCTTTTATTTATGATTTATATTAGTTTACTCTAACACTGGCCATAATTTTTCCTGGAACGGTATCATATGCGTTTTGAATATATATTTCTAGCACTCCTTTTCTCAATTACTTATTTAGAATAAAAACATTATCACTACAAGATCTGCTTGCACGAACCCCACTTTGCACTTTTTGTTGAACCTTTTTTTTTTAATTTGTATTGGACAACTTGGCTTTACTTTTATCTCCATTCTTTTTACGGAATACCATTTTCGCGTACTTGGCTTTTTTTTACATGAAATGTGTTTGTTACTATATTTCGTCCTTCAGATGGGATGACCCATATTCGTAATATTTCAATACTCCCTGTTACCTATTTACATAATGGTTGGCGTTTGATGCAAACATTCAGAAATAAAGGTACGAAAAATGTACAGATACCAAATTTACATAGATAGAGTTTTTGTCAACTGTACGCCGGTGATTTGACGTAACGAATACATGAATAAAATAATATTCACGCGTAAAAGTATAACCAATCAGGACATTTTATCTTAAGGCTAGCGTCACAATCTACGGAAATTTTGGAACAGCCAAAAAATTAACGGAGGGATAAAGAGATTCCCCTGGCTTGGTTGCCTATAATAGTTTTTGTCCTGTACCGACTTTAATATTTGTCCCTCTCAAATATTCCCCCATCAATTTTGTCCGTTTTTGTTCGATGGGCGTCATCTAGAGACCAAATTTCGACTCATACTGTGGCCAACGAAAAAAAATAACACGGGCGGCGTTACTATTTACCCTGTGATTATTTTTTTTGTTGGCCTTGTTTGATTAGACAGGTTATGTCAATTTTTTAAAAAATTTTGATCTTTTTAAACAGTTTTGATTGTTTTTTAACATTTTTGAAACCCACTCCCAATCCCAGTTTAAAAATTTGCAGTGAAATAGATATACACATATACAAAACAAGCAAGAAGCACTGAAAAGCATTAAGAAGAAACACAACATAACTACAAAGTTATCAAATGGGAAGAGAAATATCTACAAAACTAAAAGAGAGGATTTGAAGCTGATAAGAAGAGTCAAAGAGCAAAAAAAAAGAAACTGAGTTTGAGTGGCCTAGAGAGCCAGACTACCCCAATCTCAACCACCAAGAGCTGGTTAATTACCCAAAGACAGGGTAAAGCCAAGAACCCAACAATAGATAGATAGATATTTGTGAGAAATAGTGTTTTTGGTGAACTTTTATAAGTCACCGTTTTGATTTGTGCGCCGTGAACTTGAACCTGGGAGCAAAATGAGGGGTCCACAAAATTGGGGTACAAAGAAGTTTTGGAGTTTGGAACGTTATAACAGAAGAAGTCGGAAGTTACAAAACGAGTAAGTGCTAAATCTACTAGTCAAATTAAAAATGTTTTCCTTTTTGGTTACAGTATGACATTTATTTTAAAATTTACCATATGCGGGGGGGAGATAAAAGTGATGTTTTTAAAGGAAACACCATATATATTTTTACAGGTATGAATAAGGCCTAAAATCTTCTTTATAAAACTATAACATACTTTATACAAGACATAACCATTTAAAATTTTTACAATTATTAAAAAAATATGGTAGCACTCCTAGTACAATTTCACCTTTTACTGATTTCAATGGGCATATATGATGTCTATAACATCTAAAAATGACATTTGACCGTCAAAATTGTTTTGATTTTCTCACAACCTGTCACATATAACTTAAAAGAGTGGTATATACCAGGGGTGCCGAGTGGTACTTTTATATATATAAGTGCTTATATCTCATAAACTATTGTTCACAGCTGTAAAGTATGTTATTATTTTAGAAAGAAAATTTTAAGCCCTATTCATAATATGAATGTAAAAATATATAGGGTGTTTCCTTTAAAAAAAAGTTACTTTTACCTGCCACTTGTATATGGAAACTGCCAAAATAAATATCATACCGTAAACAAAAAGGAAAACATTTGCAGATCTCTTTTTAATTTTTTCCTTTAGGACAAAAATTCTGGAAAAATTGGACGGTAGAAATATAATGAAACACCCTGTACAGGGTGTCCCAAATTCGATGTTTTTGGGGGGTTTAGGGTATTTCTAGGGGGGATAGAAAAAAACTGTCCCACTTTTACGATGCTCAAATTTCAAGCGAAGCTGAAAGGTGAAAACCATATTTTAATATAGTAAGCCATAAGTCTGCATTTTGGGAGGGGGTCTATAAGTTTTTTATTTATGAAAATTTTGTTTTTGTGTAAATTTTGTTTCTTTTTTTGGGGTATTTTTTGAGATATGTGAGAAAATAGGGTAATTTCATATCAAATTAACCAGAGGTTTGGCAGACCATTTCACCGATTTTGATAAAATTTGGTACACATATTCTCTATATGGGTGGGATCAAAATTCCAAAATATTTTTTTTTTCTGATTGGTAGTTTTTTTTAAATTAATTTTCAAAAATCAAAAAATAAACCCATTTTGGTCTAACACAGCTTCACAAAAATTAAAATATCTTGAAGACCACTTACCGCAGATTAATAAGATATAGCTCTTTGTAAAGACAATTTAAATACCTTTCCAACTATGTGTCACATGACCTAGTATATTTTCATCTGTTTTTTTCTTGAAATTTTGAAAAAAACGTTTTTCAAAAAAGTTATTTTTGATTTTTTTCAAAAAAAGTATTTTTTTATCAAGGCTTTAGGAAAATATGTGCCAAATTTCAAAATGGAGAAATTATGGCTTCATGGTTAAAAAAAATAAAAACCAAATAAAAGTAACAAAAAATCTGAACAAAATTGTTTGAAATTCGTATTATCATGCATACATAATATGTGTATGTGCTGTAGGAAAAAGTTATATTTTGAATATTAATTCGGTGTAGTTAAATTAAAGCTAAAATAAAAATACCCCCTTTTTTTCATCCCTCCCCCTGTCAGTCAGTGTGCAAACTTGTTTATTCCTGTCATTTCTACTTTTTCATTGGTGTGTGATTCCCAGCCAATCAGACCAGACAATCTGTGCCTGTTTGATACAGGAAAATTCCTGCAAGAAATTGTCGCAAGAACACGCCAAAATATAAAATATTTGCGACCAGGTATTGTAATCCGTTAAAATTGAAGAAACATTCTGAACTATTGAGGAATGTTTCAGAAAATATGTGCTCTCATATAGACATTAAGTTAGGAAACATATAGTAACATTTAATCTTTTTATAATTTATATAAGTTGTAGCCTAAGTTGGTAGCTTACAACATTTAAGCCTTGGCCACTTGAGGTGACAGTACCACTGTCATACACAGGCCCCTGTTACAGTTTCAAAATGTCCCTAATAGGTATAGTAGAATTTTTTCTTTGTTTATTATATTGTGGCATTGTTTATTAATCTAAAAGCTGGCTGAGGGATAGGAGTCACTGGGTAAAGTAGATTTTTTTTATACAGGTTTTGAGTTATGATTTTTTTTTATTTTTTATTTCTTATGTTGTCTCCAATAATAGCATAAAAAAAGGAAGATTCTTGTTATATGCAATAAACGTACAATTGGTCAAAACTTTACCTTATCTGACTTCTATTTTTTATTTGAGAAATTTTTTTTTTGTCAGGTCAAACTTGCAATTTAAAAAAATATTTAAAAGAACTACTTGTCAAAAAAATCTGAAATCTGAATTTTTGATTTTTCAGTTTATTAATGGTTAGTATAACTGTACCAAAAATCATTAAAATCGGAGTTGATGAATACTGGAGGCTGGTTAATTTGGTATGAAATGACCTGTTATTTATAAATCCAAAGCATACATATCTTTTGATGTGACCTTTTAATAAGTTTTAGAAACAAAAATATATTTAAAGCTATTAAGAATAAAAAAACCTTTAAATTAAAACAATAGCTATCAAACTAAAAACTAGAAACCATCGTAAGTTGCATAAAAATGTAGTAAAATTATTATGTTTTCTTATTTTAGGAAAAATCCAGTTGGGGATGAACATTGCTATGTTACATTGAATTTTCATCTTTATACTGAAGGAACAAAGAGAGTAGACAAAAATAAGGGAAGCTGGAATGATAATTTTGCTTTGTCATCTATGCTTGTGTGAGTTTTTAGAACATTTATAAATTTTATCTAAATTATATTTTTGACATTATTAGACCCTAACAAACTTAGTTCTTCTTGCAAAAAATCGAGTTGACATACTATTACACCTAGCTCTGCAAAGTCAAAATCCTCCCCATTAGAAAGGAATATCTGCTTTTAGTTAACCCTCCATGTAACCATATACAGGGTGTTTCAACAAAAAGACCTTTTCAGATATTTCTTGATAGAATTTGAAAAAACCCTTGGAACCGTCGATATTGTTTCCAAGGGGGACACTTTTTAGCTATCTTGAAATTTTTGTAGCATGCATGTCCTTTACGGGGTATGCTTTGCTCCTAGTGATACCTTATTTTGAAGGTTACTTAAATATCTTTACAACAATGTAAAAATTTTAAAATCTATTGATTAGTTTTTGACATATTTGCCTTCAAATTTTCATATTTATTCATAATAAATCCAAAAAATATAAAATCAAAATCTTTTCAAAATTTTTACATGGTTGTAGAGATATTCAAACCAAAACAAGGTATCATTAGACCCACTTTTCATATCCAAAATACATTAGTAAGGCATACCCCTCGGAGGGAATGCATGATAGCCAAAACGGGTCCCCTTGCAAACAAAATCCACGTGTTCGTGGATTTTTGAAGTGCCCCAAAAGGCCTCTGTTAAGTTTTTGTTGAAACGGCCTGTATATTAAAAGATACATTTAATATAATTTTTTTTTATTTCTTTAAGCAAATTACTGTACTAACCGAAATTGCTAAACATATATCGAAATATAGATTATAAATAAAAACCCCTAATCTACATGAAAATATTTTTGTGTAGCGAAATTTATCTGTATTGCAGTGAAATACATCTGTATTATTATTATTATTATCTTGGGGATTTTTTTCTCTACAATTTGATGAATTGCTTTGCAAAAAGTGCCAGTTTTATAATTTCGTGTATAGTGTGCTTTTTATGTTCATGATAAATTTCTTTTTTCAGAAATAATGATGGTGGTTGACTATTAGGATTTACTAAGTGCAATACAAGTTCACACTCCATAAGAAATCAGGTACTCAAAATCAACAGTTTAAAATTTCCACAACAAATTACAGGAGCTACTAGTACATCGTCGTTGGTTCGATGAAACCTGATATGTGACATTTGTTTCAAAAATAAGTTTTTTGCATAATCAATTAGCCCTAGTCATAATGGATATCCTATATAAAATTATTTGCAAAAAAATGTAATAATAACGTTAATTGAAGCAAGAATAAAAAAAGGATCCAGACAGCTTATAAATGGCATCATAGACCTTTTTTGTCTTTTCTGTAAAATTTTATTTTGAACACAAATCAGTTTTCAGTAAACCAATGACCATATATTATATTATTATGTTTGAACCTTTTGTAAGAAAATTTGTTTTGAATGTTACTTATATTATTGAAAATTAGTTTTCTATAAAGAATAGGTTTTTTTTCAGAAAACATTTGTTTTTTATAATATAAAAAATTTAACCTAACCTAACTGTTTGTGTGTGTATGCTCAATATACTCCAATTCAAAAAAATTGAGACAACATTTACTAACAGTTTGACGAGTCTGACATTTAAAGATTATTAATAGTGCCACATCTGTCAAACAGTCAATAAAAAGTGTCTCAATTATTTTGAATTTGATTATAGAACTATTTTAGAGTTTATTTATAAGAATATAGAATGTAAATTTATAATAATAATAACTGAGTAGGCTGTAAATTTAAATGTTAGAAAATAGTTTTGCTAAATAAAAAATAATTGGTTGTTTTTTAAAACTGTAGTAGAGTGTATTTTCAGAGATATTTTCTAATAATTTTTTTTCAAGCTCCTGTTAAGAAGTTTTCTATTTTTATTACTATGCTGTAATTTATTTAAAAAAAAAACAATAAATCGGCAGCAATATATTTGTTATTTGTAGCAATAGAATAATAAATATTTTTAAACAATAAATAAATGTAAAAGTAATTTTTCTGAGCTTCATTTATAGTGCACCTATGTCAAATTATGTACTACTATAAAGTTTCTAAAATTTGTTTAAAGGAGGGGAAGGAAATTGTCCCAAAATATTTTCTTCAATTAGAAATTGTTTAAAAACTTTTTTTAATTAAAAAAAAATGTGACATTTTCTTAAAAAAATATTAGCTTCCAGTTTTCCTTTTAGGAGGCCAAAATGATTGTAAATATTTTTGTGTTTAAAGAAAGTGTTTTTATTAAAAGATAATATTTTTGAACAAATCTATGTTCCAAGAAAACATAAATATGCAGTAGGTAAGAATATGGTTTTCTCTAGGGTTTTCTTTTTTTAATAAAAATGTTTTTATTGGTTGTTGATACTTACATTCTGAGAGAAACACAAAACTCCTCTGCAAACAATAAAATCTGTTTTTGCCTTGTTTAAAAAAAAACAAATTGAAGGGTGAGTTTTATCAGATCTGGATGGTGAAAGTTCACTTTCACGGGTGAACTTGAAATGATTTCACTACCTTATTACACGGGGAAATGAATCCACAAGGTGAGCGCTCACCTCACGGTACAGACAATCAAGAATAAAGACCCTGATCCAGACTTGATCTAAATTAACCTAAAATGTGGTTTGAACTGAAATATCTTACCTGATAACTTTTAACATGCTTTGTCAAAAACGACCTATAAATGTAGAACAGGTTGTTTTAAAAAATGTTCAATGAACACACCAAGAAAGTTCTCATAGGTACATAAAACTCCAATGCAAAATAATTGAGACACATTTTATTGACAAATGTAACATTACAATTAACATTTAAATGTCGGACTCATCAGTAAATTTTGTCTCAATTTTTCTGAACTGGAGTTTACATCTACCCAATATATTTTTAGTTGGAAAGACAGAGATAATAAGGACATTTTAAAACTCTAAAAATTTTGACAACTGTTATTGTTATAGTTATTTTTAAGGTTTCACAACCTGACTAATTTGGCTTTGTTTTCCTGGCCGTTTTTACACTTACTATTGGTAGAATCCTCCTCAATTAAAAAATAATACTTTTAAGCTTATTTTTATTAAAAAAAACTACCAAACTTTACACACTTTGAGGTCAGTTGTTAGACGTAAATGTGACGAAAAAGTAAATAACTACTAAGTAACAATAAAAATCGCAATAATTATAGTGAAGTGCTTATTAACCAAAGTCAAGTTTGTGCATTTTGGTATTTTTTTAAAGAAAAATTAGCTTAAAAGTATTATTCTTTAATTGAAGAAGATTCTACTAAAGGTGCAGAGTGAAACTCATACTTTGCACAGTCGTAGATCTTCATAGAGTTAAGAACCCCTCCAAGTTTCATGGACTTCCATAAAGTAGTAAAGTAGTAGAAATTTTAAAAAACGTCGAAATTGTCACTCAATCACTCACTCATGTATGGATCATCAAAATTCTACTGTACTTCCAGGCATGCTAAAAAGCTGAAATTTGGGACACTGATATAAATTATCACCAAACCCTTGACAAAAATCAAAAAACTAAAAAATTTTCACTTGCTTCCCTCCCCTATAAATATAAAGTTATGTAGAAGTAACATTGCCCACTTCCAGAAACGCTAGAGAGCTGAGCTTTGGAAGGCTGATAGTAACTATGATAAAACTATCGAAGAAAATTAAAAAATCCCAAATTTTAATTAACTTCCCTCCCCACAAGTAACATTGTTCAGTTCCAGAAACGCTAAAGAACTGAGCTTTGGAAGACTATGATAAAACTATAGGGAAAAATTTAAATACAATGAAAAATATTCCGCATATTTTACAACTTTTAAACTTAAATATTATTCAAATTCTTTAAAAAAGGAGTGAAAATAACAAAAATATTTCATATAAAAAAAGCCAAGTACGCAAAAATGGTATTTTGTAAAAAGAATTGAGATAAAAGTAAAGCCAAGTTCTCCAATACAAATTTTAAAATGAAAGGTTCTTACTAGTTTCTAAATGTTTTTCTAAACTTGGCAGTTTTGTTTTTAATAACTTAAGCAAAAAAGCATTTATTACGTACAAAAAAAAACATAATTTTTTTAATATTCATAAAGTTTATTTATAACAATTTTGACAGTGCAAATCTATTAGAAAATGTTGAATGTAAATTTTGCAATTTAAAATTTAAAAAATAAATAAACTAACAATTTTATGATATTTCAACGAATTCGGTTGCGCTTGCTATATTAAAAACGAGACATTATTAAAAAAGCGACGTGTTCTCGGGGACTAGCTCTTTTCATTTGCTTATCCTTGCGCAAAGAAAATGAATAAAATCATGGAAATTATTGGAGCGAAGGGTTGGAAAACCTCATGGGTTGCATAGTAGAAATTGTAAGTGGATAGTTCGGCCCATATTCGTGTTTTGTTTTCGATTTTTTCAGTTTTACCGGAAAAACAAAATACAATACGAGGTTTATGACTAGTGCGAGGTTTTTTAGATGAGTTTGGGATTTTTTGAATAAATTTTGGACAAGTTATTGGTAAATTTTTAAGTGATTTTTTTAAATAAAAGAATGTGGTGAGTACTTTATCATATCTAAATAAGAAATCTTTTATCGATCTTTAAGTTTGTTTACACTTGTCCCAAATTAAAATATATTTTGCCAATTAGTAAACATGGAAGGTTGTTTTTAAAAGAAACTAAAAATATAAACGTGAAGTTTAGTACCCGTGAATAAAAATACAAAAAAAAATTTCGTCGCTAAGCGGACATAGAAAGATTTGGTTTCTCTGCAAAAATAGTCAGGCAAATAAAGTAATTGAACCTAAGTTGTGATACCTAGACAACAACTATAATGATAACAATTGTCAAGGTGTTTCAAAATGTCCCTAATAGGTATAGTAGAATTTTTATGAATATAGAGTTACATCATTTCCTGGTATCTTTGTTTATTATATGGGGGCATTGTTTATTGATCTAAGAGCTGGCTATCGAGGGATAGGAGTCACTGGGTAAAGTAGATTTTTTTTATACATGTTTTAAGTTATAGTTTTTTTTATTTTGTTTCTTATATGTTGTCTCCAATAATAGCATAAAAAAGAAGATTCTTATTGAAGGCAGTAAACATACAATTGGTCAAAACTTTACCTTATCGTTTACAAAAATGCATGTCCCCATATCTCTGTTATGCGTGCACCCTGACTTCTAACAATTTTTTATTTTCTTTCTTATATTGTCTCTGGTAATACTACAAATTGTCTTATTTAAAAAACAAATTTTCGCCAGGAGGCATGTACAGCTATCCATAGGAAAAGACCTAGTCATTCTGGGTGTTGAGGTAAATTTATTTTTGTTGAAAATGAAATTTTCAATATATTTGTGAAAACAACTAGCTGCTGTCGCTTTTGAGGTATATGTACTATGTTATTTTCTCCAAAATTGTGACAAACTTTGATACTACTTCGGGAATGTACTTTCTCAATCTAAATTTGAAAACCGCGTTTTGCCAGCTATATTGTGGTTCGTAGAATTTTTTATTCACACGTACCAGTATTTGCGTTTGTAAAAAAGAAAGCAGCCTGTAGGGATGACACTCCGGAGCAGTACCTGTTCTTTTAGGAACAGGTCTGTGCCCGGAGCAAGTCGAAACAGGTACACTGAAAAAAAAACGATTTTATTATTAACAAATATTTGGTAAACCTGATTTTTGTTGTGCTCATTAAAAAATATTAAAAGCAAATATCATTAATTATTGGTAACAAACCTTTTAGTGTTTAGTTATAAATAATATATCGTTTGTTTCTTTAATAATTTGATGTTTTTGTAAATATTAATTGCCTTATATTAACCATAACCAAAACACTCTTTCTTTTAAGGTAAAAGAACGTATTTGTTATTAATACTTAAAATTTCCTAAATATAAATATACTCTTAATATTGGCAAATATTTCTTTGTGTTTATTACAACAAACATTTTTTTGTATAATGTTATGGCGTGATTTTGTTATTATAACGGTCTGAATTGGTTTCTATTAATTACTTCGTAAAGTTCAAACAAATTTGGTTATTATTAACAAGCGATATTATCGAGCAATATAACTTAGTACCGTCTCGTCCACAGAACACCAGTCTCGGCTCGGGCCTTGTCGCGCGAGATCGTGACGTTTCGGTTGATATTTTGTAGGGGAGAGCGGGGCTAGTTAAGCCACTTTTTACATAAATGCAAATAAAAGCATTGCTATATTACACTGAAAAAAAAACCGATTTTATTATTAACAAATATTTGGTAAACCTGATTTTTGTTGTAAATTGCTATATTACTTACAGTTTTACAATTATAATATGTTTAAGGCAAATATTGGTTTTTAAAACTATGCATTCAAACTTAAAAAACACTTTTTTCTAGCACCCTTGCAAGCGGCCCAACTAACCCCACTCACGGAGTAAGTTGGGCCATACGATGGGGCAAGTTGGGCATGGTAGAATAATTAGGAACTGTATATATATGCAACATAAAATAACAGGAAATTCTTAGATTATTTTTATTGATAATAATAAAATACTAAACTTTAAATTTCTTAAAAAACAAACAATATAAAGTAACATAATTTTTGCTCTAGTCTGATTTTGAATTACGGTTTTAGCAAACATAAGTAAACCCTGCATCAGCACATGTTTCATGGGCCCAAAACTTGTAAGTTAAACATTGTACCCATTTTTCTTTTGGTTTGCTGTTTGAGAATGGTTCCATGCAGACTAGACAAAATGTTTCCTCTTCATCATCGCTGTCATCTTTCAGTGTCCTTTTCTGAGTAGTTTTTCTATGCTTCTTTTCCTTGAAGACATTTTTGGTTACAGATTTTTCTTTTTTTTTACTGTTTTCACGTTCCAACTCTTCTTTAACCGGAGTTTCAGTTAGTATAGCTGTTGACCATTTTCTTCGGTTGATATTCTTGGTTTTTCTTTCGCCAGCTTTCGGAAAAGCACGAATTTTTAAAATTTCCCTAGATCGATTGGTAATAATAGATCACACAATTTTAAGTCACCGGGTATTTGCCTCAAATTTGAGTTGAAGGGTCTGTGTGTCATAAATAAATAAATGGCGGCTTTTTTACTGTTTTTTCACAATTTTTGGCTTATAACTTCTGCCAATAACTTAGTTTTACAGAAAAACTAATCGTTTTTTGTTTGCAAGAGAACACCAATCAAGATACCGCGTGAACAAGTCCACATCTAGGGGGCCTAATTTTCATAAGAGGGTAAAAACAGATAGAATATAGCATATATTAATAAGAGACCGCAATATGTCCGATTCCAGTCGAAAGCGTTTCAGCGTTGCCAAAGGTAACTTTGATAAATAACTACAGGCGCAAGTCGTCGCAGTCTTCAAGAGGCGGACAATCTAAAACATTTGTTTAGGGCGAGAATTATTACATGACGTGATTTTTAGTCCATCATACGTACGCATGCTGATTTTAACCTTAAAATAAAAAATAAATGTTTTTAGAAAATGTATGGGGTTAGCTGGGCCGGCACATACAAAATTGAGAGAGTCGGCAATCATGTTTGCGTAAATATTAGCATCGTTATAATTTCATTAAACTCTGTCTAAATATGTAAAGTTAACCATAAAAAACCGAATGGGGGCATGCAGGTGTTATAAAACAATCTGGAAAATGTTTTCCGAAATAACAAAAAGTTACTTACGAGGTCCAAAAAAAAAAATGCCTCTGTAGTGAAATAGAGCGTATCAAAATAGCGCGTATCAAAATAGCGCGTATCAAAATAACACGCTCATTTGAGCGCGCGTTCAAAATAGCGCGTGATCAAAATAGCGGGTATCACAACGGCGCGTTATCAAAATAGCGCGTATCATAATGGCGCGTGTTCAAAATAACGCGTATCAAAATAGCGCGTATCAGAAGAGCGCGTATCAAAATGGCGCGTGTTCAAAATAGCGCGTATCAAAATAGCGCGTATTCAAAATAGCGCGTATCAAAATAGCACGTGTTTAAAATACCGTGTGTTCAAAATAGCGCGCTTAAAATAGTGCGTCTAAAAATACCGCGTTTTGAAAGATCGCCATTACAAACGTCGCTGTTACAAAATAGTTCGAGTAAGGGGTTTCTTTCTAACATATTTTTTAAAAAAAACTTTCCTGACTTTTTTCCCGGGATACTATAGGGTGTAACCAAACCGAACCGAACCGATTCAAACCGCACCGAACTGAAATGAACCGAACCAAACCGAAACATTTTTAGTATAGCAAGCCATCGGTTTATTTAACGGTTAAGTAAGTATAACTTATCTGACCTTGCTCAAACTGTTTAGGTGAATAAACCTAAGCAGACCTGATACGCGCTATTTTTAATACGCGCTATTTTGATACGCGCTATTCTGATCACGCGCTATTTTGATACGCGCTATTTTGAACACGCGCTATTCTGAAAACGCGCTGTTTTGAAAAGCGCTGTTTTGATACGCGCTATTTTGATACGCGCTATTTCGTTACAGAGCAAAAAAAAATAGGTCAAAATCTGTTTCTTGGAGATACACACATCACAGATTTTCACTGCGGACTAATGCATGAGCAAAGGAGACTTTGCCACGTGGTTGCCCCTATGCCCAACGAGCCCCGCTCTCCCCTACGTATGAGCCACGGTCTATACCAAACCGACCCGACGCCCTACGTAGCATTGTATTACAGACCGTCGCAGACACTCATAGAGAAATGTCTCTGGAGACACTGTGCCCAAAAATCAAGGGGACGCCATGTTTTGGGAAGAACAACAAACAAAGTATAGTTTTTGTGATTTTGTGCTGATACAGACCTAAATACGCGGGTATTTTTATGGGATCATAATGGTGTTTTGGTTGCAAGAGTCGAAGTGAACAAAAAGTCATCAGGAATAACGCTTTAAAGGTAGAAATATAGCTTCAAGAATAAAAACGTATTCATTGTATAAACTTGTTCTGTGGAAATTGATTGCTTTATAAATAAACATTAAATAGGATTGATTTTTACTTAACTGGTTTATGTGCTAATTGTCGACAAGTATCCACAGGCGTAGGCTTTATTTGTTTTTAATATAAAATTCATACTTTTTTTTTGTTTCAGATATCCCCTTAAAGATGGAAACAATCTGGCTTTGGTCGTCCACAATAACATAGTAAGTGTTATTTATTATTTTTTTTAGAATGATTTATATTTGTATTTTGTGATTTTAATAATTTTAAATTTGATGTCATTTGAATCATGGCTTCAATTCTTTGAATTAATTATTAAAGATTTTTAAGCAAAGAGCCTTTAGTATGAAAATGTGAATAAACCTTTTAACTTAAAGCAAACATTTAATTCTCTGCACAGTGGCGTATATAGAAAAAAATTCGGGGGAGGAGGCGAGACGGTTTCGGGGGGGGGGGGACGAGACCTCATGAAGCAGTATTTTAGGCTATTTTATGTTTATATTCATAAAATATGTGGAAAATATCTAAAAAAACTTAACTTTAAAGGGGGGCCCAGGCCCCCCCTTATATACGCCACTGGTTCTGTATTAAATTTACAAATATATAAAATTTATTTTCTTTTTCAGTTCAGCACTGACTTGAAGGTGGAGGAAGAACAAAGGAGAAACATTTTAAAAAAACACGGGCTACCCATGCGGCCTTTCATAATGGTGGAGTCCCCGAACTTATAGTGAGGTAAAATCAGTTTATGTCAGATTTCACAAAATTTTGTGTGCATCTCACATGGAACAAACGTGTGTATATTTCATTAACCAACCTTTCCAAAAAAAAACAAAGATTACCAGCCACCATAAAAAAATTTGACTCCACTTTTATAATAAAATACAAATAAATATTTTTCATCAAAACAACTTGCTTTTTATTATTATTAAAATTCACTTATTATTCTATACCTTATTCATTTCTATAGGGTTAATGAGAAAAAAGACACTAATTTTGATCACACAACTTTATTTCTTTTCGACGATCCATTTTCGTCTTCCTAAGGCTAAGGTGTAGCCTGAGGAAGACGAAGAAATACAGGTGTGTGATCAAAAGTGGTGTCCTTATTTCCATTAACCCTATAGAAATATACAGGGTGTTCATTTTAAAACTTCCCAACCAAGATTTCTCGAAAATGATTTTTTTTTGAGAAAAAGTAAAAACATGTCAATTAATTTATTAAGGAGGACACATTTTGGCTATCTTATAGTTTTTGTAGTACACACCCCCTTTGAAAAAATAAGTGAATATGTCAAAAACAAATTGATAGATTTTCAAAATTTGTACACCTTTGTAAAGATATTTAAGAAACCTTAAAAAAAAGTGTCAATTGACCCACTTTCCATATTCAAAATATAGGGGTAAAATGTACCCCTCAAAGGGGGTGTGTACTACAGAAATTTTAAGATAGCCAGAATGTGTCCTTAATAAATTAATTGACGTGTTTTGGCATTTTTAAAAAAAAATCATTTTTGAGAAATCTGGGGTGGGAAGTTTTAAAATGAACACCCTGTATTTTAAACAGAACGTGAAACCTACAAATACCTTATTAATGCAAAATAACTAAATATAATTACAGCTACTAATTATATAATAACCCATAATTAATTAATTTAATATTAAATAAGAATGATCCTTATAATAAATATACAGTATATTAATAATTAAACTCACATATATTTTTAAATACCAACAATATATTAGTGCTTGATTTAGCTTTTTTTAAATGTTACCAGACGATTTTGTTTTTATTAACAAATATTTGTTTCAATTGTTGAAATTTCTGAATTGTTACCTGCAAACAAATATCTAATAAGCCAAATATGGGCAACGCATTTGGTAACAGTTACAAAATGTTTGTTATTGTTACAAAATTCTTCTCTCAGTGTATGAATTTCCGGAACAAGTTGTTCCGCCGGAGCAGAAGTGACAAGGAAACTTCGAGAGAGCCAGAACATAACAGAAACAACTTGCTCCCTGCTTTTACGCCTGTTCCGAGTCTTCACTTCAGCTAGCTGCATCTTTCTCAGGCTCGCTACGTAACCTTTATGAGACACACACTGGGTGTATCTTCGTCCTTTTCTAAATTATTGTTTTGAAAAAGGACAGAAATACACTTAGTGCGCACTGGGGTAACTCGTAGAAATTGCTGATAGACAGACAACACGCATGGGGCTAGGGTTGGCGGGGTGCGGTGTGACGTACGGCAGATTATCTTTAACAGTGGCTCATAATTTTTTTCTATATGGGGTATTCCAACACTTGATAACACTAAAAATAAGCGACAACCAGATATGGCGGTTAACACCCTGTACCTCATTTATATACCTTGTAACACCAATAACAGATCACACGCATAGTTAGATTTCATGCAGCACATCTGTTACTGCACTGCAGGAACAAATTGTTCCTTTCATAAAATGCGGAACAGTTGCAATTTATTTCCCTTGAAAAGTCCGGAACAGTTTGGAGGAGGAGCAGATGTTTCGGAACAGGTCATACTAAAAATCGGAACAGGTCAGACCTGTTCCGGCAAATTTACTGCTCCGGTCATCCCTAGCAGCCTGTACTTTTCGTTTAATGGATCGTTCATACTCGTCTTTTATCTAGTCTTTTATCTTGGTTTAGTCATATGTCTTGTCATAAGAAAGTTAAAACCACTGTTTCTTATGGGAGTGTTCATACAATGCTTTTGCTTTTGTTTTTGATTAGTCTTTGTCTTAGGAGTTGCCAACTTTCAATTCTTAGGACAACGACTAAGACGAGTGACAGACATCAGCTGATATTTGTTGTTTTTTTTACAGGGCGTCCGAAGAGCGCAAGCGCGCGGCCGAAATTTTGAATTTACCGCCATTAATCATGTTTTTAACAGAAAATCTCAACATAACCTCAAAATTTTATTTGTTGTTTTTTCTCTTTCGCTTTTGTTCTTTCGTGTCTGTGTTTCGTGCACAGATTAGGTTAAATAAAATTGTTTTGTGTAGAAAATGACTTTTGAAGAGGGCGTTTTTATTGAAATTGATTTTTTTTTTCAGTGGGTTATGACTAAGATTAATCAAAAACAAAAGACGAGTATGAACAGCCGATTTTGTTTAAGACAGCCAAGACTAATCAAAGGACAAAGACCAATCAAAAACAAAAGACTAAGACGAGTATGAACAATACTTTAATCAATTTTTATTTAGTGTTTTATTTTTGTTGGGTTAGAAATATTTGTTTTTACTGGAAAAGTCAAAAACAGCTGTCCTGTGTAACAGCGCCGCTGTGTAATTGATGTCAAAACTAAATTAAGAAAAAATTACAGATTTCTATCAGAAAGTACCGCTGGCGTGCAAAGCAAAAACCTAGTAACTTGACTTACTCGAAAATGAGATTTTTATATCATTAAAATAACCGTAAAAAACGGCACCAGAGAGTTTTTCTAGAATGTGGCTATCTTAAAAAACAAGAAAGTTGAATGTAGTTACTATGTAGTTAAATAAACTATGGTTAGTATGTAGTTAAATAAACTTCAAACTCTATTTCCCAAAATACTAGTTTTTGACTCACTAGGTTTCTGCTTTGCACGACAGACCACGACTCTCTCTTTCATCTTCCTTTTTCGCAGTCCGTGAATCGACGATCACGTGATCAAAATAAATTTACAAAAAAACCCATGCAATTTCAAAATTTGGGCGATCAAGCCATATGATAGAAACCAATTATAACTTATTAGCTCACACATATACTATACTATAGTAGTGTGAGCTATGGTGATCCTAATTTTTTCGAGAAAAAAAAAGTTGCTCCGATTTCAAAAAATTTTATATATCTTTGCGTTTCAGATGATTTTGAAACTTTTTTGTTGCGCCGTCTGTCTGTCTGTTTGTCTGTCTGTATGTCTGTCTGTCTGTCTGTCTGTCTGTCTGTCTGTAACGAGGCTGGGTCTTGGGTCGACATGGTTCCATTTAAAAATGAACAAAATCCACCGAACACTAACCAAATAAAAGGGTGGGGGTAGATTTCAAAAATTAGAGTTTATGTGAAAATAAGGCCTGTATGATATCAAACGAAAGGTAATTGAGTCTGGAGTTAAACAAAATACATTTTAATTTATTTTAAAAAAAGAGTGGGGGTATAATTCAACAATTAGAGTTTAAGTGAAAATATGGCGTGTTTGATATCAAACGAAAGGTAATTGAGTCCGTAGTTTAACAAAATACATTATAGTTTTTGTTTTTTTTAAGGGTGGGGGTAGATTTCCAAAATTTGAGTTTAAGTCAAAACATGGCTTGTGCGGTATCAAACAAAAGGTAATTTAGTCTGGAGTTGAATAAAATATATTTCAGTTTTTAGTTATATTAGCTCACATGTACACTATAACTATAGTACCTAGTGTGAGCTTAGGGGCCCATATATTGGCAGAGTATTTTTTTGTTGTGTTAGATAAACAAAAGAATTTCGGGGTGCTCACTTTTTTTTTTTTTTTTTTTTTTTTTTTTTTTATTTGTCAAACACACTGTGTTTTTTTTATTACAATCTAGTCAGTAAGACTAATTAGCAATTTTGTTTTAACTTAATTTACTAGAAAAGTCAGATTTAAACTTAGGGTTCACTCAACAGTTCTCCCCGCTTTGTTTAGTCTGTAACTCACAATTGTGTTGTGTTTATAGCATTATTTTGTTTTATGTGTAATTCACTTAGTTTACTAGCTCAAACGGCTTCACTCTTTTTAGTCGTCGAACTAGCATAGTATTGTCTAGAAGCTGAATTGCTTCCACATTCACATGCCGATGGAGTCTATCTTCATGGCTTTTTGCGTACTTTTTTATAGTCTCTGCTACAGTTTCGATTTTTAGATCTCGATGAAGGTCACTATTTCGAACGTACCAAGGTGCATTCACAATGTTTCTTAATACTTTATTTTGAAATCTCTGTACAACTAGAATGTTACTCTCTTTAGCACAACCCCATAGTTGAATACCATATGTCCATACTGGTTTCAGTATTTGTCTATAAAGCAGTCACTTTTTTCCGATTTTGAAAATATGGTCTAAAACGATGGCAAAATGCGAAAAACCCATAGAAAAATGTGCATGTTTTAGAATAAAGCTGTGGAGGAGAAAATAGGGGAGTACAAACACGCATCGTTGCCAAATTTCAAAAAAATTAATTTCTAAAATGTTTGATAAAACCCAAAATAAGGCAAATTTCAAAAAAAGAAAAAAGTCAGCACCCCCAAATTCGATGAAGAATTTACTAGAAAAAACAAAAATTCCTCTAATGCTACCAGTTTCTCCCTGGATGACCTGGTTGAAAAAGCATCATATGGATAATTTCCAACACTGCAATTGTGTAATTTATCTCAGAAATAGGGATGAGACGGGCACCTTAAGGAACGCAAATAGGATAGACTTATATCCATTGATATTGCTATTTAAAATATGTTTGCATTCTGCATCGTAAGGTACCGTAGGTATTGCAATAATACGTACTATATTTAAATAATATGCATATGTATTAGAAAGCAACCAATCAGGTATTTTTGCTTAAAGACCCCAAGACCCTAATGTTTGCATCATCAATGGGCAGTTACCGTGGGTGTTGGAATATTATGTATATGGGATGATCAAACAATGTGTGGTTTTCACCTTTTTGAGTCTGGATGTAAAAGCCGACGCACCGTTACACCAAATTAAACGAAAAATAAAAAAAATTGGAAAACTATTCGACATCTTCTTGAAAATGGTTTCGGCTCACACACGAGTGCATTTTATTGCAGGAACGGCCGGCCATGACCTGCGAAAACTACAGACCTCCATTCAGTTCAATTCACCTCCATCCACTGAATTAAACCTATTGAGGCAAAATCTTAGAGTAATAAATTACTCTAAGGGCAAAATAAAGCAAATATTTTGAAACTTAATCTATGATGTAGTAGGCTTTGTCAATGTCTTAATTTAATATAAAGTTATGCAATATAAAGTTATGCGATCAATGGTCAAAAGTCACAAGGGTAGCGTGGTAGTTAACGAATATTTGGATATTTTAAAATAGTTAGGTGGGACTTAATACCGTCCTGCAAAACCACCCGAATTGCTGGCATATTTAATAGGGTAGAAAATTCCGAACCATGGCTCTGTAATGCTCTTAAGTAATAATAATTCAAAATTATCCAGGTTAGGTTAGGCAGAATTGGCACAAAGTGGTCGGCCTATTTAAGTCCTATTCAAGCGCTACTTTGATGTATTAAAATTTTTTTTTATTATCGTTTGTCTTTCTTCAAATGTTTCAAACGTATTGCTACAAGTGTCTCGTCATCAAAAAATTGTTGCATGTGATTATGTTTAAAATCGGATTGCTACAAGTGTCTCGTCATCAAAAAATTGTTGCATGTGATTATGTTTAAAATCGGACCAATCAGAAATTTTTATTGTCACATTTTTGTATTCGTGGCATTGACGCAAAGACATGTAATGCAACTCCGCTCCGTTAACCTTAAGCTCTGCTAGAAAACATTAAAGCAGCAGCGGTTGTTAAAATGCCAAGAAATCCGAATGACGAATACAACTTTGCAGCAGAGAACCACAGATATGAGAGAGTTTTATGCTTTACTTAAATAAATGCATTTGCAAATCAACGCCCTAATTGTAAAAAGTCCTAATCGACAAAAAACATTCGTTTTTCATCTTTTGTTTACAGTTTTAGCCAAGAAACTCATAAGTTTCTCAATAAATTTTTTTATAAAAGCGTGCTAGCTTCAGTTTTGGTTTATGTCAGTTAGGACTAATATATAACTAGGGAAACAAAATAAAACTTTTAATTTGTCGACGTTTTTTGCGTAAATAACAAAAATAAACTTTTGAGATGGACAAAAATAATATCTTTATAACCATTTGGATTTGGGTCTGTAATTTTCGTAAGCTGTGCAACAGCAAATGCACACGTAGTTTTTTTTTGCTTTTTTGGGATCGTTTTTGCGGAGAAATCTTTTTCCTAGTCGAGACCAGATTCGCCCTATCACATTTCATTAAAAGATGTCCACTGTTTTTTATTGCCTGTGCAGACTAAATTGCATCGAGGAAAAGACATTTAATGCAAAATTTAAAACTCATTCATGTCAATAGGTGTACCTGAAAAACAAATCTTCTTGATTTATATAAATACTTGTTGATTGTTAAAATTTTTCTTTTAATCTTTTTATAATATTCTTCTAGTTTAAACAAAATTAAAATAATTTCAAAAGTAATAATAATAGTAAAAACTTTATAGTATAAATCAATTTTTGAAACTATCTGTAAATCATGTTTAAGAATAGACCGCATCATTTCTTGTTTATGTAATTTTTTTCTAAATTTACTATCATTATTATTATTATTTTTTTTTACGGGTATGCGCACTCGCAAGGAGGTCCCTATCACGCTCGAGAAGCGGCAAGTGCGCGGAAATGTTGGTGTGTGTTGGTTTTGAAACGGTTCAGGTTGTAACCTGCAGGGAAAACTGTCGCAGGGAGTTTATTCCACAGCGATGCTGTTGTTCTCCAGAGATATGAATTCTGATATAATGAGGTTCTTGGTGCCTCTATTTTGACAATAAATTGATGGTTACCGTCTGTTTGACGTGTTCGCATAACAGTTAATATTAAAATCACATTTAAAAAAAATTAATAAATAATAACATTTCACAACAGATAATGAGGTTTATATGGCTAAAGTAGTTGAAGAATATATATCAATGTCTCCTGTTTCTCTCTTAATTTACTAATCTGTGTTCGTGTTGGACAATTTGAGAAACGATCAGTTAAGTCAGCAAAAAGAGCTATGACAGTAACTCTTATTATGTTCGGACACAAAATAGTTTACTCAAAAACATTCAACTAAAGGTAGACCCCGTATAGAAATCCTAAACTTCATCAGACACAAAAAGTATTACACTGGGGATTTCTTTCAAATTCGCAACAATGTTGCCAGTACTTTTATAACTTGTAATTTTGATGTAGGTACATAAGTAAAATGGTAACTAATAAAAATCAAAAAAATATTTTGTTTTTGAATTCGGCTTACGTTTTGGATTGCTATACATGTATCTGTAATAGAATATGTTTACCATCCTATGTGAGAAAAGGATTGTTTTCATTGATTTTTTTTTTGAGATCTTATCATTAATAACGTTTTTCTATACAATTTAATTCTAGGTTGTAAGTATAACCTCTAGATATGTATGTATGCATGTCTGTCTGTGTACCTATATGCACATATGTATACAAATGTTTGAAAAAAAGTTTTTTTTTAAGTTAGAATATGTTATCCAATAATCAATCGGTAAATTTTTGTTTACATAGGTACCTAAACTTAACAAAAATTGAACATTTGCTTTTAAGTCCCTGTTGTTATAGATCTATGTGGCGGATTAAATCCTTATCTATTTTGAATTAAAAGGAAAGTATAAATTAGAAATAATCAGCTAAAGTTGGTTTTTTTCGAAGATTGTTGATTGTCGATTTTTATAGAACGTACAACGATTAGCACAAAATTGCAATTTTTGTGCAGTCAACCAACTTGAGCTTGTTTTTTGCAGGAACACAAAATAACTAGCGGCGATATCCTGTAATACAAACCATTTTTTTAAACTGCACATGCGCACCTCTCTTTTTCTGATCACATAAAATTATCTTCCTCTTACTAACTTCACACATGCTCGACCACAGCTGAGAGGGAGATATTTTATGTGAGAAGAAAAAGTACGGTAGCGAATGCGTAGTTTAAAATATTGATTTGGTTTTCGGTTTTCTGAAAAAAACGGGACTCCATTTAAGTGTGAAAAACGTTCAACTGAAAGTAAGTTTAATTAAATTTCTTTGGTGTGAGGTTGGAGTTCATAAATAGTTTATTAGTTTTGTCTTCCTAGGTGGTATTTAAAAAGTTATTAAAACCAGATGACTAAACTGCACTTTTAACTATTAATTATTGTTCTCACTACAAATGTTTTCGGTATAAAAATAACTCTTGCTTTTAGTCCAAATAAATTTAAGTTAAATGTTTTGATCACGAAAGTTAAAAAAACCTTTTCTTTATATAATATATATATATATATATATATATATATATATATATATATATATATATATATATATATATAAAAATTAGTCTACAACCCTCTCCTGGGCAACTCTGGAAAACTCAAAAAGTGTTTTGATTTGATTTTACGCGAAAATGGAACGTCACAGAGAAAACCTTTGTTGACAAAAAAAATTGTGTGTGCTTAAGACCACATGGCAGAAGTGTAAACTTTAACAAGGCGAAATTAATAATACTGGCCTTCATCTGCATCATCATATTGCTCGCTGAATGT
This sequence comes from Aspidapion aeneum, assembly GCA_963576565.1. Classification (NCBI taxonomy): domain Eukaryota; kingdom Metazoa; phylum Arthropoda; class Insecta; order Coleoptera; family Brentidae; genus Aspidapion; species Aspidapion aeneum. The sequence continues at coordinate 39,414,676 of OY755047.1, read as the reverse complement.
TCCTCTCACAGTTAGTCGACTCGAGCCGACTTCACCCGAATGAGCGTTACATAGCCGAGTCTGACGGCTCAGTTCAATTCAGTACCCACAAAAACTACTAAACGCGCCTAAAGAAGTTTACACTTCAAAAATTCCTTTACAATTTTTCTTAAAGGTTATAGCTCTAGACTTACATGTATAGAAGATAGAGAGCACCAAAATTGACAAAAATCAGTTTTTTGCATTTTACACAAAAACGGTAAGTCGTAGAGAAGAATTTTATTTAAGAGAAATATTACCCATACGAGTCTTCACAATCAATCTCCGTAGTCTATAGGTCTACAACGACATGTTTAGAAGGTAGATGGCAGCTAAGTTGTCAAAAATTGTGTTTTTTTTAGTCGTAGAAAGAAACTTTATAAACATAAAATGTTAAAGGACACAATTTTCTACATTCTTTCCTTTTGGGCCACAGGTTTACAACTACGTGTAGAACATATAGGGCGCCAAATTTGCAAAAATTTTTATTTTATTTTAGGTAAAAACGGTAGGTCCTAGAAAAACACATTATAGACAAGAAATCTCCAGGACGCCATTCTCTACAATTCACCTATGTGAGTCACAGCTCTATGACTTATGGTTTTTGCGTAAAACGAAAAAAGTATATAATGGGCATTTTCGGCACCCTCTGCCTTCAACACATATGGTTGTAGAGCTGTAAATTGTCATTGTCGCATTGTAGAGAATTGTGTCTTGATCATTTTATGTCAATAAAGTTTTTTTTTTATGACTTACCGTTTTTGCATAAATTGCAAAAAACATAATTTTTTCAAATTTTCTTCTAAACGTGTGGTTGTAGACCTATAGACTATGGAGACCGATTGTAGGGAATTCTATGGGTAATATTTCTCATACATTAAATTTTGCCCTACGACGCGTAAAATGCAAAAAACTGATTTTTGTTCGCTATTTTTCAGAAAAAAAAATAATAGCGGCAACCATGTAGACCAAACGTCACCCTTGCATCATTTATTGTTGCCTTTGAGAGGTTATCCGAATAAACGTGCGTTTTCGTTGTTTTTTTTGCAATATTGATCACAAAATTAAGATTTTTTTTATTAAATAACCTTAAAAATGCCTAAGAAGTGTGACAAAAGTGAAGAGAAGTGGCTGGATTTATCATTTCCCCGGTAAGTTTGAATCTCTTCCAGAAACCGTCATATTGTTTACGATTTGGTAAGACAGTGGTGTGGTTTATAACTTTTTTTTACAAAATATTAGTGATTTATTTTACAAAGAAGTTTTAAGAAACATTATTTATTGTTGCAAATTCCCTTATTTTCCCACCTCTAGTGTTTGGGTTTTTTTGGAAAAGATTTTGAATTTATTCTGGCAATAATATATAAAAAAATATATTTCTTATGTAAACAACCATTTTCACTCTGTAATGTTATGTTATGTCATGCTACTGTACAGTTATTAAACATTTTAAAAATATTCAAATTTATGAGTTTACTAGATTCCCCACTGATCCAAACAAGAGAGAGCTTTGGAGGGAGATTATTGGCCTTAATAAGGAGAAAATTCTGTCAAAATGGGCATTCTTTGTTCTGACCACGTTGATCCTCAGTATGTTCGTTTAGCACCTAGTAGGCACTATCTTGTACGAAATGCCTTGCCCAAGGTCAGGTGTTAAAGACTAGTTCAAATTAAGAAGACTACTTACTACTAGTGGTTGGTAGTTAAATATTCAACTATCTCTTTTTATTATAAAGTATACATAATATATTATCACTGGTTGTTTTTGATGTTCGATCATCATATAATGATGTAAAAAAGTAGTTAGAATTAACAAATATCACTATAAGAAGAAAAAAGGTAGTACCTACTTTTACACAGAAAAAAAAGAGTTTTAACTTCCTTTTCACTTACTTACTGCATAGTCCCTGGTGATTAATTAAAAGAGAGCCTTGAGTCAAATGGATTAAAATATTGTTCTTAATTCTTATATTTGCCAAATTTAATAATGTTTGTATATATAGGGTGTCCCATAACTTAGAGGCCATAGGCAATTTTTTTAACTTTTGTGATAATAACTTTAAAAAAACGCAGTAAAAATATGAAATTGGGTAGTCTTGTATTAGAACAAAAGCAGTAAATTGAAATTAATTTTAAAAAATTAATTTGAAAAAAGTTAGTCAGTCAATTTTTTTAGAAAATACTATTTTTTTGGTATGAACTTTTATGAATGCCATATTAAATGCAATGTTTTTTAAATATTTTTTGTTAATAAAAACAAGTCTCTAGCGAGACATAATAATAAAATATTATTGATATTTTTTAAAAGAGAAAGCAAAAATTAATTTAAAAAAATATATTATTTTTTATACATTTTCGAGGTTATTTTGACAGCCCGTACCTCCTCCACTTGTAATATTATCAAAAAAGGAGTACCACATTTTTTAATCACAATTAGCTGAGTATTCAGCTGGCTGTCACAGATTTTTTTTTGTATAACCGGTTTTCACCCACTCCTCTTTAAAAATCCTATATCTTAAAAACAGATGAATGTTGACCCCATGTTATATAAACTTTTTTCTTGGAAATAACCTCCTCTATCACCTGCTGCACTACGGCGCCTAAGTTATGGGACACCCTGTATAATAATCACTTAATTATAAATAATATTTTTTCATTTTTATTTTATTTGGTAAATAAAAATTAAATAGATTTTTTTATGGAAATCAAAAGTATTTTGTTGATAAAACTGAATAAGTCATATTTTTTAACATTTGCAAATGTAAAAAAACACAGACTCATACCAAATATTTTCTAAAAAAACTAATTGCCTAGAGTTTAATAAACTAATGAATGGATTTTGGTAAAATAAACCAATGAGTGCTTTTTATTTCGAGGCAAGAGTTTTGCTGATAAAATATAACAAAAAATCTATATTATAAATATAGGCTGTCCCATTATTATCATTTGGGTGGTTTCTAGAGAAGATTGAAGAAAAAACGACTACACCTTAGTGTGCTTTAATTTGAAGAGAATAATGATGGTAAACATCGCATATCAATATTATAAACATAGAAACCGAAAACACCCAAAAGTGTCGAAAATGCACCCTGTACACTAGGGGATCAAATAGACTCTTTAAATCCTGATGCAAAAATTTTGATAAATATCTCAAGGTCTGAGTATATAATGCGGAGTTTTTGACTTTTTTTAACAGAACAAATCTACTTACTGTAAAAAATTTACTAAGAGCAATGTATTACCAAGGTGAAAGAGTAAAAAGCTAAAAAAACACCTTTGACAATTTGAAATAAAAATAAACACTTTTACCTGTGTTTTAAATTTTAGGGATTAAAGTAACACTTTTCTATATCCAGAAAAAAATAATATAAAGTAGATTTCTTATCTTTAGGGAAAAATAATAAAAATCAAAACTACGGATATTACCAGCTGTAAATAAGTTATTGATTTCTAATATTATAAATCGATAAAAAAATTAATTCTGTAAAAATAGAATGGCTGTCAAAGCTGTACCGGTAATATTTTACACTTATTTAAATTTTATAATTTTGGGTGCAAAAATTTTATAGGAAAATGTCTTATTTATTTTATTTTCAACAAAATCTGCACGCCCATGGTTTTTCATCGATTTCTCTTTTATACCTCTTACAGTGTTGCCTGCGAGGATTCGGCGAAATTTTCTGAGATTTCATGCATGATGAATGAATTTGCGTATTAAATAATGGGGATGCGTCTTCTAGGGTTCCTTGAATTTCTTTGAGTTTACTACATATTAAAATTTTCAAAAAGGCATTCGGAATACCAATCTTGAGCGAGAGAAAGCTGCACTTGGCCAAATTGGCCGACATACTCGAGTTTGTAAAGAGAACAGGAAGGCCCAGGAGAACTGACCTTCATGGCAAAAAGGGCCTATTCTGGCCTACTTGCCGGACCTACAGGTCACCCCGACTACTGTCACTACTATTAAAAATTAATAAAAACCAATGCTAAGTAAATGTATTTTCCTATTAAAAAAATTAAGTTTGGCTTAGCTGGCTATTTTGTAGGGGACCAAAAAATCTTTCTTCGTAGTTTTTTCTTAATTTTGTAGTTTTATTAAAAAAAAATCTTATTTTTCATATTTTGCTGTTTATCTGTTGAGTGCCTTCCTCCTGTTAGCAGGAAGAGTTTGTTTTTTAATTTTATCGTTTTAATTTTTTTTTTTGGTTTGTTATGGTGTAATATTAAAATTTTCATCATTCAAGTTTTTTCTGTATTTATTTTCAAGCTTGTTTCTTTGAAAATCATCGGGAAAAATCTGAAGTAATAACAACTCAAGCGTCGAAAAATCCGAGGGAAAACGACTGTGAATGCCTTGATAATTTTTAAAATAGATATTGACATTTTTCGCAACACTGTTAACAGAATTGTATTGAATGAAACGCCATTAAAAGAAGAGAAAGAAAATGCTGAAAAAGATTCTGCTAAAGGCGAGACAAATTTTTGCTACGATAAACATTTTTGATAAAAATTACACCAAACACAAAAGGACAAGAAAGTTGTATGTAGGTTTTTTTCGTAAATATTTTCGAGGCTTTCTTAGGTTTGGAATTCAAAATTATTAAGTTTATTAAGAGTACATTTTTCCTAAACTGTTTGATCATTGGATAACTATTTTTTATAAGTAGTGTTCCATCATCCCGTTCGACAGTCATAAAACCGTCCGAAAAATCCCAATGCGCGCGCAATGCAGTACGAGGACTGTTTTAAAACGGTTTTGGTTTGATGGAACGACCAAATAACTGTCCAAAAAACGAATGCTGTTGGCGTAGTGATCGATTTACTTCAGTCATGTGATCATATGCAAGAGAGTTAAATGAAAAGTCACGTGACTAAAAGACAGGGTAAGTGGTAATTCGAGAGCTCTAAATTAAAGTTGCACACAGAAAAAAAAATTGTGACTACTTTGCAAAATTGCTTATTGTATGTAAATTTAAAAAAAAATGCGGCCACACTAGTTTTATTTATTACACATTTTTTTTATAAAATTACATAGGATTATCAGAATACATTTTTAATTGTAGTTCTTTAAAATGCAGATAAAATTACGTTAATTTAATTTATATTCACAAACTATAAACCACTACAGACTATAATATACCAAAAATTAAAACAAACTTGCATTAGAACATCTTTTTGGGCGAAATTTGTGAAAAAATATTTATTTTTTGTTATGTCATAAGTTTTATGTGAAATTTATATATTAATTTATTTGTATTTTGTAATTTGAATTTTACAAAATATTTGTGAAATTACCTACATATTATAGAAAGCCTCAATATTCACAAAGTATTTGTGATATTATTCATTTTTAGCAAATATAGAACGTGATACTTCTAAGAAGTTAGGAAAATCAAATTTTTTAGCTTGTACTTTGGTAGGTATATATAGTTTATGACCTTTTGTTATTTAAAAACCGTTAGGGCTTTAAGCCAGAAAAAAATTCGAAGAAGGATTAAAAAATTTCAATAAAAATTTGCATATGTATTGTGCAATTTTGATTACCCTTGATCCCCTCCCTAGGTACGGCCTTTAAAATCACTTTAACTCAAGAAAGTTAAAACATGCTACATATTATTTAACTAAAACTGTAAGTGGATCATAAAGTGATTAAAAGCTAAAAACTACATAGGTACTCATGTGCATTTGATAAACTAAATCTAAGCAGGCTACCCTATGGTCAGTATAGCTTTATATACAACATGCCGAAGTCCTGTAGAAATAAAAATTAAGACGCTCTTGCACAATTTTTTTTTTGCAAATTTAAACAATGTTTGTATAAGGATGTAGCTTTCCCGGCATTTTGTCATTGTGAAACTCAATTTATTTTTCCTTCAATTCCTAATTTTCTCAGACAAATGTAAATTTAATGTAATTTTATGGTATATTTTTATCTCAGGTGATGTAAACTAGATGTGTTGTCATGAAGTGGATAAGAATTTACATACAATTTTTCCAGTGCAACATAGAATAAACACAGACAAAGAAAATAGTAAAATGCAAATATTTCTAATGCGCCTGTCCTCGATCCTAGTATTTCGGAGGAGTCCCAAACCGGTTTAAGTGGCCTGATGGAACGGAAAACTGACTGTCCGATAACAGTACAACGTTGACCTGGAGCGCAAATTGGATTTGTCGAACGGTTTCATGACTGTCGAACGGGCTGATGAAACGTAACTATAGTATAACGTGTTCTATAATTGAAATGTTTAGGATTTTGTTTTAATTTCGACCTTCCTAGACTAGCAGACTTGGTCCTTTAAAATGTTATGAATAGTTTAGTAAAAATTTATCGTTACTTAGGTTAGGTTTTAAAGGTCGAGAAATTGGGTGCTGACGAGCAGAACGGCTTTCCGAACCGTTGGTTTTTAACCAGTACCTCAGTAGCTCAGTCGGTCAAGTGTCAGCCTAGGAAGAATGAGGTACCTGGTTTAAATCCAGGCCAAGGTCAATTTCTTTACCACTGTGATCTTTAAAAAATATGTTTGTGTTAGTGATCTGGAACCTTCCGGGTATTAATAACTGTGTCAGCAAACTAGGTAGTCGGAATAAACAAAGGCAACTGAATAGTCAATGATGAAATAATATAACATAAAAATAAAAAGTATAGCCCATCACATCCATAGTATAGCATGGCTGGTCTTATGGAAATCACACACGAATATTGCATAAAAGGCGTTTTGGCTTTTGGAGGCGTTTTTGTCAATTTCGGTTTGTTTCAAATGGATAGCGACGAAATTATCTTATATACCGCTGTCTCACTAGTTTGGTTACTTTATTTAAAAAAACGTCGGCACATAACACAACAAGCCTCTAGACTAACAAAAAATATAAAAAACTTCTTTAAAAAAAAACAATAAAAATATTGGGATTTTTTTAGGTTATGTCGTCATTTTCCTGTTATCTTTGTTTTGTTGATTACGTGATTTATTTCAATACATTCTATTGGCTAACCATAAGAAAACATATGGACTCTCCGTAAAAAGTTCAACCTTGTGGAAATTCCTATGCAAAACCAAGATGGCGTCTTCTGGGCGATAGCTGATTCGTCAGAGCTTACGCTAGGCCATGTTATGCGCTATGCATTTTTGTAATGTAATGTACTGCAGTTTAAGGGTTGAAGAAGAAGAAGGACCCATATGTCACTAACGGCCTAATTGTTGTAGTGTAGATGTTTTGTTTGAGAAGTGTTTTTAAAATCTTTGACTTGAGCAGTTTTTACTGGAGAAGATTACAAATAATATTTTCGTTAAAATTTAACTTTCGCTCGCACTTTTATTTCACAAGATATTTTATTTTGGATACAGTATCGAATATATTACATCTTTCATGCTGTCAAAGTCCACCCTTTACCGAAGTGCACATTTGAACACATTACACACCTTAACGAATATCTGTAAAAGGATTGTTCAAGAGTGAAAGAAATGAGAAATACGTCCTCCATAACTCCTGTTCCTGTACGATTTTTTCACAGAATATAAAATGTAAGAAGTGATAAGCAAATAAAAAAAGAGGATTTAAAATAAATAAATAAAAGTAACTGACTAAGTAGAGAAACTAAAATAAACATTAGCTAGGAAAACAGACGATTTCAGCATGAATAAAATAATGTTTTTCAAGTTACTAGAATAAAAATGTAGATGTAAAAAAACTTGATACGAGCAATAGCATGTATGCGTATGAAAAATGATTAATGCTCAAAAAAGATGAAGAATATCCAAAGAAATAAATTCGAGCGGAAAGTCCTAAGAATGTTATAAAATCCAGTACGAGAAGCAACTGGCTACAGTTCATCAATTTTAATTAAGAATCATAACAATACAATGTTCGTAAAGGATTTGCAAATAATTAAATGGGTTAGTTACATTCATATGATAGAATAGATAACAAAAAACTGTCAAAATTATCACGACTGAACGCAAAACATCGCAATACCCATAGGAAGTCTTATAAATAGTAGGTTGGAAGAAGGAAGATGGGTCGGATTTAAGGTCACTAAATCACGAAGTCTACAAGAAACTAGGTAGGGATTTCTAACAAATCCTTTAAGACAATTTCCAGATGTTTTTTCCAATGGTTTTTGCATTGTGCATAATTATTAGGATAATTGATGGGTGAAGCAAAAATCTTATTTTTTTGTATTTTTGTGCAGAATTCCTTTATTGAAAATAGCAGGCAAGCAAGAAGATTTTTGTTTCACCCATTGCTTCTCCCATCCATGATGTTTTTTCGTCCAGGGGCATGAAGACTGCTGTGAACAAGGACGCTGAGGAGCTTGCTAATTGGGATTATCACTTGATCCAGTAGTAGTAGTAGTAGTAGTAGGAGTAGGAGTAGTGTGGGGTAGGCTCTAGGCCTGACGACTAAGCACATGAAGCGCCCTTTTCGCCAACCCCTGGGCATCGCACCAACTGTGTCCTCCTTTGCTAAGGAATCTGCCCGTCTTCTGTAGATAGGCCAGAATATCGGACCACCTCAGATTCAAAAGGTAGTCCGTCTCATGGCTTCCTCTTCAAATACCTCTCTTCCTGCTTCCTTATATGCTTCACATGATGAGAGGAAATGCGCCGATGTCTCGTCGTCGGCCCAACATCGCTCGCACGTCTTATCCTCCTTTATCGCTATGGCTCCTACCTCTCTTCGTGTTCTACGCGACTTGCTGTATCCTAGGACCTGATCCAGTAAGATCAGAATCCATAGTCAGTATCTCAGCATGTTAAACTATGGTGGCAGGCAACCTTCTTGTTAGGAAAATTAATGCCCCCGAGCGATTTCGTTTTTTCAATTAATATGGAAATAATACGGCTGGTGAAAAGGATGCTAAAAGGCACTGTTGCTTAACACGTAGGTTTCAGGTCCTGGTAGAGCATTGTACTCGCTAAAATAAGAAAGTCGTACATTGTAAACTCTCTGTTTAGCCCCAGCAATATTAGAAGGTTTCAGCATAAAAAGTCTGTTCACTTGCTACGACGCGACGATCAGTTTCCACAGCTTAAACAGTTGGTAGCAGAAGACTTCTCCCAGCTATAACAATTTTATTTGTCTATTAAAAAAAAAAACAAGAAATAGAAAAAAGTCAGTTTTTATGACGCGATACCACTAAGTTAAGTTGCTGTTTTATTTTTGTCTGAATTCGTGATGCCGGGATTTTTGGTTCAAAGGGATGAAATAATGACGGCAAAAATTTAGAGCATACTCTTTGCAGGAAGCCAAAGAGTGAAAGAATATGATGACAGAGAGACGAGCGGTTTCCTTGGAGAAATCACGGCTGGGTGGTTCGGAAAAGAGGGCTTTTGAAAAAAAAAATAAGCAGTATTGAGCCATCGGAAAATGACCCTTTAAGAACCAAAATTACTAAAAATATGATACAAAACTTTATAGGAGGTTATAACAGTTGGTAAAAGAAATGGAAAAACTACAAGAACAATAAGAACAATCAAATAATGGAATTATTATTTCAAAAAAGAAACTAAAAAGTTTTAGAATTTACCCACATCGGGACAATTAGAAAAAGATCAGATTTTAGGTCTACCAACATTTATTATGTTAAAAAAGTATGCGGAAACCCAAATAATGTTTAATATTATATTTGGTAATACACAGCTAAACTGATTAAATATGATAATGAAACAAGTGTTTGTACAAAATTATCTAACTTAAATTTAAGAGTATGTTTATTTCAATGTCTATTGATGACAAAACTGACGTTCTGAAGTCAGAATAAGCACAATTTGTGTTAACTTGGGACAATGCTGCTCCTTTGTCATGGAATTTGGCAGATTCTAGGCACAATGGTCTTGTTTGGCAGGTACATACTAGAGACCCTGTATGTATGACATTTTTTTAAAATAGAGAGACGCGACAAACCCATCAAAGTCACTGAAATTAACATTTTTTGGTTATGTTGTTTTCTTGCCAAGCTCATTGGCGTTTCACTAAATTAATTTAAATTATCAGCGGTGAGTGACATCAATCAGCATGCAACATAAAAACAAACACGCTTGTCCGAACCCCCTATATAGGGTTTGTTAAAAATCGTTTATTTTTATTTTCCGACACTTATGAAAGGACAGAAGGTGCGTCTCTCTCTAAACATAGCTAGAGTATAGAGGACCGATATTTTCAGCCTTTGATTTTGACTTAAATAAATTTGACTTTGAAGAGTTTGTCGCGTCTCTCTATTGTAAGAATATGTAATACATACATGGTCTCTAGTACATACATACTTATCTCTTACAAATAACGTTAGATAAGATTTGTAACCGTCTATTTAATTTTGCAAGGGTTTTGATTAGTCTATTAGGAAGAAACAGTTGACGTTCAAAATTTGTTTGTCTCCATTAATTCTGGGAAGTTGGAGTAAACCACGAAAAAAATGCTACAGAAACTAAATTATTTTACCTGACAAAAACTTTTGATTTATAAAAAATAACGTCAACTCCGGATATAGTGAACTCGAAGATTGAACGAAAACTGGTTCGCTATATTCGAGGTTTACTGTAAGAAGACATAAAGACTATTGTATACCTAAGTACAAAATTTTTTTAGTATTTTGTACTGAGTTTGCTATAAGCCAAAGCTTACCATTGAATACTCTGCTCATTTTGATAATGCACCCACACCACTCACCCACATTCATTCTCATTGCAAATAAGTAAGTAATGCGAATACGTCGGCAATATTTTATGATCGCCTAGCTGATTGCAGTACATTACGTTTACACGAGTAACGAGATATTGAGACTCTGATAATCCATCACTGAAGCTAACTAGAGGCCTTGGAGAAATTTGACTAAAGTGTTTCCTACAGAGACTATAGAATGACTAGAGCTTGGTTTTCACAACCAACCAAAATAAAAAAGTGGTTGCACCATGCGTTTGACATTTTTATACCATTAAAAAAGCTGAAAATTTGGCTGAAATAGAAAGGGCGCTTGACTTTGTAGCGGCCTTGTTAAAATGGCTGAACCTGCCAATCGTTGTTATTTTTGTTGTGTTTTTGTTGAAAAGAAAAATAAATTGTGAGAGTTTTCGTACTCTAATGCAAAAAGTAATATTTTAAGACTCTGAGCAGTTTTAAACAGATAGATTTTATCCCAAATTTATTGAAAAAAATTGGCAAAAAGTTGACACTTGATATTTCTAAACGACCATTTTTGATTTGTCACTTTAATTTTACTCATATTACCCTATCTTTTTGACCTATTCCACTTTTATAATTTATAGGACCGATTTCTAAAGATATAGAGGGTGTCATAATGTCGACATACAAATTTGGTTATACAATCTCAAGCAGATGCTATGTCAAAATTAAAAATAACTGAAGGGGTTTTTAAAATTTTGAGCAATAAATAAAATATTAAATATAATAAAGGCGATATTTTAAAAAAAGAATGGGAATCGAGGGAAGCATAACGGATGACATCACTAAAAGGCAATTGATATGGTACGGCCATGTACAACGGATGAACGACGAAAGATTACCAAAACAGGTCCTAGAGTGGCAACCAGTAGGACGCAGAAAAAGAGGACGTCCTAAACTAGAATGGCAACAGTCAATCCAAAGATCAATGAGTCAAAAGAATCTGACAGAAGATGATTGTCAGGATCGAAGGAGGTGGAGAATAGGCGTCGGACAACGTAGAAAAACGTTCTAAACCGACATAGTAGTAGTAGATATTTTAAAAACACCTGTAGATATTTTTAATTTCGATACAACCGATTGGGCTCGCAATAGCGCCCCATTTTCCTTAAACATATTGTTGTTATATTTAGATAATTTAGATAAGGATATTTTTTAAATTTTCACGGCACAAACAAAACAGATTGTTGACCACAGGGTAGGATCTTGAAAGGAGCTTATAAAGGTAAACGTATTTGGCGGAGAAGTTCATTTACTATTGAGGTTGCGACTGGCGAAGATTATAGAATATAATAGTGACCTTTTGCATGTCCCATTTTTCACAATATCCTTTATTTAAGGCATGCGTAGTTACCTGGATTTAACGTTATTTTTTAGTAAAGGATAATGATTAATGTTAGGGAGCTTTAGCATTTCTAATTTTTCACATTATCCTTTATGTGATATGAATAAATCAGACTACCGTGTTCCTTAACGGATAAAGGTAAAACCAAGTAACTGTACCTGTCCTAAATAAAGGCTAATGTGAAGAATGGGACATGTAAAAAGTTTCACCATCCAAAATTATCCTTTAGTAACGGATAAAGTTAAAAACAGGTAACCTTCGCATGCCTCACTTAAAGGGTAATGTGAAAAATTGGACATACAAAAGGTCCCCAATGTTAACAGAGTAGGTATTTAACAACTTTAAATTCTTATTTTTTGATAATAATTAATGACAACCTGCATACACCAATCAGTTTTGTTTTAGAACATACTCTCTCAAGGCATGTCCACACCTGCACATTTCGACGAACATTAGCCGGACGGCGAGTAAAACCGCAAAACGGCTTTCTTGATTTCGACGAGCAGCACAACGAACAAAGTGCTTGTGCTGTTCCCACAAATGCTCTCAGTTTTTTTATATATCGGTAAAAAACGGGGATCACGCCACCCCACATTGCCAGATCAAGGGCCTCTACAGGTAACCAACAGCAATTCGTTAATGGAGTTTAGTTGATCAGTCTTTTATTTATGTATATTTAACTGGTAATTTATCTGACAGTAGGAGAAGTCAAACAAAGCATTCTTTACTTAGGTAAAGTTAATAAAAAATATATTTTAATCTTTGCTTAAGTGTAAAAACGGTTGGCCATTGGCTACGATGGGTTAATAAAGTTTCCAAATGTTTCTGGGTAGTACTAATTTGATTATTTAGCGGTCGTTCATAAAGTCGTGGTGCACATTTGATAGGAACCGCCCATTTCTAGAGTAGCTAGAAAAAAATCTAACCTACATGTAACGAGCCCCAATTTCGTCAAAAAATTAATGCCGAAAACCGCACATGATATCTTGAACTCCTTAGGATATAAGCGTGTTTTTCAATTTGGCGCATTTTCGACCCACCCCTGTGGCTTGTTCATTTATGATTATTTTTTGTTTCTGTAAAAACATTCTTAAGGCACTGTTTTAAGAGGAATTCAACTGTCAAATTAAATTTGATCTGTCAGTTTTAGTTTTTGAGATCTCACATAAAATTATTTTTTCTTTATGGGATGACCATTTCTTTCTTTATTCTTTGATTTTTTTTTTGTTTTTTACTATATATTTTAGTTTGCTGAATGGGTTTAAAATATTTTAAAAATATCAAATAAAAAAATTATAATAAAGTGGTAAAAAATCAAAATATAAAAAACAATAGAAAAAATAAATAAATATTGTATATAGGTGTTACACGTCGTTTTCAAGGAAATTTTACGATAATTTCAAAAATCGAATAGAAAGAGGGTCATTCTATAAGAAAAACACACATTGTTTGTAATATCTCAAAAACTAAAAGTGACAGATAAAATTTCACAGAAATGAAAAATATTTATAAATAAACAATTTACATGGGGCGGTCGAAAATGCGTAAAATTGAAAACCACCCTGTATCTTGTAAGTAGTTTAAGATATCGATGTGAGGTTTTCGGCATTCATTTTTTTTACGAAAATCGGGCTCGTAACATGTAGGTTAGTTTTTTCTAGCTACCCTAGAAATGGGCATTTCCTATTAAAAGTGTCCAGTTTGGACCACCCTGTTAGGCAAAGTTTGTTAAAATATGACCAGCCCTATATAATTTAAAATATGAGAGCCTAGTAGACGTTTAAAATAAGTTCTAATAATAGACACTTAAAACCCGACCTTATTTTAAAATCGACCGTATTGTGACAGATTTACATATAAAAAGCAGCTGCTTTCTTTGAAAATTCGGCCTTTGTGTATTTAAGAACCGGATTAATTAGTGTCTGTATTTATTAAATGAAAGTTAGCGACTTTATTTTTAAATTTGACTTTGGTATGTCAATTTTGGGCTGTCAGTTTTGTTTGTAAATCTGTCAGAATAAAGTCGACTCTAAAATAAAGTCAGGTTTTATTCTACTAAGTCCTTAATGAGTCAGTAGGTACTCATTATCTTTTAGAGAATTGTGAAATACAGCCAGGCTATAATTGTGCCAGGTACTATTTTGACACATTCACATTGAAAACTGACAGTTAATCCTTCAAAATTGACATACCAAAGTCGAATTTAAAACTTTCGTCGTTTATTTTCAATTAATAAAAGAAGGCACTATTTATTCCGGTTCATATAGTAAACAAAGCCCGTGTGTTGAAAGATCACAGCTGATATTACAATGTGAAGGTGTCAAAATTGTGCTTGGCACTATTATAGCCTGGCTTTATTTCAATAATTCTCTATTTCCTTTGTTTAAAAACCTTAAACGGTTTTGATATTTTGTGTGTTTTATCCATTACCTACTCGACGGTTTCATACTTCTCAGCGACCCTGTATATTACGTACACTCAAAAATGGAATTCCCTCAAAAATATTGATTATGCAAAAAAAATTTAAAAATATATTTTTTTGTAAATTTTCGAAAGACTAGTTTTGAATGTAAAATAAATTTCAATTTTTAAATGACCTTCTATCATCTAACCTCTCTTAAACAAGACTATCTGAGTACCGTCATTATAAATGGATATTTAATTTTGTTTTACAACATCAACGACGATAATAGTAGTTGTAATAATAATAATAATAATGATGAGTTAAGGATGAAATACAAGAGATAAAAAGAGCCCGGGAAAAAGTTAATAATATCGTATAATGTATAAAATTACAAGACAGATTCTGATTGAGATAGCATTTTATAAGATCTTTGAAAACGCGTAGGAATTTTTACACAGCTCAGTTTTGTGCGTGGCTTTTCGTCCGTAACAAAACATTGTACCTGAAGCATAAACCGCAATTTTTTACCAAATACCATTTTGTTACAATTTTTACATAAGGAAGAGTTTATTTAAAAAAAAAATATTTTGGTTTTTGCTGCCTTCTTGGCTCCTCCCCCATGAGATCCTTGGTTCCGCCACTGCAAGATGCACACGGCACTTTCTTCAAATTATTATTATACAAAGTAACTGAAAGGAAAATGACTTAGGAAACTTTAAAAAATATGTATAGAAATTTGTTAGAGTCAGTTCAGAACTACCAAATTACGGAAAAGGCAATCGTGTGTGCTTTGTATAGGCTTGACAAGACATCTTTATAGGTTTTACCCTGTGCAATGCCGTGGATCACACTCCCACTCGATGCGATGCATTGAATGGACCACTCAAAGCAGCTTAGAACACTCTGCCACACAAATGGTGAGTTCGAGTAGGCACACCGGGCGCCTAGAGGCTTGCTATTTCTTTTCAATGCAGCACATTCAAAAGAAAGCAGCCGAGCGACCCGGGGCGTCTACACTCATGGAGTGTGTGTGTCGTGTTTCTGTTGACTCCTTCGAACAGAGAAAGATTTTATCAGCAGCCAGTATGAGCGACAGAGATAGGGTTGTTAACAATTTCAGCGTTGTTTAAATGGGAAAAAACAAAGAAATTTTTATGCCTGGCCCAGGCCATCAGTTAGTCGTATTCACAGTAAACTAATCATTTATAGTAAGGAAAGTAAAGGAAAACTTTTCATAATACTGTTATACATACCCCCTGTATACATTAGTTCGGAATACGAAGTTCGAGAGGCGCTGATTACAGACCGTCACCCCTTGTATAAAAATATTATGGACAGAGTTCTGCGCTGCGCGACAATTTGTTTTTGATTATGACTGACATTGGCTTTAGCAAAATAGATAAAAATATGTAATTTCATTTTACATTTTTCGTTTGTGGATGCAATTTTTCGACTTTTTACCTTAATTTTTATGGTGTGTTTTGCTAAATTATGACCAATCGGTATTTTGCGCGTTTTGATGGGGGCGATCCATCGCTTAAGAAATTGAAAAGAAAACAATGTTGTGTTGGTGGGTGCGAAGACTATGTTAGCAAGCGCCATTGCCTTCCCAAACGAAACCCCAAGCTATTTGACGAGTGGCTAAAAATACTTCGGCCTAAAAACTGGCTAACTTTGACGAAAGACGAAATTTACGTTAAATATACAGTGTGTGATTTGAACCAGGACAGAGTTTAAAATGTTTAGTTTTAAATTTTAATATTTAGAAAACAAGCGCGGATCTAGGTCAAAATCAAGGGGGGGAAGGGTTATAATCGACGATATTTATTTATTAACATTTTTTCAAGGGGGTGGCGGTAATTTTCCTGTTTTTACTTAAATTATTAAAAAAAGTGTATATTTTTTATTCTAGGGGAATAATTACCACGTTACCCCACCTCATATCCGCACTTGGAAAAATATAGTTTATTTCACTATATTTATATACAGGGTCCGGCATAATGATCTCCCACATTAAAAACGCCATTGTAAATGCTATTTTACTGAAACTCTATTCTATACCATTGGTTTTTATTAAGTTTTGAAATTTACAGAGTCCCTGTGGCGGCCATTTTTTTCGATACACATTCAAAGCTGATTTCTGAAAGTTTCACTCGTACAGTAACTTAAAAGCGATATACTTTACTTTAATTTAAAAAGCTTACGTAACATTTTTTTTGACACCCAAATATAATATAATAATGTTTAATATAAATACATTTTTACATCACATAGCTAAAAGGATCAGGCACACCTCTAATGGGATTTCTGTAATCAGTCAAACTTCATGAAGTTTTGGTATGTTGTATGGCCCAACTCAAATTAATGACCAGTTTTTGAAATACAGGGTGTTGAAAGTGATAATGTCCAAGAAGCATAATGGCTCTTTAGACGGCTTTTCCAAACATATGCGCAATGCGACTATTACACGTATTTACGATTTATTTATTATTTTTAATCTGTACCTTTAAAACATTCTCTACAGGGTGTTTAAGTAAATATTATTCGAAAGTGATGAGGAATGAGAAACAAGCGTTAGTGTGTTTTAGATTGAACCTTTCGTATCAAAAGTTTTATAGGGCCAACTTAAATTAATGTTTAGTTTATAAAATACAGGGTGTTAAAAGTAATAATGTCCAAGAAGAATTATCTTTGGACGGATTTTCCAAACACTTATGCAATTTTACTATTTCATATATTTACGATTTATTTATTATTTTTAATCTGTGCAAAATTTTTACTGAGAAACAAGAATTATAGCTTTTTACAGGGCACGGTACAGATGTACAAAACGCTTAAATATTTTTTAATATTATTTAAAAAATTATATATGCCGAAATACCCTGTATTAAATACTTAATAAGTCAAGAACCATTAAAAAACTAATAACCACTCTCTCTATATGTAATAATAACATTTCGTATATGTTTGGAAACTTACTCTGTATTTCAAAAACTCGAAATTAATTTACGTGGGCCCATCATAAGAACATCTGATCATCAAGTTTCAGTCTACAACATACTAAAGCTTGTTTGAAACTCGTAGACAATGATTGTGTAGAAATAAAATTTCGGACTTCCATTGTCTTTATTTATTTTAAAACAAATAAAAGACAATGGAAGTCCGAAATTTTATTTATACTAAAGCTTGTTTATCAATAAAAGCTTCGAGTAATATTTACTTAAACAACCTGTATATAATGTTTTAAAGGTACAGATAAAAATAATGAATAAATCGTAAATGTGTGTA
Source organism: Aspidapion aeneum (assembly GCA_963576565.1). Taxonomy (NCBI): domain Eukaryota; kingdom Metazoa; phylum Arthropoda; class Insecta; order Coleoptera; family Brentidae; genus Aspidapion; species Aspidapion aeneum. Next base: position 39,396,941 of record OY755047.1, on the reverse strand, counting down.
ATAGTAACATTGCGTATATATTTGCAAAACACTTCTAAAAAGCTATAATGCTTCTTGGACATTATTACTTTCAACAACCCGCATTTTAAAAACTGGTAATTAATTTAGGTTGGGCCCATAAGAACTTTTGATACAAAAGGTTCAACCTAAAACACACTAACGCTTGTTTCTCATTAACACTTTCGAATAATATTTACTTAAACACCCGATACGGTTTTAAAGGTATAGATTAAAAAAAATTATTAAATCGTAAATACATGAAATAGTAACATTGCGCATATGTTTGGAAAAGCCGTCTAAAGACCCATTATGCTTCTTGGACATTATCACTTTCAACACCCTGTATTTCAAAAACTGGTCATTAATTTGAGTTGGGCCCCTGAGAACTTTTGATAAGAAAGGTTCAGTCTACGGCTCTGCTACAGAATAGCGCCCTACAAAATAGCGCTGCTTCAAAATAGTGCTGCCACAAAATAGCGCTGCTACAAAATAGCGCTGCTACAAAATGGCGCTTACAAAATAGCGTGCATCAAAATAGCGCCTTACAAAATAGCGCTGCTACAGAATAGCGCCTTACAAAATAGCGCTGCTACAAAATAGCGCGCATCAAAATAGCGCTGCTACAAAATAGCGCGCATCAAAAACGCGCTCAAAAAGCATCATTAAAAACAGCAACTGTTTGACTAAGGGATTTCTTTCTAACATATTTTTTCAAAAAAAAACTTCCCGGTCTTCTTTCGCGGGATCCTAGCAGGTGTGAAACAAAACTGGACCGAACCGAACTGAACCGAATCGAAGTATCGGTTTAGTTCGGTTTGGTTTCACAACCTCTAGGATGCCGGTTCGGTTCGGTTTGGTTTCACACCCTCTAGGATCCCGGGAAAAAGTCAGGGAAGTTTTTTTTTTGAAAATATATGTTAGAGTGAGGTTACCGGGAGAATAGCGCGCATCAAAAACGCACTCAAAAATCATCATCAGGAATCTCTTTCTAACAAATTTTTTCAAAAAAAAACTTCCCTGACTTCTTTCGCAGGATCCTAGCGGGTGTCAAACAAAACTGAACCAAACCGAACTGAACCGAATCTAAGTATCGGTTTAGTTCGGTTTGGTTTCACAACCTCTAGGATGCCGGTTCGGTTCGGTTTGGTTTCACACCCTCTAGGATCACGGGAAAAAGTCAGGGAAGTTTTTTTTTAAATATATGTTAGGATGAGGTTACCGGGAGTGGTATGTTATAAGACGCTAATTTGAAGCAGCGCAATTTTGATGCGCGCTATTTTGTAGCAGCGCTATTTTGAAATGCGCTATTTTGATACGCGCTATTTCGTAGCAGCGCTATTTTGTAGCAGCGCTATTTTGAGGCAGCGCCATTTTGATGCACGCGATTTTGTAGCAACGCTATTTTGTAAGGCGCTATTTTGTAGCAGCGCTATTTTGATGCGCGCTATTTTGTAGCAGCGCTATTTTGTTGGCGCTATTTTGATGCACTCTATTTTGCAGCAGCGCTATTTTGTAGCAGCGCTATTTTGTGGCAGCGCCATATTGAAGCAGCGCTATTTTGTAAGGCGCTATTCTGTAGCAGAGCCTCAGTCTACAACAAACCAAAATTTCGTGAAGTTTGACGGAGTACGGAAATCCCATAATAGGTGTGCCTGATCCTTTACCAAATCCATTAGTTTATATTTTTCATTAAAAAACAATTAAAAAAGGTTTCGTTGATAGAAAAATAACCTATAATTGCATTATATTATGTGTAAAGCATTGTAATTATTAAGTTAATGTATTCTATGCACTAATAAAAAGGAATTTACTGCAGAATATTCGTCAAAGAGCCTTTTTTTACTTGAAAATTATCCTCTCAAGGAAATTTATATACCTAAATCAATGGAAAACAAACTTCTAAACCTTAGATTTAATTAAAAAAACTCAACTTTCCTTTTTATTGTTGCTAGTAGCCATTAATAAAAAATTATTTGATTGAGCATCCTTACTAATTGGTGTTTATACAGTGTTTTTAGGCACATTGAGCGTTGACACAAAATAACTCATTCTTATCAGCGTGCAAAGTTTAAATTTAACATTAATTGACGAGTAGAATGGATTTTTTGGTGTTAAAATTTGATAAAAACTTTTCAAAGCACTATATTATAAGATGTAGCTTGATTGGAGAAGGATTGCATTGATGGTTATGAGCATCCGGTATACAATAAATTGAAAAGCCACCCTGAAGCTTAGAGACAATCTGCGCAAGCGTTATATTGTTTCAAATCCCCCTCCCCTGTAAATGTTTAGTACGGAATACAAAGTTAGAGAGGCGCTGGTTTTTCCACGGCCCCCGGTATACTGCGCCAATTGAGTAATAAAACTCCCACCTATGGTCGTATTACTGGCATTATTTTTGTGCGTGTAGCATGGTTGTTTTAATTTACGCCCTTTACAATACATTTAATTTTTTGATAAAATTTGAATTTTTAACCACGACGCAAATGCAAAAATGAGGAGTTTGAGCTCTGGGTCTGTGTATGTATTATATTAGGCAGATGGCGCAGCATTTGATTTTTAGACAGGATTTCTCTTACTAGAACCCCAAGATGGGATACTAAATGGAAATAAAATATTTTTTTGCTTACCTGTCAATTTTTTTCCGCTATTAATTTGTGCAAATGCAAAAAAAAGGATTCATCCTTAGATAAACAATGAAAATGGACCTAAACGGGTTTGTGGTTTAATTTTGCATATTTTACAAGAACATTTTTATTGAGACTAAGCAAAACCAACAAGCTATAACCCTGGGGGGGGGTCACCAGCACCGTAAAATTTGTAGAGCGTCCAACAGGACTTGGCTCCTGTAGGGTGCTGTCGAGTCCTGTGTCAAGTCATGGCTTAGCCACAATTATAATGATGATGATTTATATGTAAGTGGGCCTTGGAGCCTTTCCACTGCGACCACACTGCTCAGCCACAATTATAATACAAGAAGCTTAAAACTTAATGTTCCTGCACATAGATTATTACTGACAGAAAGTAGTCCTGACTATGCGTGTGTAAAATTTTAAAATAAATTTCCTGCAGACATACAGAAGGAAAAAAGTTTCAAAAAAATATTATTTTTCTTACATTCTTCAAATAGAGCGCTACACTATAACAGAGTTTCGGAAGCATTTGCCTCCTCGTGTACTTTTTTAAGACTAATTGTACTTTTAGATTGGCTGCAACCTCCATGAATTTTTGTATAACTTTTTTATTTTTAATGACTTATCTCACATTTTTTTGGACTTTATTGACTTTTTTATTCATTTCTTTGGAGACCTAACTATAATCTTTTTTTTTTAAATTATGTGTATAACTAACGGTAGACAACTAAAAAAATTATCTGATTATTATGTTTTTATTTTTTAATTAATTTTAATTTGTAATGTAGTTTTTTTAGCTACCTAGATTTAGTTTTTAATACTATTTGCTCAATTATGTAAACAATTTATGCAAATAAAGCTCTACCCTACTCTTGAAATTTGAGTCATTTCATGGCGGAATTCGAGTGGCTATGGGTAAGTGTCTTTAACAAAAATGGAATTAGAAACCCCAAACAAACTAGTAATAGTAGGTATGTTTTTTAATGATTTGTGGGTAAACATTTGGGCGCAACATTCCGAGTTTTTTTTACCGACACAAAATTATGGCACTGTTGTTGTATTGACACGAGCCGCCGCCGACAAAGTGCTCTCTCTTTTCTCTCTTTGCCTTGTATCAACGCGTGCGCCAATTATTTTTACCCTTAGTCTTAGCAGGGATATTACGCAGGAACTTGATCCTTTATACTGTTTCGCACGAAAAAATATGCACGAAAAAAGGACAAAACCGGAAAATTTTCTTCGTTAAACAACCTCATGCTACGTCGAATAAAAGTATTCTAGGGGTTGTAAAAGAAATTAAAATCAACCCTCTATCAAACGGTTACATTCCGAAACCAGTAACACACTTCGAAATTTCTATTTATCGCAGTCCAACTGGCACATATATGTCGTATTTAGTGCTTATAACCCGTGACCTTAACATGAACGTCAAGGTCGTCCGGTAGCATAAAAGCATGTAGATTTGTTTGATGATGTATATTTTTTTTAGACCTTAAGCCGGGATCAAACGACTCATGTACTTGTCGAATAATTGTTACTTGCGTATACTTGCCATGTCGTGTGAGTGGGTTACTTTTCCAATTATTTGTCACTCGTTGGTTTTGCCTTTGTGGTCGGTAAAAATGGGCCGAGTCAAAGGGCTCACGATTATTCATACACTTGCCAAGTAAATACATACAGGGTGATTTTTTATAATTGCAAGATCGCTATAACTCGGTTATTATTGGGTGTAGAAAGTTCAAGCAAAAACTATTCGGTTTGGTAAATTATGGCCACTTTAGGCCCACCATTAGTATTTTTTTATAGGTTATAATATACAGGGGGCGACAATCAGATCAATTTTTTTAAGGGAACATCCTATATATTTTTGTATTTTTATGTTCCGTAAAAAATTAGCTTTACAGATATATAACACTATGGCCCTATCTTTGTTAGTTTTCGAGATATTGACGATTGAAATTCCGAAAATTAGCTAATTTTAAATACGGTACGGAGTATTTCCTGTGACAAGTCACAAACAATATTAAGATGTGTGGATACCTAATGACATTGTCAGTGACAAATTTTAAATATTTATCAACAATGTTGCTTTATTCCAATGCAGAAAAGCAAGAGACACTTTTATTATATGCGAAAAATAATAAAAATGCCACTGCTACTGCGAGAGAATATCGAGAACTGTATCCAGCCCGACAATGTCCTAATATATCCACAATTCTTAGGATATATAGAAAATTTCGTGAAACATCGTCTGTGGAACGAAAAAAACGAGTTTTTCGTCCAAACGAAGAGGGTAATTTAAATATTTTACTACATTTTCAAGAAAGCCCACAAATTTCTATAAGAAAAGTATCTTCCGCATTAGTGAAAAAAGGACAGGAATGCTTGACGTCTTTTACCAAAGTAAGAAGTGTCCTAAGAACAAATTCTTATTGGGCATATAAACAACAAGAACTTCAAGGCCTAACACCCGATCAGAAAAGAAAAAGGGTAGAGTTTTGTCACTTTATGCATGAAAGACTAAACGCAGAACCCCGTTTTTAAATCACATTTTGTGGTCTAATGAGTCGACGTTTACAACTTGTGGTCTACCAAATAGACAGAATAGCAGACTATGGTCCACGACTAACCCTAATTTTGTAAAAGAAATTAAAAGACAGGGAAGACAATCCGTGAATGTCTGGTGTGGCATACTGAACGACCGTGTTGTTGGGCCATTTTTTTTTGAGCACTCTTTAACGGGACAAATTTATTTAAATTTTTTACAAAATTACTTTGAAAATTTTTTGGATGACTTGCCACTAAATCAAAGAAGAAGATTGATTTTTCAGCAGGATGGGGCTCCTCCTCATAATGTTCATGAGGTTCGAGAATTCTTAAATAATAATTTTAATGAATGGGTTGGGAAAAACGGCACAATACGCTGGCCACCCAACAGTTTTGATTTAACTCCTTTAGACATTTCTTTATGGGGTCACCTTAAAGATAAAGTTTACAGATTAGAAGCGAGGAATACTCGAGAGCTCAGAGAATTAATATCACTGTCTGTCAATGAGCTTAATGAAAATGTTCTAATTTAATAACCAGAACAATAAATTATTTAAGAGACCGGTTTCAAAAATGTATTGAAGACAATGGTGATAGGTTTGAACATTTGTTACGTTAATTTTTATTTATTTATGGATTTAAAACAATTAAAACATTAAAAAAATTGTCGTCTTTTGATTTTAAATTTCTATGAAAATTGACAAAGATGCTTATTTATATTTATCAAACTGTCAGTCAATATTGTTTCAGTTTGTTATTTACAGTCTATACGTTAAATACTCCGCACCGTATACCTATTTAAAATTTGCTCATTTTCGGAATTTCAATGTCAATATCACGAAAACTAACAAAGATAGAGCCATAGTGTTACATATATCTGTAAAGCTAATTTTTTGCGGAACTTAAAAATACAAAAATATATAGGGTGTTCCCTTTAAAAACATTGATCTGATTGTCGTCCCCTGTATATTATAACCTATAAAAAATACTAATGATGGGTCTAAAGTGGCCATAATTTACCAAACCGAACAGTTTTTGTTTGAACTTTCTACTCCCAATAATAACCGAGTTATAGCGATCTTGCAATTATAAAAAATCACCCTGTACATTCTTGTACATTGTACATGTCGTGTAAGCGCCCTGCTTGCTATCGCAATTCGCAAAGCTCGCATACTTGCCAAGTACGCAAGTAATTGTGTATTTGCCAAGTTCACGAGTCGTTTGAACCCGGCGTCAGAGCATAAATACAGATCATCGCGATGCTTGAAGCCAGGACCCCCTTTAATTCTTAATGTTCCTTTTTCAGGTAAACAGGATTTCAGTAACTGCGCATGCGACAGTTTTGGTGGTTTTGGAACATACTCCGTTACGTCACTACATTATTTGACATTTATTTTCCAAAATTTAAGGTTATGTCTATTTTTTTTTCTAAAAACTAGTTGAATAAGTGAAAATTTATCAAATTGCGGATTAAATTTGTGGTTTCTCTAAAATTAATTGTGTAGATTTATTGTGGACACCATGAAGAGTGTTTATTGGCATCTATAAACCTAACTTTATTACCAAATTATAAAGAAAAATACAAGTACTTGCCTACGGAATGGCCCTCCCTTACTTCTCCTGGACATTTTTGTACAAAGCGCACATGTTTTACGTGAATTATTTCCCATTTTGCACAGAGAAAAAAACAGAATTTTACACAACAAACGCAAAATACCGCAAAATGTAAATAAACAACAAATATGGCGTCCATCTACACGGTAGCTGTATGTCTACGTGCAAAAAAATTAATGCAAATGTGAATTAAAATTTGCCATTGTTTCGAAAGCAAGCTATAATTGCTTGACTTTTCGATTTTTTTAATCAGTACTTATGCTCTGGGGTATTTCGTTTTATAAGTTAGTTCCACACACAGTTGGCCGCAGCATCTGTAAATATACACCTTCCACCTCCAGCACTTCCACCTCGAACATTGAGGGGTTTAATTGTAGCTTACTTACTATAGAATAAACTTTCACCAGTGTATCTGCATAAATGAACTGACTACTGCTTTCGGTGAGGTAGTGTTCATCTGAGTTGATCTAAGAAGTCTCAAATGCATTTTGACGTAAACGTGCAATTGCTGGACACTCGCACAGTGCTACACAATTTCGAAATTATATGGCATTTAGCCACGGAACTGTAACATATGTTACAGTTCCGTGCATTTAGCACAAACAAGCTAGGTTATTACAAAATTTATTACCTACTACTATTATTATTATTATTAGATTTTGAATCTAGTTACTTGATGATTTTCTTTGTTTTATTAGAAGAGAGAAAGCAATGATGTGAAATTGCATTTGAAATTTTCTTTAAAGTGATTGTTGCTCCGTGTGCCGATATCGAAATAAAATAAAATAGGGGTTAGTGTACTGTACACTGTTCCAAAATTCCCTTAACTGCAAGGGTGTTTAAAGATCACTTCTAATCCCGTGTATGGAAACTATTACTTTTTTATCCTTAAATATGTACAGAGCGTTATGTCATTGGATTTTAAGAATATTATTTAAGAAAATTCATCATAATGAATTTTCAACCACAAGGCAAATGCAAAAAAGAGGAGTTTAAACACTGGGTCTGATTATGTATTGTATGAGGTAGATGGCACAAATTGTAAAAGCACGCGGTTTTTAGATAGGATTTTTCTTACTAGAACACCAAGATGAAATACTAAATGGCCACAAAAGTTTTTTTTGCTCACCTGCAAATTTTTTTAAATAATAATTAGTGAAAATACACAAAGAAGGATTTATCCTTGGATAAACAATGAAATGAAAATGGACCTACACGGGTCTGTGGTTTAATTTTGCATATTTTACAAGAAAAATCACATTTTTATTGGGACTAACCAAAACCAACAACAGTAAAGCTGGGGGAGGGGGTTCATCGGCACCGTAAAATTTGTAGAGCATCCAACAGGACTTGGTTCCTGTGGCGTCCTGTCGAGTCCTGTTTCAAGTCATGGTTATCACCTTAAGTTTTCAAAATTCCCCTACAAAAACTTTTTACACTAAAAAAAAATTCTTACATCGAAAAAAGTTGACAACCAAAAAAAGGTTCATTGTCCCCCAAAAAGTTGAAGAACAAAAAAAAACTCGCTTAAAATAACTTGAGTCCTGTTGGGTCCTATTGTATCATGTTGGGTCCTGCGTGTCCTGTTGGGTCCTGCGTGTCTTGTTAGGTCCTTACACGTGTACTGTGCGTCATTTTAGATCCTGTCGTGCCCTGTTGAGTTTGAGTCCTGTTTGCATCCTATCGGGTCCTGTTGTAAAATTGGTACAGTATTGTTTTGATCCGATGACCCCTCGAATAAACAAAACCAAAAACATTCAACTAAAGGTAGACCCCGTATAGAAATCCTAAACTTCATCAGACACAAAAAGTATTATACTGGGGATTTTTTTCAAATTCGCAACAATGTTGCCAGTACTTTTATAACTTGTAATTTTGATGTAGGTACATAAGTAAAATGGTAACTAATAAAAATCAAAAGAATATTTTGTTTTTGAATTCGGCTTACGTTTTGGATTGCTATACATGTACCTGTAATAGAATATGTTTACCATCCTATGTGAGAAAAGGATTGTTTTCATTGATTTTTTTTTGAGATCTTATCATTAATAATGTTTTTCTATACAATTTAATTCTAGGTTGTAAGTATAACCTCTAGATATGTATGTATGCATGTCTGTCTGTGTGCATATATGCACATATGTATATAAATGTTTGAAAAAAAGTTTTTTTTAAGTTAGAATATGTTATCCAATAATCAATCGGTAAATTTTTGTTTATATAGGTACCTAAACTTAACAAAAATCATAAAACATTTGCTTTTCAGTCCCTGTTTTTATAGATCTATGTGGCGGTTTAAATCCTTATCTATTTTGAATTAAAAGGAAAGTATAAATTAGAAATAATCAGCTAAAGTTGGTTTTTTTCGAAGATTGTTAATTGTCGATTTTTATAGAACGTACAACGATTAGCACAAAATTTCAATTTTTGTGCAGTCAACCAACTTGAGCTTGTTTTTTACAGGAACACAAAATAACTAGCGGCGATATCCTGTAATGCAAACCATTTTTTTTAACTGCACATGCGCACCTCTCTCTATATGATCACATAAAATTATCTTCCTCTTACTAACTTCACATATGCTCGACCACAGCTGAGAGGGAGATATTTTATGTGAGAAGAAAAAGTACGGTAGCGAATGCGCAGTTTAAAATATTCATTTGGTTTTCGGTTTTCTGAAAAAAGCGGGACTCCATTTAAGTGTGAAAAATGTTCAACTGAAAGTAAGTTTAATTAAATTTCTTTGGTGTGAGGTTAGAGTTCATAAATAGTTTATTAGTTTTGTATTCCTAGGTGGTATTTAAAAACTTATTAAAACCAGATGACTAAACTGCACTTTTAACTATTAATTATTGTTCTCACTACAAATGTTTTCGGTATAAAAATAACTCTTGCTTTTAGTCCAAATAAATTTAAGTTAAATGTTTTGATCACGAAAGTTAAAAAAAAACCTTTTCTTTATATAATATATGTATATGTATATATATATATATATATAGCTATATATATATATATATATATATATAGCTTAAAAAAATTAGTCTATAAAACTCCCCTGGGCAACTCTGGAAAACTCAAAAAACTTTTTGATTTGATTTTACGCGAAAATGGAACGTCGCAGAGAAAACCTTTGTTGACAAAAAAAAAATTGTGTGTGCTTAAGACCACATGGCAGAAGTGTAAACTTTAACAAGGCGAAATTGATAATACTGGCCTTCATCTGCATCATCATATTGCTCGCTGAATGTTCCTCTCAGAGTTAGTCGACTCGAGCCGACTTCACCCGAATGAGCGTTACATAGCCGAGTCTGACGGCTCAGTTCAATTCAGTACCCACAAAAACTACTAAACGCGCCTAAAGAAGTTTACACTTCAAAAATTCCTTTACAATTTTTCTTAAAGGTTATAGCTCTAGACTTACATGTATTGAAGATAGAGGGCACCAAAATTGACAAAAATCAGTTTTTTGCATTTTACACAAAAACGGTAAGTCGTAGAGAAGAATTTGATTTTAGAGAAATATTACCCATACGAGTCTTTACAATCAATCTCCATAGTCTATAGGTCTACAACAACATGTTTAGAAGGTAGATGGCAGCTAAGTTGTCAAAAATTGTGTTTTTTTTAGTCGTAAAATTATTATTTTATTTTATGCAAAAACGGTAGGTCCTAGAAAAACACACTATAGACAAGAAATCTCCAGGACGCCATTCTCTACAATTCACCTATGTGAGTCACAGCTCTATGACTGATGGTTTTTGCGTAAAACTCAAAAAAGTATATTTCGGCACCCTCTGTCTTCAACACATGTGGTTGTAGAGCTGTAAATTGTCATTGTCGCATTGTAGAGAATTGCATAAATTGCAAAAAACATAATTTTTTGAAATTTTCTTCTAAACGTGTGGTTGTAGACCTATAGACTATGGAGACCGTTTGTAGGGAATCCTATGGGTAATATTTCTCATACATTAAATTTTGCCCTACGACTTATCGTTCTCGCGTAAAATGCAAAAAACTGATTTTTGTTCGCTATTTTTCAGAAAAAAAAATTAATTGCGGCAACCATGTAGACCAAACGTCACCCTTGCATCATTTATCGTTGCCTTTGAAAGGTTATCCGAATAAACGTGCGTTTTCGTTGTTTTTTTGCAATATTTATCACAAAATAAAGATTTTTTTTTATTAAATAACTGCGCTGTGTGACAAAAGTGACGAGAAGTAGCTGGATTTATCATTTCACCGGTCAGTTTGAATCTCTTCCAGAAACCGTCATATTGTTTACGATTTGGTAAGACAGTGGTGTCGTTTATAACTTTTTTTTACAAAATATTAGTGATTTATTTTACAAAGAAGTTTTAAGAAACATTATTTATTGTTGCAAATTCCCTTATTTTCCCACCTCTAGTGTTTGGGTTTTTTTGGATTATGTAAACAACCATTTTCACTCTGTGATGTTATGTTATGTCATGCTACTGTACAGTTATTAAACATTTTAAAAATATTCAAATTTATGAGTTTACTAGGTTCCCCACTGATCCAAACAAGAGAGAGCTTTGGAGGGAGATTATTGGCCTTCATAAGGAAAAAATTCTGTCAAAATGGGCATGTCTTTGTTGTGACCACTTTGATCCTCAGTATGTTCGTTTAGCACCTAGTAGGCACTATCTTGTACCAAATGCCTTGCCCAAGGTCAGGTGTTAAAGACTAGTTCAAATTAAGAAAACTACTTACTACTAGTGGTTAGTAGTTGAATATTCAACTATCTCTTTTTATTATAAAGTATACATAATATATTATCACTGGTTGTTTTTGATGTTCGATCATCATGTAATGATGTAAAAAAGTAGTTAGAATTAACAAATATAACTATAAGAAGAAAAAAAGGTAGTACCTACTTTTACACAGAAATAAATTGGTAAAATTTTTTTTTTAAGTCACAAGCTTTTATAAAATGCACTAAAAATTAAAAAATAATTTTCTAACATTCTAATATTATCATAATAATAAATGCGATGGCCGATTGATGGAAATTTTGACGATGTTAGCACGATAAGATATCCGTATCAGTTAAATATCACTATTTGCAAGAATCAATCTAGTAGAAAAATGCAGAGGTACCAAACCCACCCAACCCGACCCAAGATACCCAAGCATTTCTTTGACATAGGTATGGCAATGGCATAGCATTGCGGCACATCAAACATATCTTTGATGACCTGCTATGTTGAATATTCTTTAAGTGTTTAGATCACAAATTCAGATTAACTTATGCTTTGATTGGCGGCCATCGCTTTTATTATTATGATAATATTAGAATGTTAGAAAATTATGTTTTAATTTTTAGTGAATTTAATAAAAGCTTGTGACTTAAAAAAAAAATTTACCAATTTATTTTCTGCTTTTTAGTCTCAGCTATCTACTCTATTAAATGAAAATATTTGTTCAATAACAGAACAAAATAGTTTATTCTAAATTCGTGAGTTGTTTGGAACCTCATTTTTCTATTGGGGGAAAGAGAGGGTTGGGGTAGAGGTAGAAATATAGTTTTTGTTTGGGCTGTATTGCCATCGGACCTTTATGCATATACCAAATTTTATAAAAGTTATTTGAAGTGAAGTGTGTCAAAAACGCATTTTTTATGGAAGGGGGTGGGGGTAGGGTGGGAGGACAATTTTTCATTATTGTTGTATTGTCATCGGACCACTATATGTATACCAAATTTCATCCAAATCGGATAATGGGAAGTGTGTCAAAAACTCATTTTTCTATGAAAGGGAGTGGAGGTAGGGGTGGGAGGATATTTTTTTAATGTTGTATTGTCATGGGACCACTATGTGTGTACCAAATTTCATCCAAATCGGATAATGGGAAGTGTGTCAAAAACGCTTCACAAGATTTGATAGATAGTTAGATAGTTAGATAGTTAGATAGTTAAATAGTTAGATAGTTAGATAGTTAGATAGTTAGATAGTTAGATAGTTAGATAGTTAGATAGTTAGATAGTTAGATAGTTAGATAGTTAGATAGTTAGATAGTTAGATAGTTAGATAGTTAGATAGTTAGATAGTTAGATAGTTAGATAGTTAGATAGTTAGATAGTTAGACAGAACATCTGAAGCTAAATAAAAGCTTGTAAAAAAAGAGTTTTAACTTTCTATTCACTTACTTACTGCATAGTCCCTGGTGATTAATTAAAAGAGAGCCTTGAGTCAAATGGATTAAAATATTGTTCTTAATTCTTATATTTGCCAAATTTAATAATGTTTGTATATACAGGGTGTCCCATAACTTAGGGGCCATAGGCCAACAAGTGATAGAGGAGGTCATGTCAGATCAAAAACTTGTTGTTTTTTTAACTTTTGTGATAATAACTTTTAAAAAAAACGCAGTAAAAATATGAAATTGCGTAGTCTTGTATTAAAACAAAAGCAGTAAATTGAAATTAATTTAAAAAAATTAATGTAAAAAAAGTTAGTCAGTCAATTTTTTAGAAAATACAATTTTTTTGGTATGAACTTTTATGAATGCCATATTAAATGCAATGTTTTTTAAATATTTTTTGTTAATAAAAACAAGTCTCTAGCAAGACATAATAATGAAATATTATTGATATTTTTTAAAAAAGAAAGCAACAATTAATTAAAAAAAAAATATAATTTTTTATACATTTTCGAGGTTATTTTGACAGCCCGTACCTCCTCCACTTGTAATATTATCAAAAAAGGAGTACCACATTTTTTAATCACAATTAGCTGAGTACTGAGCTGGCTGTGACAGATTTTTTTTTGTATAACCCGCTTTCACCCACTCCTCTTTAAAAATCCTATATCTTAAAAACAGATGCATGTTGACCCCATGTTATATAAACTTTTTTCTTGGAAATAACCTCCTCTATCACCTGCTGCACTATGGCGCCTAAGTTATGGGACACCCTGTATAATAATCACTTAATTATAAATAATATTTTTTCATTTTTATTTTATTTGGTAAATAAAAATTACATAAATTTTTTTATGGAAATCAAAAGTATTTTGTTGATAAAACTGAATAAGTCATATTTTTTAACATTTGCAAATGTAAAAAACACAGACTCATACCAAATATTTTCTAAAAAAACTAATGTCTAGAGTTTAATAAACTAATGCATGGATTTTGGTAAAATAAACCAATGAGTGCTTTTTATTTCGAGGCAAGAGTTTTGCTGATAAAATATAACAAAAAATCTATATAATAAGTATAGGCTGTCCATTTTTATCATTTGGGTGGTTTCGGGAACTTCTAGAGAAGATTGAAGAAAAAACGACTACACCTTAGTGTGCTTTAATTTGAAGAGAATAGTGATGGTAAACATCGCATATCAATATTATAAACATAGAAACCGAAAACACCCAAAAGTGTCGAAAATGCACCCTGTACACTAAGGGATGAAATAGACTCTTTAAATCCTGATGCAAAAATTTTGATAAATATCTCAAGGTCTGAGTATATAATTCAGAGTTTTTAACATTTTTTAACAGAACAAATCTACTTACTGTAAAAAATTTACTAAGAGCAATGTATTACCAAGGTGAAAGAGTAAAAAGCTAAAAAAACACCTTTGACAATTTGAAATAAAAAGAAACACTTTTACCTGTGTTTTAAATTTTAGGGATTAAAGTAACACTTTTCTATATCCAGAAAAAAATAATATAAAGTAGATTTCTTATCTTTAGGGAAAAATAATAAAAATCAAAACTACGGATATTACCAGCTGTAAATAAGTTATTGATTTCTAATATTATAAATCGATAAAAAAATTAATTCTGTAAAAAGAGTCATTTAAATAGAATGGCTGTCAAAGCTGTTCCGGTAATATTTTACACTTATTTAAATTTTATAATTTTGGGTGCAAACATTTTATAGGAAAATGTCTATAATATATTTATGAAAATCTGCACGCCCATGGTTTTTCATCGATTTCTCTTTTATACCTCTTACAGTGTTGCCTGCGAGGATTCAGCGAAATTTTCTGAGATTTCATGCATGATGAATGAATTTGCGTATTAAATAATGGGGATGCGTCTTCTAGGGTTCCTTGAATTTCTTTGAACAAAACCAACTAAATCTTCCAAGAGCTTACAAAAACTAAGTGGAACTAACAAAAACCAATCGGAAAACAAATTTTTTGGCACCATCCGATACTACGGCAAACCCAAGCAAACCGAACTAACCGAAGCTAATTAAAACCAATCTAAACAGACTGCAAATAAAAGAAAATCTAGTGGCACGGCAAGTTCGCTCACACGGCTATACGACCTTTTTTCTTACACATTTTTTTAGTTTTACTCTAATATAAAAAGTTTTAGACAAGCAAGAATCCCAAACAATCTTTAATTAAAACAATAACACTCGGTATAGTTTTCTACGGGGTGACTCAATACCACCCCCTCTTAAATTACCACACGGCAGCAATATATCACTGCATAACTTTACATAAATGGACATTAGGGGGTGCGTTATGACGTCGGACGCCCCCTCCTTTTATAAGCGATTGCTTTTTTCATTGTGCCAATGAGCGAACGTATGATCCCTGAGGGCCTCGCGCTGTGATTACATTAAGCATATGTGGCGTTTCCCGAGCACAGCTATGCAATGAGAATAGATGACTACGTTATCAGTCGCATTTGCGAAAATGCAAAAAGCACAGGATAGCAATAGAATTATATTAAGAAAAACGATGACAATATTAGAATTAATCATATTGAAGTTGTATTTTCACCAAAGAACAACTCTTCCAATACATTTTAAATCATACCATATGATCTTCCTTAATATTGTCTTTAAAACTCTTGCCTTTAAAAAAAAGATAGCTATTTTAAGAAATTAAAACGTTTTTCCACGAGATTTCCACTTTCTGTTGTAGTAAAATCATCACAGAAATTTAATTCCGGTACATACTGTACAAAATTTCAAATGGATTCTTTAACCACATCAACAAAACTCTTTCTCTGTCTAAGTGCCATCTCTGCGTCGAAGGTTGGCAATCATCATGGCAATTCTTATCTTGGATGCAGCCGCTCTAAAAAGCTCTATCGAGAAACATCCAAACCAGTCTCTCAAATTTCTCAGCCAGGGTATTCTTCTTCTTACTACACTTCCTTGGATTTTGCCCTGCATAATTAGTTGAAGTAGGGCATATCTTGTTCCTCGGGTCAAATGGCGAAGATATTGAAGTTTTCTGCTTTTAATTATTAGCAGTAATTCTCTTTCGATGTTTAGTCGCTCAAGTATTTCTAAGTTAGTTATTCGATCGACCCAAGATACCTATAGTATTCTTCTGTACACCCACATCTCAAAAGCCTTCTGATTACCTTTGTGTTTAATGTCCATGCCTTGACGTCATAGAGGAGAGTGGTGAAGACATCTAACCAGTCTAAGTGTAAGATTCAAGCAAAGACCTCTGTTGTATAAAACTTTTTTCATGTTATTGAAATTTGACCTTGCTTTTTCTATGCGCACTTTTATTTCTCTGGTGTAATCGTTATTACAGGTGATTGTAGTTCCAAGATAAGTATACTTTTCCACTCGTTGACTTGTTTCCTTTGACATTTAGCTGTTCATTGTTATTCTGGACCATTTTTGTTATTTTCATGAACTTAGTTTTCTTTGCGTTGAGTGTGAGTCCATACTCTTCGCTGTAACGAACGAGTTTGTCCATAATTCTTTAGTCTTTCAAGGTTTTTCGCTAAAATTAAATTAAAGAACAACTATAGGAAATCCATTTAGTTTTATATCTGCACTGTCATTTTCTATAACTTTTTTCAGCATTTCTTCAGAGTAATTAGTGGCATATTTGTTTTTAATATGAACATATAGAAGTTTGACGGAGTGAGGGCTGGCCAGTAAAGTGTGTTAACTTTTAAAAGATAAGCAGATGAATCTTAACCATAGCGAGAATGTATTTGTAGCAAGGTAGGTCTTGATAAAACAAAGATTTGCTTTTTTCCAAATTAACAAGCAAATAAGCTTAACGGAGTGAGGTCTGGAAAATAGGGTTTGTTACTCAGCAATTAAAAGGTTAGATTAGGTATACACCATACCGAACCAAACCGAATTTGGCCCTGCAGTTAGCGGGGCATATATCAGTGATCGTACGACCGCGTTTAAAGTCCGCCACCCAGGTTTTAAATGAGATAAATAAAGGAGCTGTTTTTCCCAATGTTGTATCTCGCTTAGATTTTATTTTGATCAGTGACAATCTTTTGATATAAAAATATTTTATCACAAGTATATCGATTTTTTATCTTTAAGCTTTGAAAAACTTTATAAACTTTTGAAATTCGGAGGACGTGTATGATTTTATGTACTGAATACAAGTTTCACGCATATACTAAGGACCATCAAATCTACACACACAGACAAGAAACTAATTGTGCCTATTACTAAAGGTCAGGTCGAAACACTTTCATCTAATCCTCCAAGCTACCAAGATCTCCCAATATTAATTTAAAAGATAATTGACAAAATCGATCCTTATTAGGATTTAAGGTATATTTTTTTTATTTATTTTGGCAGTCGAAGATATAAAAATTGGTGAAAATCCTCTTTCTAATACACTTAGATATATGGAAATGAATCATGTATACGAGAAAAATATATTATCCATCTCGTTTAAGAAATTTCCTTTATATAGCGATAATAGTTTTGATGAATGGGGCGCGATATGAAAGTGGTACATTCGGGGTGGAAAAATGCGGTCGTGTTTTGGGGTGTGTCTACCATTGTGGACAATACAAAAGTAATTGCATCGGGACATGATGTTTGAAATCAAGCAAGCGAATCTTAATGAGGTACTCTTTTAACCTTAATAATAGTTAAGAAAGACGAACTAATAAAAATGCTGGAAGAACTGGATACAGCAGCTAAAAATATAGGCTTGAGTATGGTAGTATCTCGATCAGAATAAACCAAGAAAAAATCGAAGAATAGAGGAACCTGGGACAAATTATTAAACCAAAAAAAGAAAACCAAACAGCTGAAATCAAGAGGCGAGTAAGATTGGCCTAAGCAACATTGGGTAAATTAAGCTACATATTAAAAAAATATATATATCTTCAGTACCTTAAAACAAAAGTGTATAACAATGTATCCCTCCTGTACTTACCTATGGGTCTCAGACCTAGACACTTACAAAATCAAACATGGATAAGGAATCAAAAGCCCAAAGATCAATGGAAAGACAAATGTTACATGTAAAGATAACAGATAGAAAAAGGAATGAATGGATAAGAAATGGAAATTTGCCGATCATAATATCAGACAGAAAGACGATTGATGGAACAAATTATGTATTATAAACTGGAGACCTTGGAAAAATAAAAGAAGTAGGGCAAGACCCCAAATGAGATGAGATTCTCTAGCTTACTAAAGATGTTACTAGAATTTAGAGGAATGTGTCTAGTCCTTGCCATAGGCAGTTACACTTTTGTGACATTTTCAACCTCTTTATTTATCATACGCATACTGAGAGAAAAAAAAATCTGAAAAATGGCATGTCGTTTTAAGTTTTTTTTTGTGTGTTTTTTGTCAACCTACAGTCAGCATCTTTTTATCCAGAGACAATGACAGTTTTACCTTTAATGTTATACCAGGGCTATCAAAACGGACGGGCCACGATCCTCCACTTTGTTGACGTCAAATCCGGGGCTGATTTTTTTTTTGATGGTCACGTCACGACACAGCTGATTGTCTTTAAAATATTGAAGTTGAAATGACGGTTCATGAATAATTGATTTTTTTTAAAATAAAGCCGGTTTTGAGATTGTTTTTAGTATATTCTTGCAGAACAATTTTTTTTAAATGTATGGTAATCCTTAATATTTCAGAGCTGCTTCATTAGCTCACACTAAAATTAAATTTAAAACAGAAGCAAATGTGACAAACACAGATGACAAAGTCAAATACATGTCAAATATATCAGTTGGCATGCGGTACATGGCGGGTAATTTGAATTCAAGATAAGGAATGCTAAATTTTGAAGATTTTAACCTTTTAATCATCTTGCATCCTTACAAAAGTATGGTGAAATATGAGGATGGTGTCTGAGAATATTCCACTGAAATTTCGGGGAAATCTGTAGTGCCATTTTAAAAATATCATAAAAAAACGTCTGCCCTCCCATAAGACCCAATGTAAAAGTCAGCCCCCGGAGAACAGCTGATTTTTTTAGGGTCGTGGCCTGTATTTTTTTTGTCGGCCTTGGTTATACCAACATGACATATTAACTTTTTAATATATTTCTGGTTAGGAAATATGTTTATTTTATGTCAAAGTCAAAAAAGTGTTACTGCGTATGGCAAGGACTATACACAAATAACTTTTTCGCAAATACGTCTGTCTGTCTCTCACCAATTTAATAGCTTCTAAATCGCTATAATGATCTTTATTAACAAAAATATTTCAAGGGTTAGTTTTAGCGCCCTAGGTATAAATTATATAACGGAGAGATTTGAGATTTAGTGATATAAATAAGAAAAATAAGACAACAAAAAGATTTTTGCTCAGCCTGAATTTGAACCAGGGACCTTCGGGCTTACTAGGCTGATGCTTTACCAACTGAGTCACCGAGGTACTGGTTTAAAATCCGCCTATACAGAAAATGTTTCGTCATTCCTATTTTTTTTTTGTAGTATAGGTGTTGTGCGCTCTCGTATCTACCGGAAGCACAGAAAAAATGTGTCTGAGAAACAATTAGCTTTTCGTTTGAAATATAAAACTACTATAATCGAAACATTTAAAACGTGGTAAAAACGGACAAATAAAACCCTGGTATCCCCTAGATTAAACAAATGTTTTCATAAAATAATAGTAACACAAAATATTAATGCTGATGGACACGGAATGCGCGTTGATTTTGATCTAAATCGTAAAATGTAATATTAAGTTTTTGATTGCTGGTCAGCGTGGCTTAAAAAACAATGTCTTTTTTTTTCAGAATGTTGATCGGGGTTGCCAACTTTTTAATTTTTTAATACGGGAAGCTCAGGTTTACTTAAAGCAATTATCATCAAGAATACTAATCACTCATTTAAGTTATTCGAAATGATGTCACGGTTACTGTCTTAAGTGACCAGGGGTACGTTCAGATTGAAACGTCGGGCGAGACGTCTTGCCGAGCGAATGACGTCATGGGTAAATCGCCGGACGTTTTGCCTTTGTGAACGGTATGGATGTAATAAACGTAACCTTAAAATATATATATTTTTTAAATTATTGATAAATTTGATCAGATTTAAAAATTTGTTACAGTTTATTTAGTAGAGTTAACATAAACACAAATAAGTGTTTTTTTTTGTTTTGAAAAATGGAAATAGACAGCTTTTTGGAGTACCCGACTTTTAGTGGCTGACAGAATTTTATTAGAGAAATAAAGTATTGTTTTAGATTTAAAAGTTGTGTTTTCTGTAAATTTATTTTCTTTGTTGTACAAGCAATACAGGTTTTAAGTTCCTCTGCTCAACACTTTCAAAGGAAATCAATAAATTTGAAAATTAATAGTTATATGTACATACATGTGCAATATAATATAATATAATAGCGTATGACAGTGAGAATGCGAAAGAAGACAAATTGTCAAAGTGTTTGCTGGGGCGTTGAGAGATCTTCAATTACATTATATCAAACCTCTTTATATGGTTACATTATCAACTATTAAATAAAGAATACCAATATACATAGTTTAAATGTCTTTTATTTTAATTTGAAAGCACAAAGTAATATTTAGGTATACTATTATTTATATTCCTATAACAATTTGTCCAAATAAAAATCCATTCTCTACATTCTCCTAAGTAGAAACTAAACAATCAAAATGAAATTCTGTAAAGGATCCATTTGCATCTGAAAGAGTGTTTTCCTAAAAGGAGTGCCGCTGCAAAAGGATTCTGCTTGAAAAACTGCTTGATACACTAAAAACAACTTACACTGCTAAGGGTTATTCCTAAGGCAATTGTTTTCATTGCATGGAGCGATGTAAAACCTGTAACCAATACAGTTTTGAAGGTTGATTTACTCAGCAACATAACAAAAAATGGTACTTTGGTATTTTCGTTATTTTTTCTGCCACCTGATTATGGTAAAATGGAGCTTTAAAACAAGGCATTAACTTTATCCATTGTGCTATGTTACTATGGGTAAACCACCAGCAAAAATCCCACAAAGATTTAATAAACGAAAACCTCGGTATCTTTTCCTCAAATCTTTTATCAACCATTTCGTCCTTTATCCATAATGTTCTTCAAGGTTTAGTTCCTGAAAAAATTGATCCCATTTTCTTTGGAGCTTCACTTTGTGCATTCAATAAAAAAGATAATGGAATCAGGCCTATAGCCGTAGGTCTATTTTTTAGAAGATTAATAGCAAAAACTATATGTTCCTCAATTTATGACTCTCTTGGCAATTTTTTTCGCCCAAATCAATTAGGATTTGCTACAAAAAGTGGATGTGAAATAATAACCCATGCATTTCGTCGTTACCTTACTTTTCCACATAATAACAATAAAATAGTTTTGAAAATCGATTTTTACAATGCCGTTAATATTATTGATCGTGAAATTTTACTAAAAAGAGTTGCAGAACATGTACCACAATTTTACAGTTTTATTTCAAAATGTTATCAACAACCTTCTATTTTGTCTTTTGGCGAACATTTTATTTTTTCTGAAAGAGGAGTACAGCAAGGAGATCCTTTAGGGCCTCCTTTATTTTGCCTAGCTTTACATCCTCTGATTAAGAATCTAAAATCAGAAATAAACTTATGGCATCTTGATGATGGTGTCCTTGCTGGAGACCCTGATACGGTTTTTTCTGATTTTAATAACTTGAAAAAATTTTGCTTAAAAATAAACTTTGGAAAATGTGAATATTCAGTTATAAACGAATCTAAAACCACTCCAATTTCCTCAAAATATACTTCTATCATTCAAAAATTTTAAAAAATTAATTTGGAAAACATCAACCTACTTGGCTGCCCTTTCTCAGAGTCTGAAACCAAAAAAGTTTTTGATGTAAAACTTGAAATATTTTCTAAATTTACTAAAAATCTTGTTCAAATTAATTCACATACACATTACTACCTTTTAAAACATTCATTTGCTATCCCCAGAATTACTTATCTTTTACGCTGTGCTCCTTGTTGGAGAGTTTCTAATTCTTTAGAAAGCTTCGATGCTCTTTTAAAAATTCTTTGGAATCTATTACAAATTATTGTTTAAATGAAAACGCTTGGTCTCTTTCTACTCTACCAATAAAACTAGGAGGTTTGGGAATCAGGAATTCATCCACACTATGTTTTTCTGCTTTTCTTGGATCGATTTCTGAAGTTAAATCTTTCCTACCTTCCATTTTACCACCAAATATCCATTCTTTTCACGATTCAGCCTTCAATGAAGCTTTTGATTCTTTTAAAAACCTAACCAATATTTCAGACCTTTCAAAATTCAAATCCCAAAAAGATTTTGATTTGAGTATGTGTAAGATTTTTGTTGAAAATATTATTACAAATTCAAAATCTCTTGTGGATAAATCAAGACTTTTGGCACTCCAGCAACCGGAAAGTAGCGCTTGGCTTAGTGCCTTACCCTCTTCTACTTTAGGGAACTTATTAGATGATGCATCCTTCCGTATTTCCATAGCTCTGTGTGTGAGCCACACGTCTGCATTTGCAACGAAACAGTTGATAAATTTGGGCTTCATGCCTTAAGTTGCAAAAAAAGTGCAGGTCGTGTGGCCCGCCATAGGCAGATAAATGACATTATCAGGCGATCTTTAGTTTCTGCTAATATTCCGTCAGTTTTAGAACCGCCTGGTATATGTAGGAGTGATGGAAAACGGGTGGACGTCTTTGTTGCCCTGGAAGAATGGTAGGACACTTTTGTGGGATGCTACTTGTCGCGACACTATTGCAAAAACATACATAGCAAAAACTTCACAAAAAGCAGGTGAAGCAGCAAATCTTGGTGAGTCACAAAAAAAAATACTCTGCCAATCTATGGGCACCTAAGCTCACACTAGGTACTATAATTATAGTGTACGTGTGAGTTAATATATAACTAAACACTGAAATATATTTTATTGAACTCCAGACTCAATTACCTTTCGTTTGATACCACACAATCCATGTTTTGACTTAAACTTTAATTTTTCAAATCTACCCCCACCTTTTTTTTAAAACTAAAATGTATTTTGTTTAACTTCAGACTCAATTACCTTTCGTTTGATATCACACACGCCATATTTCCACATAAACACTAATTTTTTTAATTTACCCCCACCCTTTTTTTTAAAGTAAAATGTATTTTATTTAACTCCAGACGCAATTACCTTTCGTTTGATATCACACACGCCATATTTTTACATAAACTCTAATTTTTGATATATACCCCCACCCTTTTATTTGGCTTGTGTTCGGTGGATTTTGTTCATTTTTAAATGGGACCATCTCGACCCAAAACCCAGCGTAGGTACCAAATTTCATTAAAATCGGGCAAGCGGTTTTTGAGTTATGCGCGTTGGTCGTTACAGACAGACATATAGACAGACAGACATACAGACAGACAGACAGACAGACAGACAGACAGACAGACAGACAGACAGACGGCGCAACAAAAAAGTTTCAAAATCATCTGAAACGCAAAGATATATAAAAAATTTTGAAATCACTATAGCTCACACTACTATAGTGTAGTGTGAGCTAATTAAGTATAAAGAATTGGAAGACCGGGGTTTTCTCTTTGTTCCTTTTGGTGTCGAAATATTTGGCTAAGCAATTAATTAATGAAATAAGTTACAAAATAAAACATCCAAAAGCACGTAGCTTCATTACCGAAAGGATAAGTCTTGCAATACAAAGGGGAAACGCAACATCGGTGCTCGGGACCATTCCTGCTGAACAAGGTTTAAATGAAATTTTTTATATTTAATGTATTTAATCGTTTATATATATATATATATATATATATATATATATATACAGGTATTGTTTATATTTCTATTACTTTCGTTTTTAATATTTTTTACCATTTTCTACGACGTAGATTTTTAGTTAATTTAGTTTAATTAACTGATTTACCTGTGTGTATTTTTACCTTAGTAGCTAAGTGATGTAAAAATAAAATTATATACTTTATCTGTCAATCTATGGGCACCTAAGCTCCCACTAGGTACTATAGTTATAGTGTGCGTGTGAGCTAATATAACTAAAAACTGAAATATATTACCTTTCGTTTGATACCACACAAGCCATATTTTGACTTAAACTCTAATTTTTGAAAGCTACTCCCACCATTTTTTTTTTCAAAAAACTAAAATGTAGTTTGTTTAACTCCAGACTGAATTACCTTTTGTTTGATATCACACACGCCATATTTTTACTTAAACTCTAATTTTTGAAATCTACTTCCACCCTTTTATTTGACTTGCATTCGGTGGATTTTGTTTATTTTTAAATGGGACCATCTCGACCGAAAACCCAGCCTAGGTACCAAATTTCATTTAAATCGGGCAAGCGGTTTTTGAGTTATGCGCGTTGGTCGTTACAGAGAGACATACAGACAGACAGATACACGGCGCGACAAAAAGTTTCAAAATCATCTGAAACTCAAAGATAATTAGGATCACCATAGCTCACACTACTATAGTATAGTAGTAGTGTGAGCTAATAGGTAACTAAATTTAATGTTTTCTATACGGGATATGAAACAAACCCAACCATAACAAATTTGGCTTTTACAATCTTTTGAAAATAGGAACTCTGTGATGTTTTTATGCGGGTTTCTTGTCAGAGGTAACCATGTTGAATGGTCTCGAGTTTATAAATGGGACTTAACCCTTGTAAAGAAACTTAGAACTCACCTGTCAAAAGTCAAACAAGTGTTTCTTGTCTTCAAGAAAAAGTAAAATTTGATTATTTATTTATGGAAAATGCCACTTTTATGTAATATGTGTTCGAAAATATAAAACAAAAAATAAAAAAATTGGGGGGTTGGTTCATATACCTACTGCGCAAGTCGAGCGTTTGTCACCCACCTCATAGAGAAGGGTGTAAAAGGCAATTCGCCCGACGTTATTTTCGGCCAATATGAACGAGAGTAACTTTCACCCAGTATGTAATCTGAACGGATTTGCGCGCGCCCGACTACATCCGACGTGCTATCTGAACGTACCCCAGAGTTATATATGACATCATCAGTCAGTGACATATACCGATATTTCCCTCCTTTTATTTTAACTTAACTAAATTTTACTTTGGTAAGTTTGTCGCGTCTCTTTCTTTAAAATATGTCATACATATACAGAGTCTCTACTAGCTATGTTGATTTTCGAATTATTATTATTTAGACAAGGGGGGCCGACTACGTGAGTGCTCTGATAGATTTGTCAAAAAAAAACTTTTGTAAATTTTCCAGTCGTTTTTTATATTGCAATTTTTCCCCTCATCTTGATGTTTCACACCCTTACCCTCCTGTAGTAATTTTTTTCGCATTACATAGGTATTAAGTCTAGCCTCTATATTAATAGATACACCTAATTTATAAAATACAAAATTACGAAAGATGTTTTCTAAAACCTGGCGGCCTTAATTCAGATCCTTTTGAGAAACAAATGAAAGTCTGAAAGCTAACTGACGAATCTTAGTTACGACAAGAACGGACGTTTTGATTGAACTATCTGGACTACGATCTTCCAAAATGAGTTTGAGAACTATGTGAACCATTTCTTCTAAATATGATGTCTTTGGCGAGCCAGAATGAGGGGTACTATCAGTACTAGTCCACCAGCCAGTTTTATATATGGCACATAAAGGACCTGCTTGTCCAAAAGTACCAGGAAACGAGAAGGCCGATAAACTGGTACAGATTGTAGAAGGAGCCGTTGACTTAGTAGATCTATCAAACTACAGGCCAAATTCTCGTCTATTAAGAATTAGGGAAAAAGTAATCAAGGTGCGACTACCTGAGTGCACCTGACATGTTAAGTAAAAACCAGTTTGGTTTTCAAAAGTCTAAGGGTACTAACGATGCCATCTTTTCTTCTTTGAAAAGGCTTTACCTTAGCTTAAATGTAGGGGAAGTTGCTGCAGCGGTGTTTTGTGATTTTTTAAGTCTTTGGATCTAGTTTATCATAGAATACTGATGCATAAACTAGAACATTATGGCATAGTGGGGAACGAGTTATGCTGGTTTGCTTCAATGCTGCCAGAAAGAACGCATTTTGTTCGCACACGTGGTAAGGACTCAAAAGTGGAAAGGAAGCTTTTGCATAGAGTGTCTCAAGGAACTGTTTTGGGAGCAGTTCTTTTTCTTCTCTGGTAACTTTTGCTGATGAAAATTCCGGAAATCAGTAATTAAGAATGATTTATTAACAATGTAAGAATGGTGCAATGCAAATAAACTATGCTTTAATGTCCAAAAAAATCAATATACTGACATCTAAGTGTGCTTTAGATGATGTTAGGTTGCAGGATAAAACAATACAAAATAAAACCACATCCAAGTCATTAGGAATACAAATAGACGCTCAATTAAAATTTCAACCACACATTGACTGCCTGACAAAAAATTGCATGTTATATTATTAGGACTATTATTTACAAAGTTGACAAGCAATCAGCTAGGCAGGCCGATTTCTCATTGTTTGAATCATTTATAAGGTATGGGATAGCTTTTTGGAGTTACTCTGTGTAAAGCTCCATATAGGCAAGCTTCATACTGCAGAACAGCTAATTAAAAAGAAGGAAATATTAACTGTTTCTTGCATCTTTATACTTGAATCTGTTATGGAACTTCGCAGGAGAGAAAATATGATTTTCGACCTAATAATTTACCTTTGACCATGCCTAAATCTGCATTGACTAGAAATTCGTTAATTTATGAAGGCGTAACAATTTTAAATCACTTGCCCGAAGAAATATATAAAGTGTGACAAACTATGAGTCATTTCGTATGTCAGTAAAGCAGTTTTTGGTGGCCAAAGCCTATTATAGTATTAATGAGTGTTACGAAATAGACTAATATGTTCCTATAGGTTATCTTTATCTAATATTTATTGCTATTTTCTTTTTGTTTGTGTTGAGTATTATTAATTTTTATAAACCTTTCTGTAATTTTTTTTTAAATTGTGTTTAAATAGATTTGTAATTTATAATCTAAGGACTTTTTAAATAGCTTTGTTAATAAGAAATTATTTTTTCTGGACAATAAAGCTTATTCCAATTCAATTTAAAACAACTAGGACCAGGATGCACTAACAAACTCCTGGGAAACTGGGAGAAATTGCAGACAGATCAAATAATTCGTGGACCGACCAAAAACGATCAGATCATATTTTTAAAAAGTTTTATGGAACTGTGCAGGAGAGAAAATATGAATAGAAAGTCGTTAATTTATGAAAGCGTAACAATTTTAAATTACTTGCCTGAAGAAGTATAAAGTGTGACAAACTATGAGTGATTCCGTGTGTCAGTAAAACAGTTTCTGGTTGCCAAAGCCTACTATAGTATTAATGAGTGTTACGAAATAGACTAATATGTTCCAAGGCTAACACAAAAATAGAGGCCACGACCCTGAAAAAATCAGCTGTTCTCCGGGGGCTGAATTTTACATTGGTTCTTATAGGAGGTCAGACGTTTTTTTATGATATTTTCAAAATGGCACTACAGATTTCCGTAAAATTTCAGTAAAATATTCTCAGACACCATCCCGATATTCCACCAAAGTTTTGTAAAGAAGCAACATGATTAAAAGGTTAAAATCTTCAAGATTTATCATTCCTTATTTTGAATTCAAATTACCCGCCATGTACCGCATGCCAACTGTTATATTTGACATGTATTTGACTTTGTCATCTGTGATTGTCACATTCGCTTCTGCTTTAAACCTAATTTTTGTGTAAGCTAATGAAGCGGCTCTGAAAAATTAAGGATTACTATAGATTTAAAAAAAATTGTTCTGAAAGAATATAGTAAAAACAATCTCAAAACCGGCTTTATTTAAAAAAAAAATCAAATATTCATGAACCGTCATTCCAATTCTCCCATAACGGAGATATATGTTATATGAAAATATCCTGCCTACACTTAGAAGAAAAGAGAACCTTCTATGAAACCCGAGAACCTTCCAGATAAGAAGCTTATTCTGCTGACTTGCGCATCCCATGAAATAAACAACACGTGCATTCAAGCCGAACCAGCACTTTATTTCTCAGAACCTTTAAAGATAAGAAGACCATTCTGCTGACTTGCGTCTCTCATGGAATAAACAACACGTGCATTCCTGCCGAATTGCACTTTAGTTCTAAGAAGTTTAAATCTAGAATATTAAGGAATTATTCCATTGCTTAATCAGCACCTTTTCTTTATATAAACTGAAATCATTGTAATGTTAAGTCATTCTCTTTAGAATCGTTCTTAAGTACACGTTTAATCATAACGTTTAAGTCCTATATTGTATTTAATCAAAATAAAGTTTTTTAAAAAGTTAAAAGTAAACTTTAAAGTATAACATATATATACGTCATTCCAATATTTTAAAGACAATCAGCTGTGTCGTAAAGTGGCAATCAAAAAAAAATCAGCCCCGGATGTGACGTCAACAAAGTGGAGGATCGTGGCCCGTCCGTTTTGATAGCCCTGTATGTTCCTATAAGTTATCTTTATCTTATATTTATTGCTACTTTCTTTTTGTTTGTGTTGAGTATTATTAATTTTTATAAACCTTTCTGTAATTTTTAGCTCACACATATACTATACTATAGTAGTGTGAGCTATGGTGATCCTAATTTTTTCGAGAAAAAAAAAGTTGCTCCGATTTCATAAATTTTTATATATCTTTGCGTTTCAGATGATTTTGAAACTTTGCAACAAAATCCACCGAACACAAGCCAAATAAAATGGTGGGGGAAGATTTCAAAAATTAGAGTTTATATGAAAATATGGCGTGTGTGATATCAAACGAAAGGTAATTGAGTATGGAGTTAAACAAAATACATTTTAGTTTTTTTTTTCTTCAAAAAGGGTGGGGGTAGATTTCAAAAATTAAAGTTTACGTGAAAATATGGCGTGTGTGGTATCAAACGAAAGGTAAATAAGTCCGGAGTTAAACAAAATACATTTTAGTTTTTGTTTTTTTAAGGGGGGGGTAGATTTCAAAAATTTCAGTTTAAGTCAAAACATGGCTTGTGTGGTATCAAACAAAAGGTAATTTAGTCTGGAGTTGAACCAGATATATTTCAGGTTTTAGTTTTATTAGCTCGCACGTACACTATAACTATAGTACCTAGTGTGAGCTTAGGGGCCCATATATTGGCAGAGTATTTTTATTGTGTTTTAATAGATTTGTAATTTTTAATCGAAGGACTTTTAAAATAGCTTTCTAAATAAGAAATTATTTTTTCTGGAGAATAAAGCTTATTCCAATTCAATTCAAAACAACTGGGACCAGGATGCACTAACAAACTCCTGGGAAACTGGGAGAAGTTGCAGATAGATCAAATAATTCGTACACCGACCAAAAACGATCAGACTTAGATGGTTGCTGGGACGAATCCGATTAGACGTTGGACTGCTGATAGGTATTCTAACTGGACGCGACCGGTTGAAACATGACACGTATAAGTCATGAATCGTATTAGTCAAAAATGGTCCTACCTGCCTTAAGGTCACTAGATCAAAAAGTTAGAAGGAACTGAACCGAACCTTAACATACCCAGCCTGTGGAGAGGAAGAAGAGTCATCAAGGAACCTCGTGGCAGAATGTGAGGCACACGCAAAGATGAGCCAACAGGCACTCTAGGCATAAACCCTGAGTCAGAAAGGTTGCTAAAATCGCCTGACATACTGGGCTATAAAGTATAAAGACTGTAAAGGGCACAAGAAGGCGCAATCAACTGGACTCCAAAAATGGAAGTGCAGTAAGTTAAGTGACAGACTTGAATCCTACCCTGGTCCACTTAATGCACTCTCTTCAAGCTTTGAGTATGGACCTACTGTACTAAGAACGAGCAAAAAAACACAATTACTGTAGAACAATATAACAAGTCGCTCCTCCTACAAAATCCGGCTGGAAACTTTTCATACCGTCCCTGTAGAGCTGACTATTACAACAGCTTATTAATACGGCTTGATATTTATGTTCAAAGGAAACTAATTCTTGCATGAGAAGCTATAAAAAATTAATGCTATATATTACTGTCAATCAAAGCCTTTGTAATGGGAGTCCTCTTTTTCTCAAGATTTATGAACATTGTAAGATGCCTTATAAATCAGTGGGACTCGTTTTAAAATTAGTTTTTTTATTTCCTAATAAACCGCTTGATAAAAAAAACTACTACTAAAACTAAAATTAGAATTAGGTTTTTATGATTATCAAAATATTACAAATATTTGTGCTAGTAGTTTTTGTTTTTTAACTAATAGGGGGTTTTAGTCGGTACATTTCTCCCTACAATCATGTTTATTGCTATTAAGAATCGGCGCAGTAGTGACATTTTACTTCGTTATGTTTAATAACCATAATGGAGATATATATACGTATTCCAAATTTATATTGTATTGCTTATGTTTTAAATAATTGAAGTTATTTTTAGGATTGTTACAATATTTTGGTAAGTTTAAAAATATTTGTGATGTATTGAAAACGAATCAAGTGAGTAGTATACTTTGGTGTCACATTTGATAAGACAGGAAAATACTGTAAAGAACTGGAAAAAAGCATAGTAAAAGCCAAAAAGGTTATTGGATGTCTTAAGGATGGAGCAGAAATAGAGAGAATGTAAAATTCAAAAGTACAAAACAAAAATGAAAGTTGTCGATATGGATGAAATAATATCAATGAGAATATCTAGAACAAATAAAAGAAAGAATGATAATCGAGGGAAGCATAACGGATGACATCACTAAAAGACAACTGATATGGCACGGCCATGTACAACGAAGGAATGACGAAAGATTTCCGACCCAGGTTCTAGAATGGCAACCAATAGAGCGCAGAAAAAGAGGGCGCCCTAAACTGGAATAGCAACAGTCAATTCAAAGATCAATAAATCAAAGGAACCTGACAGATGATGATTGTCGGAAACGATAGAGGTGGTTCTAGACCGACGTAGTAGTAAAATATTATTATGCATCTTGTGATACAGTTTTTCTTAGCAATTTTCTCATTCTCTCATTTAACTGAGAAATAACTTGGTTTTTGCATCTGACAAGTGACAAATTGGATGTGGTTTTTGCCTATTAAACATAAACGATAAGAAAAACTGGAAATTATTATAACTATTCCTTATATAAAGCTTTAGAAAGGTTTTTTGATCATTATTTTTTTTTATTTACGGTACACAGCAAGAGTAAAAAAGATAAAATAAATTAGGTTACAAAATTAAACGGTTTCTGACTATGTTAACAATGCTTAAAATATTCTTAGCCTTTAAGCAGATAGTATGACGCTGTACCACATCACAACCAAAACTCCCACTCTCAAAATTCTATGCAAAAATATTGGGTTGGAAATAAAGATAATTAAAAAAATGGAAAAATATACTATAGCATTTCGTAACTGGGTTGCCATCAAATTTGGCCTGAGGCCAAATCTCAAATTTATATCCAATAGATCTACAGTTTAACTTCGATAGTATAGTTTTTGTCAGTCAGTTGAACAAAGGTTAAAGCCGACCATCGGCAGATCCTTTAAAGAAAGTGACATGGGCGGCAGTAGATATACTCATGAAAATTATTTCATTTAATTATGGCGTAAACTACTACACCTACAGAAACGACACTGATTTATTTTCTAACTCTGCATACTGCCGACTAAAGGGGTCCCGAAAAGAACATCTGAAAGCAATTAAAAGCGCATCTCAAAAAAATCTGCCAATCAGGTGTCGTCTATCCACCACTTTGTGCTCGGACCGCAAAGAGTCGCGCCTTTTCTCTGTCGGTAGGGTTGAAATTATACCAGGAAGATTTTATATGAATTTGGATAACTTTTGAAGGGCAGATTGAAGCAAAATTTCATGAAATCGATAGAACCCCGTATTAGGAGCATTTCAGGTGACTTTGCAAAAACTATACATCCAAATAGAAATAACTTTTTGAACCTAAGTAAGTATTACAAAAATATTAAGACCTATTGTAAAGTTGGCGGGTTAATTTCAACTTCCAGCCTTAAACCCGTGGGAAATGATAGTAAAACCCTGAGAATTTGTACACATATTTTGTAGGAAAATACAACATTTTCGGCACACAGTAACCTTATTTTGCTTCACCGTGGCATGAGTGACAGAATTTTTTTAAAGATGGATAAATTTTGTCAAAAACTAAGTTTTACCAATATTGGTAGTCAAGATTATACTCGTTTTTACATGATTCGTAGTCATTGGTTTGAAAAAAGAAACATGATTCTTCACTCAAAACAACAGAACTATTAAACTGTAAAAAAAACCTGCGATCTAAAGGACAAATGCTCTAAAATTTTTGTATCAAAGCTTTTTTTACGCACTAAAAGTGACGTAATCTCAGTTTAATTGTATAAAAATTTCAATTGACTTTAAAAATAAAGAAAAACCAATTAATTTTTACATTCCTAGCCCGCATAGCAATGACCAGAGAAAGTATTATTTTCGTCGAATTTTTTTTGTGAGATAACGCGGAAAATGTGTTATTTGAGTGTATTTTGACCTATCTTAGCAATATCGTCGTGATTCTGTCCGTAATAGCGCCTCGACACTCTTACGAGCTGATTAGATTTTAGTCAAAATCCATTAATGCGACATTATGTTTCAATTTTTAGAGTTTAGACTAGATTTTAGTAATATTTTTTGCATCAAAGTTAAGGTGATAATGTTTTCAAAATGGCGGACGCTTTTATTCCCATTTACCTATCATGGCCTAGCATGTATTTGAACATAGGTATACATACAAGTCGTAAAAAATTAGATGTTTAAAGGAATTTCAGATTATAAAGACAAACATTTTGCCTATTTTTAAATTACTTACTTTCTAACCTATGCAAGGTTTATATAAGCCTTTTAACAAGGTGTCAATTTCGAAATATTAAGGTGGGAAGCATACGAGCATAAACTGCCTTTTACGCTGAGTCGGAAGCCTCCGTATTTATAGAGAAGACTCTTCTTCTAAACGTCTTATTAAAGTTCCTAATTGGTCTATCGATCATGGCGTGGTCGCGCATTATGTCCTATTAGCCGATAGTAAATTCTTCTTAGGACTCCTACCTCGTATTCAAATGACTATTCTTGCCATACTTAGAACGAACGTTGCATACAGGGTGTACAAAGTTCGATGAGTTGTGCCTAGATTTTAACAGCTTTATTACGAAAACTATTCCTACAAAACTAAACAAGGGGGCTGTGCTAAATACATACAGATCTAGCTGCAAATGCTACTCAAGGTCAACAACAAAGTTTAGGCCTTGAACCTGGAAAAATCAGAACACGGTACATCAGTTAAAAGGGAATACGATTTATTCTGTATTGGCCAAAAGTTTCAGTTATCATGATGTTTAAAATGTGCATGTACATGCACATTTTAAACATATGTACAGTATGACACGTCACTCCAAACGTGAGCGTAGCTACCATGTTCTACAAGAGCACGATATTTGAAAGGAAACAACGTGTCTACTATTGTGTATTTGCCTATCTCTTCACCTACTACTCCTAACCAGCCGCCGCGCCGGTGCTATGAGGGTATAGTTTAAATTATACGCATTTGTAATGACGTCACCAGCTGAGAAAAAAACGTATGGCGTAGATATTTTCGTCAATCAATGTTTTTTAATTGACAGTGACGGATACTAGTACAATGAATAGAGGAGTTTTACCCTACAAAAGGTCCCGTAGTTCTGAATTTAAGATATGTTATTAAGGTCGAAAGGGTAGTTAAAAATCTGAGTTTTCGTCACCCCCACCCCTGTGCTTCCTCCGCCATCTTGAAAAAACCATCAAAAATTGGCACTTTTTGTAGCTTTTTGCCTGTAACTTCGTTCCAGTACACGAAATCGCAAAAAGAGTTATATGAAATTTTTTAGAGGATATAATTATCTACAATTGGGTGGTACTATGGTTGTTCTGCGAGCAGCAGTAACGGAGCAAGGTAATTTCCAAAAATGACTAAAATCACGTGCTTGGGCAAATTTTCTGATTTTTTCTAATTTAGACGGCATAAGCTCCGAAATACTTTGTTCTAGGGTAAAAGTTCTAAGAACATATCTTGTAGAGAATTCTATCAGCTACAAAATCCATTCTTTAAATGTATTTTTAAATATTGTAATGGAGTGGGAGTAACTTTTAACTTAAAGTAAGTAAGTTAGAAAATAATAATTTTTTAAAATTTAGTGCTTTAAACGGCACGTTTTTTAGTTATTTTTATTTTTTTGTGCAAATTTAGTGACGTGCAAAAAGGTAAGAGAGCTTAGGGGTCAAACACCTCCTTAAACTAACCACCTCTTCAAAAACCCCCCCAGACCCCCCAAAATCTAACATATTTAGGTTTTCTCAAATTTTCTCAAAAAATACGCTTCTAAGAGAAAAATGTGTGATATACTTTATTGTAGACAATGAAATTTCCTTTTGAAAAAGGTACAACTCGTTGGGGGTCAACTATTTATAAACTCTTCAGCGGCGTCCGTTAATTGAAGTAATTTAAAAAAGTCAAAAAATATCCATGTTTTTTCCATGATTTATTCGATTTTTTTTGTAAACGAAGATTTATAGAACAAAATGTGTTATACATTATTGTAGCAAATAAAATTTCCTTTAAACTGCTGTACAAGAAAGTCGGATTGGTTTCATGTTTATAAATTCAGAGGCGCCCGTAAATTTAACCAATTTTAAAAAATCACAAATTAAAATATTTTGGTTACAAGTTTTATCTATTTTTTTCAAAAACTAAGCCTAATTTAAAAAATGCTATGATGCGCTTTATTGAAAGTAAAATTCTCTTTTCAACGGTG
The DNA here is from genome assembly GCA_963576565.1 of Aspidapion aeneum. Taxonomy (NCBI): domain Eukaryota; kingdom Metazoa; phylum Arthropoda; class Insecta; order Coleoptera; family Brentidae; genus Aspidapion; species Aspidapion aeneum. The sequence goes on along the minus strand of OY755047.1, from coordinate 39,362,149 downwards.
TATAACTCGATGGGGTTTGACTTACAACGAATCCGCCAGCGACGTCCGTAAATGGGGGCCATTTAATAAATATTTTTAAAATTATGTTTTGCACAGGTTTTATTTGATTTTCTGAAAACCATGCCCTTTATCAAAAAAATTGTTTTTTACTTCATTGTAGAAAATAAAATTTCCTTTCAAACGTTGTGTAACATGGTAAAAAATATTTCATATTTACCGCTCCAGTGGTGTGCTTAATTTAAAACAATTTTTTTTAAATCACCAAAAAAATTAATTTTCTGTTACATATTTTATTCGATTTTCTTAAAAATCAAGCCCTTTATCAAAAAATGTGTTTTATACTTTATAGTAAATAACTTCAGAGGCGCCCGTAAATTAAACCAATTTTAAAAAATTTGTAATTTAAAAAAAATTGTTTTAAATTAAGCACACCACTGGAGCGGGAAATATGAAATATTTTTTACCATGTTATACAACGTTTAAAAGGAAATTTTATTATCTACAATGAAGTAAAAAACGATATTTTTGATAAAGGGTATGGTTTTCAGAAAATCAAATAAAACCTGTGCAAAACATAATTTAAAAAAAAATTAATTAAATGGCTCCCATTTACGGACGTCGCTGGCGGGTTCGTTGGAAGTGAAGCCCCATCGAGTTATACACCGTTGAAAAGAGAATTTTACTGTCAATAAAGTGCATCATAGCATTTTTTTAAATTAGGCTTAGTTTTTGAAAAAATTAGATAAAACTTGTAACAAAAATATTTAAATTTGTGATTTTTTAAAATTGGTTAAATTTACGGGCGCCTCTGAGTTTATAACCATGAAACCAATCCCACTTTCTTGTACAACATTTTAAAGGAAATTTTATTTGCTACAATAATGTATAACACATTTTGTTCTATGAACCTTGGTTTAAAAAAAATCGAATAAATCATGGAAAAAACATGGATATTTTTTTACTTTTTTAAATTACTTCAATTAACGGACGCCGCTGAAGAGTTTATAAATAGTTGACCCCCATCGAGTTGTACCTTTTTCAAAAGGAAATTTCATTGTCTACAATAAAGTATATTACACATTTTTCTCTTAGAAGCGTATTTTTTGAGAAAATTTGAGAAAACCTAAATATGTTAGATTTTGGGGGGTCTGGGGTGGTTTTTGAAGAGGTGGTTAGTTTAAGCAGGTGTTTGACCCCTAAGCTCTCTTACCTTTTTGTACGTCACTAAATTTATACAAAAAAATAAAAATAAATAAAAAACGTGCGGTTTAAATCACTAAATTTAAAAAAAATGATTATTTTCTAACTTACTTACTTTAAGTTAAAAGTTATTCCCCTCCATTACAATATTTAAAAATACATTTAAAAAATGGGTTTTGTAGCTGATAAAATTCTCTACAAGATACGTTCTTAGAAACTTTTACCCTAGAACAAAGTATTTCGGAGCTTATGCCGTCTAAAGTAGAAAAAATCTGAAAATTTGCCCAAACACGTGATTTTAGTCATTTTTGGAAATTACCTAGCTTCGTTACTACTGCTCCATAGTACAACCATAGTGCCACCCAATTGTAGATAATTATATCCTCTAAAAAATTTCATATTCATAAAACTCTTTTTGCGATTTAGTGTACTGGAACGAAAGTAAAGGCAAAAAACTAAAAAAAGTGCCAATTTTTGATGGTTTTTTCAAGATGGCGGAGGAAGCACAGGGGTGGGGATGACGAAAACTCAGATTTTTAACTACCCTCTTGAGCTTAACAACATATCCAAAATTCAGAACTACCGGACCTTTTGTAGGGTAACCCCCCTGTTGGTGCAAGAATTATTTGCCAGCTTTTGGCTACTTTTATATTTTAATATTATTTTTCATTTCAAATTTCGCGGGGTATATGCATATGACTTATCCCCGCACCGAGACACGCGCGAGTCTGCGCGAGGAGTCGCAATCGGGAAACTGACAAGAAGCACAAGAAACGCCGTAAGTGCTACAATTTTCCCGTTTTTCCTATCTTCCAAGCGACCAAAACGACTGCAACTAGATGAAAACTAAGGTAGGTGCACTTTAGATATTTTATATGCATCGTTTTTACTGATTTCCTTTCAATAAACTTTACAATTACGTTTTTCAATTTCTTATCTCAAAATATTGGGTATTTCTCGAATGAGTGGTGTAAGTGGTGAACCAGCCAACCTAAACTCAACCCAACTTACGTTTGCACCCTCACCCCCTATTTTGGCCTCTATTCATTGAACTATACTTCACATAACCAATTACCTACCTATTTAAATCATAGACACTACTTTTTTTTAAAAGTTTATTGTCACCGCTGTTTATAATATACTAAACAAAGATAAACAAAAATGACGTCATTACATTTGGGCATAATTTGAACTATAGCTTGACAACTATTTACGTGGAGTCATTCGTTTTGATAGTCCTGCTTTGCCAAAGAGTCAACTAATAGAGTTGGATATAAATGCCTAAACTTTAAGAGCAAACTCGATGATTGCATTGACTTTCTGGATGCTTGAGGTAATTTTTCTTCTCAAAAGCAGTGGTTCATAAGCCTGGTACTAAAAAGAAGTCTATGACTGTTAAGCTCGATTGCGTAACGGGGTATGTCCGTCAGGCATCCAAAGTTACTTCACATAAAGAAGAAGCTAATTCCGGGAACAGGTTTACGCTATGGGTAGTAGAAGAAGATGTAAAACACCCTTTTAATAAGTAACGTTAACGTAGTACAATTGATAGTTACGTATCCCGTATTACGCAACGCGTAATGGAAGTAATAAAAGTATGGCTAGAATTACCTTAGCGAATCAATGAAAATATAAAGAAAAGGAGATCCAGTATAGACAGCACCATTCATCCAGAAGCAGGATCGCCACTTATTGGATTTGCGCGGCCGTGCATAAAAATTTAGTATATTATTATTTGTGGCACAAATTGGCAGAGCAGGAACGTAAGTTCACAGCTGATTTTACATCGAGGCAACGACCGACCGTCCGTTGTAGCAAGGTGCTCGATCATCGACTGACCGTTGTTTTCTCCAAAAACTCCCTCTTTGACCCCACCCCCCCGCGAACCGAACCGAACCAAAATAAATAAAATCAACATAAGAAAGGAACGTGAAGACCTAGCAAAGACAATAATCTCCCTTTTTAGTAACTCAGCTAATACCTTTATTTCCAGAGTCTGAAACGAGACTATTTTTCAGCTTTTCAGTTGGAAGTTCCGCCTTTTCCGTTTCTAACAGGTCCATGTTATCTCCATATTGACTTGTAGAGTAATGTTTTTGGTTTGGTTCGTTGCCATGTGTGGTATGATTCTCTCTACTCTCTATACATACTTAGTTCCTCTCCTTTGGACCATTTGTCTTTAAATGTTTTTCCTTTTTCCTATTTTTATTGCTTTCCTTCCTTCCTTGAATAGTCAACAATGACATTCTTTCTTGTTTTTATTTTATCACTCTCTCTCGTCTTATATCTTATCTTTATATCCAGAAAAATTAAAAAAATAAAAAGATAATGTGAAGGTATTAATTTTAACTGATAAAACATTGATACAACAGATTGATAAAAATTATATCATATGAAATTCTCCTTTAATACCTTGTATATTTCTTAGGGTATGTTTTATTTATTTATTTTGTCTAAGGCTACTATGTTAGAAATTCCGCTTTTTTCTCCACCAAAAGATTTTTATTGTTGTCTCTACCCCTCCATATCGAATAAATGCCTTGATTTATGATTTTTTATAGGTCGGAGCCAGTGGCGTATCCAGGCCCTGATCTTGGGAGGGGTAATTTAGTCAAACAAGATATAGTTGCTAAATAAGAGCACATATTATCTGTTTTACTCTACAAATTTAAGCCATTTAGTTAATTTTAAACAAATATCACTAAGTGTGGTCCGAGTGTTTCAATAATAAAGAAAGTTTAATGAGCCGCAGGCAAAAACTTTGAATTTTTGTGGAAACAAGCAGCTTAGTATTACTTAGCCTGCTCAGTAACATTTTAATATTTTCAACATCATCTGATTTAATCACGGTATCATCAGCAAAACGCAGATCATTTGAGACATTTTTATTAATGCTTATACCTTCTCCCTGTGTGTGGTCAGGTAATGACAATAACATTCAACAAAAATTAACTTACTTTGTCGGGAAGCATTTCTAAAATGTTTTTAAGCATAATTCTCAATAAAGACCCCGTTTCAAACAGATGGTAAATGATTATCTCACAGAAGAAATCTTAAACTCATACAGATCGGCGAATGTCTTGAATCCGACATATTTGTGGTGATTTGTTGCTTGTTTCTTATGGTTACCGAGTTATTAATTTATCATTTGAAATATTTCTTTGAATCAAACATTTCAATTTCTATCCCGTACAATTGATGGCCTTAATAAAGATATTTACTGTTAAAAGTACTAAAACATTCTGGGAGTATAAAAGTAAAAAAAACACACTTTATTTGGGTTGTTTTTTATTTAATTTGTACTGGGACTTTTCATCCAATCAGGATCAATCGCCCAGTTTTTCGCAAAGTTAAAGCAAGCTTATTTGGATTGTTGTGAAGCCGTTGGTCCTCTTGCACGTATTGATAAAACTTACCTGCCATCCTTGTAGCCTTTAGACTTTGTGGAGGGTGTATACTTACCTAAAACAAAAGATTATATTATACAACAACAACATAACTAAAACATTATCAAGGTCTTGTGAAACAGGGAAAATTTTTTATCATCTGACATCCCAGACCATTTTTTTATCACTTAATAATAAATTATATAGAATTGCAGCCATTGTGAGAACTGGTCAGATCTTGGAGAATTTGCCCCCGTGTGGCACGTAACATTTTAATACAAAAGGTGGACTAGGATAACTGTTTGCACAAGAAGTTCTACCATTACTGTTACCTTTAGTAAGAACATAGAAATATTTAATAAATGTTAGCAATGTTTTAAAATAAGTATGTCAGAATAGTTAAATTTTGACAGAAAGTTCCTCTTTTTACATAAAATACTTTGTATTTTATTATATGAGATTAATAATTTTTTTATAATTTGAAAAAGTATAAGATATGATAAATATTTTTTGAGATATAGCCCAGCTAAATTTGTTTAATACAGCTGAAGCCTTATTAGTTGCCAGTAAAATAAACAAAACTAAGTAAATGTATGAGTTTGTACGTATTAGCATTGATTATTGTATGTAGACAGTAGTATAAGGGGACAAATAATGCGTTATTTTAGAAAATATGACTGAGTGAACCAGACCAAAAGCTGCATCTTTAAAATTCATTTTGGGATGTGATGTCAACCGAAATTTCAAATTTCAAGTTGCTTAAAATATTCTATAAGCAAATAAATGGATCTATCACGGATCTGATACCTTCCTAGCTAGCCTATTAGCATACTTCAAGTGAACTCCATGATATATTCTCAGCCTTAAAAACAGTTTTTTGAAAATATCTCAGAAACAAAAGCTCCTACGTAGTTTTTGTAAATATCTCAGAAACCAATTATTGAGAAAAACGTGATCTACTATACCATATTCCGGAAACCGCATATTGATGCGGTGCTAAAAATCTAATCAGCTTATTACAGTGTCGAGCACTATTTTACCTAAAAATTTAATGAAAATTAGTTGAGAGGTTTAGGAGCTATCGTGTTACGGACAGACACACACACACACACAGACGGGTAGGGGAAAATTCGCCGCGGCCGTTTCGTCGCGGGGACAATTCGCCGCCCGCCGATTCGCCGATTATTATATTACAATTGGCAATTTTTTAAACAGTTTGATTTAGCTTGACTTCATATAATATATTTGTATATTTGTTTGATCATAACTCTTTTTACACTTTTTCCAACTAGGTATTTTTTCTTAGAAAAATAATTAAAATGGCGCCACTTATGAACCGATATGCATCAAACTCCGAACTTTACGATCATTCAGGTCGCTGATAATTATTTTTAACTTACACTAAAAAAAATCAAAATGACGGATCAAAAATGGCGGACTTTCCCATTTATGAACCAATATGCATCAAATCAATATGGCGGATTTTTCCATTTATGAATGGATTTGCATAAAACTCGGAATTTTGAGAGTTTTCAGATAGCTGAATATTATTTTTACCCTAAATTTTAAAAAAATCAAAATGGCCGATCCAAAATGGCGGATTTTCCCATTTATAAACCGATTTGCATCAAAGTCGGAACTTTGCGATCTTTGAGGCTACTGATTATTACAATTAACTTAAACTAAAAAAAAATCAAAATGGCGGATCAAAAATGGCGGACTTTTCCATTTATGAAAAAATATGCATCAAACTCGGAACTTTGAGGTGTGTCAGGTCGCTGATTACGATTTCTAACTTAAACTTTAAAAAAAATTAAAATGGCGGATCCAATATGGCGGATTTTTCCATTTATGAAGCGATTTGCATAAAACTCGAAACTTCGAGAGCTTTCAGGTCGCTGAATATTATTTTTAACTTAAATTAAAAAAAATCAAAATGACGAATCCAAAATGGCACACTTTCCCATTTATGAACCAATATGCAATAAATTCGGAACTTTGGGGTGTGTCAGGTCCTGATTATGACTTAAGCTTAAACTTTAAAAAAATCAAAATGGTGGTTACGAAATCGCGTACTTTCTTATTTATAAACTGATTTTCCTCAAACCTCAAACTTGAAATATGTATTGAAAGAAATTTCAGTTTTTGTGATCCAACATACGAACAGCACAAACTGTTTCAAATCAAGATAACCCTTGTGGTAGTAAGTAAGGGTTTTTACAAATAAGACATTTATTTTATAAAATCTAAAAGTATTTTCTTGACTTGAGAGGTTAGAGTGTTTGTATCTTTGGTATACTTAGTTTAAGTACATTATGTATAATGGCTTAATTTATGAGAATACTGTAGTTGAATTTAAATAGTAAAGAAATAAACATTTTAAAAAAAATGACAATGACAATGGCGGATGCGATGTTTCAAGTTTGGTTTTTTTTAAAGTTTAAGTTAGAAAACAAAATCAGGGACCTAAAACACCCCAAAGTTCCGAATTTAATTTATATTGGTTCATAAATGGGAACGTCCGCCATTTTTGATTCGCCATTTTGATTTTTTTAAAATTTAAGGTAAAAATAATAATCAGCGACCTGAAAGATCTCAAAGTTTCGAGTTTGATGCAAATCGGTTCATAAATGGGAAAATCCGCCATTTTGTCCCCGCTATTTTGTTTTTTTTTAAGTTTAAGTTGGAAATCACAATCAGCGACCTAAAACACCTGAAAGTTCCGAATTTGATGCATATTGGTTTATAAATGAGAAAGTCTGCCGTTTTGGATTCGCCATTTTGATTTTTTTAAATTTAAGTTAAAAAAAGTAATTAGCGACCTGAAAGATCGCAAAGTTCCGAGTTTGCTGCGTATCGGTTCATAAATGGGAAAATCCGCCATTTTGGATTCGCCATTTTATTTATTTTTCTAATAAAAATAAATGTTGAATTGTATACTAACCACCAAAAACCTAAAGAAAAAGTTTGAAAAAAGTTATGATCAAACAAATAAACAAATATATTATATGAAGTCAAGCTAAATAAAGCTCTTTAAACAATTGCCAATGGTAATATCATAAAACAAAAAATCTCTCGGAAAATTGTGTTCGCGGCGAATTGTCCCCGCGGCGAATCGGCCCGCGGCTAATTGTCCCATTCCCCATACAGACAGACATCACGACGATATTGCTAAGATAGGTCAAAATACACCCAAATAACACATTTTCGGCGCTCTGAAAAATTTTTTTTTTCGAAAATAATACCTTCTCTAGTCATTGCTGCGCGGGCTAGGCAAGTGAAAATTGGGCATAAAAAGAAATAAAAATAATATAACAAGCACGTTATTCCTAAAACTAAATATTTGTAGGAAGTTTAAAGTTTAATTTTTCGAGGAGGTGCTATAATTCCGCAAACTACTGAAAACAACTTAGTACTTAGGCACTTGCATACTTAGTTTATTTTGAATATCCCTCATAAAGTTTCCTCTGGACAGCTCTAATGCTCCTGCTCTTGAGTTTACATAAATTAACGTAACTGCACCTTTGAGAAAAGTGTTTAATGGCCGCTTGCACTATGATGATTTAAATGTTTGTTGTTTGATGCGGTAAACCTGCTTAAATTTAAACTATTAACGCCATGAAAGCGCCATTAAACAATTGTTTTTACATTTTCGGTTTTCTGTTTACTAAAAAGGAAAAATCGATCGGGCTTTTTGGTATAAGGCTTGTTTAGATTAGAGACCCTGTACGAATAAAAGGAAAGAGGCGAACATGTATAACCTATTCAACACAATGTTATACTGCAAGCCGGTCGGTTCTTAAGTGTTCTTAGTTACCCGTTTTAGATGTAGTAAATAATAGTACAAGCACTGAAATACAACACTAAAATATTAGTCTAACAAAAAAATTCACTAGAAGATTATTTAACAACTCTAAGTGCGTGTGATGTGAATGTCACACAGAAGACTACTTTATATTAAAATCCCTGTCTTTCAACAATGTTAGAACTAAAGAACACCCAAAAAAAACCCAAATAGAATAACTTAATCGGGAGTTGCCGAACATAGTGATTAGTCCGAAGCAAATCCTCTATATAAGGAGTCACACTAAAAAACTACAAGTAGCTAGTCTAAATGTTTAGTAATTTAAATATAAAGATCCAAAATATTTGGAAGGCAAAAATACAAAAAATTTATGCTTGATTGAATAAGCAGGACATCCCTTACGCTTGAGTACACTCTGGTGATATTTAAACTTGTAGCCTCAGGCTTAGATCTCAGTCTACAGCCCACCTTTTATATTCAAGCCAAACTAAGACAATAGAAGTTCGAAAAAGTTAACTTAATTTAAGGTCTTCCATCTTTAAACAAACATGATTTAACAATAAGAGTAACAACAACAACGGTTTTTCTCTGATTTAGATCGATTAGTCGGACGTTATCAACACTAATGAGATCCAAATAAGCACGTGTGTTTCTATGTTGAACACGACTTTGATTAGTTAGTATCCAAGAGAAAGAGACATTAAACCTAATTTTGGCCAATTGGCTACTATTTCAGACCGAACTCGTAGCCATTGAACTGTTTGCCCGGTGAATTACTGCCATCGAATTGACCAACAGAACAACAAAAATCTTTTTGACAGTAAAGCAGCCTTAAGAGCGGTTTCATCGAGAACTGTGAGGAGCTGCAGGGACTCACATAATGCACTTGTTACAGCGCTAACAATGTATCATTATTATGGATAACGGGGCATTCTGAGCATAAGGGAAATAAGGCTGCAGATCATGCAGCGAAAGAAGCGGCATCTGCTGACTTTTTCGGCTCCGAGCCAGTACTGGGGATAGCATACAATATTGCTAAATCAACCATATTGTAATGGATGGAGAAAAGCTTCCAATAATATTGAATAAATCTAGCCGAATTGGCTCACTCTAAAGAGTTTATCAAAGGACCTTGTAGAAAAAGAGCCAGGCACATCATACACTTACCGGGCAGGAGATCCGTATAGTGACTTTACAGACTAAGAGTACCGAATGCAGACTCTGTCTGGAGAATGACGAAATAGTCAAAGATGTACTGTGATTATCCAGCTCTTGCACGTTTACGTTAGGACACTTTCGACAAATCTCAGATTGATTTCGAAGATCTGAACAGTGTCTCACCCAAACCGATAGCTAGCCTTTTTGGAGAATATAGTGGTGAGAAACTACTCAAAAGTGTGCCACAATAAACCCAGTGGTGGTCGCAGAGGAAAGGCTGCACTCACTCTAAGAAAATTAAGGAATTTTGCTAAAGAAGTTCCAGCTTCTCAAAAATAATTAAGACAGCCAAAACAAAAACATTGCGTCTAATCTTTATTATTCCAAACACTGCTAGCTCTACGAGCACTCTAAACAAACTAATTTCTCAGAGGGTTTTCGAGTTTTAGAGCTCCAGTAATTTCTATCTTTTGAATTTGCTTGCTGCTTCTATAATTTGGTTTTATGTGTGTTACAGTAATGGGATTGAATATAAAACTCAGTTAATAATCCAGTGCTCATTTTTAATGTTCATAAAAATTTCGTCATTAGATTTTTGTAGTTGCTCTAATATAAACTGTTTTTAAAAAAATATCATAATTTAAAAGACATTTAAGTATTGCTTATTTTTTAAGGGTCCTAAGGAAATATCTTTCATAAGACACGCAGTTTACCTTCCTGCCAGAGTCATTTCTCCTCTGCCAGAATAGCTCGAGTAGTGTTGGATTCCTACCAACTAAAAACCCTTGATTATGACCCCAACCTGCCCGGTGGCAAGCCACATTTACTGCACTGCAGCCATTACTATGTGTTCTAGACTAACCATTCCATTAATTTTGTCCCCTGTACAAGTTTGTGAAGATCCTTAATGGAGTTGTCCCCAGTCGCTATTGGGTCAAGTTCAACTTCCCTAAATATTAAGTGCCTTTTGCGATACAGGGCCTCGCAATGGCATATTACATGTTTTACCGTTTGCGGTTTCTGATTGGATAGTCTGCAGCTCCTTGTTACAGGCTCATCCTGTTTAGGTGAACTTTAATCTTCATATGGACGGTCACGATTTCTATTATAGGTCTCATTTGCATTCTACAGCAACTGAGCGGGTCTTTAGTGAATTCGGCATCCAGTCCTTTAATAAAGGCTCTTCTGTGTCTTTCTAACCAGTGGCTTTCATATTTTTCCCTTACCGAAAATTTGACCTGGGACCTTATAGTATACAGCTTTTTCATTGCCTTGAATACCTTTGTGTCTTAGCACCCATAACAATTTTATTCTGTTTTGTCCCGCTAGTTTCACTAGATCAGCAAGGAATTTCCACACTAGCTTTGAGATAACCTTCCGGCACGTAAGGGCCACCTCGCTCTCTTAGTATATAGATATGGTTTGACAAAAGTGGTTCTCTATTGCACATTCTAGGATGGCAAAGATTTCCGCAGACCACTTCTAGGCGCCTCCTTAAACATTTCTGCCACAGTGTTCGACAGTTTTTGATCAGTCTGTGTACCAGATCAATTCTTCAAGTGGCAGCGGGTTGTTTGTCCAGACCATGCTACTCTCTCCTGTATAACTACTTCGAAAGTTTGTCCATATAGGTACTTTGGGGACATCTGGTCTGATATCATGTGCAGGATTGGTGCATATATTCAGAAGCCCCTCCCTCCTATCCATTCTCTATTCTTCTTTTACAAAAGATTTTAATTCTGTAAATAAAATTGTAAAATAAAGACAATCGCCTAATATCCGCACACAGTTAGGCCGAAGGCAAAATTAAAAATACAAGATATAGAATGTATTAAAAATAATAAATATAGGTGTATTTTAAGGTGTGATGGCACCCTTAATACTACCTAGTATTTAACGTCTTAATAACTTGTATTCTTATTATTTTTTTATAATATTCAAAGATTTGAATAATATTACAGGTATTATAGGCAAAATACAAACGTTCAAAGAACCCCGATTAATTCCAGTCCAGTTACTGTGAATGCCGAAAAAAGATTGAGTTTCAATCAGGAAATTGGAAGAGAAATCTTAGACTTTAATTAAATCTAATCTATATGTATATTTTCAGTCTTATGACTGAATTAGATATCAAATTTTGACAGAAATTAATACCAATCCAGCATTTTTATTGTGAACTTGTCTTGTAATATTTAGGAACATTCAAACAAACAAGTTACATTTGAAATTTAAGAGATCTTGGAAGTGCAGAGAGAGGATTAAGGGAAAGAACTAGGACATAGCAAAAAGGGCCTACTCAGCTCACCGCCAAATACATTTATAAAGTGCTTCAGTACTTTTTCTACTAAACTGCTTAGAAATTCAAGAGTTGTCTTACTGTTGCTTGGCTACCTGAGGAAAGAACATGGTAATTTTCCCTCCTTATTTTATCCTTTCCTCCTTGCGTGGCTTCCTTTTAATAACACTGTTTTCCAAATAAACTCCTGTTCGAAAACTCTCAATTTGGACAATTATCAAGATTTATTTTTGCCTTAGAACTTTCGACATAAGGGATGTTCCAACAACAAAGAACATTTTTAATTAAGCGGCATTTTTTTATTGTTTGCGCTACGTCCAGAACAAATTGATAAATACAGCAAAATGCTCACACTTTAAATGTAGACAGCGGTGTTCTTGTGAGTTATCTGGTTAGCAACAAGACATTTTGTTATGTATATAAATAACATTGTTAACAATTAAAATCACCGGTGGGATGAAATAAAAATACCTTGAAATTCATTATAATGTAGGACCTGTCACTTATCAAGCAATTTCGTTTTTGCAACGAAAGTTTATCGGTCGCACTAACTCTCGTAATGAAGATAAGATAGTGCTAGCTCTTAAAATTAAACTTTTTGTATGGTTTTCTCCTTTATGGTTTTTCAAAATGTTTATTTGATCCAGATATTGTTTACCATCTTTAATTGTAGTGTATTAGGTGGTAAATGGTTATGCCGTTGATAGATTCTATTAACTTTCCATTGAAACGGAAATATTACATAAACAGGTATTTTTAAAATAAATTCTGAATTTATATATATATTTGCGTTCTTATTGGGACACCTTTTAGTTGTTTTATCTCGAATCTCTATCAAATATTATTGAAATAAGACACATAGAATTTACTTAATACTTAACAAATCTGGTTCTGGATTTCTCTTTATTCTGATGACTTAAACAGGTATGAGTAACTTTCTAAAGAAACTAATTACGCACAAGTTATTTTAAGTAAAGAAATAAACGCGAGCTCGTGACAAAAAAAACTTTACGAGACCTCAGATTGTTTTTCACACCTTTTAACTTTAACAATTTATTACATGTGTGTCGTTTTGGTAACCCGTTTCCGTTATAGCTTTTCGCAATTGGGCTCGTCCAAAAATATTCCTGATTCGATCTATTTTTACCCAACTTTAGCACGGCGAAAGGAATGGTAATGTTTTTCGCATGGGATATGAATGTATGTATAAATGTATGTTTGTATCGCGCTAGAGGTTATTATACGGCTGAACCGACTTTGACAAAAAAAGTGTCGTTCAACTGCTGCTGATCCCGAAGGTGCTATAGGCTATATATTTTTTTAAATAGGAATCAACATGGCGGACGTCAGACCCCATTTTGTCTCATGATGTAGGCTTAAAGGCATACAAATTACCTCAATTTCAAGCGATTTTAATGAAATTTCTTTGATCACCCATTGCAATTGTCCTCTTATTTGCTGTAATTAATTTGTAGTCCTCCCTGCTCCCACCCATCTCCTCTCCCGTCAATCCCCCCACCCTCTTCAAAAACCATATTCGCCTAATTTTATCAAATATAAGGCGATTTCAAAAATTCTTTCTGCACGCGCTTTAGGATTTTTTCAGCACCATTTTACTAGTTCCTTCCTCCCTCTCTCCTCCCCCATCTGCACTTAAACAAAAGAAAAACAAACCAAAAACAAAAAAATTGAACGTAGCACTGTTTGCGTCCGTAGAAAATCTACACGTACTTTCCAAACAAGAAACAAATAAATGAATGAACGTATAGTGCATTTTATAAGGCTGAATAAGAATTAAACCTAAAAGTTGGAAATGAAAAAAACACCCAACTGCTAAATCTACTTGTACATACCTACTAGTCGCAGTTAGGTACAAAATTACCCAATAACCTGATGCATGAAAATACAAAACTGTAATTTCGTAAGTGCGCTTTGGGCATCAAAACTAAAACTTGAAGCATGTCGTACATTATAAGTATACCTATCAATTTTGTACCCAACTGCGACTAGTAGGTACAAGTAGATTTGGCAGATGGGTGTTTTTTATTGTTTTTTTTGTCAGATCATCATTTGTTTGCAGACTAGGATCCTATTAAAGTTAGTTTTAAAAATGCACTTGTTTCCGAGTCAAGCTTTTATTCGAAAGGGTTAAGAAAGATTGTAGAAGAAGTGTTACAGATAACAACTGATAAGAGCGTTTCTATGGAATTTTGTGAATACAGTTTAAACATTTCACCATGACACGTCCAACCCGTCCGGTATCGCTATTCTTCAAATTAGGGAAAATCGAGAAATCTCCCTCGAATCAACATATCTGATTGGTTGACACAGTCAGCTTTTCTTAGTTTTTACACAGTGACACAGTCAGTTTTTCTTAGTTTTTACACAGATTACATTATTTTCGATAAAATTTCTTCTCCAGGATTTTAGTAAGATTATAAAGACAAAGGAAAACAGATATTTTTCGTAAAAAATTAAGTCATGCTTGTCAAAAGTGAGAGAAATTGCAAGCATAGCCCTTACTCACGTTGTTGTTTTTTATGTGCAGGTGCCTTCACTCCTCTTAGTTTCGTAACCAAGATTCTCTACGTCTTCTTTGTTGTCGACTGTAATTTTGCTAACATCCTCAACAAGTGCTTCTAGGTATTTGAGACAGCTTTTTGGGTTGTCTTCTTTGATTGACAGTGTTTTTTTCTTGTCTAATGGAATTATGGTTACTTTTCCCTTTTTGAGATGTCATATTTACCTTCTTAGATATAGTAGGTTAAGTTATACGAATTTCATATTTGCTAATTGATAGGTATAACTTTGTATATTTGGTTTCATAGAGCTTTTCTTTTGCTTTTCTTATTTTTGTCTTTTTTTTTCCACAAGAAGTCAGATTTTCCAATATATTCCTTGATTGCATTTCTGAAAGGTGTTAGTATCTCTTTGTAACTAACAAGAATGTACTTTTCTAGTAATCTCCAGTGCTAATATATATCTTTGTCTAGCAAGTTTTCATTAGAAAGGCTAAAGTGGATGGCTTGTTTACCACTTTCTTTGATAGCAGACAATGACTACGCACTACTGCAGATTCTAAAGAAGCTTAAAATAGAGCAAGTCCCACCTGGAAATATTGCTACACACTTTTACCTTAAAAGGCGGTAAGTAAATTTGATTGCTTGTTTAAGACGTTCTATGATGGCTGCAACCACTACTGCAGATTTTAAAGAAACTTAAAACAGACAGCCTGGAAATATTGCTATGCACTGTTACCTTAAAAAGAGGGCGACTAGTCCTAGAAAAATTTTTTGTGGCAAAACCTTAATCCTCAGGTAATATACTTCGATTAAGTCGGCACTACATTGTCAACTTCGCTATTATTGTAGCTCCTAGATCCATCAAATTAGCAAAGTTTCTTTTTTCGCTGATTAAGGTAGTTTAAACAGAAAAACAATTAAGCGGCGCGTTTTTTAAGGGGTTAAAAAAATGTTAAATTCTCGTGATGACTGTGTCATATTTCAGTTTAGGCCAGTGGTGCATGACTTTGACTCTGACTTGCGCAAAAACATACTACTTTCTATCAGTTATATGTTTTAATATTTTTTTTGCAAACGAGCAAATCAATTGTTTTTCTGTTTTGGCTTTCCTAATCAGCTCAAACAATGCTACTAGTTTGCTAATTTGAGCAACGAATAATGTCGACTTAATCGGAGCGACCCTGCATATACTCATTTTTACCTTCCTAGTCCGCGCGGCAATGGCTACAAACACAAATTTTTTTTTGAGATAACGCCGAAAATGTGATCGTTGTATGTATTTGACATATATTAGCAATATCGTCGTGATGTCTGCCTGTGTGTATATCTGTCCGTAACACGATAGCTCCGAAACCGCTAAACCGATTTTCATGAACTTTTCAGATAAAATAGTGTTCAACACTCTAACAAGCTAATTATATTTTGGTAGAAATCTAATAAAACTAATAACAGTTTTTTGACAAATATTTTTTTTTTAATGCTCACTTTTTAACGGAATATAGTATACCCATGGAGGTAGATTATAAGGGAGCCGCTCCAACCATTTGTATAATGCAACAGAAAGTGGCACCCCTAGGCAGGGCTTAGAGTCACACCAATATGGCTGCTTAACAGGACCGCACTCAATAGATTTGTTTATATTTCTGTTTAATACAAGTTGACAGCTTCTTGTCTTTAAGGGATATGGAGAAGGGTAATATTTAAGTTTGTGAAAAATTGTATTGGTTTAGTGATGAAAATTTTGAATTAATAAAAAATTATGTCTATAAAAATACCAATATATTTTGAAAAAGTATAGAAAAAGGAAAGTTGCTTTCTTATAACTATACGTTTAAGAGTAAACTCATAGAGTCACTTTCCTAAACAAAATGTGCCGTATAAATTTTTATTTTACCGCGGTAATATTTCGTTTTGAAAAGTAACAGCAGCTTCTATCATTATGAAATCGATGCGGTTATTGAAGAGCAGGGTGCAGCACAGTTAAAATAATTTTTTCTTGATTGAATGAGATCAAAATGCTATTTTCGATAGTTGTTGAATAAAACTCTTATTATACAGGTAACATAAAATTTTTGACAGCAATCAATATGAGAGGGTTATTAAAAAAACTGAATTTATACAACCATTTTATTTATTGTCCTTTAAAAAGTACAATCTTGTTACTGAAATGTCTTATACTAATTTGTTTTTTTGGATTACTTTTACTTAAATAAATTATTCTAATATTTATCGTGTGATGAGGAAATAGTAATAATAACAGAAACATTTCATGTAAAAATTATATTCTGTAAAAACAATTAAGATAAACGTAAAGATAAGTTCTACAAAACAAATTTTAAAATGAAAGGCTCTTACTAGTTTAGAAATATTTTTTAAACTTTGCTATTACAGCCAAACTTCTTTATGTTCAATTTACCACTGTTCCTAAACTAGTAAGAACCTTTCATTTATAAATTTGTATTGGAGAACTTGGCTTTACTTTTATCTCAATTCTTTTTACGGAATGCCATTTTCGCGTACTTGGCTTTTCTTTACATGAAATGTTTTTGTTATGATTTCAGTCCTTTTTTAAAGGATTTGTATAATATTTAATTTAATAATTAAATAATAATTTTACTACGAATTGTTTTTGTTTTCCTATGGTTTTATCATAGTTCCTATCAGCCTTTCGAAGCTCAGCTCTCTAGCGTTTCTGAAAGTGGGCAATGTTAATTTTTACATAATTTTACATTTATAGGGGAGGGAATTTAATTAAAATTTTAGGGTTTTTTAATTTTTTTCTATAGTTTTATCATAGCTCCGATCGGTCTTCCAAAGCTCAGCTCTTTAGCGTTTCTGGAAGTGGGCAATGTTACTTTTACATAACTTAAGATTTATAGGGAAGAGAAGTAAATTAAAATTTTAGGGTTTTTAATCTTTTCCCATACTTTATCATAGTTCCTATCAGTTTGCCAAAGCTCAGCTCTCTAGCGTTTCTGGAAGTGGGCAAATACTTTCACATAACTTTACATGTTATAGGGAAGGAGAGTAAATTAGAATTTGTGTTTTTTGATTTTTTCAAGGGTTTGTCATAATTTCTATCAGTCTACCAAATTTCAGCTTTGTAGCATGTCTTAAAGTACAATAGAATTTTGATGATCTATACATGAGTGAGTGATTTCGACGTTTTTTTTTTTTTGATTTCGACGTTTTTTGATATTTTGTACCTGCTTCACTACTTTATGTAAGTCCATGAAACTTGGTGGGGTTGTTAACTCTATAAAGATCTACTGTGCAAAGTTTGAGTTTCGTAGCTCATTCCGAAGTAGAGTTTTAGATAGGTCAAATCTGCCGTGCTAAGCAAGAAGGTCGTATCTGCATATTTTGTTTGTGTAACAGAATTTCCCATATTTTATTTTGAATATTTCTCAGATTTTTTGTTAAGGTCTATTTCTTTAAATATAATATAATATCGACTAGAGTTTTTTTCCCATAGCAGAAAAACATGTGGTTCGTATATTTTACACTCTTAGAACCAGACAAGAGTTAGCTCTTGTAATTTTGACATAATCTTTGTGATTTTAGGAAAAATATATCGTCAATAAATGTCACACTTTAAACACACTCTTAAGCTTTAAAAATTTTAAGTGGCTTTTAGACCCAGACCACAAGGCCCTTGTCTATTGATTTATAATTTTCTTAATGTTTTCGGATTTAGTGACAGATATATATATATAGACCGAGAAATATTTTATATTTCCCTAAATTAAAACCAACTTTTCATAGTAGCTTTTCTTTATGTTGCGAATTTTCTTGTCAGGATCATAGATATGAACAGAACTTTTAAAGTTGATTATAGTGATATCAAAAACGACAAAATTGAGTTATTTTTTAGATTTGATGGACTTTGTTTCCTTATTTGATTTTCAGATAAATAGATCCAGTTTTCACTGATTTTCCGTGTCACTTAATTTTGATCATATTGATTTCGTTTGGATATCGTAGTATTGCAAGTTTCAAAGGTCACGGTTGTTGTGACCAGTGGTCCATAAAATACTTCAAAGTGGTTAATTAGTAATTACTAAATGTAGAAAAATCAAACAATTACTAAAGGCTATGTAAAAATAAGATTTGATTTGTCATATTTTTTAAGAGAAAATTGGAACTTTTCTGGAAAATAGCAGTTGAGTTTTTCACCGGGTTTTCTCAACTTAGGCTATATGCCAACCCGGTTTCGATTTTAAAAGCAAAAAATCGAAGGCACTTTCTTTAAAGGCAAAGTGATTTTTTTTTTAGGATGTTCGTTTCATTTTTTAGATCAGCTTAGGTAACTTTTGGAATAGCTTTCTTTGTTTTCCAAAATTAGGTAATCTAGGGTGACTTTGAGGTTTAACTGAATTTTTTTATTTGTGGGTGTTCCCGTGGGACGTCTTTAAGAGTAGGCCATCTTTACTTAAATTAAGTCAGGGAAAATTTGGTGTTTTGTTCTTTTTTTGTGTCACTGATTTTATTTCTTGTCTCTGTTTTTAAACACAAAATTTTAGGAATAATATGTATATGTATAGGTTTTTTTCCAATTTAGGGACGCCTACCCAAATATGTCAAGTAAGAAGGGATAATCTGAGAGCAGTTTTTTTCAAGTTGTAAAGTTAAAATTTAGTTCCGTCTTAGAGTTTTGAAAAGTCAGTCGGGTTTTAAAATATCAGCGCGTGTGCCGTGTTTTCAAACTTTAACTTTTGTAAGTAATGTCAAGTATCAGTTATTACACTGCCTCAACCCTTTCTTTATTTGACAAACTTGGATAATTTTAGACAATTCTGTGTATTTACTTTTGATTTGTGGGAAACTATTTTGGGATCAAAATGGGTTTTAAATCAGTTGATTAAGACATTCGTAATGTTGGTTTTTTATTAATTTATCAAGTTTTAAAACTTTATCAAGTCTAAAAACTTGGAAACAGGGTGGAAATAGAATTGCCTAAAATAAAACATGATTTAGCTTTGTTTGTTTAATTTTGTCAAATAATTAACTTTATCACATTTTTTTTAAATTGTTTTTTAATTTGTCATATTTTCATATTTTCATCTTTTTATTTTAAAATATACACTTGCCTAGTCCAGAAACAAGGCCTTTTTATTTAACAACAAAATTAAAAATAAAACTACACATCTGATAAACAACCTATCGATTATCTAATGTAGAGCAAGCTGAGTATACTAGTGTATTATAGCTAAAAATTGGTAAAAAGCTAATTCAGATCACATCAAGAAGTTTAGTTAATCTCAGATTGCCCTGATATAAATAACTTTGATGGGCAGTTCATATCAGATGCATATCAAAACAAAACAGTGAAACATAGTGAAAAAGAAATATCATTCAATCGAGTAGCAGTTGTCTAGAGGTTTAAGATTTGAATTGGTAAGTAAGCTTACTAGTGTACTAACAAGACTGTAGAACGCCAACATGGATTCAGCCCCGAGAACTACTTTGTTGTTCCAGAGATCTACATTGTTTCAGATGAAGCACACCAGGAAAGACTCGCATGTGTCATCTTGGTGTTGTGTCCCACTCTATCTCTGTTTCTATTGGGTATTACTATCTCACAAAATATTCACATAAAACCTAAATAAAGTAGTTGCCTTAAATAAATAATCAAATAAATATATATAATGACCGCTCGCCCGTTACATTTATCTGAGAAAAACAGGTTTTAAAAAAAAGTAGAGTTTTTTCTGTAAAACTGCACTTAGCACCATGTGTGTTTAACATGACGAAAATAGTTTGAAATTATTTTTTTTTAGTTGTTTGAGTATTTTCAAGGTCACAGAGCTATACGACATTTCTCTTTAGTTTTATTTATTCTTATGCTAATAAAAATCGTCATATCTGTCAAAGTAATGTATTTTACTCTCAAAATATAATGCAAATTAAACATGGTTAGTGAGGTAAAAATAAACTTAACTTGTTTGTTATTCACTTAATTCTAATTATTCTAAATCAACTTCATGCTCGGCTTGTGAGTGAGATACGACAAATTGTATTGGAATCAGACACAAACTTTTTTATCACATTAAAAGCATCTGTCATATACGACACTTTTTCTTAGCATATGATACATACAACATATTTCATTGGGACCAGTGGCAATTTTGCATATATAACATATTTTATAAGCTCATGTATACACCTAATTTTCATCTTACGATATTTATTTCTAGTACGATAGGTGTAAAATGACGCAGAATCACTTAAACTGGAAAAAAATAATTTTTCTCCAAAATTGTCAGATACGACCTTCTTGCTTAGCAGGGATAAAATATGGGCTAAAATGTTTCAAGAAAAGATGGTAGAGCAGTCGCGCGAACTTGGCCGGGAACTGCCGTGCCTTTGAGACAGGCTGTATAATAAGGGATACTTACTGGGGAAGGTCAATAATAGTAGATAAAAAGTTCATATAAAATTTGTTTCCAAGTTATATCATTTGTCAAGTTTAAAGCGTGGGGAATTCCATAAAATTATAGGTTAAGGAGATTCAGTGTGGTCAAATAACTTTTGCAATAGGTAATATATTTGTAAATTTTTTAAAACTTAATTTTGTGAAATGAAATAACCAAAAACTTAGTAAGAGCTTTTGTTTTCAAAAAACTGTTTTCAAGGCTGATATCATGGAGTTCACTTAAAGTGTGCTAATAGGGCAGGGAGGAAGGTATCACATCCGTCATGGATCCATTTTTTAAAATTCGTTTCTTTTTTTTTTAATTCCTTAGCGAAGTAAGAAATGTTTAGTTAAATCACAACGTGCTCAAACACAAATCGGTTCTTGTTCTCCCCAAATGCATCCACATGGTTAAAATTTTATTTTTTATAAAAAGGCAAAAACTGGCTGCGATAAACTTTTAAATTTATGTTCGGAAATTTACAACATTGTTTTAATATCATTTTTATTTCAATTATCCTTGTGGGTGTCTTGTTACGAAAAAAAAAATAGATTCAAGAAGGACCCAATACGTTCTGGCTTATTTTACACGAATTTTTAGTAATGAATTTTCTTGAAATGTAAATAATATAAAATTTTTATTGATGTTTTTCTAGAAAAAAAATTACATTGAATTTGAAGACTTGCCCAAGTAAAACAAAATGTACAATTTAGATTTTACAACAAAATGTTTGTTATAAAAACATTGGGGCAACACCGCACTGCTAAAAATAGATGAAGTATACTTAGTAGTTAGTAAGTCGTCCTTTTTAAAATGCAGCAAAATAAAAAGCTAAAAGGTGATGGAAAGATTCTGCCATATTTTGTTTGGGAAACTGGGTTTTTAGCGACGCCTCGGCCATGTCGAAAAAAATTTAAACAAAATATTAATTTTTTGGGTGAAAGCTCTGAGATAAAAAAGAAATTTTAGTTCATTTTAATAACGTCACAAGTATGTTAGGTCACTAGAGTGCGTCTAAAATTCATTGCAGAAAGAATTGTGCCAATAAAAAAAATAAACCAAAAATATTTTTCAAAAAAAAATATCACTTTTTAGGCGCGCGGTGTTTTTATGATATAACAAAATTTTATGGGGTAAGTTTGCCAAAGTCCGTCTTATACAACATAGGCATTTACAATGTAATATATATTGTGTCAACATTAATTTTTATATATCATATCTGTTAGAGAACTTGCTACCACATTTTTTACCATTTCTATTTAACAGTCAGAAAAGTGTATTTTCAAACAAAAAAGTTGTCCAGGGCATACCAATTTTAGCTGCCCCAATGTTTTAGAAATATTTTGAGAATATTGGGGAAACAGACAGCAAAAGCAATATTGCTCTATTTGTTGCCCCAATTTTGGGACAGCTGTTGAGCAAGAACTTGTAATACTTGGGTGCTGTTTTTACGTCTCAGCAGCGACTTGGAGCGTAAACCTCAAGGCTTTTATCTCCATTATTTAAGGAACAAATTGCAATTTGGTCATCGTATTAAACTCCTTACTGGACACATTTATAACGCACTAAATCATATAAAACAAACTGTTCATATAAATGCAAAACGCACCATTAATATAGGTATCTCGCCTACGAAGCGTTATGGCCCGAAATTTTATGCATTGTAATATGGACGTAATATTATGAACAAATAAAAACGAAAGAGAAGAAAATGAGCAAAACGTTTAATTCTATTATAATACCTAAATTCTATACCATTATCTTTGAGATAACTTTTGACTGTGTAACTTGTCATCAAGAAAAAAGTTGCCCAAGGGTGCACAGGTCCGGATTCAGACTAGACGAAAAATAAAGTTAGGGATCGTTCACAAATTAGACTAATATAGGCGTTACAGGGTGTTTTTAAAGTATAGCACCACATACTTTATATATATACCTTTAAGTAATTTAAAGAAAAGATCTTACTAAAAAACATGGAAATAATTTTTAAGGGTGACAAAATAAAAAAACGATCATAATACCTATAATTGTTTAGTCAACTTCGTTGAAATTTGGCAGTGCTGTTTGTAGTGACAAGAGGCGAATTTGGCACTACTAAATATTTTTCAAATTCGGTATTTTTTTTTCTTTTATTTGAGTAAATAACTACAAACACAAATTAGTCTTTTGCAAGTCCGCATTCCATATTTAGGAAATGATAATAAAGTGTTTTATTTATCTCGAAAACAAAGCGCGATGCGAAAAAAATTATGATGTAAAAAAGTTGTATTTTGGATTTGCTTAGTTATAAAAAAATACACAAAATCAAAAATTGTCAGTGGCGCACAAGTGATTTTTTAAAAGTTTGACACCCTGTACCTTAAAAACTTTATATTTCGAACCCATATGTATATAAACTTTTTTTTCTTAAAATCACTTATTGTAACGTTCGAACAAAGCATATATCGGAATATGAACTTTCGCTAAAAGCTGGGCGATTAATCCTTACCATGGATGGAAAGACCCCGTATAAATAAAAACACACTCGCAACGTTACTCGCGTCAGCTTTGGAATTTACGGATGTTATGGAAAAATTTAAATAAAATGTAGGAATATGTCTGTTTTTATTTTTTACATAAAAATACATATAGTTTTTTTTGTAAGTACACAAAATAAAACTTCACTGCACGCAAAAGCAATTAGAAGAAAGACGCAAAGAGTTTAGCAAAGACACTTTGCGCACGTTTTTGCAATATTATTTTTTTACGTGGGTTAAAATTTATTTTTAAAAATAAATAATTTTTATTCATATATAAATATTAAATATTAATTTAAATTTTAAAAAGTCATACTTAATAAAATATGTCAAATCTTTACATTCTAAAAATTTTTCTATATACATAATACCAAAACATAATATGCTTGTTAAACCCAAAACACGTAAGCAGAAAAAAATTATTTAACTGTCCTGGTAAAAAAAATTTGAAGAATCAATTATGATTCTGTCGACCATCTTATATGTTAAGATGTTAATAAATTTTGATCAT
Source organism: Aspidapion aeneum (assembly GCA_963576565.1). Lineage (NCBI taxonomy): Eukaryota > Metazoa > Arthropoda > Insecta > Coleoptera > Brentidae > Aspidapion > Aspidapion aeneum. Next base: position 39,338,339 of record OY755047.1, on the reverse strand, counting down.
GATCTTCAAAAAGCAATCAATTCTCACTAGGATATTTTTTATTTCATCAAAATCGGTTCAGTAGTAATGAATTTATAAGGAAATAAATGCAGACATGATTGGCAAGGCAATCGTATAATATTCAAAACATTGGTTAAAACAAAAATATATTTTTTTAGAACCACTAAACCGATTTTGCTGATTCATACCTTGTTGTGCCTGGCAAGAATGTTGATTTTTTAGTGATTTAAAAAAATTCTTAAAACATGTTCGCAAAACAAGAATAAGCGAGCATCTTTGAAGAGTACAATTTTATTTCGTCCGCGATCTTGGATTTTGAAATGACGGACAAAAAAAATTTTTTGTTCAAAACTCTGATGAATTCTATGCCAAGTACAGTTTTTTCCATTAAAATCGATGGTATAGTTCAAAAGTTATAATAATAAAAAAATTGTCCGTTTTTTTTTGGCCCACCCGGTATACTATGAAAAATACATAGGAAACGGATGTACACGAGGGGTGTTTAGCTGCCCACAGTAGGTGTACAGAAGTTGTCTACCGGACTCCACAGGACACTATAGAGTTTTTAAGATATTAAGATTTTTTATAACTCAAGATATAGGTACTTTTTTATCTAGCCACATTATGTATTTAAAACCAATTATGATATACAACTGTACTTTTATTTACCGTCTATAATTTAACTTTTAACGGAATTTTCGTTCACTTCACAAATGCTTGTTTATAGAAAAATTTCAAATAAACAAAATAGCAAAATGTAAATAGATACGGAACTGTCTTTTAGACATACACCACCTTGGATTAATCCCATACTTATATTGATTTAGCCCCGGTTCAACTCAACTGCGATTCATCTCTTTTTAACATGAACTGGCCGCGCGCATGCTATCGAGAGGATTAAATCGCTGGATAAGTTAAGCTTTATGAAGCGAATATTTACCATGTATACGTTTATCTTTATTAGCGCATTAAAATTGTATATTAAATTGTCTTTTTTATGAAATTATTCAAGAAAAACAATTGATTCCTAACCAAAGCAAGCAATTTTTTGATCTTTACCTTGCTATGCTATGGTCTGAAAAAAAGTTATCTCAAAGATAATGGTATAGCCTGTACATACTGAGGGTGCAAACGTAAGTTGGGTTGAGTTTAGGTTGGCTGATTCACCACTTACACCACTCATTCGAGAAATACAGAATATTTTGAGATAAGAAATTGAAAAACGTAATTGTAAAGTTTATTGAAAGGAAATTAGTAAAAACGATGCATATAAAATATCTAAAGTGCACCTACCTTAGTTTTCATCTAGTTGCAGTCGTTTTGGTCGCTTGGAAGATAGGAAAAACGGGAAAATTGTAGCACTGACGGCGTTTCTTGTGCTTCTTGTCAGTTTCGCAATTGCGACTCCTCGCGCAGACTCGCGCGTGTCTCGGTGTGGGGATAAGTCATATGCATATACCCCGCGAAAGTTGAAATGAAAAATAATATTAAAATATAAAAGTAGCCAAAAGCTGGCAAATAATTCTTGCACCAACATTTTTCGGCCATCAAAACACGTGTGTTTTTAGTAAGGATACGAGAAAAAACTATATCTAAATACCCAAATCTGCAAGAATGCACAAAAATTTACCTTAATTCTAGTAAATTATAAAAAGGAAAAAAAATATATATATAAAGAAAAGCAAAATTTCGAAAAATTTACTTGTGTTCTACCTCCGGCAGGGGCAGGACACATAACTTGACCACCGGTCTTCGATAAGTACCAGTGGCGGTTTTTACTGTCACGACGCTAGTAAGCCCATCAGCACCTGGATGTAGCGCTACAACACGTCCGAGTAACCACTGCATAGGTGGTTTTTGCTCATTCTTAATAACGACTAAAGTGTTGACTTGCATTTCTCAGTCCACTTAACACGTTGTTGAAGTGTGTTTAAATATTCTAAACGCCACTTTTTCCAAAAGTCAGCTTGAAGTCTTTGGACAAGCTGCCAGCGAGACAAAGTGTTAAGCTTGAGGTCTGAAAAATCAGGTTCTGGTAGAGAATTTAAAGGCTCCAATGTTAGAAAATTACCTGGTGTCAGCGGAATGAGGTCATTTGGATCTAGACTTTGAGCATAGAGAGGTCTACTATTGAGTAAAGCCTCAAGTTGAAACAAGAAGGTAGTAAATTCCTCATATGTAAGGCGCTGCTGCCTACAACACGTTTGAGATGAGCCTTGGTGGATTTTACTCCAGCCTCGGCTAAACCGTTTAAGTGAGGACTTCCAGGGCTAGAAAAGTGCCACGAAATGCTTAAGATTTCACATGCTTCCTTTGAGTAGGTTTGAAGTAACCTATCTGCACCGACAAAGGCGGTACCGTTATAAGAATAAACGTGTGATATCCTTCCACGTCTGGAGACAAACCTTTTAAAGGCCGCAAGAAACGTATCTGTTGAAAGATCGGAAGTTAATTCTAAATGCACTGCTTTGGTTGCAGCACAAACGCAAACAAGAATATAGCCTTTATAAAGTTTGGCACCTCGGTGTCTTGACATTAAGATATCAAACGGTCCGCAATAGTCCACGGCAACATGGGAAAATGGTTTTAACTGGGAAATCCTTTGAGGAGGTAAATCTCCCATAAATTGCACAGCTGGTTTTGGATGAAGTCTGAAGCATAAGATACAATGAGAAACTACCTTTTCAATAGCGCATCGAGCAAACAGCACCCAAAATTGCTGCCTTAGCAGATAATGTAGGGTTTTGAGACCTGGATGAAAGTATTTTGAATGTGTATATTCGATAATTATTGTAGTAAGCCGGTGTGAACGTGGCAAGAGCAACGGATGCTTAGCAGAATAAGAAAGTTCAGAAGCATGCTTAATGCGACCGCCTACTCGGAGACAGTCTTGTTGGTCCAGGAATAATGAAAGTTTACGAAAGGGTTTTGGAAGCAACTTGTTTGTTTTAAATTTTGAAATAAGATCTGAAAATACTGTACGTTGGACATGGCGGACAAGAACAATCATGGAATTCTGCAGTTCCTTTTCCGTTACCAAATGATCTGAGTAATAGATTTTCGAAATTGGTCTAAGCGTGTACGAAATGATTCGTTGTATTTTCGTGAGAGAAGAATGTTTATTTAAGAGAACATAGATCTCATGTGGGTCTGACATAACCGTGAGAAATGTCTTGCATTGTTCCAAATCATCACTGTCGCAAAGATCTGGACAATGAAAGCCATTAGACCATTCCTCTCGTGGAAGACTTAGAAAGGGTGGACCTTTCCACCACATGTCATGGTGAACAAGTTGGTTAGGTGTAAGTCCACGAGAAGCACAATCCGCTGGGTTTTCAGCAGACGGAACATAGTGCCATACATGACGGGGTAAAGTTTCTTGGATTTTGCAAACACGATTAGCGACGAATGTAACCCATCTGTGGGGCGAATCAGATAACCAGCGCAAGACCACTTGTGAGTCAGACCACGCCCAAATTTCATTAAACACCAAAGTTTCAGCGTAACTTGCTTGAATGAAAGAGATAAGATCACACAGTAGGGTAGCGCCCAAGAGTTCCAGTCTTGGGAGACTAACCGTTTTAAGTGATGCAACTTTAGATTTTGCCATAACAAGAAAAGTAAACAGCTCGCCAGAAGATGCTTCAATACGAAGGTAGACTGTGGCTGCATAACCAACCATTAAAGCGTCGGAAAATCCGTGTAATTCTATGCGAGTAGGTTTGTCTATTGTAAGACGTCTAGGTAAATGAAGATTAGAAAGTTCGGGAAGCTCCATGCGAAACTGATTTCAAGTATTTATGATATGAAGGGGCGGAAGAGAGTCCCACTCTATCTTTTCCTTCCATAAATCTTGCATCAGATGCTTGGCCAGTAAGGACACTGGAGAACAGAAACCTAACGGGTCAAATATTTTCATTATTTGAGAAAGGATTCCACGTTTAGTGCAAGGGTTATCGTCAGGTATAACAAGATATGTAAATGAATCTGTCACTGGATTCCATTGGAGACCAAGCACCTTGACAAAATTAGGCTCTGCTTTGTCGAAAGAAATAGACATTTATGTGTCCGTCTCTGGAAATGATGAAATAAGTTCTGGTTTGTTACTTGCCCATTTTATGAGCTCGAAACCACCACGACGTAATAGTGAAATGAGTTCTTGCTGTAGATCTACGGCCGAAACTACGGAATTGTGGCCGCTTAAAACGTCATCGACGTAGACGTCTTTTAACAGAACTCTAGAAGCATTGGGAAAGTTTTTAGACTCTAATCTAGCCAATTCCTGTAGAGTACGTATAGCCAAGTAGGGTTTTTTTTGGTTTTTTTTTACGGTTAAGCGCACTCGCAAGGAGATCCCTATCACGCTCGAGAAGCGGCCAGTGCGTGGAAATGTTGGTGTGTGTTGGTTTTGAAACGGTTCAGGTTGTAACCTGCAGGGAAAACTGTCGCAGGGAGTTTATTCCACAGCGCTGTTCTCCAGAGATATGAATTCTGATATAATGAGGTTCTTGGTGCCTCTATTTTGACAGTAAATTGATGGTTACCGTCTGTTTGACGTGTTCGCCTAGTAGGTGCTACTCCCGGGGGGATCATACGTGCCAACTCTTCAGAGCATTTTCCGTGATAATACCTGTAGAACAGAGATAGATCGCCCACAGTTCTTCGATGTTCGAGACTATCCAAGCTACGGGTAAGTGCGGGGTCATTGATCAGCTTGATAGCTCGTTTTTGCACGGTGTTCAAAAGCATTAAGGTATGTTTGGGTGTCGCACTCCATATATGTGAGCAGTACTCCATAGTTGGTCGAATCTGGGCTTTGTAGAGTGTCAGCAGTTGGCTTGGTGTATACAGATGTCTTGTACGAAATAGCACCCCAAGCTTTTGGGACGCCCTTTTAGCTATATCTGCCACGTGACTGTGCCAAGACATGTTGGTCTCTGCAGTGACTCCTAAGATGTTCAACTGGCTCTGCAATGTGACAGCACTTCCAGATAGCATGATGTTTGGCTCACCGGTGCTGGTCTTTTTTGAAAACAGGTCTGCTTGTGTTTTCTGCGCGTTGAACTGTACAAGGTTTTTGTTGCCCCAGTCCTCTATTATCTCCAGGTCGTTATTTATCTGCGATATTTAAGTTAGTCTAAGATGATGGAATTCACGTGCGGATAGACACTGAGTGGGTGGTATGACTGAGGAGACTACATTGCCATCATCTGCAAAGCAATAAAGTGGATTTACTGTTTTATCTATGAGGTCATTTATGTAAATCAGAAAAAGTGTTGGCGAAAGGATTGCTCCCTGTGGCAGACCAGCATTTATTTGGTAAGAGTTGGAGTTCCGGCCATCCAGTGCAACATAAATGGATCTATGCTTAAGTTAACTTTCAAACCAAGTGCAAAGTTTCGGGGACAATCCTTCAAATTCAGAATCATGCTGAATCTAGCAAAATCCGCACGGGTTGGTAATTTCCTCTAGAATCCAAAATGTCAGCTACCACTGTTGAAAGTAGAAAAGTAGATTGATTGGGAATAGTTGTGGCGTGACAATTGGTTGAGAAAGTACCTAGTGAAACAGAAAGAAAGTGTGGATTTTCTTGAGTACTAGTATTTGTACCCTGCTGAACACGTGTATTGTTCTGACGGGGGTGGGGGCACAGTAAACTGTGGTGTTTAAGGCTACACCCTCTGCAGCTATAAGAAGAAGCACAATTCCTTGTTTGATGAGAAAAATGAATGCAATTTTCATGTTAATTTGTCTTACATAGGAAAGTCTTTCTTCTGAATTTTTATTTAGGAAATCGGGACATCTGGCTAGGACATGATTGGACTGGCAAAAATGACATTTGACATTTGAATTAAACGGTTTATTTGGTTGAATTGGATTATTTGAAACTGTAGTATTTAAAGATGAAGTTGATGTATTTTTAGGATAGTTATTGTGACTAAAGATCCGCTGATTATTATTCAGGGGCTTAGCATGATTTGAACTAGAGGGGGGCTTACTAATTGACTGCATATGTTGGACAGACTCCAAGGCTATACAGTGATTTTCGATAAAGCTGTACAAGTCAGTGTAAGAAGGAATGTCGACTTGGCTTTTCTCTCTGCTATAATATAGCTCAAACTCTGTGCGTAGCTTAACGTCCAACTTGGAAAGCAATTGATTAAATGTAAGAAAGTCCCACTCTGTCGTAGGAAAACCGAGTTCGGTCAAAATGGCTAAGTTGTCGGAAAAGGTGTCTAACATAAAACGGAGCTGATTCGCAGAACTGGTTTTCACCGAAACGGAATTCATAGCATTTAAAGCAGTCGTAGCTATGAGACGCTAATTTTGATATCTCTTGACTAGAGCCTCATATGCAATATGATAATTGTTGTCAGATAACGGAATTGTTTTTACCAGACTAAGTGCTTCGTAAGTCACTGAACTACGTAAGTGCTGAAACATTTCTATATCGCTCAATCGCTATAGAGGTCAAACCAATGTTGCCAATTCTTATAGTTGCCATCGAAACTAGCCAACTTGGGTAAAGGAAAAGATCTAGAATTTGACCTAGGGCTATTGGCAGAAGTACTTAGTGAAACGAAATTAGTATTGCTGGCTCGAAAAATATCATAATAAATGCCACGACATTCATAAAAAAGTAAATCGAATCTTTTTCTTAGGTTGTCCTGCTCATTAAAATCGAGTCCCAACTCCTCGAGGGATCCGGTGATTTGGTTATGAGACTCGTAAAACTTTTGATGACATTCATCATTATCCTCGTACCTAGATTTGAAGAGGAACTGGAACGAAGAGTCTGCCTTCGTCTGTTTCGCGACCTCATTCGATTCGGTTATTTGATTTACACAAATAGCAAGCTTGTCTAGCAATAATGTCTTTTTTGGTTTTGACATTTTGATTTTGAAAATTACCTTTTTTTAAAACCCAAAGATTTGTAAAAACTTCTAAAACGCTTTAAAAATCCAATTTTAGTTCATAAAATGAAAGAAAAAATAATTAATAAAATTTCATTAAATTAAAGAATTTTTCATTTATTTTAATTATTTATTAATTAGTAATTAGTAAATTTTAATTAAGGTTGTTTGTACTAACTATCCTCTGATATTACCAATTACCAAATTAGTAAAGAAAAAAAGTTTTGTGTTGAATGAGTCTCGATCCCATGCCCTGCGGATCACGAGTCGAGCGCTATATACCCTATGCGATACGGGCTGCCTACACAAATACCGGAGTCCGCGATTAAGTATGTCTATGCCGGCAGTGTAACCCAAGTCAAGTAATTCAAACAGCGCGCGCGTGGCAGCTTACAATACTGTATTGGTCGACTATACCTTTTAATTCCTTAGGTATATTCGATATATAACTCACCCGAGTTGATATTTTTAACACACGTGACTTAAGAAAATACGAAAAATCTCGCCGAAAACGGAAAATTTTGGAAATTTGTAAGTTTGAAAAGTTACAGGATAACTGCTGAAAATGTAAATTGAAAGGATCCGGTTCGAAGGACCATCCAATGAGGGTGCAAACGTAAGTTGGGTTGAGTTTAGGTTGGCTGGTTCACCACTTACACCACTCATTCGAGAAATACCCAATATTTTGAGATAAGAAATTGAAAAACGTAATTGTAAAGTTTATTGAAAGGAAATCAGTAAAAACGATGCATATAAAATATCTAAAGTGCACCTACCTTAGTTTTCATCTAGTTGCAGTCGTTTTGGTCGCTTGGAATATAGGAAAAACGGGAAAATTGTAGCACTCACGGCGTTTCTTGTGCTTCTTGTCAGTTTCCCGATTGCGACTCCTCGCGCAGACTCGCGCGTGTCTCGGTGCGGGGATAAGTCATATGCATATACCCCTCGAAATTTGAAATGCAAAATAATATCAAAATATAAAAGTAGCCAAAAGCTGGCAAATAATTCTTGCACCAACACATACATTTCAACTTTATAAAAGGTGTGGAGTCAAACAAAATCCGGTAATCGTTCATATCCAAATAATCACTACAAAGATTAACTGATAAAAACTTAAAACTATGACTATGACTATCAGAAAAGGTGTATACAACACGAGCCGATCATGAAAGACGATTACTCTTAATGGCAACAATGCATCGTCGAGACGAGCCGAATGCCTGCGAGTGCACACGAATAGTTTAAATATTTGGCACAAAAATTAATTCAGGGTATGTTTTTTTTTGTTTTTGTGAATTTTTGGTGAATTTTTTGGTTTTGGTTTCTGATGGAGGAAAATAAGAGGAGGTCCTAAAACTAACTCATTTTTCCTTAAATCATTGCTCCCCTGTCCTCCTTCTGCGAGGCCGAAATCGAAAACAATGAATTGTGCACCAACTTAAATAACAGGCAACAAGAAAAATCTTCCTGTATATGGATTAACCAACAAAATATTTTAACTAAAAATGTATTTAAATACAAGGACATCCAAAATATTGCATGTAAAATTTACACAAAAAGGTAAAAGAAGCAAATCTATATTAACAACTCTTTTAGAGTTGAACAGGCAAACACCATAAAAGAAATTCAGAAAAAAAAATAAGAAAAGCAAATTAAAAATTTAAAAAAGGAAAATGTAAAGCAGATGTCACATGTATTGCCTACACAAGAAGGTAAAGCAATTGGCAAGTCTCTAAGGAAAAAGTAACAATAAATCTCTTAGAGTAGAACAGTCCAATAATATAATCGAAATCCAAAAAGAGATTAGAATAAAATAATAGAAGAATATGAAAAATTCCATAAGGAAAATATAAAGAAATAGAAGTTCGCCAAAGCGGATATATTATGTATAACGTACATAGGAAAATAAATTACCTAGCCAGTCACAAGAAAGAAAAGAATTTCCTTCGACCGCCTAAAAATTAGTCTCTTGCAGAAACAGCTGGATTCCAAAGCCCTGGCGTTTAGTGAGGTCCTAAGGGTCCATTTCACCGACTTTTTTTTCGTTATTTACCATAAAGCGTTTCTTAATTTAATCATAATATGACGTAATAAGGAACACTTAAGGCTAAGTAACGAAAAAAAGAGTCGGTGCGATGGGCTATAAGGGTTCTTTTTTCTCGTAGGCCATGTGGTAATATGCTATAAATCACCATGTATGAGAGATGAAAACTAAAATCGTATTGAAATACAAAGACATCTAAAATATAACATGTAAAACTAACACAAGAAGGTAAAAGAAGCAAATTCAAAAAATGGTAATGTAACAACAACCCTTTTAAAGTTGAACTGGCAAACACCACAAAAGGAATTAAAAAAAAATATATATAATAAAAATAAGACAAAACGGAAAATATAAAGCAGATGTGACATGTATTACCTACACAAGAAGTTAAAGCAATTAGCAAGTCTTAAAGGAAAAAGTAAGAATAAATCTCTTAGAGTAGAACGGTCCAACAATATAAAGAAAATCCAAGGAGAGATTAGAATAAAATAAGAGAATAACAAAAATTCCGTGAAGGAAATGTAAAGAAATAGAAGCTTGCCAAACCGGATACGATATGTATAATGCACATCAGAAAATAAATATACTAGTTAGTCACAAGAAAGAATACAAGAATTTCATTCGACACCAATGGATAAACACTATCCAAACCAAAAGGCAAACCAAACGGAGGACACACATAAAGGAATTTTTTCACTGTATTTAGAAACATTACATTTAAAGCCAAATCAGAACATCACCCAAAAATCAGTTTCTTGCAGAAACAGCGGGATTCCAAAGCCCTGGCGTTTAGTGGGGTCCTAAAAGTTATTTTTCTTGAAGGCCATGGGGTTATATGCTATAAATCACCATGTATGAGAAATTAGAACTAAAAACGTATTTAAATACAAAGACATCTAAAATATTACATGAAAAACTTACACAAGAAGGTAAAATAAGCAAATGTAAAAAAATGGTAACGTAAGAACAACGCTTTTAGAGGTAAACTTACGAACTTACAACACCATAAAAGAAGTTCAGAAAAAATGATAATAAATAAAAACAAAAAAAGCAAAGTAAAAATTTCAAAAAGGAATAAAGCAAATGTGAGATGTATTACCAACACAAGAAGGTAAAGCAATTTTCAAGTCTCAATGGAAAAAGTAATAATAAATTTCTTAGAGTCGAACGGTCCGACAATATAAAGGAAATCCAAAAAGAGATTAGAATAAAATAATAGAAGCATAAGAAAAATTTTATGAAGGAAAATTAAAGAAATAGAAGGTCGCCAGGCGGACATGATCAAATTAGCTAAAAAACATATATTATATGTTAATAACATATATAAGAAATTCACAAGAAAGAAAAAAAAACAAAATATAAACCAAACGGAGGCGATACATAAAAGTACTTTTTGCCTACCTATATTTAAAAACATTACATTTAAAGTCAAATCAGAAAATTGCCGAAAAATCGGAAAAAGCGGGATTCTAAAACATTACGTTTAGTGAGGTCCTAGGGGTTCTTTCTTCTCGTAGGCCATGTGGTAATATGCTATAAATCACCATGTATGAGAGTTAATGTGTTTGCACAACTATTACACGGCTCATGAGGCAAATATTTGTAGTAGCTTTCGACTAGCTTAGTTTCTCGTATGTCAGAAGATATTTTGCACTTTAAGAAGATGAATGAAATTACTACAATATATATACAATGCTAAATACCTATAAAAAGTGGGTTTTATCGCAATCGAACAAATCTAACGAATAACGAAAGCGATAGTTCCTTTTACAAAATTGTTGTTGCACAGTTTAGTCAGGTTTAAAATAGGCCGTTTTTAGTTCCCGTTTGCCTATTTGTGATACAATATTGTGTCATACGTCAAAATTTAAAAAAAAATCGTTGATTACACATTTCTGTCGTGGAGATCTGGCAAATAGTGCAAAACCACTATGCCCAAACAAAAAACATCTCATTGACATGCAAGTATAAGTGCTGCTCTTTGTTGTGTTAATATAGCTATGTAGCTATGTCATACATCGATGAATTGGAATTTTTACAGGCTATTAAAGAATTATTACCAATTTGGATGTGTCTCGTACTGGTTGTCCAGAAATCTGTGTTTTATATTACAAACACATGGATTTTTTCTAAAGTCACAAATTGAAGCTGTCCTGGACAGTTACAAATTCAAACTAGAGAGCTAAGTTACATATTTTTGTAGGCAGTTTTAATCTCTACAAGATTGGTTTTTACAAGATTTTTGAAAAACCTATGTTTTTTGAGAGAAAATTCGTAGCGATACACCAAATTTAAGCGAGCCTACTATGTTTCAAAGGTATTTTTTGCAGAAATTATTTTTTTTAAATACGTTTTTACATCTAATTTGGGGGTTGCTGACACCCTGTGGGGTAGATGGTTAAAGTATGTTCGAAAATGCTGAGAAATAATGGATTAAAAAAACCAAAGTAAAACCAGTCCAAGTTTTCATTTTTTGAAAAACCGAACCGAACCCCCTGAAGGGTGGTTCTGCACCATTTGCCAGATCTCCACCATAGAAATTCGTATTCTACGATTTTTGCTGAAAATTTTGACGTGTTACATAATATTGTTTCACAAATAGGCAAGCGGCAAATCATTTCAGAACTGACTAGTTTAAAATCTATTACCGATAAAGTATGATATGAATCCCAAGGGACGTAAGGTGTTGTTTATACAGGCCAGGGTTTCAGATAAATCAGCATCATTGTTCTTTAAATACCCGACCGATCCAACAATTTAAGGCTGTGTAAATCGTTAATTTATTTAAAAGAAGTTTTGAAAGTTTTTTTAATTTCGTATTTTTTTTGCTTGTCCTATTTGTGCGTTTACATTTCATTATTAATAACTTCTCTTTTAAAATAAAACAGGACTAAAAAAAAGTGATCGAAAAATTTGTACAGTATTTTTCAAACTTTTTAAATTTTTATTACTCGTGTATGGTGGGTGGCGACTCTGCTTGCCGCGCGATTGATTCACATTCGATTCCCGGCATTGCTATTGGGTGTTGTATACATATACATAATATTCCAATACCCACGGTAACTGCCCATTCATGATGCAAACATGAGGGCCTTGGGGTCCTTGCAAAAAAGACCTGATTGGTTGCTTTCAAAGACATATGCATATTATTTCCATATAGTACGTATTATTGCAATACCTACGGTACCTTACGATGCAGAATACAAACATATTTGAAATAGCAATATCAATGGGTATAAGTCTATCCTTTTTGCGGTCCTTAAGATAAAATGTCCTGATAGGTTATACCTTTACGCATGAATATTATTTTATTCTTGTATTCGTTACGTCAATCATCGGCGTACAGTTGACAAAAACTCTATCTATGTAAATTTGGTATCTCTGCATTTTTCGTATCTTTATTTCTGAATATTTGCATCAAACGCCAACCATTGTGTAAATAGGTAACAGGGAGTATTGGAATATTACGTATATGGTTGTATACGTTTTTTATATACATTAGTTTGTTGTAGGAATAATGGACATTAATTGGTTTGCGATGCGTCTGGTTTTTCAATGGACAGTCCTATATATTAAGGCCGTTTGTTTGTCTCGTCCCCTAAATCGGTCTGTCCGTAATTTTTTTCTCCTTAATTCTCTATAACTTTTTCTTTCTGATAAACAATAATCGTAGGCCATAGGACTATGATTGGCGCGGATATCTTAGACTAATTGGTTAAAATTGGTTGACATTAAAAAAAAAATTAGAACCCCTGGAAAACACATGTACTTTTAGAATGATTACAATGAGTGTGAGTTCGTGTCCGCTTGTGTAGTGGTCCTGCTTCGGATATATCGCTGCAATGCTGGCAGCATATATTCGAGCGGACTGCTATTTATCGACGCAAAAATTTTGGCAAAAAATGGGCGATTGATCCTAGTATGGATGGAAAAGTCCCAGTATAAAAAAAAAGAATGAATAAAATGTCCTTTAATTTTTGAAAGAAAACATGACAACCCGTAACAAATATTTATTTAATCCAAAACTGTATTAACAAATAATAATTATTGGTGGGAATTTAGTAGTTTGATAATTATTTGTTTGGCAAAACTTTATTTTTATTATTTAAAAGAAGTTCTTCGAGGTAAAGTTAAATGGTTAATTGAAAATATTCTTTTTTCTATGTAGACGTTTCCGTGCGTTGATTGTTTGGACAAGAGCAAACAATTTTCCGGTAATTTAACACCGTAATCGTTACGACGCACAAAAGAAGGAAAAATACAATTAGGAAACCAATTTCTTGACCGATGTCTTACATAGTGTCTTCTCAGCCAACCAACCATTTCAGATATCTCGTCCTTAACTTTCATTAATGGCTTATTCAAAATATCTATAGAAAAATTGCGGCAACCCAACATTCCAATTTCCAAAATTTTGACAAATTTAAATCATATCTCTTAAATATATCGCCAATGTTTACTACACGATACCCCATATCATAGATTTTGAGATAAATTATTGACGGTTATCAGCTGTTTACCATAACCAGGGCTATCAAAATGGACGGGCCACGATCCTCCACTTTGTTGACGTCACATCCGGGGCTGATTTTTTTTTGATGGTCACGTTACGACACAGCTGATTGTCTTTAAAATATTGAAGTTGGAATGACGGTTCATGGATATTTGATTTTTTTTTAAATAAAGCCGTTTTTGAGATTGTTTTTACTTTATTCTGGCAGAACAATTTTTTTTAAATGTATAGTAAGCCCTAATTTTTCATAGCCGCTTCATTAGCTCACACAAAAATTAAGTTTAAAGGAGAAGCGAATGTGACAATCACATATGACAAAGTCAAATACATGTCAAATATAACAGTTGGCATGTGGTACATGGCGGGTAATTTGAATTAAAAATAAGAAATGCTAAATCTTAAAGATTTTAACCTTTTAATCATGTTGCTTCCTTACAAACCTTTGGTGGAATATCGGGATGGTGTCTGAGAATATTGCAGTGAAATTTTGCGGAAATCTGTAGTGCCATTTTGAAAATATCATAAAAAAACGTCTGACCTCCCATAAGACCCAATGTAAAATTCAGCCCCGGGTCGTGGCCTCTATTTTTGTGTTGGCCTTGCCATAACAAATAGTATAGGCCAACGAAAAAAAGTTGTCTCAAAAATAAGATACAGGGTTTGCTAATCAAGGTTATCTAAACAAAATCAACGACAAAAAACAGACTAGAGACGCAGAGGGTGATTTAAATTTGACACTTTTCGTGGGTTTAAGGGAACCAGCAGAGGACAGAGAGAAATTCATTTACTTTGCGGTTTTTTTACGGTCCTGGTTTTCGTAACGCAGGTCCATCACAAAGTCGGTCTAAAATGGCTTAAGAAATAGGAAGTTAATATTGTTCTGACCGAGTGGGCGTAGTCTTTACGGGTAGAGGGCCTTCTTACCTTAAATAACTGCCTGTATTCTCATCTTCTTTGGGGCACTGGGCCCCTTTTACACCATAATTTGTCGCTCGGCTCCATAGACCCTGCATTTCGAGGCCTATACTAAAGCGACTTAGTTAGCCGGTCTTTCGCGTAGGATCTGCTGCCTAAAAGCCACTGTGAGAAGGAGTTTCGCTCTGAATGTTTACTTTTTTTAACCACAATAAAAAGGTAACCTCTCTCTAAAAGTCAAAAACAGCTGATTCCCATTTTACTTACTCAGGCGACATGACTTTGTTGGCCAATATAGTCCTATTTAGCAACGTAACCATTGTACGTCGCGGCCGAGCAGGGCTATCAAAACGGACGGGCCACGATCCGCCACTTTGTTGACGTCACAGCGGGGGCTGATTTTTTTTATGGTCACGTCACGGCACAGTTTGTTGTCTTTAAAATATTGAAGTTGGAATGACGGTTCATGGATATTTGATTTTTTTTTTAAATAAAGCCGGTTGTGAGAATGTTTTTACTATATTTTTGCAGAACAATTTTTTTAAAATATATGGTAATCCTTAATTTTTCAGAGCCGCTTCATTAGCTCACACTGAAATTAAATTTAAAACAGAAGCGAATGTAACAAACAAAGATGACAAAGTCAAATACATGTCAAACATAACAGTTGGCATGCATGACATGGCGAGTAATTTAAATTCAAAATAAGGAATGCTAAATCTTAAAGATTTTAACCTTTTAATCATCTAGAATCCTTGCAAAAGTTTGGTGGAATATGAGAATGGTTTCTGAGAATAATTCACTAAAATTTCGTGAAAATCTGTAGTACCATTTTGAAAATATCATAAAAAAAACGTCTGACCTCCCATAAGACTCAATGTAAAAGTCAGCCCCCGGACAACAGCTGATTTTTTCAGGGTCGTGGCCTGTCTTATTTTGTTGGCCTTGGGCCGAGTTTACGATACGGGCGTTGGAGATGGTTGGCAATACTGGGTGGATGCGCGGTTGAAGAACTGAGATCAAAGTTTCGCCGGGTGGTTGACAGTTTTCTTTTTGGGCAGAAAAATTCAACCTGGCATGCTAACTGCGACTCATAACCTCTTAAACCCGGTTCCCACCTACGACTTTCACGTGCGTGCCCGCGCACGCGTCACTTGACTGTCTAACATTTCATATTGAGATCATGTGACGCGTGAGCGGGCACTTACGAGAAAGTCGTAGGTGGGAACCGGGTGTTAGAGTGAGCGAGTGTATTTTTTTCGTCTTTTCTATAAGTTTCATGTAGATTCTCCTTTGTATAAAACATTGGTTTTACGACGGTTTCTTCTGTCCTAGGTCGGGAACCGAACCGAACCTGCAGCCATAGTCCAGATGTCGGACTGGCCAAGCCTAAAGTCCCTGTATGTTGACATATTTGGATTAATATATCCAAATAAGTCAACATACAGCCAAGCCCTCCAAAGAAGAATAGAGGTTATTTTTTCATTCGTTTTACAAACTATCAAATTATCGCGACTGGATCGCTTGTCTTGTCTTTTATGTTGGCCTTTTCGGCCTGTAGGTTAAGTAGTAGTTATTATATAAGTATTTAAATGCCACCTTCAAAATAGCGTTATTTCCTATTATAAGAGGGTTATTTTTTTACTAGGGTGTCGGTATGGTGCTGGTATGGCGTGTTGGTGTGATATGCGGCGGTAACATGCTAATGGTGAGATGTCTGCCAGCGGGACATCTTCAGCCTGGTGGGGGTTCCCACGATCAGCAATGGGAACCGAACCGAACCGAACCCACCTGACGAACCATTTAACCCTACACCTACCACACTTGTACAATATGTTGGACGCTTTATTTATTTTTAAAAATATTATATTTAAAGTATTGTCCATCATCCTGCTGCTTTATTACCAATCCCTTGTGACTCCATTATCTTTTTTTTGTTTTAAGAAGCCCTTTTGCTAGGTTGGTGCAGAGTGCCTTTTGCTTCGGCAGATGAACCCGAGTGACTTAAAGGTCACTGAGGAAAGAAATTTCCTGGTGTAAGAGTTTCGTATCAGTACTCATATTTATTAAAAAAAAGTATCTTGATACATCGAACCATTTGCAAGCTAAGGGTTTGTTTTTAAGTTTGCATTTTGGAAAGGAGTCCATTACTTTTTTATTTATGAAAGTTAGGTTTTGGGTCCAATCGCCTTCTTATAGTTTTTAATAAGTCAATCCAACTGTCCAAATTAAGTTTATCTGTGACTTTTACTATTTGAGATATTACATAAAGTTGGTATTTGTACATGGAGTGACCCCCTTTTTATTCGATTTTCGAAATTTAAGAACCCATGTTAATGACGCCCACGAGAAATCATTTTTTTTAATATCGAGGTCTGGATTTTTGTTGTCCTTGAACTTGATATGTCGTATGTACATGTTTTTTCGTGGACTTATGCCGTCATGTTATCAATGTGTTGTCATGACACATATATGTTATTAGTGTTGTCATGACACATACATGTTATTATGTATGCTGATATGTGGCTGCCTTGAGAGAATATTTTTAACATAAATTAAAATCGGTTTACTGTTTCGGAAAGCTATTGAGACAGACATAGACAGGCAGTCAAAAGAAGTACACTTTCAACAACATCCTTCTTATTTCGCGTTCGTAATAAGGAATTAGCCAACCATGTTACAAATCGTTTAAAAATTATATAAAATGACATGAAAATCAATTTAACTTTCATTACCCTGTCAGCAATGTAAAATCCTAATTATTTTCAGTAAAGTTTTCCCAATTTCTGCATCCGCGAACGAAGTTTTAAGGGAAAGAGAGTTTATTAGTTACAAGACACGTACTGCCTAAAGCTAATTTACTTTAAATAATTAGCTGTCGAGCTGAATTTATTCAAAATCTAATAAAATAAATAAACATAACTTTAAAAACGATTTTAATTAGTAGGTACTACGTTTTACACTAAAACCTAAACATAATGTTATCTGATGTATTGTATTAAATAAGACAGAACCTTGTTCATAGGCTAGTGAGTAAGAGAGTTATATGCCGTATTCCATTGGGGAAATGAGTGCAGCACTAGTGCACAACTGGCTTGGTGTTTGCATTCCATTGACATGCACTTTTTCAGTTTTCGTATTCCATTGAGGAACTTATGAATTCAGTTTTGCACTGAGTGCGGCTTTTTTGACACCGGCTCTGAGGGCTCGTGCCGCACCGAAAACTTTTTCCCGCCATTAATTTTAAACGCTTATTATTGTCGTGGGACGTAAAAATGAGTGAAAATAAAGTTGTTAGCGATTTTTTATTATTTTCTTCGCTGCTAAGTAGTAGCAGCGATGAAGATGAAGAAGAACAGTTCTGTGCAATAAAAACAATGAGAACGGAAACCCCAAAAATAAAAAACTTTATTGAAAATGTGGTTTACCGATTTAACAACAAACAGGTAAGTAGATTTGTATGGATTTGGTTGACTGGGGCCCTGGGGCTAATTTTCCGACGGTTGGGGTTTTCTGGCAGCTATGATTATAAGTAAAAATAAATGTATTTTTAGTTCAAGAAACACTTTCGGATCGAGATGAGCACTGCAGAATTTCTCATAAATAAATTCAAGTAGCCTCAATTTTGTCCAAATAAAGAACAAGGGGGACGAAACCCCATTAGCGCTGAGGCACATGTCTTGCCATTTTTATGGTATGTTAAAATATCCTTACGTTTAGCTGTTAGGTTAGGTTATGTTCTTGTTGAATGGAAATTTGTTCAAAAATATTTTCTTCAAAAACTTTTTTGAACAATTTTCCTTATGAAAAAAAATGACTTTCAAAGAAAATATTTTTGAACATAAAAATTTTAATAAAATGTTTTCAAACAATTTTTTGTTTGAAGGAAATGTTTTTAAATAATTTTCCTTTTCAAGAAAATGTTATTGAAGTATTAATATTACTTTCGAACAAATGGATTTTGAACAACATGTTTTTGACCAAATTCCGCAAGGTCCGCAAGGCAGGAAACTTAGGTTTAGTTGAAAGAAACTTGTGAAATATTATATATGTATACAAGGTGTTTCGAATACTTATGTTCAAATTTTGGGAGCATAAAGTACACTTCTGGTTAGGGTTTTTTGAAAAACAAGCGCGAAATATAGATAACTACTTTATCTGATGGTATACGAGCACAAGCCTGCATTCAACAAGGAGGTGGGCATTTTTAAAATATTCTTATTAACTTTTTTTTAATAAAATCATTATTTATTTATTTGACGAATTTTATTTATCTTAGGATAATATTTATCGACGTGTAACTTTGAAACAAATAAAAATGCAGATCGTCGTTGGCCTGATAAAACTACAGGTTGTGACATTTATTTGAAAAATGAGATTTTTGCATAATCAATTTGCCCTATTCATAATGGATATACTACAAAAATTTATTTGCAAGAAAATGTTATATTAACGTTGCTTAAAGCAAGAATAAAAAAGAAGTTCTACAGCTCATAATGGCATACCACACTAAGGTCACTATATCACGATGTTAGGAACTTCGTGATATAGTGACCTTATACCACACGAGTGCGATTTTTCATTTTCGGCGTCTTCCATTGAAACTGCACTCGGTGCAAATTTTTGACAGCACCGTTTCAGTGTCAGTGCACCACCAGTGCTGCACTCATTTTCCCAATGGAATATGGCAAGCTTTTTTTAACTAGTGCACATAACCAGAAGCGTATTAGACACAAAAGTGTTACTAAGAGTCCATTTTAGTGTTCTAATTTCTACCCGTCGAAGGAGCCAATACCTAATAAGTTAAGACCATAATTTAAGGAGTATATAATATATATATACTATAGACATTGACTAAATTTAACTAAGAAATATGAAAACTTACTTTGTTACCCTGGGAGGCGATATTTGTCGTCTCTGGACCGACGTAAGCACCCTCTGGAAACAAATATTTATATCAACTAGCTATAAGTAGGCCTTTCTCTTAAAATTCTTGCCACCTCGTCGGGTCTCTTGTTATAACGGTTAGATAGATAAGCTTCGCAGGAGAACCAGAAGTACTATTAACGAAGCGATAATTGATGGTGGGGAGGTCTTCTGGGAAGAGTATAGGGAAGCCGGAAGAGAATTACAGACACGCGTAAGAAGTAGTAAAAGGTACAGCTGGCGAATCTATTGTGCATGCGGGAGATCGATACTCTTCCGGTGCTTTATTCTGTAAAGTATCTACCAAAAGTGAATTTTCACATCAATCCATGGTTATCATTGGTCGAAATCAGAAACCTGACATTAATTTAATAGTAATGACATGTTTTTGTAAGTGTTTTTAATAAAAATATCACTTTAAAGTTCTATTACAAAGTAGGAAAGTAGTTATATCAAATATTCACTCAAAAATTATCTCTTTCGCATCAGTTTAAGGTCAGATACTACAAACTGACCAATGGTAACCGTGGATTGATGTAAGCATTTACTCCCGGGAGAACTTTTACAGAATAAAGCACCCGGAGACTTTCAGACTACTTAAAATACTAGTAGTGACCCGAGGCAATCACTCACGTCTCTTAAAAATTCAGGTTAAAACGGAACCACCTCCGTTAAAGAGTCTCTTTGATATCTCATATAGGTTCATTCCCTGGGGGAGGAATGTTAGCTCAGAAAGCAACCTTTCGCCGAACCCCAGCCGAGAGTCAAACCTGACTGAGAACTAGTTGACAGAATCATTATGGACGCTGCTATAATCTTGGCTATCAGGACTTCATTCGGTATAAAACAAGATTGTTACCCCTACTATTGTATCGAGATTCGGTACTTACCAACTGTCACCACTGTCGGTATTTCCGCGCTACTGGTTAAAAAGCAAGTTTTCCTAGTCCAATTCTGGGTCTAATTATCACCTGCTGGCAGGCTTACTTTCATTGGTAATACTACTGCTGGTTTGTGATAAAACTTTCTGTCCGGAGCTTTAATAAAACTATATATCTTGATTGATTGATCTGATGATGCTGATTTTTGATAAAGTACCCAGCAACCACTGTCGTGACCATATTGATGTTCCAACAGTCCATATCTTTGTGAAAATATTAGGTCTGTGATAAAGGATTAGCTTTGTCTATGCCTTCATTAGATCCATATTTTCAGAATGCTCCGCAGTTGTCTACACGTAGCTCCTTTCCAGAAAGTTTCTAAGCATTCCAAGACAACAATAGATTAGTTTTAGGTGGAGTTTCGAGCATAGATTTGTAACTTGCATTCGTTTGATTAACAGGTTTAGTTGTTGTTCCATCACAGATTGTTGCGTAATTAGTCTGCAGAATATTCGTAATGGTTTATGCAAGCGGATTTGCCTAATAGACTGTAAAGGACTAGAAAAAAGAATAGTAAAAGCAAAAAAGGTAATTGGTTGTCTTAACAGTATTTTATGGAGCAGAAAGATAAAAAAGAATGTAAAATTTAACGTATATGAAACAATGATGAAAAGCACGCTGCTGTATGGAATAGAGACGTAACAGAAAAATACAAAGCAAAAATGGAAAGTGTCGAAATGGATGCAATAAGAGGATCAATGAGAGTATCTGGAACGGATCATATAGGAAATGAGATCATAAAGGAAAGAGTGGGAATCGAGGGAAGCATAACGGATGACATCACTAAAAGACAACTGATATGGTACGGCCATGTACAACGGATGAACGACGAAAGATTGCCAAAGCAGGTCCTAGAATGGCAACCAATCGGGTGCAGAAAAAGAGAGCGTCCTAAACTGGAATGGCAATCCAAAGATCAATGAGTCAAAAAACCTGACGGAAGATGATTGTCAGGATTGAGGGATGTGGAGAATAGGCGTCGGACATCGTAGAAAAACGTTCTAAACCGACATAGTAGTAGTATTTGCCTAATATATTAATTTTTGGGCTTTTAATGGTGAATATTAACTTTGAAACAGGAAAAAGTCATTTGTGAAAAAAACTAACGTAGTTTATAAAGAATGTCCCCTATAAGAGGCCACGGAAGCGCTGCACTATTGGAGGTATTGAATATGTAATAATGTCTAGTGATTTATCATTGAGCTAAGTGTCCGGAGATTTCTAATAAAGCTACCTAGTAACCACTTTCGTGACTATATTATTATTTCAATAGTCCATATCTTTGTGAAAATTCATTAGATCCATATTTTCTGAATGCTCCACACTTGCCTACACGTACCTCCTTTCCAGAAAATTTTTAAGCATTCCAAGACAATAGATTAGTTTTAGGTGTAGTTTCGAGCATAGGTTTGTAACTTGCATTTGTTTGATGAAGAGAATTAGTTGTTGTTCCGTCACAGATTGTTGCGTAATTAGTCTGCAGAATATTCGTAATGGTTTATGCAAGCAGATTTGGCTGACATATTAATTTTCGAGCTTTTAGTGGTAAATATTGACGTCGAAACAAGAAAAAGGGCTATTTGTGAAACAGCTAACGTAATTTTTAAATAATATCCCCAATACGAGACAACGGAAGTGCCGCGCTCAGGGAAATAACAGAGAATTTCTAGCCAAAAATTATCCTCATTGTATTGGATATGTATTACTGTCTAACAATTTACTATTAAGCTAACTGCCCGGTGAATTCTAGAAAAGCTACCTAGTAACCACTAGAAGCCTTCGATACATTTGACACTTGTTGTACGCCAAACAAGTGTCAAATGTATCGAGGGCCTCTAGTATCCACTTTCGTAACCATATTATTGTTCGAACAGTCCACATCTTAATGCAAATATTAGGTATGAGATAAAGTAGCTTTGTCGATGCCTTTATTAGATCCATATTTTCTTGCTTTGCACTTGTCTACACGTAGCTTTTTTGCATAAAGTTCCTAAGCACTCCAAGACAACAATAGATTAGTTTTGGTTGCGTTGCTGTTTTATCACAGATTGTTGCCTAATTAGTCTGCAGAGGATTCGTAATACTTTGTGCAAACGGATTCACCTAACCTATTAATTTTCGAGCTTTTAGTAGCAAATGTCAACTTTAAAACAGGAAAAAAGTTCATTATTGAAAAAACGAACGTAATTTTTAATGAGAGTTCCCCATACGAAGCCATTTTTGAGCAATAGGTCGTATGACTAGGCGTAATATTGGGTTATCTTTGTGTTTATAGCAGGAACAGTCTGTGCTTCGATTCTTAAAACTAATTAAATTTTACTAAATTATGTGCTAAAATGAAATTTACTTGAAGTGACTTTGGCACCATGATTTTTATGATTTTAAAAATGGTTTAAAACAAGAGGAATGTCACAGTCTTAATCGAGACGTCCTGACCAATATTCCCCTTTGTTGCAGAGTTCAAGGGTCAAAATACAACCTTAAAGGACGAACCTTGATCCGACCGCCAGGCATCTACTGCGGTAACCCAAGAAAACATTGAATCTGTGAGAACACTGGTTGTCAAAGATACTCGACTAGACTTGGCCCAGTTTGACATATTTCTACCGTTCAGGAAAGGACGAGGATCTATCAGCGACATTGAAGCCCTGGAGAGAAAATCTTAAAATTGCATACGAGCTCTGCAATGAATGCAGATTCTCTGGCAAGAAGAGGATCTAAAAACCCATTTATAGGCCCAGACCCGGTATTTGGAATTCCAAAGACAGAACATTAGATGAACACTGACTTTCAACACCGAGGCGGAATCATAGAAAGGAAAAAATGAGGTCCTCAACAATACATTAAACATGTGATATTAAACTAAATGCGAAACAAACTAAATAAGTGATGAAACTAATAATAACCGATCACACACTAAGTAAACACCTGCACAGAAACGGGCTCAACAAACTTCAGCCTAGTTGCAGACTATGTAATGAAGTCGACGGATTGGCCACCCACATCATACTTAAGTCCCTAGCACTAACCTAGCAGAAACCTCCTGAAAAAAAAACATTTCGAGGACGCAAGCTGTCAGAAAAACCTGGTAAAAGGACTTTTGGGTCTTAAAAGGTCTTCAAACCTATTGATAAGAAAACATGCATCAGCAAGAGATACAATGCTAAGCAGTTGCAGTATCAGGGTCTCCAAAACCTTACCTTACTGTAGCATTGAATCAAACAATCAATAAAGTAGACAGTTTAGTAAAGAATATATTAAAAATAAACCTTTTCAAGAAGATCTTTTAGCGCTAGAGATCCTTTTAAAAAGAAAGTTTTTATTTATCTAATACTAAAATAAAATAGCTTTTAAATTTAAAGATTACAGATAAAGGTATGCGATCACGGATCGGACCCAATTTTAAAACTTTAGTTTAAAAATGATATTAATAACCAAACATATTTTCGGTTCAAAATCCAAATTTTCGAATAAAAACAAAACTCTTTTGCGGTATTTTTCATTCAATTACGAGAAAAGTTTAAAGGCGAGATTTTATAAAGCAGCAAAGTCGCGTATACTCATTTCAATTGTGGCACATAAACAAAATTACGTGACGTCCTGCGACGTCTTTATGAAATAGTTTGCGCTGGTCTCGGACTTTATTTGCTAGATTCAGTAAAATGCCCCAGCCCACCCACACTTAAGTTTAAATTGTCCCATACAAATTCGCAATATAAAATGTAACAACCAGACATACAAACCATACTCAAATCGCTTAATATTCCAAACCTCAAGAGAAGCGATTGTACACATTTAAACTGGATATGTCGTAGGCAAATAGCAATATTCTTCGTAAGATAATACGCCTAGACTCTTATGATGCGACTAGGTGCCTATGAATATTACATAAATAAATAAAAATCTTATTATACAACGAGGTGAATTTAGTGGAATAAGGGCAAGGGAAAAATAAGAATAATAAAATTTACCTCAGGCTGGATTTGAACCAGCGATCTTTCGCTAACGAGGCAAAACGCTCTTCCATGTGAGCTACCGAGGCACTGATTCAAAATTTGCCTATTCGGAAACCGTTTCGTCATCTCTAATTTTTCTTGTTAGCATAGGTGTGTGCTCTCAAGCTTCCGATAGCTACGAGAACACGATAGGTATTATATGAGGATGGGAGAGAAATACAAATTCACGATTGTTAGTGGTATGAAACCCTATTTATCCTTCTACCAGTAGTGCACGAAATATAGCGCGTCACTAAGGGTGTCATCTGTGTTGGTTGTGAGTCTTATAGTTAATATATATTTTGAGGCGAATGGCTACATAAATTGCATCTGATTAGAATAGGGATTATTTGGAACGCTTAGTTGACTCTTCATTGTAGGTGGTAAGCACTGCATCTTTGCACAGTTAAATGCCATTCCATAGTCGTATAACTTCTACCACTGTCCTAAGCTACGCGTCCGTTTCGTTGTGGTAGTGGTAATTTTGTATTGTTTAATTTTATAGATTTTAGGTGCGTCTTGTATTAAAAATGATAAAATATAACATGTATGTTATATTAAAAATATGCGTAGGCGTATTTACTTAATGCGTAGTTTCTAGAATAAGTTAAGACGTAGTACCATAATTGCACAATATTGCTATTGTTTTCAAGATCATATAAAAGTCATTTGATAAACATGTTTACTTCCATATTCTTCGGGAACCCACGCGAAGCTGTGTCAGCACTCTTGTAACTATAAGTAGGCTAGCAGGTAAACAACGTCTTTTAGGTTTGACTTAGCATCTACACGGTTCACATCTAACTTTAAAGTTGTCTTATTTGTAAAAGTGATAAAATAAAGTTATTTAAAAAAAAAAGAGTTTTATTAAGCTCGCATCTAAAATCGGCGCAGTCGTGCGGATTTTTTGAACACGTCGTACTCTAAAGTCGCGTGGTGAAGTTCTAACTTCTTTACGAAAAATAAAGGACATATGTGCTAAAAAAGTGGTAAAAATCAAGAACATTGTATAAAGAAACTGGTCTCCAGTCTCCATTCGTGGATATACACCGTTCCTGAACAAAAGTGACTCGAAGAAAATAAAAGAAGAAAAATATCAGTATAAACTGAACAAAGTAAACGAAACATTCAACACTGAAGACTTAAATTGTTGTGTGTGAGCAAAGAGTTGAACCCAGCCTTTGGAAGTGGCTACGAATTTTCTATTGGAACTTCGTGAGACGCCCGGAATGGAACCCAGCTTCTGAGGGTTGCTGCGCAACAAAGTTCTTCAGCAGATTGAATCAAACAAGAAAAAAGAAGAAAGAAGAAAGAAACAAATGAAGACAACACTTTCTATGTAAGCAACTTTATTATTATTTCCTTCAATTATTTTTATTTTTTTGAACTTGCTGTCAACCTCCGTGTGTGTACACGTAAAACTATTATTTAATTTTATAAATAATTAAGTTTCAATTTAAAACATCTTATTTTATATTTATTAAGTTTTAAAAATAATTTAAAAATGTCAAATCCAGATAATACTGATCAAAATCAATTTTTAATTGTCAGAATTAAAAATCAATTACGCGAAGCAGCCTCTAGATTAATTAACTCGCAAGATGGAATACATGGGCACAAATTAAACGAATGCTTCTAGCCCATTACGCGGATGATTTGTCAGCTTTGACTCAAGATCTCCAAAAATTATTTCAATTACCAAACGAAAGTCCTTTAATTTTTATTTCAAGACTTCAAGTCTATATTGCTAAAATAAATGCTGCAATTAATAAACAAGACTTAACAAATATTGAGAAACAAGCTCAAGGTACACTAATCGAAACAATGATTTTAAATACTTTATTAACAGGCTTAGATAAAGACTTAAGTTTAGTCGTAAGAGCAAGTAAATCTGCAACATGTTTAGAAGCAGTTTCTTGTGTTAAATCTGAACTTCAATTTGAATATTTTCAAAAACAAAGACTTCATAAATTGCAATTTTCTCAAAAATTAAGACTTAGTCAACAAAAAATTTGTTCTTTTTGCAAAAGATAGGGACATTTAATACATGAGTGTAGAACAAAACAAAATAGTAGAACTATTCAAAATTACATACCAAACTTTAATCCGACTTTACCTTCCACGTCAAATTATAGACAAACTCAAACTTTCACCCCAAATTATAGACAAAATCAACCTTCCACGTCAAATTTTAAACAAAACCAACCTTCCACGTCAGACTATCGACCAAATCAATCACCAACATCTAACAATTATAGACCAAATAATCAAGGAAATTATTTTAGGTCTCAATCAAATAATAATCCTGAATCAAACAATAATCAAAGATCAAATTTTCAAAATAAACCCATGCATTTTATGGAAAATGTAGAAAATGAAACTCAAGATTTTGAAGATACTTATTATCAAAATCAAACTAATGAATTTTCTAATGATCAAAACCTTTATGATAATAATTTTGAACAATATGAAGATGTTTCTTTTGAACAAGCATATGAATCTAATGATGAACAAAATGTAAATTTTCGAATACAAGCCTCGGAAATCGATCAAACGTTAATAAATTTTCAAACTATGTCAATACAGAGCGAACACGATCAAGCGAACCAAACTCAAAACAAATTCATGTAAAACATCAAATTTTAACTTTTTCAAGTAATCTTTATTATTTTACAGACATTACACAAAAATTTAAAATTTTAGTTGAAACAGGTGCTAGTTGTTCTGTTTTTAAACCAAAAACATGTGAGCAATATTTACAAAGATTTCCTGAAAATGTAACTGTCAAAGGCATTTCAAATGAACCAATTTCAATTAACGAATCAGTTTTAATTCCTTTTACTTTGAAAGATCCTTTTAAAGTACTAGTTTGTGATCTTGACATAGTATTTGATGGACTAGTAGGATCAGATTTTTTAAAACATTATAATTGCATTATTGATTATCAAAATAATAAATTGATTACCAATTTTAAAACAGTTCCTTTATATAGAACTAACCCAGAACAAAAAGACTTTACTGTAAATAATGAATCAATAAAAAATATAATACAAATAGAAGGAAGAACAGAAAGAGCTTTTAAATTAAAAACAGATAAATTAAAAAATACAGAAGTTATTTTACTAGCTCAACAAAAAGACAAATGTTACATTCCTAATTGCATTGTTAAAATAAATGAAAAAGAAACCAAACCAATTTTTACAAAGTCCTATCGATATCCTCAATTACATAAACAGGAAGTAAAAAGTCAAGTTTCAAAAATGTTAGAACAGGGAATAATTCAACATTCTGTTTCTCCATGGTCTTCTCCAGTATGGGTAGTACCAAAGAAATTAGATGCTTCAGGGAAACAGAAGTGGAGAGTTGTAATTGATTACAGAAAGTTAAATGAAGTTACAATTGATGATAAATATCATTTACCAATGACATCAGATTTACTTGATCAATTAGGACATTGTGAATACTTTTCAACTTTAGATCTTGCATCAGGATTCCACCAAATTGAGGTAGATCCTAAAGATACTCAAAAAACAGCTTTTTCAGTTGAAAACGGTCTTTATGAATACATTCAAATGCCGTTTGGACTTAAAAATGCTCCATCAACATTTCAAAGAGTTATGGACAATATTTTACTTGGTATCCAAAACGAAAGATGTTTGGTATCATGGACGATATTATTATTTATTCAGATACAATTAATGAACATGTGAAAAGACTAAAAGAAGTTTTTTCTAGATTAAGAAAAGCAATTTTAAAGATTCAACCAGATAAGTGCAAATTCCTACGAAAAGAGGTTGCATATCTAGGTCACATAATAACAGATAAAGGTGTAAAACCTAATCCAAATAAAATTTCAGCTTTGAAAAATTTTCCAGAACCCAAAAATCAAAGAGAAATTAAAGGTTTCCTAGGATTAGCAGGATATTATCGACGATTTATCCAAGATTTTGCCAAAATTTCTAAACCATTAACTAAATTATTACAAAAAGATCAACCATTTGTTTTTGACGCAACTTGTAAAGAATCTTTAGAAAAATTAAAAAATATTTTGACAACCAGTCCAATTTTGATTTATCCTAATTTTAATGAACCTTTTCTTTTAAAAACTGATGCCAGTGGTTATTCAATAGGATCTGTGTTATCTCAAGGACCAATAGGAAAAGATTTGCTTATTGCATATGCCTCAAGAACTTTAAATAATACGGAACAAAAATATTCTGTCATTGAAAGAGAACTTTTAGCCATTGTATGGTCAAACATTTCAGACCATATTTATACGGAAGAAAATTTAAATTAATCACAGACCATCGTCCTTTAACTAATTTAGTTACAAAAGAATTATACTTCCAATGGCAACATATGATACAATTTATCAAATTTTGCAAAACCTAAAAAATATTCTTCTGCAAAATAACGAGAAATATTTAGCTATACCCAAAATAGCATGTGGTTTAGACTCACTCGATTGGAACGTTATATTGGCAATGATTAAATCAACCTTTCAATCAACTGATATACAAATAACCAGACAAAAGATCTGCTTTAATTAATGCCCTTACAGAGGATGAAAATTCCAATGAATCAGAAAATATAGTTGAAGATGAACTAGCTTTAATGTCTCCTCAAACTTTGGAAAATGAATTTAAGAGATTTCACAATTTATATCAAACAACATCGTTAATTGATTATTTAAAGATAAGATATACAAATGATCAACTATTGGATAAAAAACACAAAAAGATTATAACCATTTTTCAACAAGATAACTTAAAAGAAAAACATCATAATATAATAAGTGACATATTAGATGAAGAGATTAACTTTGATTTAAATAACATTAATATTTGTTCTTCAAAAACAGTTAATAAACGAAATTATTTTATAATTCCAGTGTCGTATGTTGAGGAAGAAGCCAATTTAACTCTTTTCAAAATTTTATGTAGATGTCAAAACATACTATGTTGAAAATAATGTAGATTTACCAATTTTAGAAATGCTCTGTTTTGTTTTTGCTGAAAAAGATTTAAATTTAGTAATTTGTCAAGATATAGTTACTGAGCCAGTAGAAGATCAAAGACAAATAATAATTGATTAATATCATTCCGGAAAAAAGAATTTTCATAGAGGAATAAATGAAAGAATCAGGAGAATTAAAGAAAAATATAATTGGAAAAATTTAACCAAAGATGTTGAAAAATTTATAAACCAATGTGAAATATGTCAAAGAAAAAATTTGGACAATCCACTTGTGATTACTGAAACTCCAAAAACACCATTTGAAAGAATTAATCTAGATATTTTAGAAATTCCAGAAAGAAATTTGGTTTTAACAGTAAGAAACGAATTGACAAAATTCATTCAAGCTTATCCATTAAATGATAAAACTGCAAAATCAATTGTGAATACACAATTATTATTTTTTCAACATTATGGAACTCCTTTAAGAATCCATACGGATTTAGATAGAGAACTTAATAATCAGCTTTTAAAAGACTTGTGTAAAATGTACGATATCAAACTAACTTTTTCAAGTACAGGACATCCACAATCAAATGGAAGTTTAGAAAGATTTCATGCAACATTATTAGAAATGATCAGAGTTTGTAAAACAGAAAGTCCTGAAGAACATCCACTACAATTGTTACCATTTACTGTCATTTGTTATAACAATTCAACATGTAAAACTCATGGATTTACACCGTACGAGTTAGTTTTTGGACATACAGCAGCAAGACCTCCAGAAACTCTTTACAATGAAGAAGAACTTATTTCCAAATATATCAGAGATTTAAATGCAAGGATCAAACATTATTATCGAATAGCTAGATCAAGAACAAAACTGTCAAAACAAAAAGCTAAAGAAAGATTCGATAAACACGTAACTCTAAATTATTCATTTAAAGTAGGCGATAGAGTTTTCGTGAAAGAAACTCAAATTACTGGAAAATTATCACCTAAATTTAATGGACCTTTTGAAATTAGAGCAATTTCAAATAATTCTGCAACTGTTTATAATCCAATAACTAAACAAACTTCAAAATATAATTTCATTCATAAACCCGATTCAGACTATGATTCTGACTGAAACTTTTCCTTGTTTCAGATTACTCGTTTTCCTTATCGGATGGCGAAAAGGACAATACAAGATCGATGAAATAAATAATACCGTAGGTGTTTATTTTCATAAAGAACTTAGTATAAAGATATCAAATGATAAATGGACTTTATTAGTTTATAAAGATATTATAGCTTTGCAAGATGCTTTTATTAGTAATAATGTTATTTTAGATAGCTTACGCTTAATGCTTCATCAATCAACTGGAAATATTAAAATGATCCACTTAGATATAAGACCACACGTGTCACTTTTATTTCAAATTTCCAATGATATAACCAATAAATTTAATGAAATCTATTCAGACATGCCCTACACACCAAGACGTAAAAGAGGTTTAATAAACGCTCTCGGTACTGTTTGGAAGTACATAACGGGAAATTTAGATGCAGCTGACGGTCAATATTATGAAAATTGTATCAATAAAATTGAAAAAGATGATAAATTGGAAAACTTAATGAAAAATCAAATAAGTGTTACTACGTCAGTAATAAAACAATTTAATGCAACTTTGCGCAAACTTCAAATTGATGAAGAAACTTTCAACCCCAATATAATTGAAATTTCAAAATCAATACCTCAGATTCATGATGAAATCGAACTTCTTAATCTTAAATTTTATTTTATTAATCTTTGTGAACAATTATTAGAATCATACACTTATATTCAATCTCAAATAACGGATGTATTAGATTCAATTTCTTTTGCCAGATTAAAAATTATTCATACAAGTATTATCCTTCCCAATGATTTAACTAATGCTTTAAAACAAATTGCCTAAAATTTACATACAAATAATTTACCGGTAGCACCCATGGACGACAGAATTGCAACATACTTAGATATTATTGATATGAATGCTTATATTACAAATGAAAGACTTGTTTTTATCTTGGACATACCATTGGTTCGACCAGAATGGTATTCTGTTTTCCTAATGTACACAATACCAATTTATGATAATCGAACTATGTTACATGATATTTTGCCTGTTAGTAAGAAATATATTGCTAAAGATAACGATGATGATTTCTATTTTTCTTTATCAGAAATTGACACTTGTAGGGATTTGG
The DNA here is from genome assembly GCA_963576565.1 of Aspidapion aeneum. Taxonomy (NCBI): domain Eukaryota; kingdom Metazoa; phylum Arthropoda; class Insecta; order Coleoptera; family Brentidae; genus Aspidapion; species Aspidapion aeneum. The sequence goes on along the minus strand of OY755047.1, from coordinate 39,306,903 downwards.
GCTATAAAATGAAAATTTGTAAAAATTTACATCCTCTTCCGATTGATAGCAATTCAATTTGTGAAGCTCAGTTATTAAGAACTCAAAAATTGTTAACTTTTCCAAAAACCTGTGAGTTAGTTTTGATTTTAGCAGAAGATTATAATATTAAAATTTTACAAAATAATATTTGGCTAATAAGTGTAACAAATCAGCTTCCAATTACAATAAAATGTAACACTGATACTATTTCGAAAATTGTAACAAAAAATGTAATTTTGTCTTTAAAACCATATTGTTCAGCTTTTGTAGGATCAACTAAAATCCAAGCCGATCAATTACAAACACTTGATTTAAGTTATAATTATTCAAATTTTAATCAAACTCCTTTCAATTGTTGCGAAAAATATCTAGAAAAACTTCTAGATTAAAACCTTTAAAAATAACAAAACTAAATTTGGAAGATTTGGAAATTGCTAAACATAAATTAGATCAATATGCAAATGAATTGGATGATTTAATCAATGAACCTGAAATTGAAAAATATCATTCATGGCTTACATATCTTGTATTGGCTTTGATTATGGTTTTAGTTTTAATGTACCTTTATTGTTGATTGACTCTTTTTTAAGTGACGAACAAGAAATATCAGTTGGGATTCCTCAAGGAACTGTGCTGGGCCCCATGCTATTTCAGATATTCATAAATGATCTTCTAGAGATGGATCTGCCAGGTACAGCAGCGTCATTCGCTGATGATACAGAGATCACAGTGACTGGAACTACATGGATTGAGACTTATTCCAATGCAAAAATTAGTCTGCAAAAAATAAATAATTGGTTAACAGGTAATTTACTAACTCTTAACATGTCTAAAACTAAATTTATTACTTTCAGTCTCACCCAGAAGAGCCAGCCAGACATAGATAGTTTAACGTGGCATACCTGCCAGAACATAGAATCATGTGTTACTTGTGAAAATCATATAGAAAGGGTATCACACACAAAATATTTGGGAATTTTTGTCGACCTTCACCTTAAATGGAATTATCACGTTGACTACCTTGTGGGGAGGTTGAGGAGGGTCATACATAAATTCTATCAATTGCGTAATTGCATGTCAACGAGAAATATCGAAAACATTTATAAATCGTTAGTAGAGTCAATTATTAACTACTGCCTTCCTGTCTGGGGAGGAACTTTTGAAAATAATTTAGAAAATTTAAAATTGATTCAAAAACGAATAATTAAAGTAATACACAACAAACCAATGAGATTCTCTTCTAACGAGCTCTTTGCAAATGTCACCAAGCTAAAGGACGTAAATACTCTATTCATAACTGCAGCAATTAACTTTGTACATGTTAATCCGAGCTTAAGGATAACAAATAATCAGCCATATCAAACGCGAGCAAACGTAAATATGCGAAACTTCACCACACCACAAGCAAAAAATACTGCATTTTTAAAATCATAAAATTACCTTGGTATCAGACTTTACAATCTTGTACCCCAACAATTAAAAATATTAAACAGTAAAATCAAATTTAAAAGAGAACTGTCTATATATGTATCACAAAATCTAGAGTGTTTCAAAGCCATTACTTATGAGCTTTAAGTACAATTATTCTATATCAGTGTAATTCTCAGGTATAACTCTCTCGTTAAAATCATTTGATTTTTATTTTTCTTAGTTGAAGTCCTTAGGTTGGTTTGTCTTAGGCTTTTTTTCAATAATATTTACTCAGTAACTAAAACTATAAGTTTCTGCCACATACAAGTTCACGAGAACTTAGGTGGCACTTAATTGCACTTAAACTATGTACAGTGTAAATTTTTCTCTTTTTTAATAAAGCTTTTTTTGTATTTTGTATTTGTATTTGTATTGTAAAAGTAAAAATCGAAGAGCTAAAAATGTACGTATAGGCATCGAAAATAATACTGATAACAATGATTTTCCACCATCACCAAATATACCAAGTTTATCAAGTTTAGGCAAAAGATTTTCAATAGCTAGGCGCAGGCCATCAATAAGGCTTACAGAGCCAATCGAAGAAGATATTGAATTAAATACTAATGTTTTAAGAAAATCTTATGTCTAATTGTATTTTGTAATTTTAGGATTTTTTAAAATTTTGTTAGTAAAAGTTACTGCATTGTATATCACTAACTTTTTAAATTGCGGGGGAGTTGTTATATTAAAAATATGCGTAGGCGTATTTACTTAATGCGTAGTTTCTAGAATAAGTTAAGACGTAGTACCATAATTGCACAATATTGCTATTGTTTTCAAGATCATATAAAAGTCATTTGATAAACATGTTTACTTCCATATTCTTCGGGAACCCACGCGAAGCTGTGTCAGCACTCTTGTAACTATAAGTAGGCTAGCAGGTAAACAACGTCTTTTAGGTTTGACTTAGCATCTAAACGGTTCACATCTAACTTTAAAGTTGTCTTATTTGTAAAAGTGACTAAATAAAATAAAGTTATTTTTTTAAAAAAGAGTTTTATTAAGCTCGCATCTAAAATGTATTTTGTAAAATCTTTAATTTCCAAAACAATGGTTAGGTTTTAATATTTTGACTTGCAAGTGACAGTTTTAAATGTCTTCCAAAAACTTTGAAACAGCGCCGTGGCCCGTCGTAGTGATAATAGTTGTTAAACAGTACCACAACAGCTGTCAAAGTTATCATAACTTTTAACGTTCCAAAATTATCCTAATAATTGTAATAAGGCGCTGACTGTGACGTAGCACGGCACCCCGACACAAAATATAATTTCGGAACGTACCAGCAACTAATCTAATCGTGTCATTGACTGAACTTATACATTATTATCCGATTATTTACCATCTCTTTCTAAACTAATGTATCAGTAAGGGCGCTTAATAGTATTAAATACACATGAGTCTAATAACTAAACAATGGTCTACTCGTTTTATTTACTAAACTCACACATTGTCATCCAGCTACTTATTCTCTCTTTTTAACTCAAACTAGTGGGACGGGCGCACCCAATCTAAAACAGTCATGCCATTTTGACAATCAACGCCAGTCGATTTTCTGATGCACACAGTGGGCTCGCGGACCTAATTTTTGGCCAAAAAGGGTTAAATTAAAAATATACTGAAACTTCTAAACACCTTTACTAAAAAGACTAGATAGTCCAGCAGGCCTTCAACAACTATGATTTAATTGACGTAACTTTCAGTTATTTTTTATAAGTATCATTTTTCGCGTTAAAGTACCATATTTGTATGGTGGTTTGATCCAGATTTTCAGCCATTTTACGACAATATTTTATGTTGTATAAAATTCGCATACAATAAAACTTGGTAAAACAGGTAGGGGAAAGGGGGGCATAATGGGGTACGCGGGGAAAACGGGATATCGCAGTTTTAAGTAAATTGCGCAAAAATGAAACCTCTTAATATCAGATGTTTTATCCTTATGAATGGTTCAACTCTCTGCAATATGATTGGTGCCGGTCGGCTGAGCTTAAGTTGGTTTTTGCTCAATGTGATGTTTTGCGACGGTAAGTACATTTTTTACAGACTTCTAAAATTTTGTTTACATTGAAAAATTAGTGGGTTTATGTATTATTTATAATTAAACACATCGCCCGTAAAATTCGTCCTTTACTATGTATGATTTTTGTTTGAATTTAACTGGTGGTTTGGGGCAAAACGGGGTTTTTTCATTGGGGCAAAATGGGGTATATTGTTATACCTAGTAACCTATACCCCATTTTGCCCAAAAAAATTTTTTGATAGCATTACTGAAAGTCGTATTTTATGTTGTCTTTGCAAAAAATTGAAGCAAAATTCGTGTAGGAGAGTCGACGGCGATGACTTGGTTACTAAATTTAATTACTATAAAATGTATTTACATTATATTACAACTTTTTATTTTTTAAATAAGTATTTTTAACTTGTTTAGTATTTTAATAAATAAAACTGGTCTTACAAAAATATTGATTCTAAAGTACACAACCTCCCGGCCTGTTTCGCCACATAGGCACCCCATTTTACCAAAGGCAACTTTTTACAAAAATAAAAGTATGATGGAATTCTAAATCGTTTAAACTGAAAAGTACAACATAAAGATAACGTATCTAGCCAACTTAATTCCAAATGACGGACGCAATGGTGACCATTTAATGGGAGAAATAAGCCTATACAATTAAGTCTCCCATTTTGCCCCCTTTCCCCTAATTAAACTTTCTACCTGTACATTTTGATTCAAATTTTGATGTGTAGACAGGTCAGACAATGGTTTTTGCGTGGCATTTCTGAAATTCTATACAAAGATAAATTTCTTATAAATGTTGGACAAAAATATAGCTTCCCTCATCAACCATGTTTTTAAAAATTTTATTTTTATAAAGAGTATGTATACATATTTTTCAAAAATTGTACTTTAAAATCTGCTGCCACAAGTTGCCCGTATGAAAGATATTATTAATTTGCTAAAAATTGATTTCTTCGAGAAAAACTGAAACTCAAAAAAAGCATGTTAGTCTTAACAAAAGTTTTTGTTTATTATTTTTAAAGCACTTTAGGCTAAATTAAACAAATAAACATGGAAAAATATCTATTAATAAAAAATATAAATAATCTATAAAAAAATTAAAAGTTCAGTGTGACACGTCATTTTAAAAAAATTTAAAAATCAAATAAAAAGATGGTCACTCCATAATACAAACCAACTACAATATCTCAAAAACCGAAAATTACAGATGAAACTTTTACAGATGGATTGTTTATGAAAGAAAAAATTAGGTAAAAAAGCTTTTAAGGTAAACGGTTCTATTTCAAATCATCAGCAGTTTCCCAAACCTGACTTTTAACAAACTAGTATAAAAAAGTGGACGCTTTAAAAATATTTATTTTGTTGGACTTAAAAACAAATTTTTCTAGAAAAAGCATTCTTATTTGATTATGCAGTCCTTAAATTTGCAGGTTCTTATCCGCTACAAAGTTAGTGTTACGTTTGTATTATTTTTTAGTTTTTGATAGAGCCAAAGAATAATACCGTTTAACTTTTTTTAATATTTTTAGTTTGATTTTTAGTTTATGTTATTATATAAACTCCTCATCATTTTCAACGCAGCTTTGTTGCACATTACACAGTGAGCTTTAACCTTAAATAACCTAAGTACCAGGTTTCACACAAATCGGTTTATAAATATAGGATAGTCTATAGGATAAAGATTTTGGGTCCGCCATGCAAGTTTTTTTTGTTTGAGAAAAAAATAATAAGCGGCGTTAAACACCGCAGAGTTCCAGATATAATACATATCGGTTTAAAAATGGAAAGGTTCTGCATTTCGGATCCGCCATGATATTTTTTCTAGGTTTGAGTCAAAAATCTTAATGATCGGCTACACACCCCAAAGTTCCAATTTTGATACATATCGGTTCATAAATAGAAAACTCTGCCCTTTTGGATCCGTCATATAATTTTTAAGTTTGATTTCATAATTATACTCAACGACTTTAGACACGTCAAAGTTCCAAATTTGAAACCTATTGGTAAATAAGTTTTTTTAAATTTAAGTCAAAATATATATTTAGCGATTATTAACACTAAATTTAATACTTACGGGTTCATAAATAGGAAACATTTTGGATTCGCCATTTTGATTGTACTTCTTTCTCATTTCAAAACAAAATATTGTTACAAAACCTATTTTTCTAATTTTGGTCAAAAATCAGATCCGGCAGCCCACTGTGCAGCGCTATGAGTTGGACAGCAATAAAAAATAAGCTGTGCTTTAAAAAGAGATGCAAATGAGTATGTTCCAAAATTACAATTTATGTCGGGGTGCTAATGTCAACCTACGTCACGAAAGGTAAAAGACCAGGTGGTCAGGTCAGGTTAGATTAATTAAAACAGTAAAACACGTTAGTGTAATACAAATGAATAAGCTTAATTTAATTATAGGGGTACAAATTGTTTTTGCCAGTTAGTACAGGCAAATAAAACATTATAAACTATAAAAAAAAAACAAAAGTAAAGAAACAGAAAATTTGGGTATAATAGCCCGCACAGCAATGGCTAGAGTAGGTATTGTTTTCGACGAAAATTTTTTTTTTGAGATAACACCGAAAATTTGTTATTTGGGTTTAGTTTGACCAACCCTAGCAGTAGCGTCGTGATGTCTGCCTGTGTGTGTGTAACTCTGTCCGTAACGCGATAGCTCCTAAACCGCCCCACCGATTTTCATGAAATTTTTAGGTAAAATAGTATTCGATACTGTAACGAGCTGGTTACATCTTGATCGAAATTCATTAATGCTATTGACAGTTTTTTGACAGTTAAAAAGTTTAAAAAATGCTAACTTTTTAACGGAGAGTCGCATCAAGATTGGTTTTCGGAATATAGTAGCGCACATTTTTAAAAAAATTTGTGTTGAAACCAAAAACTTGGTAGGAGCTTTCGTTTCGGAGATATTTACAAAAAACTGTTAAAAAATAAACCTTTTTGAGCAATATTCATTTTCATTTTGATTTGTGAAAGTTACTAAAATTGCTTCAAACTAAGATTGACACCATAATAAGTAAGCAATTGACGTTTACGTCTAAAGGTGGGTAAAAAGGCTAATTAGCGTTGAACTGGCCTGAAAGGCAGAAGTGCTGTCGTAGGTCACGGATGTTCTAGTTTCTCTCTTATCTCGGTAGATGGCGCTTCTTGCGAGGGTTTTCTCACCATAGACGTAGGGTGAAAGACAAAACGGTCTGATTAAATTCGCAAGGATGTCACATTGACCAAGCAGTGTTCTAAGGAGTTCCATAAGGATGAAACAGTTAAACGTCAACACTTATTAGGTGTCCATTAGATCTTGAACCCCCGTGAGGTCAACCTTTCGAGCTACGCATCGAAAAATGTGAGAGAAACAAAAACTTGTTTTTACCTGATTAGCCATGAAAACTTGTTTGATTTTTAAATTCACGAGTACTAAAATTTACGTTTAACCTCTTAATATTTTACTTCGAGATAAAAATTCACAGGGTATCTTTTGTTCAGAATTTAATGTTCGAGTGATTGAGGGAATATTGGATGCTCAAATTAACTTTTTGGAATAACTCGTGAACGCAGTGTTCAATTTTTGTTTTGAATTCAAGTTCAAGTTTATTTATTGATCAAATAGGCTGTAAATTACAAATATGACCGAACTCACCCTGTATATATTATAATATTATTATAACACTCTCGTCCTTAGTTGCATGTAAATTAAGTATGCGAGATATTGCTATCAAACTTTTATGATGTAGAACGATACCTATTATCTACGCTATTTTACGATTTTACTAATTTTACGACCCCAACTTGTTAAGCTGTGAAAAATATGCAATTAAAATTACAGTTAGATAATTGGCACTTAATATTCATTTTATTACCTATTAATGAATCAGGAGATTATATTTGATATATATACCTATCTACTCATCCTAATTGCCCAGGGGAAAAGGGGGCAAAATGGGGTACAGGGGTAAAACGGGATATCGCAGTTTTAGTCAAACTGCGCAAGAATAAAACCTTTTAATATCAGATGTTTTATTCACATGACTGGTTCAACCATTAACGTATTAACTCATTGGTGCCGGTCGGCTTAGCTTAAGTTGGTTTTTGCTCAACATGTGATGTTGTGCGCTGGTAAGTACATTTTTTACAAAATTTTTAAATTTTAGTTTACATTGAACAATTAGTGGGTTTATGTAGTATTAATAATTAAACGCATTCCACGTAAAATTAGCCCTTTATTGTGTGTGATTTTTGTTTGAATTTAACTGGTGGTTTGGGGCAAAACGGGGCCCCGTATGCGGGGCAAAATGGGGCAAAGTCGGCTTTTTACAAAAATAAAAATCAAAGTATGATAGAGTTCTAATTCGCTTAAACTGAAAATTAAATCTAGCCAACTTAATTCCAATGACGAATGCAATTGTGATCAACCGAGTCTTCAATTTTTTTATGTATAAAAATTAAATTTTGGTGTAAATTTTTTTTTATAGTTTTTTTTTAATTTAATAAAAATCCAACTGTCAAGTTAAATTTCATCTTTTACTTTAGTTTTTGAAATAAACAGTCCCAAAATTTCACTGGCGGCACCGCCCCTTCTTGTGACTGGAATTTCGGTCTTCAACCCGAAAACACGTGTGACTTCTTTTAGTTTTTTGGCGGAAGTGATTTCTTCATTCCCCTGTCACACACAGGGTGGCGCTTCAAACTCCCAGCGTGAGCAAAAAACGCGCATGATTTTAACAAAATGATCAGGTGATCAAAAAGAAAATAACTTTCAACAAAGAGAGAAATTATCACCTGATCGGAATTTTTCCCAAACAGGACTTTCTTTTTTTGAAGGTTTTTGTAGAAAGCCCAAAAATATCAAAACAAACTTTAAGGTTAGGTTTTCCAAAAAATTCAAAATAAAACAATAAAGAAAAAATAGCATTAAACATTCCGCCCACCATAAAAATTCCCAATTTTTATAGTAAAACCCAAAAACAAAAAAATCAAAAAAAAAAGATTATTCAATTGCCCAAAGGGTCTAAACAATAAATTAGCATTTTTGCAACAATAATTTTATCGCAATAACTATGGACGTCATACTTAAGTTAATTCAAATAAGCATGATTCACGCTACACAAGGCTTTGAAGGTTGGTTACTGGCTGGGTAACGGACATACCTTCACCAAACTACGGTCAAGTAATCCTTTCGCGGTTTTTACTTGCACGACACGGGGGATTCTATCTGGACTCGAGTAAATTTTTTCAGGTAGGTATTCGTGGGTAGAGGACAGACCAAAAAGAAACTAAGGTACCTTTGGCAACGTTTCGGATTTAATTAATCCTTTTTCAAGCCCTAAAAACAATGAACAGGTTCTATATTTTTACATGGAAAAGAAATGTAACAAAATCTAATAACATTTTTTTGTCTTGAAGTTTTTTTTTACATGTTCAACCTAGGATTATTCTCTATTATCAATCTATAGTCCAAAGTAAACTTACTCAGATAGAAATGTTTCTTGGGTCCATAAGTACAGCGAACAGGGGTGAGTGTTGATCGAAGAACATTTTACTTTAAAATTTTATAAACAAATGAATTGTTATTATTATAAAAATATGAGGTTAAAATTTACTACCATCTAAACGTCAATGATCTTTAACCTGTCGAATCTAACAAAACATAAAAATAAAAATAAACAAAATACTACACTTATGGTACCAATAAACACGTAAGGTTAAAACTATCATTCATAAAATCCTTTTGCTAAAAAAACAAAAAAATTTTAAAATACATTAATTTTAAATTATAAAAGGACATTACTTAATATTTAACAAACTAAACATATATATCACAGTAGGTCAACACTATATTACAACATAAGCAATAGTAAGTAGAAACAATTTAGGAACTAGGTGTTTAAAGCTTGATTCCTGTACTTGTTCAATATATTCCTATAAATTCCACTTAATCCATCAGCATCCGTCTTGATGTTAACTGCGTCATGGATATTGATTTGAATCATCTCACTTAATTTTCTTTTATAGGATTGAGTTTCCATGTCTAGAATTTTGACTTCTTCAAACTGAAATCGATGGCCTGTCTCAAAGTGATGTTTTGAGAGTGCAGTTTTATCGTCATAATATTGTCTGTCATTTCTACAGTCATATTTATGCTGTTGTATTCTTTTAGACAAGTATTGCATTGTCTCACCAATGTAAAATTTCTCACATTCACAAGGGATGCTGTAAACTAAAGAGCTTCTCTTGTCAAAAGGAATCTGGTCTTTTAGTGCCGTAAATAACGACTTGGTGGTTTTGGTGTTATAAAATGCCATTGTTATATCAAGATCCTTAAAGCAAGAGTTTATTTTTTGTGACAGGCCATCAATATAGGGACATTTAAAAAATTTATTTTGCTTTTTTGGTTGATTTTTGTTTTTGTTTTTAAATCTAGAAATATTCCTGTTAATAAAATTTTCGGGATAGTTGTTGTCTTTCAGAATTTTTTTAACTCGAAGGATATTTTCTGTATGAAAATCAGAATGGCTCAGATGTATCGCTCTATGTAACAAACCATAAATAATACCTACTTTGTTGGACATAGGGTGATTAGAAGTGAAATTTAAAAGTCTGCCTGAACTTGTGGGTTTATTGTACCAATTTGTGACAATTGTACCATCGGGTCTACGATGTACCTCCATTTCCAGAAAACAGATTTTTTTGTCACATTCAAGTTCAATAGTAAATTGAAGGGATGGGTGGTGGCTATTAAAGGTCTGTAACAAAACATCTAAACCATCCTTTGGGCATGCTAAAATTGTATCATCCACATACACGTATACAAAAGGAACAGGAAATGGTAATTTTTTAAGAACTTCATTAATGAGATGATCCGTAACAATATTCGCTAATATGGGAGATGCCGGATTACCCATAGCAGATCCGTCATTTTGGAGATATATTTGTTGGTCATACACAAAATAACTTGTATCAAAACAGTAGTTAATGATATCTAACAAAGTAGATTTTGTCATATTAGTATAACTGGAAATAAATTTAAAGTGTTTGTTAACAATATCCCTAACTAACTGCTTAGGTATATTTGTAAATAAACTGACAACATCTAGAGAGATTAAAATGTGGTCAGGGGGAACTTTATGGTCTTAAATTATGTCAGCAAATTGAAAAGAATCTTTTATATTAAACTGAAAGGTAGATGCTAAAGGACTAAGTGTGCTGTGTAAACATTTAGCTAGGTTATACCCTGGAGAGTTAATACAGCTTACAACAGGTCGAAGATGAAGGCCATTTTTATGGGTTTTGCGTATGCAGTATAATTTAGGTGGTACTGAATTGTGACGTTTCAACTGTTTTTCTTCTGTTGTAGTAATGATACTTTCAGCTCTAAGGTATGATATAATTTTATTGGCCTGGGTTTCAAATCTTGTGGTGGGGTCCCGGTTAGTTAGTTGGTAAATGTTGTTGTCTGCAAGCATGCGCAGAACCTCCTGATGATATTCACTTTTATTCATCAGCACAGTTGAATTTCCTTTGTCTGATCTACTGACAATAACGTCAGGATGTTCTTTTAGGAACTGTTTTGTTCTTTTAACATTAGTTAATAAGTTATTATTTGTTGTTGGAGCCTCGTTATTGTAAAAATTGGTAATAATATTGGTTGTTTGTGTTCTTAAACTATCTTTGTGTTCATTTGTAATTTTTTGAGATCTTATACAATATTCTAAGTCCTTTATGATTGTAGGTATTGGGGTTTCTTTTTTTGATAGAGGAAGGCCAAACTTAGGGCCTAGACTTAGGGTTACCTCAACCTCATGTGGTAGCGTCACTCCAGTGTAATTATACAAATAGTTGTGACCTACATTTATACAAACAGTATCTTGTGCTTTTTTAAGAGACAAAAGTTTTTTTATGTTTATCTGTTTTACAGATTCAAATTCTTTATTAAAACGGTTATTATTTTCATTTAAACAGTAAAGGTATATTTCTTCAGAAACCGAGTCTCTAAAGCTGGATTTTTGTGTTTCAATAGAATGAAATACAGCCCTTAGTTTCCAAAATGTAATTTCAATCTCTAGTTCAACATAGTTCAAAATTTTTTCAATTCTACCGAGTGACCACTTCAATGGGGGTAGGTTTTTATCGGGAGGGGCTGTCAAGGGTTTCAAAGTGAGGAAATGTCCAGGAGTAAGACTTTAAAAGTCATGAGGATCAGGGCTCATACTACACAATGGTCGACTATTTAAAATAGCCTCAATCTGAACCAATACAGTCATCAACTCTTCAAAGGTTAGGATTTGGTCCCCCACAATTCTCTTCAGATGAGTTTTCGTGGACTTTACCCCAGACTCATGGAGTCCACCAAAATGCGGACTGGCGGGAGGATTAAAACACCACTTAATCGCTAAAGTCTCAGCAGCTTGCTGACAATAGGACACAAGGTTATTTGCCCCAACAAAATTAGTGCCCTGGTCACTGTAGAGGGTAGCACATCTGCCACGTCTACCAACAAATCGGCGGAGGGCAGCCAAAAATGCATCAGTGGACAAATCAGAAACAGCCTCCAGGTGAATGGCCTTTGTTGGGAAACAAACAAAAATACACCCATAAGCCTTTTGACTTTTTACACCACGACGCTTGGTTAACGTGATGGAGAATGGACCCATAAAATCTACACTAACATGGGAAAAGGGCTTCACCTGGGACACTCTAAATTTAGGAAGGTCACCCATGAATGGGTGCAATGGTTTGGGATTTACCCTGGTACAACAAAAACACTTGGAAACAACACTGTGAATGGCACTTTTCACCGACAAAATCCAAAACTGTTGATTTAGGAGGTACTCCAATAAGCGAGGACCTGGATGTCCATGCTCATTATGGAATTTTTCAATAATCAAACTGGTAAGCCTATGACTACGAGGCAACAACATGGGGTGTTTCACCTCATATGCTAAATCAGTGTGACGTAATCTACCGCCCACCCTGAGAACACCATGGGAATCAAGAAAAGGAGCTAACTTTCGAAGAGGCTTAGCACAACTCTCACCCTTACGTATCCTTTTCAAATCTTCAAAAAAAACTTCTTGTTGTACAACTCGCACAACAACTAAAGTAGCATAATAAAGATCTACCTCATTGAGGGCTTTAGTAGGAAAAGATAAAGAAGGATTTTTTTCACTCGAAAAGGTCTCAAACAAAAGGCAACAATACCCAAGATTTTACGCAAAGAGGAGTACTTAGTGAGTAGCAGCTGTACTTGATCAAGGGGTATTTCTGTCACAAAAACAAAACGATTTTCCTCAGGGGGTAGATCAGCATCAAACGCATCAATTTTATGGTTCATAGGCCATGTTTCACTAGACTGGGCCAACCAGGATGGTCCAGTAAACCAAAGAGGATGGTCTATCAATTGACCAGGAAGTAAGCTCCGGGATAAGCAATCAGCTGGGTTCTCTTTACCATTTACATGGTACCAACAGCTGGGGGAACTTTCTCTTGAATAGTCGTTACACGATTGGCTACAAAAACCTTTCGTTTTGATGGACACGATTTTATCCAAGCAAGGGTAACGCTGGAGTCAGACCAAGCAAAAATCTTATCAATCGGGATGGAATCAAGATGATTGCCAACAAACTCCAATAGCTCTGCCAACAATACAGCAGCACACAATTCTAAGCGTGGAATAGAAATACTTTTCAAAGGGCACACCCTACTTTTCCCACACAAAAGGAAGATAGAAATATTTCCATCCAACTCAATTTGTCGAATATATACTGCACCACCATATGCACACATTGAGGCGTCACAAAAGCCATGCAATTCAGTGGTGACAGCATTTTGCTTCACAACATAACGAGGCATTGATATCGAAGATAATAATGGTAGTTGCGACACATAGAGTTGCCACTGTGCAACAATATCACTGGAGGGGGTATCATCCCATGAAAGACCCTGGACCCCCAAACGTTGCATTAAACACTTAGCAACCAAAACAACTGGGGCTAGGAACCCGAGTGGATCATATATCCTTGCAATCTCAGAGAGAATGTTTCTCTTGGTACAAGGTCTTTCCATGGGCATTACATCATAACAAAACGAATCAGATTTTGGACACCATTTTACCACCTTCACAACTGGGTGGTGTGGAACAAAATATGAATGGAAGTCAGGGTTAGAATTGTCCAATTTCAGAAGCCCCTGGTCTAGGTAATCCTGAACAAATTCTTTGTACACACTATACAAAGCAGGTTTCCTCAATAATCGGTTTTCCATCATATTGAATCTACGCAATGCTTGACCTTTAGAGTCACCAAGTTCTTGTCGAGGCTCTCTGAAAGGTAAACGAACAACATATCTGCCAAACTCAGTTCCAGATTGAGTGGCAGCAAACAATTTTCCACACAAGTTCTCATCAGAGGGAAGAGGGATTTTGTGGAGGGGTCGATTCTAGTTCCCAAAACTTTTGTAAGGTACTATCCAATCCAGATTCTATTGGGGAAGATACTAAGGTCAACAAACTAATGGGTTTTTGAGTTTTACGAGGACCATCAATACCACCAAGGAGTATCCAACCAAATATTGAATTAATGGCACAATTTTCTCCTTTTTTAAAGCCAGGCACAAGCATCTGACCAAACAAATCAACACCAATCAAAAGGTCTACACTACTAGGTTGTCCAAAATTAGGATCTGCAAAATCTAAATCTTTTAGGTATGGCCACTGAATAGAATCATATTCTACAACAAATTTTAGGAATAAGAATGGCATCACAGGAAAACAAACTATCAGGAAACTTGGCGGAGCCTATTTTCAATGTAACATTGCTATATGAAGTACTAGAAATCATGCCATTTATTCCCTCAATAGGAGTTCTATTCGGAGCTACTTTAAGTCCCAACCTCTCAGCCAAAGAGACAGTTACAAAGGTCACTTCACTAGCGGAATCTAAAATTGCCCGACAAGACACAAACTTGTTGTGGGCATCTAACACTAAAACTTGGGCAGTTGCAAAAAACACAGGTCTCCTCTTACGAGGTTCAAAATGGTTGCTACTGGGTGTAGCGGTACACATTGCCTGTTTGGCACCTTCACTATTAGGTATACGGGGGTCTCCCCCGGACAATCAACTTGGTGGCTCGGAGAGCTTTTCACAAAGTGCAACAGGGAATGGTGAAGACCCTGGCACTGACGAGACGTGGCATTTGTAGGGCATTGATATACACCATGTTTGCCAAAGCAGTTAAAACACAATCGTTCACGCTTAACAAATTGATGGCGCTGACCTACTTCTAATTCCAGAAATCTGGTACACTTCACAAGGGGATGGTAGGGCTGTTGCTGGCAATAAACACAACCTTTATTACCAGACTGGCCTGTTCCAGTCAATAACACAGGATAGGGTGGTTTGCCACCCTTCCTAGGGGGTAGAGAAGGTGAGACCTCCTTCGGCTTATTCAAAAGAGAACTATTTTCCAAAGCCCGATAATTTTTCTCTAAGAATTTAAACAAATCTTTATAGGACGGGATTTCCTTATCACTATACTCAATCTCAAACTGAGTTTTCAATGGGGTATCAACTTTTTGCAAAAGAAGAATCATTTTAGCAAAATCTAAAAGGTCAACATCATCATAGTTTGACAATGCTTCCAAATTTTCCCGGAAAGTGGACAACAATAACCTTAAATCATGTGGGTTGCTCGATTTTGCAGAAGGGGCTTGACAAATAGACGTCCAATAATTTGTTACCAAAAGTCTTTTATTATTAAAGCGTCTAATCATCGCATCGAAGGCTACTCGATAATTATCAGAGGTTAGCGGTATGTTCCTAATAACAGATGCAGCCTCTTCCACCAGAGCGGTATTTAAGGCTTGAAATTTAGCTATTTCACTCATGTCAGCTTTATCGTGGACAAGTGACTTAAACATATCAAAAAAGGTGGGCCATTTTTTAAGATTACCGTCAAAATGGGGTACCTCTATTCTTTTAATTTCAAGACCCCTGTCCACATTTACCAGGGAATGGTTCAAAATTGTCTGTGAGGCATCATGGTAATCCTCCGGATAGAGCTCACGACAAATCGATCTAATTGTGTATTTCATTTCATCAAATTCCGGCACTAAAGTTTCCTGACTTTCTTGTATCTGATCACTACTTTCCAAGCGTATAATTTCAAAATGCAATGCATCGAAGTGACTTACCAGAGAAGGCAAATCTTCCCATCTGGGTTTTAACTTTTTTGCCTTCTCTGCATTGCCCTGGGCTTCGACGGCTCTATTATAAGTTGTTTTTAATTTATTAAAAACGCTATTTTGTTTTTTTTCAAAACTTTTATGTCAGACATGACAGAGCGGTTTTTATCAGATACAAAAAAGTAGGTTTTTTCGCGACAAATCCGCTATCAACACCCGGGTACGGTTCGCTAAGAACGCGGCAACAATCTCGCGCTTAACGAAAGCAAAAAACGAAGGTAAATTTCGACGGATTTCACACAAACAAATTCGAAACCCGACGAATAATCAACAATTTTCTAACCTCGGAGGTAAACAAAACAACACGTGAAGTTGTAAGGTTAGAACACACAAACGTCAATGAAACGTCAGTCAGCGAGAAAAAAGAACGGGGGCCCGGGCCGCTGCCAAATGTCGAACGGGGTTTTTTTTTATCGCCGCACGAGGTCATAAACCAAACTCAGGGCAACCAACCTTCAAAACCATGCGGACTCTAAAAAAAACCGGTACAAAAACAACAATGTCCGAATCTGGCAAAAAAAACGATAAAATGTGGTTGCTGCAAAAAAACTATAAAATTACCAATTTTTAAACAAAAAGAAACTGTAAAATCCAAAGGGCTTTTTCAAAACATAAGGGTCTGAAGGACCAAATAGAGATCTGAGCCCTGAAGGGGAGAAAAAATAGAGATATCCCAAAAAAAATAACCCCAAAATTAAATTCGCCCCGCCTGGGAAAACAAAGTCTATTAAACTAAAAAACAAAGGAAAAAATCGGCAACACGCTAGAAGCTTACCTTCTGTAATTCTGCAGCAGTCCCAAAATTTCACTCGCGGCACCGCCTCTTCTTGCGACTGGAATTTCGGTCTTCAACCCGAAAACACGTGTGACTTCTTTTAGTTTTTTGGCGGAAGTGATTTCTTCATTCCCCTGTCACACACAGGGTGGCGCTTCAAACTCCCAGCGTGAGCAAAAAACGCGCATGATTTTAACAAAATGATCAGGTGATCAAAAAGAAAATAACTTTCAACAAAGAGAGAAATTATCACCTGATCGGAATTTTTCCCAAACAGGACTTTCTTTTTTTGAAGGTTTTTGCAGAAAGCCCAAAAATATCAAAACAAACTTTAAGGTTAGGTTTTCCAAAAAATTCAAAATAAAACAATAAATAAAAAATAACTGGCAGCATTAAACAATATTCTTTGTATTTTTATATATTTCTTGTTTTTATTTTATATTTTTATTTTATATATGAAAATAATTGAATTAAGAAATTCATTAAAAATAAAGAGGTCCTCAAAAAAAAAATAAAAAAAAAACAATAAAAAATAACAAATTCTGAGTGTGATACGTTATTTTAGAAAACATTTTACGCTGATTTCATACAAATTTTTATTTTTAAAAAGCAACTTGTACACGAAAATTAAATTTTCATAAATAAAAAGGCCCCTTTTTAAAATTTAGACTTTTTAAAAACTCCTCGTGACCCCCCAAAAACATCGAATTTGAGATACCATGCACAGGGTCTTCCAGCCTTGTTTGCACTTGAATTTTGTGAGTTGATGAGCAAAATTGTTTATTTCTTATTTTTATTTTTAACTCACTCCGAAGACTGCAAAATTGTGATTTTTAACAACACTTTGGTAAACCCTAAAAATTTAAGGTTCACCAAGGTACGCGCTGATTTTTTTCTTCTACAAATGTTAGTTTTATACGTTTACCCTATGGCGAATAATAAACGCAGAAAGTTTACAGCAACCAAATCACCCTGTAGTGGAAAGTGGGACACATTGAAATACGGGGCACGTTCAAACAGTTCAAGTTTCCTGCTAAACAATTTTAAAGGTGTGATTGATATTTGGGAATTCAGCTGGGCTGTACCAATAGCTACGTTAATTCCATAGCTAGTTTAAAAATATTTTCGTACGACCAGGTATGAACATGATGGATTTCACACGATTTGCATCCTCAGAGAACGTTAAATTTTTCCGCACATGTATGGAGAAGTGTACAATGACGTTAACTGCCACTATAGTTTTCCGCACATGTGCGGAAAGCAATTTCATTTGTTTTGTGCAAAATTAAAAACGAATTTTTACAAAAATTAGTATAGTTCAACAATGTTCGTTGGATAAATAGCGTACACAACATTCACGCTCGTGTCAACTTTGTCACTTTCTTATCTTGTCATGTAATATGCTATTGCGTTACACAAAAGTAAATTTTTAATATTTCTCTTTTTTGATTAAATCACACAAATATATAAAATATTTCTATATAGAAATGTGTTAATTTACAAATGATCCTGCAACTCTTTCGAGATAATTTGATCAAATAAAATAAGAAAAAAACGGGGATAGGGTAGGTTAAAACAAAATAAATGGGGTAGGTTAAAACTTAATCTTTAGTACCTACTATGGTAAAGAATGTGCGCTATTTATTAGTTTAAATATTTTTTAAAATATGTCCTGTTAATAAACTTTAACCTGATTGGCTTTTTCTTTATAATAAAAGTAAAATTAATAATATAAGCAAGTAATTTATATTTTGTAAATTTTTGGGATGGTAAATCTTAAAAATGTTAGATTTTTGTGTTGTTTCAACCGGCGCTGGTACAAAAGAGCGCAGGTCAAAAGAGCGCAGAACAATAGAGCGCAGACAAAACAGCGCACGGACAAAAGAGCGCACGGACAAAAGGGCGCACGGACAAAAGAGCGCACGGACAAAAGAGCGCACGTACAAAAGGGCGCACGTACAAAATGGCGCACGGACAAAATAGCGCACGTCATATATCCCAAGTCGATTTGCCCTGTCCAGCCGAAGTGGACCAGGGGCCGAGGATAGGTTAGGTTGGTATCCCAACCTGACCCGGTTAGGTTTTTTACAAAAAAAAAACTTGCCTGAACAGATCAGGAACTAACCTAACCTATCCTCGGCCCCTGGTCCACTTCGGCTGGGGCAGTTTGAGTGATAAGGTTAAGCCTTCACTGTTTATTAAACTAACCAAGTAAGGTTAGGTTATTTTTTTAGTATCTTCGAGGATAGGTTAGGTTAGTATCCCAACCTAACCGGGTCAGGTTGGGATACTAACCTAACCTATCCTCGGCCCCTGATCCACTTCGGCTGGTGCAGTTTGAGTGATAAGGTTAGGCCTTCACTGTATATTAAACTAACCAAGTAAGGTTAGGTTATTTTTTTAGTATCTTTTTGAGATCTGCGCTATTTTGTCCGTGCGCCCTTTTGTCCGTGCGCCATTTTGTACGTGCGCCCTTTTGTACGTGCGCTCTTTTGTCCGTGCGCCCTTTTGTCCGCGCGCTTTTATGTCCATGCGCTCTTTTGTCCTGCGCTCTTTTGTCCGCGCTCTTTTGACCTGCGCTCTTTTGTACCAGCGCCGTTTCAACCTACCTCCAAGAAGGTGCAGGTTGAAGCAGTAAATATGACAACAATAATACATATTTTTTAACGTCAAATAATTAAATTAATTTAATTTCCTTCTCATGGTATGGTCGTCGACTTCACATGCAGAAGATACCAGGTTCGCGTCTCGGACAACGATGCAAAAACAAAACAAGAAATCTTATCGCCCTGCCGCTCCCATCCTATTTACCGTTCAACAGTCGTCATCGAACCGAACCGAACCGAACCGAACCGAACCGAACCGAACCGAACCGAACCAAACCGAACCGAACCGAACCGAACCGAACCGAACCGAACCGAACCGAACCAAACCGAACCGAACCGAACCGAACCGAACCGAACCGAACCGAACCGAACCGAACCAAACCAAACCGAACCGAACCGAACCGAACCGAACCGAACCGAACCGAACCGAACCGAACCAAACCGAACCGAACCGAACCGAACCGAACCAAACCGAACCGAACCGAATGAACCGAACCGAACCGAACCGAACCGAACCGATGCACACAAAAACATAACGCGATGCACACAAAAACATAACTTGACCTTGAACATCGAGAATATACGCAGATGTAGTCCAGGAGCCGACACGCAACTTGCTATAAGTGCTGTAGTCGGTACCATCATAAATCTCCTAAAGTCCATTCACGACGACCACTACTGTTGCGCTGAAAAGGAAAAATTCTAGCGCCTATAACTAAGTTCAATATTAGATAGTTGCAAGTCTAATATGTCGCAGGACCACTCGTCGGAAGGGGTTTAAAAGCGTGGATCCACTATGTATGTTTGCTACGCAGTATAGAGATCCCTGCCCTCGCTAAAGAGATGCCAGGCAAACCTAAGTCCTCTTAGAGAAAAAAATACTTGCATCCTGAGGGGCACGTGCATCAGTACAGCGTGTCCCATTTTCGATGGGATTAAATGAGAAACTCGGTTATTATTAAAGATATCGATTTTCTGATTGCACCTTACCGTGCTCTTTTTTGGAGCCCTTAAAAATGGTGTAATCAGATTTTTGCTATACCCCGTGGTTTCACTAATACAGGGAGTTTTTGAAAAAATTGCATTTTAATTAATTCCTTGTATCTCGCTTATTTTGCAAGATATTTTTATTCTGTAAAAACCTTTCTATGGCAACTTTTTTAGAGCAAAATAATGACGTTGTCAATTTTTAAAAATATTGTTTAGGTTTTGAGATATGGTATTTATCATAAAAAAATTAAATACGGACCTGGATTTTTTTTATTACTACTTTAATTAGTTCCATGCTATTATTACCTTAAAATGATAAAACTTTAATATTTTTTTGATTTAAGGTTAAAAAAAGCTATTTAATATTTGAAAAAAAAATTATAGTCCGAACCTGGAAATTTCCAACGTAATTATAAATTATAAATTGCAAGACACACTAGTTGAACGATTTTTCCTTTATCTGTTTTGAAATGATAATTAAAAGATTTATAAATAAAGTAAAAAAACGTTAAAAAGTTACAAAAATAATATCATACTAATTATTTGATAACCAAACAGCAGGTCGTGAAATTTACAAAACAAAAGCGTGGAATTGACATTGTCATTTTACTTGTCATTTTTGTAAATGGCTTACAATTATTTTATACTGGCTAGAAATCGACCATATCCAGATTTTGAAAAATGTGATATGTTTGACTGCTTCATTCAAGCAACAAAATCCCAATATTTAAATGGCAGAAATATTTTTATGCAAAATGCGTTAAGAAAAATTACTTAAAAATGCCAACAATGTTTTACACATAATGGTAATCAGAAAGATTAGTTATTTTTTATAATTTGTTTTTTTTTGTATTTTTCGTAGACTTTGTTTCAAATAAATCTGTAAATTAACGTAAAACCATTTTAATATGCTAAGTATCAAAACAGTTAAACTAAAAATTGTTTAACTAGCAATTTTTAGTTTATATTTATGTTGGAAATATCCAGGTTCGAACTATTTTTTTTTTAAATATTAAATATTTTTTTTTTACCTTAAAACAAAATTTTTTTAAATTTTTATTATTTTATGATAATACTAGCATGAAACGAATCAAAAAAGTAGTAAAAAAAATCCAGGTCCGTATTTAATTTTTTTATGATAAATACCATATCTCAAAAACTAAACAATATTTTAAAAAATTGATAACGTCAATATTTTATTCTAAAAAAGTTGCCATAAAAATGCTTTTACAGAATAAAAGTATCTCGCAAAATCAGCGAGATACAAGGGATTATTAAAAATACAATTTTTTCAAAAACTCCCTGTATTAGCGAAACTACGGGGTATAGCAAAAATCTGATTACGCCATTTTTAACGGCTCAAAAAAAGAGCACGGTAAGGTGCAATCGGAAAATCAATATCTTTAATAATAACCGAGTTTCCCATTTAATCCCATCGAAAATGGGACACGCTGTACATCATCGGGGTTTGCGAATAGGGCGCGCCGTGGGTCTAGTCGCTAGACTAAAAATGGTTTCCCTACTACTACTTTTTAGGCTATGATCAGTATGTATGATTTGTTTCAAACTGCTCCACTTTCCCCTACGTAATATTGTCAGACTAAATGTCACCACAAAAACACATATTTACACCCCTTACCTTTCAACAGAGCCAGACCGACAGGCCCATAATGGCATGATGGTCAATAAAAAAAGCCGGGTTATAACCTAGTCGTGGTGGCAGACGTATACATGATAATAAAGGGCTATTGGCAGGAAAAACCACCACAGACTTAAAATCCCTATACAAAGTAAGAGCAGTTATTTTTTTCACATTATACACTCTTTGGATTAAATGTATACACTCTTTGGATTAAATGTAGGCATATCAATGCATATCACCAAGATTTATTAGTTATTAGATGTTGTAAAATATGATAGAAATAGGCATCAAAATAAACGGACAATACTTAAACCAACTAAGATATGCTGATCATCTCGCCTTAATAACAGATATGAAAGAAGAACTGATAAAAATGCTGGAAGAACTGGATACAGCAGCTAAAAATATAGGCTTTAGTATGAACTGCACTAAAACTAAAATCATAACAAACACAGATCGAATAAACTAAGAGAAAATAGAACACGTAGAGGAATATATACTTGAGACAAATTATTAAACTAAAATTAAAAAACCAAACGGCTGAAATCAAGATAAGAGTAAGATTGACCTGGGCACATTCGGTAAATTAAGCTACATATTAAAAAATAAAAAATATCCTCAGTACCTCAAAACGAAAGGGTATAACCAGTGTATCCCTTCTGTACTTACCTATGGATCCCAGACCTGGACACTGACAAAATCAAACATGGATAAGGTAACAAAAGCCCAAAGATCAATGGAAAGTGAAATGTTACATGTAAAGCTAACAGATAGAAAAAGGAAGAAATCGATAAGAAATAAATAAATAAAATAAATAAAAGTAAGGGATGTCAGAGGAGAAATAGCAAAATTAAAATGGAAATTTGCCGGTCATAACATCAGACAGAAAGACGGTCGATGGATCAAATGTATTGTAAACTGGAGACCTTGGGAAAATAAAAGAACTAGGAGAAGACCACAAATAAGATGGGCGGATGGTTTGAAGAAACATGCGGAAGCTAGATGAATGAACACGGCGACAGACAAAGAAGAGTGGAAAATATTAGGGGAGGCCTATGTACAATGATTTATCGAAGAAGGGTAAATAGATAGATAGAACCAATAGAATTATTCTGTACCTACTCCCATCAAATACCATAATATTCTGATCTGTTGGGCCCTTCTATGATCAAGTCACATGGGGCACTAGAATGTAAAGCCAACCAAGCTTTATATATGTTAAATTTTACATTCTTTTTTGTTGGTCCATTGTCTAGTCCTAACTAACTTGATTCGTTTCCAATATATAAGTACTGTCCACGTTTACTGTTAGCCCCCACTTTTGGTATTCTTCCATTAATTTGCTCATCATATACTCCATGTTTTCTTTATCATTAGCTATAAATACTTGGTGGTCAGCAAACCATGCCGTGTACTATACGTTTCCAGTTTTTTAGAGCTACTGCGATATATATTTTAAAAAGAGTTGGAGAGATACAACATCCCTATTATTAGAAATTCCTTTCGAAAGTCGATTTCCAATTTTAATTTTTGATCCTTTGTATAAATGATATTAGTTTGTATATATGCATTTTGTAGGTCCACAAATATAAGATGAGTCTCTATATTTGTGGGACTCCTTTTCCCAATTACTTATTTAAGACAAAAGGATCCGCCTGCACGAAATCCACTTTGCTCTTCGTCTTCTTGTTCATGAAAATCATTCTCTATTATATCTCTAAGAACACTACTTTACAATCTACTTAGAGTACTGGTTACTGAAATTCCTCTATAATTGTTGCAATCTAGCTTATTTTCTTTTTTATGTATTGGGGATATGAATGCTATTTTCCAATCATTAGGTAATGGATGTCCGTTTACGTAATAATTGATAATATATGTGAGATTTGCGAGTAGTTTTTCTGATCCAAATTTGAGTATTTCAGCGTATATTCCCCCAGGTCCGCTAGCTTTTCCGGATTTAGGCTTTTTAATACTATTCTTTATCATTTCTTTTTTGATGATTCCTTCTATGTGCTTCTATGTCTCTCCTCGAAACAGCACTCTCTTGTAGTGTTCTGTCCATTGTTCTGATTTGATGATCTAATTGTTTACTTTTTCTTTTGTTGGCTCTTTTACCGTGGAAATGAATTAATTCCCATACTTCAGATATTTGCCTCTCCTAGGGGTGTATTATATCATGGAGTTTGCGCTTGAACATTAAATTTTTTTGACTTAAAACTTTTGCTTAAAGTTACGCATCCCTCCAAGGTTTCGACATTAATCTACAATCAATTGCATTCTTTATAGTTTCGGGACTCTGTCAAAAACCTCTTTTTTTTAAAAAAATGAGTGGTCGTCAAATTTTCTGTCTGCTGCTTTATTCGTAGATAAGGAAGTTCATAACACACACTCTTTAAAATTGCAAATACAGTCTATGAAAACAACCTGAAAGGGCAGTCTGTAATAGTGGAGCCAATATGTCATGCATATTTTAGCACTGCATATCCTGTCTAAAAGCTTCGTTAGTTCTTGTTTCGACAAAGACTTTGTTATTGTTTTTTCTTTTTGTAAAGCGTCATCTTCGTTCCTAAGATTAGCGTAGCAGGACGGAGTTTTAAATAATGGTAGTTTTTACCATTAGTTAATTAAGTTAAATTAATTAAATCAGTAACAATATTGTCATGTTTGTCTGTCTGTGCCGAAAAAGCTCGGAAACTATCAAATCTCTCTACCGATTTAAAGGACAATGAGGATCGGTCCAAAACAAAGTGAGCATTAGTTTTTGAGATATCCGCTAAAAATTTTAAAATTTTGTGGACTGTCTGTGCGTCACATATGTTACTAAACCGAATTTAATTTAAAAAAAAAATGGTAGGTCAAGAGAGGGTCTGAAAATGTTTTATTAAAATTCGTCAAAGGTAAGTTCTTTACATGTTGAAATTTTAAAATTACAACTTTCCAAGTACGTAGATATATGTTGTTTTCAAAACTCGATAAAACGATTTTTCTCTCAAAAATTTTTTATAAACTAAAATTGTTGATTGAGCCGTATTTAAAGTATTTTAAAATAACGCATTACCAAAGCAAAATGCAAATGCAATAGGTATTTATTAAATTTTTGCTTAAATTCCATCCATCCATTTAGTTGGAAGTATTGGATAAATCTGGTTCCGTAAAGTTATTTTTTGTTAAGTATTTGGTACGCAATCATTATTTACACAGCAGACTAAAAGATACTTGAAACCAATGCAAAATTCGCAATGCTGACGATTCGCAGCTTATTGTTTATATTGATTTGACAGATATTGATAGATTTTGCAATACGATTTTTATGTAAATTTTTCTCTTATGAATTCACTACAAATATTTGCGTGGATGTGAGGGAGGTCTAAATTTTAGATCAGTACAATCGAATATTGGACGGCACAGCAACTTATTTTCAGGCAAGTTTTCAGGACCGCTGCCGTTGTAGCTTAATACAATTTATTTTTTAACTTGTCCGCGAAATAATTCAAGAAGAAATTAATACCATAGTTTTAAGCATTTTTAACAATCTTATTCAAAACAAGTACAAAACCCTAAAATATCATCCTGTAACTAAAGGTAGCATTTGGGTGGCGTGCATTTTATAAACAAAACATATAAAGTGAAAGAAGTAAAGTGGACTAATGGGGTCCTGTGTCGATACTGTCAGTTATAAATATACAGTTTCATCATATTTGATGGGCTTACTTTGCAACAACGCGGTATGGAGCCTTTAAACATATTGAAGCCGGCAGAAATTACCTCTGAAAATTTTAAAGTCCAGAAAAACGTGCAGGCACAAAGTATGAACAAATTAACAACACACAAGAGAATAATGCTAATGACCACAATTTGTTTATTTTTTTAAATATTCCTTTGCAAAGAGCTTTTGTCGTATAGTATTAAATTTTGGTTGATTTCTTATAAATTTGTCAAATAATCTTGTTTTAACTTATATGACTAAAAAATCTAACTTACACCTAGGGTTTAGTCAACAATTTTCCTCGCTTTGCTTTAACTTTAAATCACAATTTTTGGTATGTTTTTGGCATTATTTTGTTTTATTTTAAGTTTTAAGCATCTACTCAAACCACTTTACTTTTATATTAATTGACTTAGCATAGGATTCTCTAGAATGCTTGAACGCTTCTACATTCACATGTTGATGATAGAGTCCAAATTCATTGCTTTTTGCTTCTTTTTATAGACTTTGCGACAGTTTTGGTTTTTAGGTCCCGATAAAGTCCCTATTCCGAACGAACTAAGGAGCATTAACAATGTTTCTTTTTGGAAGTACTATTAGACTCTCTTCATCTCTCTCTATATCTTTCTTTCTAAGTGCCTTCACTGCACTCGTTCAAATTTCTTAGACCCAAATCTTCCTCCCACGTTTCGAGTCCCTTGAATTTTAGGCGTACCTTGGTTCTTGTGTTACATATGGCAAAGATCATGAATACAATTTATATTGCTCTAACTTTAATTGATTTGGTGGGATTTGTCCTTTACTACACACTTAAAACTTTTAAATTTTGATCAATAAAAGATCTCTTCTTCAAGAAATTTGTTTATTCATTCAAAAAATTAAATTTAACCCGACCGGTTTCGAACCTAAGTTCATTCTTAAGGGTTTTTCTTCCACAAATTTTGCAGGTCCCAGAAAATTTGTGGAAAGAGAGAGATATTTTATTGAAGAGATCTTTTATTGATCAAAATTTAAAAGTTTTAATTATGGAGTAAAGGACAAATCCCACCAAATCAATTGAAAAAATGCTCCACGAGGGATACTTCAAACAAAAATATTGCTGTCCGCGAAATAATTCAAGAAGAAATGTTTTTGTTAGCAATTTTCAACAATCTTATTCAAAACTAGTTCAGAACCCTAAAATATCATCCTGTAACTAAAGGTAGCATTTGGGTGGCGCGCATTTTATATGTCACCACGCCAAGCCAAAACAAGGCCGCAAAATAAAGGCCCGTACAAGACAAAAACATAAAAAGTTAAACGACATACGCGTAAAAGCATAAAGTTCCGAGCGTATGTAAAAACATAAAACAAAACATATAAAGTAAAAGAAAGTAAAGCGGACTAATGGGGTCCTGTGTCGATACTGTCAGTTATAAATATACAGTTTCATCATATTTGATGGGCTTACTTTGCAACAACGGGGTATGGAGCCTTTAAACATATTGAAGCCGGCAGAAATTAACTGTAAGTCCAGAAAAACGTACAGGCATAAAGTATGAACAAATTAACAACACACAAGACAATAATGTTGATTACTACAATTTAATTTTTTAATATTCCTTTGTAAAGAGTTTTTGTAGTATAGTAATAAATTTCGGTTGATTTCTTATAAATTTGTCAAATCTTTATCTCACTAAGGGTCTATCTCACCGACTCTTTTTTCGTTACTTAGCTTAAAGCGTTTCTTAATATAATCATAATATGACGTAATAAGGAACACTTAAGGCTAAGTAACGAAAAAAAAAGTCGGTGCGATGGGCTATAAATAAACTAACCTTTACTAAAAATAAATAAATCATTTAAGGCAAATTATTATCAATTTTGTTTTAACTTAAACGACTAAAAAATCTAACTTACAATTTTCCTCGCTTTGCTTTAACTTTAAATCACAATTTTTGGTATATTTTTGGCATTATTTTGTTTTATTTTAAGTTTTAAGCATCGACTCAAACCACTTTACCATTTTATTCATTGACTTAGCATAGGATTGTCTAGAAGCTTGATCGCTTCTACATTCACATGTTGATGATGGAGTCTAACTTCATGGCTTTTTGCTTCTTTTTACAGACTTTGCGACAGTTTTGGTTTTTAGGTCCTGATAAAGTCTCTATTCCGAACGAAGCAAGGAGCATTAACAATGTTTCTTTTTGGAAGTACTATTAGACTCTCTTCATCTCTCTCTATATCTTTCTTTCTAAGTGTCGTCACTGCACTCAAATTTCTTAGCCCCAAATCTTCCTCCCACATTTCGAGTAAATTGAATTTTGGAGCGCATAATTAGTTAAAGTAGTGCATACCTTGGTGTTTGTGTTACATGGCAAAGATAATGCTTTTTATTTTTAGGTTAGACAAGTAATTCTCTTAAATGTTTAATCGTCCAAGGATTTACAATTTTCTGTAGGTCTTTATTGCAGAGCACTTTCTTGATGTTATTAGAATTTGATCTCGCTCGTTCTATCTTAACTTTTATTTCTCTAGTGTATTCGTTAGGACAAGTAACAGTAAGTGGTTCCAAGATCAGTATACTTTTTCACTTGTTCGACTTGCCTCTGGGGTTTACTTGTTTAATGTTATTTTGCACCTTCCTTGATATTTGAATAAACTTAGTTTTCTTTACTAAAACAGCTTCTTCGGGATTCTTTAAAGGTCTTTTACATTTTTCGTTAGAGAAAGGCTAAGCTTGGCGTGAATGTCTCTTGATTTCAATGGTATGTAAGGTTACTTTTTAAATTTCTTTCGGGGCTTAAAAACTGCTAAATTAAATAGTCTTTAAACTGAAGATACTTAGATAAAACCAAACAGTTGTGCCAAAAAACGCACTGTTCCTTTAGGTTAGACAAATGTTGGACAAATAATAATTATCTGCATGTCATGTAATTCTAATATTTAAAAATTTTAAAACTTCTTTGAGCTGATGTACTTTCTCAAAAGCTTTGCTTTAATTTGTTTAAAAGTTATCTTAGTTTACATTTGGAAACCACTGGATAATTATAACTAATGCGAATAGCGATTCTACTGTACCTAATCATCCACGAAACCCCTAGTTGAGTGTCTTGCGGATCCGGTTTAAAATGATCTTCAGCAATAGTTTTGTAAGACATGGGCTACAGATAAAAATGGCAAGAAAAATTCCTTTGGTATTATTTTGGATTTATAGACACATTTCAAAAATTTCACCATAACGTTCAAATGCTGATCTGTTATAAGTTTAAGGATGTCAATAAAACTATTAAAATATAAAACCGCCACCGCTTTCGATAGAGTTTTTTTTTAATACGAACTTTTACTGCATGCTGTCATAAGTATCTATTCTCTAATGTTTCGTTTGAAGTCTCGAGACGTGAGCCTCTGTTTATTTTCCGAACCAACAGCACTTTTAATAAAACCAATATTTCTGAATGCATTTATCGAATTTTCTTTTGATGTCTGCACGGCAGGCGGTGAAAAGAGTTTTACACGGTAGTGTTTTAAAATAAATAGGCATCTATTATTATCAGTCAGGGTTACCAATCGCAAAAATCCAAAAATTTTGTTATTGTTCCTTTCTTTACAATTTATTGTAACATTAATTTCTGGTGATAAAACAAGAAAGTTGTTGCATTTTTACTGTATTATTCTGTAGATAAATGTATTAAAGAATCAATAGAAAAACTTCAGGAAGTACACAAATCACAATTAACAACATTCCCGTATCATATTTAAATCAGGAAAAATACCGAATCAGACACTTGATGCTAAATTGCGCTGGAAAGCCAATGTTAAGAAAAAAAGAAAAACTTTAGATAAGGTATAAAATACTCTGCCAATATATGGGCACCTAAGCTCACACTAGGTAGGTACTATAGTTATAGTATACGTGTGAGATATTATAACTAAAATCTCAAATATATTTTATTCGACTCCAGACTCAATTACCTTTCGTTTGATACCACACAAGCCATGTTTTGACTTAAACTATAATTTTTGAAATCTACCCCCACCTTTTTTTTAGCTAAAATTTATTTTTCTTAACTCCAGACTCAATTACCTTTCGTTTGATATCACACACGCCATATTTTCACATAAAATCTAATTTTTGAAATTTACCCCCACCCTTTTAGTTGACTTGTGTTGGGTGGATTTTGTTCATTTTTAAATGGGACCATTTCGACCCAAGACCCAGCCTAGGTACCAAATTTTATTAAAATCGGGCAAGCGGTTTTTAAGTTATGCGCGTTGGTTGTTACAGACAGACATACAGACATACAGACAGACAGACAGACAGACATACAGACAGACAGACAGACAGACAGACGGCGCGACAAAAAAGTTTCAAAATCATCTGAAACGCAAAGATATATAAAAAAATTTGAAATCGGAGCAACTTTTTTTTTCTCCAAAAAATTAGGATCACCAAAGCTCACACTATCGTATAGTAGTGTGAGCTAAAAATGAACTGGCTAGTTAATAGGAAATCCAATTTAACAATTCCTAATAAGTTACTACTTTTTAGAAAAAAAACGGAAACCAGTATGGACATAGTATGGTATTTAACTATGAGGTTGTACTGAAGAGAGTAACATTCTAGTTTTGAAGAGATTTCAAAGTAAAGTATTAATTAAGAAACATTGTGAATGCACCTTGGTACTTCGAAATAGTGACCTTCATCGGGACCTAAAATTCGAAGCTGTAGAAGATAGTTTAAAAATAGTGCAAAAACCAAAATCGAGCACTTTCAGGTGTAGAAATTTGAAATAGTTGGAGAACGAAATTAACACGCCATTTTCTCGAGGCGGTCATCCTTGTCGACTAAATTACCCTCTCTTGATTGTTGGTGCGCATGTCCAAATTCGCGACATGCACTCTGTCCTTCATCCAATTGTGTGGTTTTAAAAATTTAAAAACAACCGCGAAATTTAGCGGGAGCTAACAATAGACTTCATCGACATGCAAATGTGGAAGCAATTGAGCTTCTAGACAATAGTATGCTAGCTCAAAAACTAAAATGACTTTGACTTAGAGATCAGAAGGTAATATAGTAAATAGAAAAAAAAATACTGTGTGTTAAATACTGGACATTTATCAATGAAAGGGAAAAAATTGAGAATGCACAGCTACGCACCGGCGGTCGGCGCGGCGCCTGACTCGATTATTTCTTATTTAATTAGAGTGCTTGAGCTGACCTGACAGCATAATTCAACTACTATATAAATTAATTTTCGGACTGGTCCTTAGAACAGGGTAGTAGTACACGTATACATCGATGTTTCAGTCTCCTTAAACATCATCAGTACGATACAAACCAAAATTGATAGAAAGGCGAAAAACCCTTTCTGAGGACCAGCCCGAAAATTAATTTATTTAGTATATTATATTCAACTATAGATGTGGGCGTGGGCGTACGTACCTTCCAATTGGAGGTGTGCGGTTCGAGTCCTACCTACAACAAACTCGAACCTACTCTCCGTTTGTGAATACAGATTTAGCAGAAGTAGGGGTTAGGTTTAACCCCTACTTCTTGCAAAGTTTGGGCATTAACGAAGCAGGCAAAGTTGATGAGACCCCTGTATCCGACAAAGGGTATCAGGCAAAATTAAATCCTCCTTGAGAAAAGAAAATTGCCTACCAGGGGATTCTTAGCAATTGCTGCAATAGCTGCTGTGTCTTCATGTGGTGTGAATTAATTGTGATTGTCCCCTACAGATTTCCGATATTGCAAATAGTATGCTTGTGGCCGGATTGCCCGAGTAGTATAGGCCAATCAAATGAAATGAACGAAAGAACGAACTACTATAGATAGATCAGGAATAGTAGAATGTCAAGGAATAGGTTCGCGCTGCGGTGCGTTCTTTTTAATTGCCGTACAAACCATAATTGGGTAAAGTTCAGGAAGTACTAGGCCAAGTTCCCTAAACCCCGTCGAGCACCGTACAAAACTGTTCGGTTGGTAACCTTAAGAGTTTGCAGGATAAAATGTAGTTATATATTATAGCGAACTATCAATTTTAAGTGTGTTTTAGTCTTTTCCTTTACCGAAATAAAATATTGAAATATTTACATATTCTACAAATCCACTTATTTACTTATTGGTTACACAGATCAATTTATCTGCAAATATTTAAGTTCTATTAGTCTGTTTTTCTATAATTACTACTAAGGGAACTTAAGGGTCGAAACATCTCGTAGTGATAATATACTTAGAAGTAATTTAGGTAATAATACGTGCTCGATAAGAAGGAGCTCCTAATAGACTACTTAAAACTGAAAGCATCACCATCACAGAAATATGTTAATATAAAGTACTAATAAACCTTGTTAATGCACCTTGGTACGTTGAAAACAGTGACCCTTCATTGGGACATAATAATCGAAACTGCAGCAGACTATAAAAACGTAGTCAACAAATCATGAAGATAGACTCCATTGAATTGAGAATATGGAAGCAGTTAAGCTTTTGGACATCACTATGCTAGTTTGAAGAATAAAAAGCTAGCTAAATACAGCAAGATAAGAAGTAAAATTTCCCTGAATTGGGAACAGTGAAAGGAACTTACAACTGAACTAGGTGCAAGTGTATACCTTTTCCATATCTACCTCCTAACCTTGAGGTTTGTCTGAAGTTAATAGTTATATAATTTATTTTAGGTGTTCACGTCTCTTAAAATGCCGCTGAGATGTTAACGGATGCGCCATCTTGCAGAAACCCCTCCTACTGTTAACTAATTGGTGTTGTCAGCTTAAGAAAATTTAAGTCAAGTAGATTATAGATTTAAATCAAACAGACTAGTCCATAACATAATATACTTGTCTTAAGTTACAGTTTACAGGTGGCCTTATTTGGTTCAGTGGGCGTGCGTTCGATTTGCAATCAGAGGGTGTGTGGTTCGATTCCCGTGCCTACCACTACAAACTCGAACCTACTGTCCGTTTGTAAATACAGAGTTACCGGAAGTAGGGGTAAAGCCTGCCTTGGGCGAAGTTTTGGCATCAACGAAGTAGGCAAAGTAAATAAAAAAGAATGGAAAAATAGGTGAAACCTATTTTTCATTCTACGAGTGAAGGATAGCGAACCAAGGAAACTAAGTCCATGGCGGGACGAACACGTCCACCGGTCTATAAGGAAGTCATCACAGTTCAACCAGACCATGCTATCACCGTGTCCACGGTATCGGTTTGGAACCGAAAACAATGAGTTAACCAAGTATAAAAGGCAACTCCATAGGGGTATAGTCAACCACGGACACCGCTGTTTCGGAAAAAGGCATTTCCTTCCTCAGCGTGGCTTGCCTGACATAAAGTAGAACAAACTGACTACAAGATACAAGGTAAATCAAAAAGAATGGAAAAATAGGTGGTCCTGTGTTCAAAGCGGAGATGCCGCTAGCACGATAACGACCTTTGTGACTGATCAAATTGACTACTGGGGGTGCTAGCAGGCCGGCCTGCTGGGTTTTCATGTAGTATGAATGTGTGAGGGAATTAGTTGTGATTGTCCCGGGCACCAATTGAATTCGAGTCATATTATCTTGGTGTCCACCGAATTGAGCTGGCAAATTGTCTGCAATGCGGACAGGCCAATAAGCAAAAACGACACGATGTTACTTGATTCAACAAATTGCCGGAGTTAAGCGGGGTCTACACATAACGTTTTGCCTGACGTTTTACTTAATCAGGTAAAACGGATCAGACAAAACCTTTCGTGTAGACAATAAGACGTACGTTTTGCCTGAAGTGAACAGGACTGAAATCGGACCTGTTGAAATGATCGGTAGAGGTTTTGTTTCCGGTAAAACGTCAGTTTTAGCGGCATTTCTTGTGGTAGTGCATACAATTTTAATTCCTTTCGAGTGCAACTTAGAAGTTGGTACACGAAACGTCCGACATTAGATAAGATAATTTTTTAGGAAATCAAACAGGTTATTGTCTTCCTCCACTAATTTTTAATTTGTTTTAAACAAATAGTCCCGACATGTTTCGTAAGCAGAAACTTACATCTTCAGGGGATATTACCAAACTAAATCAGCACAACATTTTGAAAAACTGGTTAAAAACTATGTTTAGCCACTGAAACGGTTAAGTCATAGACATTTAAAACAAAAAACATTATTGACAAAAGCATTGCTTCCTCTATGGTGTATCAAAAACTGATCTAAAAACGTACGTTAAAACTATCAAGTGTGTACGCTAGTCTTTCAACCGTCATACTTGACCCTTTTGACTGACAGGCAAGACATAAGGTAAAATGTTGTATCTAGACCGGGCTGTAGAGGCTTTGTTTCCGGTAAAACGTCAGTTTTAGCGGCATTTCTTGTGGTAGTGCATACAACTTTAATTCCTTTCGAGTGCAACTTAGAAGTTGGTACACGAAACGTCCGACAGTAGATAAGATAATGTTTTAGGAAATCAAACAGGTTATTGTCTTCCTCTACTAATTTTTAATTTGTTTTAAACAAATAGTCCCAACATGTTTCGTAAGCAGAAACTTCTTCAGAGGACATTACCAATCTAAATCAGCACAACATTTTGAAAAACTGGTTAAAGAACTATGTTTAGCTACTGAAACGGTTAAGTCATAGACATTTAAAACAAAAAACATTATTGACAAAAGCAGTGCTTCCTCCGTGGTGTATCAAAAACTGATCTAAAAACGTACGTTAAAACTATCAAGTGTGTACGCTAGTCTTTCAACCGTCATACTTGACCCTTTCGACTGACAAGCAAGACGTAAGGTAAAATGTTATGTCTAGACCGGGCTTTAGATTTTTATCTGTGTACACAAGCCACATTTACCCGTTTATATTAATATACAGTTTCGAGGAGAAACTTCCTAATAATATCAATAATAATCTCAAAGTTCTTCGCGAACTGAAACTTTTCTAGCTATATTATTTTATATAGCGGATATCTAAAATTGATTTCCCCATGGCAAAAGCTATGATTTTGTTGAAAGCGACTTTATCAAACTTTTCAGCTATAAATTGATTCACTAGAACGGAAATGCTATAAACAAGTTTTTAATATTTTAAAGGAAACCTCTAAAATTTTTTAGCTCACACTACTACTATAGTATAGTGGTGTGAGCCAGTGGCGTATATAGAAAAAAGTTTCGGGGTGGGCCCGAGACAGTATTGGGGGGGGCCCGACATCCCATAAGGCCGTATTTTAGTTTTTATTCATAAAATATGTGGAAAATATCTAAAAAAATCTTAGCTTCGGGGGGCCCGGGCCCCCCACGCCCCCCAATATATACGCCACTGGTGTGAGCTATGGTAATTCTAATTTTTTCGAGAAAAAAAGTTGTTCCGATTTCACAATTTTTTATATATATTCGCGTTTCAGATGATTTTGAAACTGTCTGTCTAATAACGACCAACGCGCTCAAAAACCGCTTTTTCGATTTTAATGAAATTTGTTACCAAGGCTGGGTTTTGGGTCGAGATGGTCCCATTTAAAAATGAACAAAATCCACCAAACACAAGTTAAATAAAAGGGTGGGGGTAGTCTGGAGTTAAAAAAATATATTTTAGTTTTTTTTTTAAGTTTGGAATAGATTTCAAAAATTAGAGTTTACGTCAAAACATGGCTTGTGTGGTATCAAACGAAAGGTAATTGAGTCTGGAGTTGAATAAAATATATTTTAGTCTTTAGTTACATTACCTCACACGTACACTATAACTATAGTATATAGTGTGAGCTTAGGTGTCCATATATTGTTAATAGTACTACGTTTATTTTTTAAATTGCATCCCAGATAAGGAGTGAACGTCTTGAGGATATTTCCACATTAGATAGTTTTAAGGTTTCATTAAAAATTTTACCAAAGTTTTAATTTTCGATATATTAGTTTAAACAATAAAAACAAAATTGATTGGATTCTTTATTATTTAAATTTAAATTGTTCCACAAATTGGTAGCTTAGGCACTCGATTTGACAGTACCACTGTCACTCCCAAATTTTTACAAAATTTTTCCAAAAACTAAATTACCCTACACTTGAAACCACTTTGTAGGAGGGGACAATTTGACAGTGGCGCTGTCAGATCGAGTGGCCAAGGCTTGACTGTGAATAGTTACACAAGGATGTAACATAATAAATGTTCTGCCAATATATGGGCACCTAAGCTCACACTAGGTACTATAGTTATAGCGTACGTGCCAGCTAATATAACTAAAAACTTTAACATGTTTTATTCAACTCCAGACTCAATTACCTTTCGTTTGATACCACACAAGCCATGTTTTGACTTAAGCTCTAATTTTTTTAATCTAACCCCACCCTTTTTTAAAAATAAAATGTATTTTATTTGACTCCGGACTCAATTACTTTTTGTTTGATATCACACACACAATATTTTCACTTAAACTATAATTTTTGAAGTTTTATTTGGCTTGTGTTCGGTGGATGTTGTTCATTTTTAAATGGAACCATCTCGACTCAAGCCACAGCCTAGGTACCAAATTTCAGTAAAATCGGGCGAGCGGTTTTTGAGTTATGCGGGTTGGTCGTTACAGACAGACATACAGATAGACGGACATGCAGACAGACAGATAAACGGCGCGACAAAAATTTTCAAAATCATCTGAAATGCAAAGATATATAAAAAATTTTGAAATCGGAGCAATTACTATAGTATATTAGTAGTGTGAGCTAAAATGATGATCTTAGACTAATATCTGTAGTTCGGATTTTCAAAATCACTTCTAGTCCAAAATAAAAAGTTATTTAAAAATTATTTAAAGTTTATATAGGGTGTCCCAGAACTAATGGTACATAGTTAAACGGTAGATTACCTGGGTCAAAATATTACGATTTAGCCATACTTACCTTAGTCCAAAAGTTTGTACTAACCGAGATACAGGGTGTTAAACTATATTTTTTCAATTCGATTTTCTCTAATAACTTTTTTACTAATTAATATTTTTGCAAAAAATTACCAGCGTGTAAGTTTTTTTGAAATTGGCAAGATGATTCCGTTGAAAATTTTGATGTATAGTGTACAGGGTATTCCCTGGACCACTAGCATTGCATTAAAATCTGTGACTTTTTTGTGTGCCTCAGTGTATACCAGTTTTTATATAAAATAATGGTTTTCCCATCCTTTTTATCTAAAAAAGTTATACTGTTTTAAAGTCGCTCAGAGCAACGGTTTTTGAAATTTTTGCATTTAAAGTTTTTATTGCATGTGAGTGATATGCCTAATTTATGTATGATACCAGTGGCGCACCCAGGAATATGTCTTGGGGGGGGCCCAAGGCCTCTTGGTTCATTTGCGCTCCCGGTTGCGCCCATGATGATACTTTCTTCAATTCATTCTACTAATTAATATTTTTGCAAAAACTAACCAGCATGTAGGTTTTTCTGAAATTTGCAAGACGATTCCGTTGAAAAATTTGATGTACAATGTACAAGGTGTTCTTTGGGCTACTACCACTGCATTAAAATCATCAGTGTATTTTTTTGTGCCTCGGTGTATACTAAAGCATGAACAGAATATTATTTAAATTATTAAATAATTATTAATAACAAAAAAAATAAAAACCAATTATAAAAATTATACATATTTTATTGAAACAACAAATTTTTAGATAGAAAAACAAGAAAAACTCTTCAATAAATGTTCAAATTGGCCAGCGTTAACCTGAATACATTTGTTTATTCGCTTATTATACGAACGTCTGATTTTAAAATAAAGATTTGCATTTCTGAACGCCTCTTCAGCATTTTGAATTTGTTGAAATAGTTTTTCTCGGGTATTTATCTAGCCTACAATAATAAACAGTTTTAAGTTGAAATTTTAAAATTTTTAATTTTTTTTAAATAATAAAATATTAATTTTAATGATAATTAAAATTTTCTTTCAAAACAATAAAAAAGAAACTAATACGAAGAGGTTTTTGTTCCTCATTAAAAACAAAGCCCTACACAGTTGCAATAACCAATAATGATAACACACTTATGATAATTCAAGAACCACCCTGTATATTTTTTAACTTAATATTTCTTAAGAAAACATACAATCAATTATAGCTAATATGTATGAAGTGGGTAAGAATTTAATCAAAAATCTTTTACGCATACAATAAAAGTTTCTAATTTAAATATCTTGAAACCCGTTGCTCTAAGCGACATCTAAACGCTTTAATTTTTGTACTTAAATAAAATTAAAAAATTATTGTTTTTAATAGAATCTTGTATACACCGAGGAACAAAAAAGTTAGACCTATTTTAATGCAACGGTATCGACCCAGAGAACACCCTGTATAATATTTTTTTTTAACCAAAATTAAGTTGTCCATGCCCAAAAACCACCAACCCGAACTTTTTGTGCTAAATTATTATATATATATATATTTATCGGTTTCACAACGTTCTACGTCTTCCGATACCCAATCTCCACTCGTTTCTGTTTGCCCATAATTCATCATCTAGGCCTCTTATTCTTATTTCACTATCTATTCCTTCTCTCCAGCTGCTCCTTGGTCTTCCTCGTTTTCTTCGGCCAGTTGGTTTCCATTGTAATATTTGTTTAGGTAGTCTTCCATCATCCATTCTTTGTACATGTCCGTACCACACCATTTGTTTTGTTCTTATATCATCCACTAGAGTACGTTCACCCACTGTCATAATTTCTCTTATTCTTTGATTGGTAACTCTTTCTCTTTTTGATTTCCCTGCTGCTCTTCTCCAATAGTCCATCTCCGTAGCGGAAAGCATTTTTTCTGTTCTATCTTTGATTGGCCATACTTCTGAGCCGTATGTAATAATACTTTTTACAATGGTGTTATATATAAGCTTTTTGTTATGTTTTGATATACTTTGGTCCCAAATTATTCCATTTAATAAAGTTATTGCTTTTCTTCCTTGTACGTTTCTATCTTTTATAGCTTTGTCTAGTGTTCCGTCAGCTGTAATTTTTAGACCAAAGTATTTATACTCATCACAGGACTGAATTCGCTGCCCAGTATTTAAGATTAGATCCTGTTTCGTTCCACCAATACACATATACTCTGTCTTATTGATATTAACCTCTAGTCCCCACTTATTGTACTCTTCTATTAGTTTTCGTGTCATATATTCGAGGTCGTCATAATCCTGAGCCACCACTATCTGATCATCGGCGAAACATAAAGTATACAAGGTGGTTTCATTCAACGGAATTCCCATGTTTTGACATTTTCTCTTCCAGACTTTAAGGACCTGTTCCAAATATATCTTGAAGAGCGTAGGCGAGATACAGCAACCTTGTTTAAGACCTTTATTTACTTGAAAGCCTTTGGTTAGTTTTGCTTTTATTTTAACTTTTGCCTTACTATTGTGGTATAACTCTTTGATGGCCTTAATTAGTTGTACGCTTATGTTTGTCTTTTCCAACGCTTTCCAAAGTAGATTTAGTGGTATACTATCATATGCCTTCTGCAAATCTACGTAAAGCAGATGGAGCTCTTGTCCGTATGCCATTTTCTTTTCAATAACTTGGGTTATACAAAAGAGATGATCTGAAGTCGATCTACCCGCCCTGAAACCAGCTTGTTCTTCTGCCTCCATATCTTTATATTCGCTCTCCACTTTATTTCTTATTATTTTGCCATATATTCTGCTTAGCGTACTAGTTACAGATATACCTCTATAATTGTCACATATATCTTTCCTTCCTTTTTTGTGTATTGTGGATATATATGACGTTTTCCACTCAGTTGGTACTACAGCTCCATTTAAATATCTTTGGAAAAGATTCCGTAATCTACAAAACAATTCTTCAGTGCCATATTTTATAAGTTCAGCTGGGATATTTCCGGGTCCGGCAGCTTTACCGCTTTTTAAGGTTTTGCACACGTTTTTGACCTCAGATATTGTGAGTACTGGAGATCCCATCGTTCTAATGATATTGTCTCTTTCGTCTTCCTTGAATTCTGCTCTATCTTCAGTTAAAAGTTTTTTAAAATGCTCATCCCATTCTTTGTCTGGTATTGGTGAAATAATATCTCTGCATGTTTCTGTTTTGATCGATCTTATAGTTTTCCAGCTTTCGGTACTTCTCCTACCTCCTAAGTAAGAATCTATTTTCTGGCACTTTTGCATCCATGATTGATTCTTCTTATCACTGATCATTCTTCTCACCTTTGATTGCGCGATTTTGTATTCTTCTCTGCTTCTATCTGTCTTTTGGGATAAGTACGTGTGATATAATTTCCTTTTTTCCTCTATTTCACTTTCAATCTCAGCATCCCACCAGTATGGTTTTGTTCTTTTACGAGTTTCTTCCACTAATCCTAGTGCTTCTTTTGCAGCTTGATGGATGCTTAATGTGATACATTCGTATTCCTCATCTAAGGTTTCACCTGAACTTGAATTAAGTTTTTCGTTCAGTCTCTTTTTGTATAAGTTTTTTACGCTGTCATGTTCTAGGCTTAGTAGATTATATTGACAGTGATCAATTTCCTCATTCACTGTATCATCAAGATTTTGTTGATGGAGGCTTCGGCCTTGATAAGGAAAGAGAATTTTGGTCTCCAGAAAATAGTGATCACTTCCGCATGTTGATCCACGCTTTGTTCTGACATCTTGAATTTTTATTTTTGTCTTTTGTTTAGTGATAAGATAATCAATGACGGTTTTCAGGTTTTGAGAGGGTTTGGTCCAGGTATATTTGTGTATTTTCTTATGTTGGAAAAAACCGTTTTGGATTTTTAGGTCTAATTGCTCACATACTGTGATAAGCCGGTTTCCATTGTCATTAACAACATCTTCTCCATATTGGCCAACTGTCAGATCATTTACTCTGTTACCTGTTCTACTATTTAAATCTCCCAATATTACAATTTCTCTAGATGTACTTACTGCTGATATTTCATTGTGGATTTCTTCAAAAAAATTGTCTTTCACGGCTACATTTGCATCGTCATTATACGCATAGATTCCAAAAATCGTAAGTCTCATTCCTTTTATTGTTATATTCATTCCTATTAGCCGTTCATTTACTGCTTCCCAGTTGGTGATATATTTTCTAAATCTTTTGTTGACCAAAATAGATACTCCTTGTTGAGCATGTTTTTCTTTTGCCACCCCGCTATAGAAATGGTCATACTGTCCTAGATTTTCAGATCCTTTTCCCTTCTTCTTCGTTTCTGTTAGTACAGCAAGGTCAACCTTCATTCTGCTGCACTCATGGACTATTTCATTCACTTTTCGACTCATTCCTTGTACGTTCCATGTACCAAAAATCATATTCCTGTTTCTTTGCTTGGTTCGTCTTAGGTTTTTCATTTCTTTCCGAGGCGTTTGATTGGGTTTTTTAACAGTGTATGTTTTTTCCGGGTATCAGAGAGTTAGTCTAATGCCCCAACCCCCAACCTGGAGGACCAGGTGATTTTTGATCGAGGTTTTCTTCCCCTAGCCTTTGACGATTCCAACGCCGGTACTACAAGGCAGCATCTTCTTCTTTTATACTATCCCTAAAAGAAAGGGTTGCCACCTGCGCTATGATCACCGTACCGAGGTCCATCCTCTCCGCCTTTCATACCGATGTGGTCTTCTCCCGTAACCCTGGGAATGGGACCCTAAACAGGTGCTAACTCTCCGGGTCAGAGAGTACCTGGAATCTACGGAGGGCAGGGGTCGATTCATTTCCCCTGATAGACATCTGACGAGGTCTACCCCGTGCTAAATTATTAATTAGTAGAAATAATTGAAGAAAGGATCATACATAAATTAGGCATATCATTCACATGCAATAAAAACTTTAAATGCAATAATCTCAAAAACCGTTACTCTGAGCGACTTTAAAACTGTATAACTTTTTTACATGAAAAGGATGGGAAAACCATTATTTTACATAAAAACTGGTATACACCGAGGCACCACAAAAATACACTAATTTTTATGCAATGGTAGTAGTCTAAGGAACACCCTGTACTTTGTACATCAAATTTTTTAACGAAATCGTCTTGCCAATTTAAAAAAAA
The DNA here is from genome assembly GCA_963576565.1 of Aspidapion aeneum. Classification (NCBI taxonomy): domain Eukaryota; kingdom Metazoa; phylum Arthropoda; class Insecta; order Coleoptera; family Brentidae; genus Aspidapion; species Aspidapion aeneum. Next base: position 39,265,436 of record OY755047.1, on the reverse strand, counting down.
CTTACATGCTGGTTAGTTTTTGCAAAAATATTAATTATTAAAAAAATTGTTAAAGAAAATCGAATTGAAAAAATTAAGTTTAACACCCTGTATCTCGGTGAGTACGAACTTTTGGACTAAGGTAAGTATGGCTAAATCGTAATATTTTGACCCAGGGAATCTACAGTTTAACTATGTACCATTAGTTCTGGGACACCCTGTATAGTATATTAGTTGTGTGAGCTAAAATGATGATCTTAAACTAATATCTGTAGTTTTTTCAAAATCACTTCTAGTCTAGTCCAGTTATCGGAAAGGACTCATATCGGCATAATAAGTTAGATACCCAGGACTATAAAAAATAATACTTTTCTTAGACAAGATGAGGCGAGTCCTGTCTAAGTCTACTTAGCTATATGTAAACCTATAAAACCAAAAAATTACTTTAGCATGTAAGTGCAATATTTTACCCAGTAGGTTGGTCAAGATAATGAGGTGCGATAAAAAGTTAAGATGTGAATAAATAAATCTTAGGCAATTTTTTTAAGTCAGTTACTTACTTATACGGTTATTTATCGGCGTGGTTTTGCATAGGAAATTGCTGAATAAATTGGCCAGAGAACTCAGCGACTTTTTAAGAGTTGCTTATTCTATACATAGACTTAAAATTAGTCTTTTTTACAAATATATAATGGTAAAATATACTTTTAGTCTATATTTGGAAAAGTAAGTAACATTCCTTAAAATAAAAGTATTAGGTAGCTACAAAAAAAGCTAGGAACGTATGATGGCTGCCTTCTTTCTATCTATTTATTTAGCCTTTTTCGATCCATCTTTGGACATAGGCCTTCCCCAATATGTTCCACTCTTCCCTGTCATTCGCCGTCTCGGTTGAGAAAAGATAAAATAAAATTACTTACAGGAACCGCAACACAGGAAATTATCACAAAGTGCCCAATTTCGTCTGCCTGAACATATAAAAACATAAAAAGTAAAATACAAACTACAAGATTTCTTAAAACAAACAAAATTATTAAAAATTAATAGGGCTGTCTAACAAAATATATGATCAAATCCAAGATGTCTTCCATAGGACAAACAAACCGATTTCCCATAAGCCGTAATGTTAACAAAAACGTAAATTTTACAAAAACGACAAGAGCTTTAGTCTCAAAAATTGTTTCAGTTTTAAGAACAGATCCTTTGTGCATATGGGAAAAATGCGTTTTTCTTAAAAATATTAAACTAAAGCGAGAAAATCTGAAATAAAAGGGACCATGTTTTCTTTAAAAAAGTAGGTTATGTTTTTGTTTATTTTGTTTTTAAATTTTCTAGTTTTTTTACTTATTTTGAATTATTACATGGGCGCACCAAGGGGGCGGGGGGCGGGGGGCTAGGGGCCCGGACCCTCCAAACCACATATTTTTTTAGATATTTTCCATATATTTCATGAATAAACAGCAAAAATAGCATAAAGTACAACATCATGGGACCTCTGGGGGCCCCCCAAAGATATTGGGCCCCCAAAGGTTTCGAATCCCCCCAAGACATATTTCTGGGTGCACCACTGATTATTATGTCAAGTTTTTTTGCTGTTGTGAATTGTGGCAGCGGAGGAAGTAATGATAATGTTAGTTTTTATTGAATTTGAAGTTTTTTGACCAATGAATCAATCAGCCCAAGGTAGAGGGAAGTGGATAAGTAGTTCTATTCAAAGAGCCCACTTCAAGGCTCACTTAACAGAGACGAAATTCAAATAGACTCTAAACTTTTCTCATCAGATTCAGGTTTTCTATTAGGATCTTTTGTTGTACTGGACTAAACCTTTTGCTAAGTAATAGGCCTTCTATAGCGTTAAACTGTGAAAAATATTTCACTATGATTTTTCGGTTTAGACAAAGTTTAATTAAAGAAAAAGAGGCACAACTTATAGGTAGGTCAGTCCAACAGATCAATATATACATATGAGTTTTAACCGAGGTTGGTCAAGCAAACTTCTAATAAGTACTTTACAAAATATGTTTATTTAAAAAATTATAAGTAAACATAATATAAAAAAAACTTGCAAAATTAAAATACAGTTTTTCCTTGTCATTGGCCTCACACACTGTTCCATGAACTATAATAGATAGGGCCTAAGTACAGTCAAACCTATGGTTCATCAGCTCACAACAGTACTGTTCAAATTTTACAACAGTACAATATTCGCTGTTGTATTAGTACTATTACTTTTATTACTGTTTTTTTGTAACAATATTTGCTCAATTATGTATCTAAAAGTTTATGCAAATAAATATATACTCTACTCTACAATTGGGTGTGACAGCATATGACCCATTAGGACCCAAGTTTTTTTGCGAGAAATTGAAAAAAAAATCTGAGAGAACTTATTTGTTTTTCTTGTGGTATCAAAGTCAACAAAGATGACTTTTCTTCCATCTATTTTTTGATGCTATAAAAAAATTTTTTTGGTAATAAGCTCAGAACAGTACTGTAGAAATTTCACAACCGGACTCATGGTGGGTCCAGTCAGATGCTATACAAATTTTACGGTGTACAAGTTTCAGGTGTCAAAAAGCATGGAAATAAAGGAAAATTTGCACCAAAATAGTTTAAGATAAAAAGAGGTTTGAGTTAGGGAGATTGTCAAATTCACCAGTTTATTCTAAACTGTTTTGAGGTCTGTAAAATAAATATTTATTAAAGAAAAAGAAACTGATGATACAGGACTCCACTGGACACTATACAGGCTGCTACACTACCAAGAGTTTATTTAAGAGTTCTGTAGGATGGTGTACAAATTTGGTTCAGCTTATTACCCACACTTTAACCTCATATTGTTTTCCTTTTCTTTCTTCTCTAGACCCTTTTTTCAACCATAATTTTATTAATTTTTCAACTGTTTTGAAACAATAATCCATTCAGGAGAGACCCAGTCTAGTCTAGAATAGTAAATAAATCATAGTGAAGTATTTCTTACAGTTTAACACAATTCTATGTTACACTTCTGCAAAAGGTCCACTCGAGCACAAAAAAAGATCCCAATAGAAAATGTTGCCAAAATGGCAGTTACATATTTATCCAAAACAAACCTGACAAGAAACTTTCGCATATTTTAATTTATCCTCTGTTAAGTCAGGTAATAGAGCACTTATCCACTTTCTTTTCCCTTCTTTGAGCTGATACCTAGTTCATTTAAATCAAGATCATTTTTTAAGGTCAAAATACTTGGCATTCCATCAAAACTAACATTATCAAGATCTCCCCAGCTGCCACAATTCATAACAGCACATAAACTAATAATAATTATTCAAACTGAGTAAAAAACTAGAAAAAAAGTTAAAAAAAAACAAAAGTAAATAAAAACATAACCTGACTTTTTAAACAAAACATGGTCCCTTTTATTTGAGATTTACTGGCTTCAATTGATTTTTTTTAAGAAAAACGCATTTTTCTCATGTGTACAAAGGTTCAATACTTAAAACAGCATCTTTGTTGTAAGTTAATACGTTTCACTTTTTTTAAAAATTACGTTTTTGTTAACATTGCGGCTTATGGGAAAACGCTTTGTTTGTCCTATGGCAACCATCTTGGATCGAAAAACAGCTGATCGTGACAGTTCGTTAGACAAGCTAATGGCACAAGAGGTTATGTTAAAATTATAAACTAAGAACACTTAATTGAATTGTGGAAAAGCCACAGACAATAAGGCATACTTAGTCGGCTGTTCAAAAATTAGGTATGTATGTGTGAGTGTGTATGTGGTATGTGAATATGTGGTACTGGTCTGTATACGTGACAGCAAGAAAAAATAAAAAAAATAAAAAATCATATTTTTTGGGAAAAGTTTTAATTAAATTACCAAAATTCCTATAAAAGGCTTGACCCGTAGGGTCATTAGCATGGTCTGATCTTGGATCATTCAAATTGTTAATGTTATTATTTAACTTAGACATTTCTATTTGTATTTTTTCCAGAGAATCCAGCTTCGCGCTTTTATTGATTGTATGAAGCACTTCAAAGTTTGACGAAATATCAAAAGAGTGGTTTTGTTCTTTTAAGTGAGTTCCAAAACTAGAGGTATTGTTTTGAGGGTTTCTTTGAGATCTTAAATGCTCATTGATTCTAGTTTTAAAATTTCGTCCAGTCTAACCAATGTATTCTGAGAATATGAAGAAAAAAGCAATAAAACAAGAAAGAAGTAAATGGTTCCCAATAAGAGACTTGCTTTCAATTAAACTTAAGACCATCTACACTCTACTTATAGTGTACTTCACTAGTATAGAATTGAATACCTTTACGGACAACCTGAATGATGAAAGGCACACTTCAAAAGAAAAACACTTTAGAAATTTAAAGAAAAAACCATCTACACTTAAGAATAGGAATGCACAGTATTTAACGACTAATCAACATGACGAATATTTTAAGTTTCACCCACGGATTTTGAACCTCTCAGATTGTCAATTCACAGAAGAGGAATTGGGGTTGCTAGAAAAAGGACTGAAATATTGCCCACCAAAAGATGTTTCTCAGGAGGATATCAAGTCTATAATTGGTGACGTAGAATCTATATTTTATAGGAACCCTAATGTTTTTAATAATGCCACAAGAGGAGAATTTTTGAACACTTTAAAACGTTTTAAACAAAATCACAAAACAAAACCAGAACATAAAATGCACAATAAACTTATAAAATCTATAAAAAAGAAAATCAAAGAATCGGATCTTGTTCTGGGAAAGGCAGACAAGGGCAATTGTATGGTAATTTTAGATAAAACATCTTATTTACAAAAAGTTTTAGACTTTATTCGTTCAAATAGTTCATTTGTAAGGTTAAATAAAGATCCATGCAAACAATATACCGAAAATTTGAAAAAAGTTCGTAATGACAATGAGACACTGATCAGCTCTTTAAATTTAGGCAAAATCGACATTCCTATGAATCCAGCTACCCCTCTATTGTACGGAATGCTAAAAATTCACAAACAGGCTAGACCAATCAGACCTGTAACTTCTTTCATTCAGTCTCCGGCTTATTACTTGGCTATTTGGCTTAACTCTTTTTTTAGAACCAATCTATCTGTGATTTTTAAATATAGTATAAAAAACTCTCTAGAGCTGGTCAATAAATTAAAAATCTTGGTTATCCCAGACAATTTAATTCTAGTGTCCTTTGATATAGTAAACCTCTTTCCAAGTATTCCACGGGAAGAATGTTACATTTTAATAGAAAAACTTTTAAATAATAAAGATAATTATACTATTTCTCAAAAGAACCTAATTTGTCTTCTTCTAAAAACTTGTCTAAAATAACTCATTCTACTCACAAACAAAGGGCTTACCAATGGGCTCGTCCCTTTCCCCCTTTTTGGCGGATCTTTACATGGATTCATTTGAGGAAACTAGAATTTTTGGCTCAGATAATGTCCTCTGTCAGAAAATATTGTTTTGGTACAGATATGTCGATGACACATTGGTTGGTTGGCGGGGTACCTTGGATGAGTTGGACAGTTTTTTTGAATTTTTGAATAGCTTGCATCCCAATGTAAAGTTTACTATGGAAATAGAAAAAGAACAAAAAATCAACTTTCTGGACTTAACAATATCCAAAATAAATAACAAATTTGATTTTAGTATCTTTCGAAAAGAAACCAAGACAGACCACATGATTCCCTGGGAGTCTTGTCATTATGTTTGTCATAGATTAGCAGCACTAAATACTTACTTTTATAGACTTTTATCTATCCCAATGAGTACAGACAGTTTCAACCTTGAAAAGAATATTATTTACCAGATGGCTAAAAAAAACGGTATTTCGTTATATAACATAAATAAACTCTTCCTTAAAATTAAACGAAAAATCCTAACAGAAAACTCATATACTAAATTTATCAAACAAGAAAATCTATTTCAAAAGAAATTTGTCAGCATCACGTATTTAGGTGATATTTCCCTTAAAATAGGCAGATTACTAAAAAACTAAACAGAAACTTCCAAATTGTTTTTAAATTAAACAATACTATTTATAAACCTTTCTCGCACGTAAAAGACAAAGTAGAACCCTTAAACAAAAGTGGAGTCTATAAACTGAAATGCCAGGACTGTAGCTCAGAATACATTGGTCATAAGGTCACTATATCACGAAGGAATTTCGTGATATAGTGACCTTAATTGGTCAGACTGGGCGAAATTTTAAAACTAGAATCAATGAGCATTTAAGATATCAAAGAAACCCTCAAAACAATACCTCTAGTTTTGGAACTCACGTAAGAGAACAAAACCACTCTTTTGATATTTCGTCAAACTTTGAAGTGCTTCATGCAATCAATAAAAGCGCGAAGCTGGATTCTCTGGAAAAAATAGAAATAGAAATGTCTAAGTTAAATAATAACATTAACAATTTGAATGATCCAAGATCAGACCATGCCAATGACCCTACTGGTCAAGCTTTTTATAGGAATTTTGGTAATTTAATTAAAACTTTTCCCAAATAATATGATTTTTTATTTTTTTTATTTTTTCTTGCTGTCACGTATACACACCAGTACCACATATTCACATACCACATACACACTCACACATACATACCTAATTTTTGAACAGCCGACTAAGTATGCCTTATTGTCTGTGGCTTTTCCACTATTCAATTAAGTGTTCTTAGTTTATAATTTTAACATAACCTCTTGTGCCATAGGGCTGTCTAACAAAACATATGATCAAATCCAAGATGTCTTCCATAGGACAAACAAACCGATTTCCCATAAGCCGTAATGTTAACAAAAACGTAAATTTTACAAAAACGACAAGAGCTTTAGTCTCAAAAATTAATCAGTTTTAAGAACGGATCCTTTGTGCATATGAGAAAAATGCGTTTTTCTTAAAAATATTAAACTAAAGCGAGAAAATCTGAAATAAAAGGGACCATGTTTTCTTCAAAAAAGTAGGTTATGTTTTTGTTTATTTTGTTTTTTTTTAACTTTTTTTCTAGTTTTTTCACTTATTTTGAATTATTACATGGGCGCACCAAGGGGGCGGGGGGGCTAGGAGCCCGGACCCCCACAAACCACATATTTTTTTAGATATTTTCCATATATTTCATGAATAACCAGAAAAAATAGCATAAAGTACATTATAAGATCTCTGGGGGCCCCCCAAAGGTATCAGGTCCCCAAAGGTTTTTGAAGTTTTTTGACCAATGAATCAATGAACTATCAGCCCAAGGTAGGGGAAAGTAGTTCTATTCAAAGAGCTCACTTCAAGGCTCACTTAACAGAGACGAAATTGAAATAGACTAAACTTTTCTCATCAGATTCAGGTTTTCTATTAGGATCTTTTGTTGTACTTGACTAAACCTTTTGCTAAGTAATAGGCCTTCTATAGCGTTAAACTGTGAAAAATATTTCACTATGATTTTTAGGTTTAGACAAAGTTTAATTGTTTTAACTCGGTTTTAACCCTCCAGTAGTGACATGAAAAAGAGGCACAGCTTAAAGGTAAGTCAGTCCAACAGATCAATATGCACATATGAGTTCCAACTGAGGTTGGTGAAGCAAACTTCTAATAAGTACTTTACAAAATGTTTATTTAAAAAAATATAAGTAAACATTATATAAAAAAAACTTGCAAAATTAAAATACAGTTTTTCCATGTCATTGGCCTCCACACCGTACATCACCATATGATTTTCCATGAACTATAAAACATAGGGCTTTAGTACGGTCAAACCTAAGGTTCATCAGCTCACAACAGTAAGTACTGTTCAAATTTTACAACAGTACAATATTCGTTGTTGTATTACTACTGTTGCTATTACTGTTTTTTTGTAACAATATTTGCTCAATTATGTATCTAAAAGTTTATGCAAATAAATATATACTCTACTCTATAATTGGGCATAACAGCATATGACCCATTAGGAGTATTAGAACCCAAGTTTTTTTGAGAGAAATTGAAAAAAATATCTGAGAGAACTTATTTGTTTTTCTTGTGGTCATCAAAGTCAACAAAGATTACTTTTTTTTCCATCTATTATTAATGATGCCATAAAAAAAATTTTTGGTAATAAGCTCAGAACAGTACCGTAGAAATTTCACAACAGGACTTGTAGTAGGTCCAGTCAGATACTATACAAATTTTATGGTGTACAAGTTTTAGGTGTCAAAAAGCATGGAAATAAAGGAAAATTTGCACCAAAATAGTTTAAGATAAAAAGAGCCAGTTTATTCTAAACTGTTTTGAGGTCTGTAAAATAAATATTTATTAAAGAAAAAGAAACTTTGATGATACAGGACTTCACTCGACACTATACAGGACGCTACACTACCAAGAGTTTATTTAAGAGTTTTGTAGGATGGTGTACAAATTTGGTTCAGCTCATTATTCACACTTTAACCTCATATTGTTTTCCTTTTCTTTCTTCTCTGGACCCTTTTTTCAACCATTTTTAAAATTTTTCAACCATTTTGAAATAATAATCCATTCAGGAGAGACCCAGTCATGATCATTGCTGTATTCTAGTTTTGAAAGTTGCTTGCCTAGAATAGTAAAAAAAATCATAGTGAAATATTTCTTACAGTTTAACACAATTCTATGTTACACTTCTGCAAAAGGTCCACTCAAGCACAAAAAAAGATCCCAATAGAAAATGTTGCCAAAATGGCTGTTACACATTTATCCAAAACAAACCTGACAAAAAACTTTCGAATATTTCAATTTATCCTCTGTTAAGTCAGGTAATAGAGCACTTATCCACTTTCTTTTCCCTTCTTGGAGCTGAGACCTAGTTCATTTAAATCAAGATGATTTTTTAAGGTGAAAATACTTGGCATTCCATCAAAACTAACATTATCAAGCTCTCCCCAGCTGCCACAATTCATCAACAGCACAGAAACTAATAATAATTATTCAAACTGAGTAAAAAACTGGAAAAAAGTAAAAAAAAAACAAAAGTAAATAAAAACATAACCTGACTTTTGAACAAAACATGCTCCCTTTTATTTGAGATTTACTGGCTTCAATTGATTTTTTTAAAGAAAAACGCATTTTTCCCATGTGTATAAAGGTTCAATACTTAAAACAGCATCTTTGTTGTAACTTAAATCGTTTCACTTTTTTTAAAATTACGTTTTTGTTAACATTGCGGCTTATGGGAAAACGCTTTGTTCGTCCTATGGCGACCATCTTGGATCGAAAAACAGCTGATCGTGACAGTTCGTTAGACAAGCTAATTAATTTTTAATAATTTTGTTTGTTTTAAGAAATCTTGTAGTTTGTATTTTACTTTTTATGTTTTTATATGTTCAGGCAGACGAAATTGGGCACTTTGTGATAATTCTGTTGTAACGTGTCATTTTTACGTTTAAGACAACGTTACATATTTGTTTATTTAGGTAAATAATCAAGGCTCTTTGATTCGTCTTTCTGTACACAAAGTAAGGGTATTTTATAGAGCTAGGTTTGGAGGTTATATAGGGTCTAGGAAGTTACCTTAAAAGGAGGCATTCCATCGAATTACTGTGGACACTACGCACATCGCATTATCTGGACATCGTAATTGGAATTTAAGATCACAGGCTTCGGGAAAATCACATAAAAATTTTGATTGTTTTGTTTTTATCTGTGGAATTTTGTGATTCTCTTGACGTTCATAAAGTTAAACAGCTGTTATGCTGGGGAATGGCGGCGTTGCCGCATCACAAATGGTTTCAGTAACAGGGAGGAGACATTTAGATAAACAGTTCATTCCCTTACGTTTATTCTCGAGGATATTGGGACAATCCGAACCCCATATTCTTCACGGATTAGCTAGTTTTGATAGCACGAAAACATATTTAGGTTCACGGTTTGACCAGGAACAACCGAGGCTCCGCCACTTTGATATCTTTATTAATTTGATAGGGAAAGGATAAAATAAATACGAGTTATGCACTTTGGTAAAGGGGAGATAAACGAGGGATAAAAACCAAGACTAAAAGAATAAACGAAATCGTGTGAGTTGGCATCTGAACACTCTTGTGCCTTTTAGCAGTAGTTCAGTGTGTATTTTTGGGTTCAGGTTCAGAAACAACTTTATTACAGTAGAAATGTTTTACAAGAATGGCGTCACACCATATGAATCTTAGAGAAACCATATATAAAGAGCAAAGGAAACTTGTGACTAAAACTGTAGCTAAAATACAACTAAATTCTACACTTAGTATAGCTTTACTCATATGGGAATTGGTTGAGTGTTCGAATATTCCTGGGTTTGCTGCATGCCCTGATCTCCAGTAATTGATTTTACAGTTGATGGTTTCAATGCTGAGCTTCTTCTAGTCCGTCGGGTTATTCTTCTTCTACTTGATATGTTGGTGGGGGTCCGGTAGGCAAATGTTCGGTCAAATGTATGGAGGGTGTCTCGACGTCCTTGTTATAAAAATTTCAACCGTGGAAATAGATCCGACAACACACGTTTTACATATTTTCAACGTCCCCTTGGTCGGTGCTGCCCCCTATATACCTGTATAGAACTATTGCTGTATCTCATTGGTTAGTTTGAAAATCGCGGGTTTTTCTGGTTGGTTGGTATTGTGTTTTACTGTCCCCACTCCCCACCAAATTTACAAAACGGTTTCCGGCCACTTCGTTTTTTCGTGTTCTGCCTGGTCTCTTTTGCTAACAAATTTTGGCTGGGTCGGCAACAGGCTCTGGGATCGCCATTGTTTTTGGTTTGGCACTGCAGCGAATTGTAGGAGATATCCCAGAGACTGTGAGGAGTGAGCCGTCGTGTTTTCGGCGTAATCGGAAGTGACGCTCGCACCCTTTTGAGGGGAAATTAAGTCGGCCTACGCCATTTGTACGGAAAGAGCATCGGTAAGTTCGATTTTATTTTTTTTTTCATTTTTTTTATTATTTGAGTACTCTTCAAGATAATATTTGCCTCCCAAATTGTAATTATTTTTTTGTGGGAAATGTACTTTTTTTGACAAAGGACGTGGGGAATTGTTGGCGTTTTTATATTTTTCTTTTAACCACGTGTTGGATAAAAACTATATATTGTTTTTCTCCTTTGTCTACAGCCCTGTCAATTCCAGCGACGGGACAGTTGGGCTGGACGCTGGTGGGAAGCCGGACGGGCCAGTTATAACCCTGGGAGAGGTACGTTCGGATTATTTTAGTTCATCTGTTTAAATCTACTTGTTTTATTGAGTCGACATGGGGTCCTCGATTTAAGTTACTGTGTAGGGGAACTTCGTGCAAAATTGACGAATTCCAGGAAACTGAAACATTTCATTTTCCACAGGGTTTTACGCTCGGGGCAAGGAACCATCAACACTTGAGACCATGTGCTGCCCTAGCGTGATGTGCTAAGCGGCAGTAGGGGAGGCGCGGGCAAGCCGGAACAGCAGGAGTATGTCGGGAAACCTACAACACTTCCAGGTTTACCAAATAAACACCAATAATTATTAAATAATTCAAGGACCAAGGTAGGAGCAAGCCTTAACTATAATTTTTTTCCTCATATATAAATTTTTAATATAACTTAGACGTAATCTTTTCATATATAAGTTTTCACAGTATAATTTCAACATTTCTTGTAAACGCAAGATAAGGTATGACGTCATAACCCTGGTTTTGCGGTGTATTTACTAAGTTTTCCTTCATTTCATTTATTTAAGACAATTTCTCTTGTGAAATTTGGATTGTCTTGCTACTTAGGCCCTGACTTGTTCCACTACATTTCATTAATTTTTTTCTATTTCATGTTTTTGGTAATACTCCAGTTTTACCTTTTAAAATAAACAAGATGAACTAATTTTTCTTGTGTTATTTGTACAACCCGATGACCAACTTTGCGGAGACAAAAGAGAGATGAGATTATATTTTTTTTTTTAGCGGTTTCCTTACACATTTTTACCTCATGGGGTGGATCTCGGACTGGGTTGCTGTCTGTCTCATTCTACCCAGTGTAGAATGATGACAGCAGATATTTGGTCTAGATCTCCCCTATGACAGAATAATTTTGGAAGTATATTTATTTTTTTCAATCATTTATACAACTGAGTCTCACACTACTGACTCAGATGTAGGTACACTATGGCCTGTTAAAGAACTCCATCTACCTGTAAAGTGCTTTCTGTTCTATTCTGTTTATTTTTTTTTTTTGCTTTTTAACTACACAAAAGCTGGAAGCCTCGGAAGTATAGAATTTCATTGTTTGGCTACAACGTTTGGGCTGAACTGTATTTTCTTTAAGATCTTCTTTGTAAAACATTGGTATTAAATAATGTGGCGCACTTAAAATTTTCTTATTTCTGAACCCCCCCCTTCTCCACTGTATAAAAGTTACCGGGCATATCAATGTTTTACCTAGCTGGAAAATACAGTTCTGCTTCCAGATATTTGTTTAATTATTCAGTGGGTTTGTTGTGTCACAAGTTGGCAAATTTCTAATTATAGTGCCACAAAATGGCAGCAACGTCTTTAAGCTGCCACAAATGTCACACAACGCATTTTTTTAAGGCCACACTGTGTTGCGGTTCCTGTAAGTAATTTTATTTTATCTTTTCTCAGCCGAGAAATCTTACATTACATTTTTAGCTCACACTACTACTATACTATAGTAGTATGCACTACTATACTATAGTAGTGTGAGCTATAGTGATCCTAATTTTTTCGAAAAAAAAAAGTTGCTCCGATTTCAAAATTTTTATATATCTCTGCGTTTCGGATGATTTTGAAACTTTTTTGTTGCGCCGTCTGTCTGTCTGTCTGTCTGTATGTCTGTCTGTCTGTAACGACAAACGCGCATAACTCAAGAACCGCTGGCCCGATTTTAATGAAATTTGGCACCTAGGCTGAGTCTTGGGTCGGGATGGTCCCATTTAAAAATGAACAAAATCCACCGAGCACAAGCCAAATAAAAGGGTGGGGGTAGATTTCAAAAATTAGAGTTTATGTTAGAATATGGCGTGTGTGATATCAAACGAAAGGTAATTCAGTCTGGAGTTATAAAAAATAAACTTTAGTTAAAAAAAAGAGTGGGAGTAAATTTGAAAAATTAGATTTTAAGTTAAAATATGGCGTGTGTGTTATGAAACGAAAGGTAATTGAGTCTGGAGTTAAACAAAATACATTTTAGTTTTTTTTTTAAAGGGTGGGGGTAGATTTCAAAAATTAGAGTTTAAGTCAAAACATGGCTTGTGTGGTATCAAACGAAAGGTAATTGAGTCTGGAGTTCAATTTTTTATTACGGGTATGCGCACTCGCAAGGAGATCCCTGTCACGCTCGAGAAGCGGCAAGTGCGCGGAAATGTGGGTGTGTGTTGGTTTTGAAACGGTTCAGGTTGTAACCTGCAGGGAAAACTTTCGCAATGAGTTTATTCCACAGCGATGCTGTTCTCCAGAGATATGAATTCTGATATAATGAGGTTCTTGGTGCCTCTATTTTGACAATAAATTGATGGTTACCGTCTGTTTGACGTGTTCGCCTAGTAGGTGCTACTCCCGGGGGATCATACGTGCCAACTCTTCAGAGCATTTTCCGTGATAATACCAGTAGAAGAGAGATAGATCGCCCACAGTTCTTCGATGTTCGAGACTATCCAAGCTACGGGTAAGTGCGGGGTCATTGATCAGCTTGATAGCTCGTTTTTGCACGGTGTTCAAAAGCATTAAGGTATGTTTGGGTGCCGCATTCCATATATGTGAGCAGTACTCCATAGTTGGTCGAATCTGGGCTTTGTAGAGTGTCAGCAGTTGGCTTGGTGTATACAGATGTCTTGTACGAAATAGCATCCCAAGCTTTTGGGACGCCCTTTTAGCTATATCTGCGACGTGACTGTGCCAAGACATGCTGGTCTCTGCAGTGACTCCTAAGATGTTCAACTGGCTCTGCAATGCGACAGCACTTCCAGATAGCATGATTTTTGGCTCACCGGTGCTGGTCATCATCTGCAAAGCAATAAAGTGGATTTACTGTTTTATCTATGAGGTCATTTATGTAAATCAGAAAAAGTGTTGGCGAAAGGATTGCTCATTGTGGTACACCAGCATTTATTTGGTAAGAGTTGGAGTTCCGGCCATCCAGTGCAACATAATTGGATCTATCCTTAAGGTAACTTTCAAACCAAGTGCAAAGTCTCGGCGACAATCCCGTTGCTTTGAGCTTGAGCAGATTTTCATGCCAGACTTTATCGAATGCTTTAGATATATCTAAGGCAATTGTTCTTGTTTCGACCCGTAACTCAATCGCTTTTTGCCATAAGTCAGTGACGTATGTAAGTAAATTGCCAGTTGACCTATATTTTCGAAATCCGTATTGCTTGTCGTTGATAATTTTGTACTTTTCCAAGTACTTGGTTAGGTGATTGTTCACAACTCTTTCCATTACTTTTGATATCACCGGAAGTAGAGCAACTGGTCTATAGTTTAACGGATCTGTCTTTTTTCCTTTCTTTGGAATGGGTTGTACTGCGGCAGACTTCCATGATGATGGATATACTCCTTGCCTATAAGATAAATTGAATAATTTTGTGAAAGTTAGGGTGAGTTCGCTAGCACAATTTTTGAGTACTATCGCGGGAATGCCATCCACCCATTGCTTTGTTTGTATCCAACTTTTTAAGGGATTTTCGTATTTCTCTGTGACAAAAGGGTACCTCTGGCATACTGTGGGAAACCCTTTCAATGAACGGTGGAGTTTTTCCATTTGGCACTGTTAGGTTTGAGTTAGAGGAAAAGATTTTGGCCAGCATATTGGCTTTTTCCTCTGATGTTGTGGCTAAGTGAGTATTTTTATCTGTAAGTGGTGGTATGGATGACTTGGTGAAGTTTGATCCAACGGCTTTTGCAAGAAACCAAAAGGACCTAAAAGTACTTGGACAATTCAGCAACCTGTTTTTTATTCTTTGATTTTATGTTTCTTTGGCGGCGTCAATAGTAATTTTGCAACTATTTCTGGCTTCTATAAATTCTGTGTGGTTTTGAGCGGTTTGTTGTCGTTTCCAAAGGTTATATGCTCTGTGTTTTTTCTGTACAGCAGTTTGACACTGGCTGTTGAACCAAGGTTTTGCATTAGCTCTGCGTTTTATTGTATGTGGGATATATGCATCCATTCCAGATAAGATTACTTTTGTTATTTCATTACAGCAAATAGTGGGATCAGCTGTTTTAAAGCAAACCTCTTGCCATGGAAAATCCAGGTAAAACTGTTTAAGGTCATTCCATTTTGCCGATTTATAGTGCCACATTTTACGAGGAAGTGATTGTTGGCTTGGCGGTATGAAAATTTCGCACTTTGTTCTTATAAGTTTATGATCGGATGAACCAAGTGGGGGATCTACTTGAATTGTGTACAAATTCAGGATTCGTAGTTAGGAACAAGTCTTAAAGCGCTGCAAATTCACCCCTTTCTGAGATACGGGTAGGTTCATCGACAAGCTGCGTTAGACCACAACTTATGGCAAAAGCTTCTGCTTCCCTGCCTTCATTATCTGTTTTGTTGTGGTGTTTTAGCCAGGGTATATTGTGGATGTTGAAATCGCCTAAAAAAACAATTTCCGCATGTGGATAGTTAGACTGTATACTATCACAGTTTTCGGATAATGTCGCAAAAAAGTTTTGATACTCGGTGTTACTTGGCGGTCGGTAGAGGCAACAAATGAACTTGGTCGATGACTTTGAGGTGAATTTCAGCCATATGATATCGAGGTTCGCTGGTTCTAGCTTCCCCTCTCGATGACATGAAAGGTCATTTTTAATGTACACACAGATCCCAAAATTATGTTGAAATCGGTGGTGTAGGTCATAGCCGGGATAAAGATAGTTCACAATAGGTGTTGCAGAACTGATTTTAGTTTCAGTGAGAACAAGGATGTCAGGTCTTTGTTCTTCAAGATGTTGGTGAACTGAATTCAAGTTGGTACATAATCCTCTTATATTGCTAAAATCAATTCTGAGTTGAGTTTTTGGTCTTCTTTTAATATCTTTACATGAAGGACCCCCAGGATCACCCGACGCCCGGAGATCCGAGTGGTCGGGTATTTTACCTCCGGAATATTCTGATCCTGGAGGCGCCATCATGCTATCTGTTACTCATTGTTGGAACCGGACTGCCAGCGCAGTAGCGGAACGTGGTGATACCACTTAGCGCTACTCAGTTCTGGCATGGTGGTATCTCACCGGTCGACGCCCAATGAGTAAAAAGCGTCTACCACCTACTTAATATAATATAATATAATATATATATAATATATTTAAGTTTTTAGTTATGATGATGATGATGAACGTTTAGTTCGAAACGCGTAGGCTATAAAGAATTTTAAAGAAGGATTTGACTTTTTCAACAACATACCCTATCAGTATAATGCCCCTTCTTGAGAGTAGCTTAGACTTTTCATCCATCTAGTTCCCGCATGTTTCTTCAAATCATCCGCCTATCTAATTTGTCTTTCTGTCTGATATTATGATCGGCAAATTTCCATTTTAATTTAGCTACTTCTCCTTTCACCATTCATTTTGAAATTTGTATTGTAGAACGTGGCTTTACTTTTATCTCAATTCTTTTTACGGAATACCACTTTCGCGTACTTGGCTTTTTTTACATGAAATTTTTTAGTTATGATTTCACTGCTTTTTTAAAGGATTTGGATAATATTTAAGTTTTAAAGTAGTAAAATATACGGGATATTGTTCAAAACTTTTGCAATGCCTTATTAAAAATGTTGAGTTTTTTTATATTTTCCTATGGTTTTATCATAGTTCTTATCAGCCTTCTAAAGCTCAGCTCTCTAGTGTTCCTGGAAGTAGGCAATGTTAATTTTACATAACTTTACATTTATAGGGAAGGAAAGTAAATTAAAATCTTAGTGTTCTTAAATTTTTTCCTATAGTTTTATCATAGTTCCTATCAGTCTTCCAAATCTCAGCTCTCGAGCGTTTCTGGAAGTGGACAATGTTACTTTTACACAACTTTACATTTATAGGGGAGGGAAGTAAATTAGAATTTTGAGGTTTTTTGATTTTTTCCAGGGGTTTGGTCATAATTTCTATCAGTCAGCCAAATTTCAGCTTTGCAGCATGTCTGGAAGTACAGTAGAGTGAGTGACAATTTCGACGTTTTTTGAAATTTCGTAACTACTTCAGTACTTTTGGAAATTCCATGAAACTAAACATGAAGGGATTGTTAACTCCATGGAGATCTACGACTGTGCAAAGTTTGAGATTCGTAGCTCATTCCAAAGTAGACTTTTCGATAGGTCAAATATCGGCTGAAATGTTTCAAGAAAAGATGGTACGGCGCGTGAACTTGGCGAGGCACTGCCGTGTCTTCAGATTTACCTCCTAAATAATCAACCACACAGTTAAATAAATGAAAAAACGCAAAAAAACGGAGGCAAAAACGTCAAAAAGCAACTGGTCCGCTGGTGACGTAAGCAGACACTGTTCGTCTCGCTGAGAGACGCTAACATAGAGTTAAATGGAAATAAGCAATCGTGTGTGTTAATAATCGTTGATTAGAGCCCCAGGAAGTTTATTTTTGACTGTTCATGAGGTGGGGTGAGGTGAGAAACGTAAACTTCCACCTTTTTCTACGGGATAATGAATACAGACGAATTCTTGTAATGTTTATAACCTTACTTTTGCCTGTCAGTTTTGTTTTGGGGAGCTTTTTTGTGAAGGTCATTAACAATAATTTTATAATAATTTTTATCAAAAACTGAAGCTATCAAAACACTTCTCTACAAAATAAAAAACCACCACCAAAAGTAAGGTTAGAAACACTTCCGCGGATTGACTTCCTCGTGGAAAAAGATGATGACGACCAGTGAACTTAAGTTCACATTTCGTTTACCTCACCTCAAGGGCAGTCAAGAATAAACGTCCTAATTATTTAAAAGATATACTGTTAAAATAGGTCCGTGTATGGCATTGTGGCTACGTTAATGTCCGTTTCTAATAAAATAACTTTTTTTGCCATTATTGGCCTAACTTTTTCCATATTATACTGTATGTCTTCCATGGGTCTTTCTCCCAGCTTCACTCAGTATTTTACCACTCTTTTATTTTTTTGTAGCGTATAGGATTTGTTCAGATTTGTGACAACTTTCGTATACGTTTTTGATCTGGTGTAAGCAAATCTTGCTGGCAACTTTGTTAAGCGCAATTTATTATGCAAAATACGAAAGATTCCCAATGCCTCTACAATTACGCGGACCTATATTTTTCGGTGGGTCAACCTAATATTTTATATATAACTTTATTAATTGTTGCTAAATTGGATAAATAGTAGATGAGTTTAGAAGGCGCAATTAAAATAAAAAATATAACTTTTTTGTTGAGATAAGTTAAGTCGGAGGGAAGTCCCATTAAGAATAAACTTTTTCACGAGATCTCGGGCTACTAAATACATATACTTATGTACAGCAGGTTTTCTGCTGTAAAAGTTTACTTGTTTACATTCTCCGAATCGGGAAAGTCAACGATATATTGCGTTTAGATAAAATCTGATTGTCAAGTGAGTCAAGAAGGCAGATATAGGATACCTGATAATACAACGCATACCAACATATAACCTCTTTTTTTTGTAATTTTTCTTCGTAAAGAGAATGTTGTGAATGGATTAGTGTAGTGTGAAATTTAATCGCTATTTAAAATGCTCTACCACTTTAAAAGCAATAATGTCCGAGAAAAGAAATAGCACTTTAGTTTTCAGTATCAGTCATTTGGATGAAGAAAAAAGTACAAGCTTTTTGACAGATAATTTATTATCAGTTAAGGCTCGTTTTCATGTGACAACAGTGTCGCGACCATAGTGCCGCGGCAACAATTTGATGTCGTGGCATTAGTGTTGCGATATCAAAATCAAGTTGATATTTTTGTAAAATTTTACTAGTTCAACACAACATACCTCGTGAAAATAGCAGTGCCGCATTGTCGTGACCAGGTGTGAACTAAATGTCATATTGCCATGACTTAAAGTGTCATGACATTATTATGTCGCATGAAAACGAGCCTTAAGCCTTACTTTTATAACTCACCCAAGTAACATTATTACCTCTCAAGTTTTTATTAATTTGGTTCCTAGGTTATTTAGAGGGTGCTGTTATGGGTTTTAGGATCAATTTGGTTACATAAAGGTAATTTATATTGCCAATTACCTAAAGAGGTGTTATACAACCAAAAAGTGATTTATAAAGGGAGTATAATAAAACTGATATTCCTTCTGTTCCTTTTGGATACTATTGGTTTTATTGATTTCAGGGGGTCGATTTTGACCACAACTTGTTAAATCTCATATTGGAGATTTAACATAGGTACAATCTCTAGTACAATCTCTAGTAGTCAGCTTGGCCATGGAAATTTTAAAACTTGAATTGTGGCTAAAATACAGACTTTTATTTACTTTTTTCTATGTTTTTACATACCTTTTTAAATTTTCCTATATAATTTGGCCCCACAAGTTTCCCTTTATCAATATTTTCCGAATTTTTCGCGATTTTCCGTGATTGTATTTCATTGTTTTTACTTTAGAACTGTCACTTTTCTGATTTAACAAACACAGGGTAGGATTTATTATTTTTTAATTATAAATTTACCTATACTTTATTATTATTAAATTAATAGCAACTTCACGCAATTTTTTCCAATTTTTTTTTATTTGTTTGTTTATAACTTTTTTCAAACTTTTCCAACTAGGTGGTTAGTATACAATTCAACTTTTTTTTAATTAAAAAAAATACATAATCCGCGAATCCGAAATGGCGGATTTTCCCATTTATGATCCGATTTGCATCAAACTCGGAACTTTGAGATCTTTCAGGTCGCTGATTATTATTTTTTACTTAAATTTTTAAAAATCAAAATGGCGGATCCAAAATGGCGGACTTTCCCATTTACGAACCAATATGCATCAAACTCGGAACTTTCGGATGTTTAAGGTCGCTGATTATTATTTTTAACTTAAATTAATAAAAATCAAAATACCGGATCCAAAATGGCGGACTTTTCCATTTCTGAACCAATATCCATCAAATTCGAAACTTTGAAGTGTTCCAGGTCGCTGATTATGATCTCTAACTTAAACTTTTAAAAAATCAAAATGGCGGACTTTCCCATTTATGAACCAATATGCATCAAACTCGGAACTTTGGGGTGTTTAAGGTCGCTGATTATTATTTTTAACTTAAATTTACACAAATCAAAATAGCGGATCCAAAATGGTGGAATTTCCCATTTATGAACCAATATCCATTAAATTCGAAACTTTGGCGTGTTCCAGGTCGCTGATTATGATTTCTATCTCAAACTTTAAAAAAATCAAAATTGCGGATCCAAAATGGCGGACTTTCCCATTTATGAACCAATATGCATCAAACTCGAAACTTTGGGGTGTTTAAGGTCGCTGATTATTATTTTTAACTTAAATTTATAAAAATCAAAATAGCGGATCTAAAATGGCGGAGTTTCCCATTTATGAACCAATATGCATCAAACTCGGAACTTTCGGATGTTTAAGGTCGCTGATTATTATTTTTAACTTAAATTAATAAAAATCAAAATACCGGATCCAAAATGGCGGACTTTTCCATTTCTGAACCAATATCCATCAAATTCGAAACTTTGAAGTGTTCCAGGTCGCTGATTATGATCTCTAACTTAAACTTTTAAAAAATCAAAATGGCGGACTTTCCCATTTATGAACCAATATGCATCAAACTCGGAACTTTGGGGTGTTTAAGGTCGCTGATTATTATTTTTAACTTAAATTTACACAAATCAAAATAGCGGATCCAAAATGGTGGAATTTCCCATTTATGAACCAATATCCATTAAATTCGAAACTTTGGCGTGTTCCAGGTCGCTGATTATGATTTCTATCTCAAACTTTAAAAAAATCAAAATTGCGGATCCAAAATGGCGGACTTTCCCATTTATGAACCAATATGCATCAAACTCGAAACTTTGGGGTGTTTAAGGTCGCTGATTATTATTTTTAACTTAAATTTATAAAAATCAAAATAGCGGATCTAAAATGGCGGAGTTTCCCATTTATGAATCAATATCCATCAAATTCGAAATTTTGGCGTGTTCAAGGTCGCTGATTATGATTTCTAACTTAAACTTTAAAAAAATCAAAATGACAGATCCAAAATGGCGGACTTTCCCATTTATGAACCAATATGCATCAAACTCGGAACTTTGGGGTGTTTAAGGTCGCTGATTATTATTTTTAACTTAAATTTATGCAAATCAAAATAGCGGATCCAAAATGGTGAAATTTCCCATTTATGAACCAATATCCATCAAATTCGAAACTTTGGAGTGTTCCAGGTCGCTGATTATGATTTCTATCTCAAACTTTAAAAAAATCAAAATACCGGATCCAAAATGGCGGACTTTTCCATTTCTGAACCAATATCCATCAAATTCGAAACTTTGAAGTGTTCCAGGTCGCTGATTATGATCTCTAACTTAAACTTTTAAAAAATCAAAATGGCGGACTTTCCCATTTATGAACCAATATGCATCAAACTCGGAACTTTGGGGTGTTTAAGGTCGCTGATTATTATTTTTAACTTAAATTTACACAAATCAAAATAGCGGGTCCAAAATGGTGGAATTTCCCATTTATGAACCAATATCCATTAAATTCGAAACTTTGGCGTGTTCCAGGTCGCTGATTATGATTTCTATCTCAAACTTTAAAAAAATCAAAATTGCGGATCCAAAATGGCGGACTTTCCCATTTATGAACCAATATGCATCAAACTCGAAACTTTGGGGTGTTTAAGGTCGCTGATTATTATTTTTAACTTAAATTTATAAAAATCAAAATAGCGGATCTAAAATGGCGGAGTTTCCCATTTATGAATCAATATCCATCAAATTCGAAATTTTGGCGTGTTCAAGGTCGCTGATTATGATTTCTAACTTAAACTTTAAAAAAATCAAAATGACAGATCCAAAATGGCGGACTTTCCCATTTATGAACCAATATGCATC
The DNA here is from genome assembly GCA_963576565.1 of Aspidapion aeneum. NCBI lineage: Eukaryota > Metazoa > Arthropoda > Insecta > Coleoptera > Brentidae > Aspidapion > Aspidapion aeneum. The sequence goes on along the minus strand of OY755047.1, from coordinate 39,243,470 downwards.
AAACTCGGAACTTTGGGGTGTTTAAGGTCGCTGATTATTATTTTTAACTTAAATTTATGCAAATCAAAATAGCGGATCCAAAATGGTGAAATTTCCCATTTATGAACCAATATCCATCAAATTCGAAACTTTGGAGTGTTCCAGGTCGCTGATTATGATTTCTATCTCAAACTTTAAAAAAATCAAAATTGCAGATCCAAAATGGCGGACTTTCCCATTTATGAACCAATATGCATCAAACTCGGAACTTTGGGGTGTTTAAGATCGCTGATTATTAGTTTTAACTTAAATTTATAAAAATCAAAATAGCGGATCCAAAGTGGCGGACTTTCCCATTTATGAACCAATATTCATCCAATTCGAAACTTTAGAGTGTTCCAGGTTCCTGATTATGATTTATATCTCAAACTTTAAAAAAATCAAAATCGCGGATCCAAAATGGCGGACTTTCTCATTTGGCGGACTTTCTCATTATGCATCAAATTCGGAACTTTGGGGTGTTTCAGCTCGGTGAATATGATTTCTAACTTAAACTTAAAAAAAATCAAAATGGCGGATTTTCCCATTTTTGAACCAATATGCATTAAATTCGGAACTTTGGGTTGTTTCAGGTCTCTGATTATGAGTTCTAACTTAAAGTTAAAAACAAATCAAAATGGCGAATCCACAATGGCAAGGTTTCATTCTTGTGCAGTTTAGGTAAAACTGCAGTAAGTACGCTTTTTATTTTTTTTAATTTAAGTTAAAAATAATAATCAGCGACCTGAAAGATCTCAAAGTTCCGAGTTTGAAGCCAATCGGTTCATAAATGGGAAAGTCCGCCATTTTGGATCCGCCATTTTGATTTTTTAAAAGTTTAAGTTAGAAATCATAATCAATCAGCGACCTGGAACGCTCCAAAGTTTCGAATTTGATGGATATTGGTTCATAAATGGGAAAGTCCGCCATTTTGGATCCGCTATTTTGATTTTTTATAAATTTAAGTTAAAAATAGTAATCAGCGACCTTAAACACCCCAAAGTTCCGAGTTTGATGCATATTGGTTCATAAATGGGAAAGTCCGCCATTTTGGATCCGCCATTTTGATTTTTTTAAAGTTTAAGTTAGAAATCATAATCAGCGACCAAGAACACTCCAAAGTTTCGAATTTGATGGATATTGGTTCATAAATGGGAAAGTCCGTCATTTTGAATCCGCTATTTTGATTTTTATAAATTTAAGTTAAAAATAATAATCAGCGACCTTAAACACCCCAAAGTTCCGAGTTTGATGCATATTGGTTCATAAATGGGAAAGTCCGCCATTTTGGATCCGCCATTTTGATTTTTATAAATTTAAGTTAAAAATAATAATCAGCGACCTAAAAGATCTCAAAATTCCAAGTTTGATGCAAATCGGTTTATATATAAGAAAGTGCGCCATTGTGGGACCGCCATTTTGATTTTTTTAATGTTTAAGTTAGAAATCATATTCAGCGACCTGAAACACCGCAAAGTTTCGAATTTGATGCATATTGGTTCATAAATGGGAAAGTCCGCCGTTTTGATTTTTATAAATTTAAGTCAAAAATAATAATCAGCGACCTGAAAAATCTCAAAGTTCCGAGTTTGATGCAAATCGGTTCATAAATGGGAAAATACGCCATTTCGGATTCGCCATTTTATGTATTTTTTTAATAAAGTTGAATTGTATACTAACCACCTAGTTGGAAAAGTTAAAAAAAAGTTATAATCAAACAAAAATAGGAAATAGGAAAAAATTCCGTGAAGTTGCTATTAATTTAATAATAATAAAATATAGGTAAATTTAAAATTAAAAATTAATAAATCCTACCCTGTGTTTGTTAAATCAGAAAAGTGACAGTTCTAAAGTAAAAACAATGAAATACAATCACGGCAAATCGCGAAAAATTAGGAAAATAGTGATAAAAGGAAACTTGTGGGGCCAAATTATATGGGAAAATCCATAAATGTATGTAGAAACATAGAAAAAGGTAAATAAAAGTCTGTATTTTAGCCACAATTCAAGTTTTAAAATTTCCATGGCCAAGCTGACTACTAGAGATTGTACTAGAGATTGTACCGCTGTTAAATCTCGAATGAGAGATTTAACAAGTTGTGGTCAAAATCGACCCCCTGATTTAAAAAGATGGTCTTATAAAACCCTTTTACCTAAAGTTTTTAAAAAGAAATAAATATAAACTTTGGACATTTAGTTTTTTTCATTACTTTAGGTCAACACAAAAGTGTTTTATAATAGAGCTAAAAGGTTACCTCATATCCTTGTGTTTTTATAGTTACCAGTAGTTTAAAAGTAAATATGATTAGATAGGCGGCCATATAGAACCTAGTTTCCTTAAGGTTTTTAAGAGTGGTAAATATAAACTTTAAACTTTTGGTTTTTGCCATTACTTTTAGGCATTTTAAAAAGGTTTTATAGGAAGGCTTAAAGGTAAACTTAATTCTTTTGTATTTATAGTTACCCATAGCGGTATATTAAATATTATTTAAATAGGCGACCATACAAAACCTGGTTTCCTTAAGGGTTCTAACAGAAGTAAGTAAATACTTTCGTGAGCTATGGTGATCCCAATTATTTCGAGAAAAAAAAAGTTGCTCCGATTTCAAAAATTTTTATATATCTATGCGTTTCAGATGATTTTGAAACTTTTTTGTTGCGCCGTCTGTCTGTCTGTCTGTCTGTATGTCTGTCTGTCTGTCTGTCTGTTTGTCTGTATGTCTGTCTGTAACGACCAACGCGCATAACTCAAAAACCGCTTGCACGATTTCAATGAAATTTGGTACCTAGGCTGGGTCTTGGGTCGAGATGGTCCCATTTAAAAATGAACAAAATCCACCAAACACAAGCCAAATAAAAGGGTGGGGGTAGATTTTAAAAATTAGAGTTTATGTGAAAATATGGCGTGTGTGATATCAAACGAAAGGTAATTGAGTTTGGAGTTAAACAAAATATATATTAGTTTTTTTAAGGGTGGGGGTAGATTTCAAAAATTACAGTTTACGTAAAAATATGGCGTGTGTGATATCAAACGAAAGGTAATTGAGTCAGGAGTTAAACAAAATATATTTTAGTTTTTGTTTTTTTAAGGGTGGGGGTGGATTTCAAAAATTTGAGTTTAAGTCAAAACATGGCTTTTGTGGTATCAAACGAAAGGTAATTTAGTCCGGGGTTGAATAAAATTTATTTTAGTTTTTAGTTATATCAGCTCACACGTACGCTATAACTATAGTAGATACTTAGTGTGAGCTTAGGGGCCCATATATTGGCAGAGTATTTTTTTTAGGTATTTGTGGTAAAAATAATAGATATACCTAGGTACAGATTGGTACCTACCTATTGCAAGATTGATTATTTAAAGCCCAATAAATTGTTGAGTTTCCGTCCTCTTGGTAGGACACCCAGGCCTAGATAAGGCCTGTTTCGACGGCCAATATAAGAGAGGTTGCCCTCCAACCTGCAGGCACAACGAATATTATTGCACTGGCCCTCTCGATTGTGTCGAAATTGTACGATAAAAAACATTTAAAAGTGTTGAATTATACGCTTTTAAACACTTTAAAAAACAAATACAAAAAATTTAAGTGAGGTTATGTTGACTATGTTTACTTTGTTCTTTTTTGTTGGTTTCATAAGGGCACTCAAAAATCCTTGTTACGATACAGTAACAAATAAAACCAAGTGACCATTATAAAACCATAATGGCGTATCTAAATTTATTTAAAAAATATTTTAAAGAGAAAATATTTATCTAGTCGTTTTAGCAGTGTTTTTTAACAATAATTTTACTTTAATTTTGATTTATGTAAACCAAAAAGACTTTTTTAATGGTGAATAGTGTAAATTATTTTTTATTTATTTTAAATATTTGTTATTTTGTTATCAAAAAACTATTAAAAAGCATTTTTGAGTTGGCGCGCTTGTTTTGAGAGCTTTTCAGATACGATTTTATCAAAAAATAAATCTGGCAGGCAATTTGATCATCAACAAAACGACAAACTCGGTATATTTTTATGTGATAAAATAATTTTGGGACTCTGACATTTTTGGCAATTTTGTGACCTAAATTATTTTATATAGCCATTGTGAATCTAAAATATCGCCATAGCTTTTATAGGAAAACTTCTTTACTCTAAAGGTATTATGGTATTCAACAGAATCGCCAGGATACCAAATTACCAAATCTAGTTTTATAATAGGATAGAGGACGTTTCTGAGTTGCTTTTAGGACCTGGCATAATAGCTTTAGGCTCTAAAAGGTTGTATACTGGTGGAACCGCTAGAGGGCGAAGCTGGAGTTTATTTCTTATGGTTTTATAGTGAGTTTAATACATAGGTTGCCACCACCAATTGGGGAGTTCCATTTAGGAGGTCTAAGGGGTATATAAGGGTAATGGGAACGTGCTAGCGACCAAACGTTGAAACTAATGGCTTTAAGGAAAGGCGCTGGCAACCTGTTAGCTTCTGCTATAAATAAAGAAATGTTACTTGGGCAGGGACCGGGGCTTAATTACCGAGTTGGTCAAAGTTACATACATACTACTAACAATCAATGAATACACGACTCTATTTCTAGTTTGTATTCATTGTAACAATACAGAATCTGTCCAAAAAGCTTGTGCCTTCTTTCTCGATGATTCTTGTTTTCGAGTCTCTATCGCTCTTCTTACTGGATATTATAGAAATTAAAGAATATTGAATTTCACAACCAACCAAAACAAAAAAGGTGGTATACCATGCGTTTGACATTGTCATAGAAACAGCTGAGAATTTGGCTGTAATAGAAGGGCACTTGTAGGCAACTCATTAGGCAGCCTAACCAAACTTCAATAAAACGTGTTTTACTTTTACTTAGAGTTTAAATTAGATTAAAAATTTTTTGAAAAAAATCGTACGGGAAATGGGAGCCGTGCAAACTTTTGCACTTTTGTTACACTTGCGTTGTAGCCACCCTGCGAAGCTACCTGTCAAACGCAGGACAACAACAAAACAAAACATTAAAAGAGGATTGGACGCTATATCACATAGAAAATTGTATAAGAATTGATCATTTCGTTTAGGAAAAAATTTATTTTAAAAATTTCCAAAAAAATCTGTTAAAGAAGAAAGTCATTATTTTGCTAGTCAGTTTTAAATAAAGAATAGTACTATAACTGTAAAATGTACCTGACAATTTTTAAATATTTTAAGTAGTTTCTAAGTTTTTAAAATTGTGCTGTCCTGTGATGTCCGATGAAGAACCAGATTTTAAGATTTTAACTAGCTTTAAGGCACTGATGATGGTCGTATAGACCAAAAGCGCTTTGCCAAGAATTTTTCAATAAAATTTTGCTCGAAGTACAAAAGCCTTCTTTGCAAGGTAAGAAAAGCCCAAAGATCAATGGAAAGACAAATGTTTCATGTAAAGCTAACAGTAAGGGATATCAGGGGAGAAGTAGCGAAATTAAAATATAAATTTGTCATAATATTAAACATAAAGACGATCGATGGAACAAATGTATTGTAAACAGGATACCATGGGAAAATAAAAGAAGTAGGGGAAGATCCAAAATGAGATGGGTGGACGATTTGAAGAAACATGGGGGAACTAGATGGATAAACACTAGATAAAGTCGGCAGCGGCGAATTGTCTCTTTACCCCTGGTCACTATGCCAAACGCAAAAAATTTCCACCCCCAAATAAAATTTCCAGATCCGCCCCTGTTAGACGTTGCCCGTTCTGGAAATACTCTGGGACTCATACCACTTGAATGAGATATTTTATTTTTAGTGTACGCGTTGTTCTGGAAATTAATATCATTCATTTTGTATTTAATTAGTTTTAGCTTAATATTATAATATTATATTATAACATAATATTAAGAAAATTTGGAAGGTATTAGATCAATCAGGCTCGGTTTATTTCGTATAACTCACGTATTCCATCCCACTCGGTAATTTCACCTTTAAACTTTCCCTTAACCTTTTACCAAACAACGGTATCCACTGATTGCCCGCCCGCGTGAGTAATTTATGTGTAATTTTCGAATTCATAAAGTTTCGAAATGAATCTTATAGCACCTGTAATTAGCTATAATTTTTCTTTGTAATTTACGGGCTTGTGTCTGAACCAGTATTGTGTTTAATTTACCTTTACACAGTTTTGATTTTACAGAAAACCCAGAACCAGAATTTCTGCATTTGTAAGTTATGCGCGTCATACAAGATACGAAAGATAGTAAAGCAAATATTATAGATGAAGTTTTGAGTATAATAAAATACAACATAAAATAGAATAAGATGGAATATAATGGGATGGAATAGAACAAAATAGAACTTGTTTGAAGAAAGCACAATAGAACCAAAACCTAGTGGAATAGATTAAAATAGAACAAGCAAAATTCAGTCTGTGTAAGAGTCGAAAAAAGTCATGGCTGAAAAATCTTAGAGAATGATTTGTAATATCAAACAAATGGAGTCTGTGGCGTTGTATGTACATATAGATTTAAAATAATCAAAAAAATAATACCTGCAGTTGCATCTACGAGCAATTGAACAATATTTGTGAGGCAAAAAAGTATTTTCCTGGCTTCGTAAGACAGTAGCATGCTCGGTAACTTTTATGCAGTTACAAACGGGGGGGCAGATGAGGGGGTTTCAGAAAAGAAGTAAAAAACAGAAGCGCTACCTGCTTGATACTAATAAAATACAGCTCAATCGGGCGCAACGTTCAAAATCAAAGAAAACATGTTATGAACCTTCGAGTCTCCAAATTATTGGTTCAAGTTACGGACAAAAAAAATTAAAATAAAAAACGGATTTTTTGTATTGGCCAAAAACAAAATTAATGTAAAATTATTGCGCAATGCCTGGTGATAACGTCATACTAACTTCTTGCGTTTACATCTGTAAACAGCTTAGTTTTAAAACAGTATGTTTGATTTTTGTTTAGTTGAAGTTTTAGTTTAGATTATGCTTTTTCTGTTAGTCTTCTAAGTTTTTTTTGCAAAATGGTTGACAATTCCCATACAAATTGTTAATTTATGAAAACAAATTGACTTGAACTTGATTAAATAGTACTAGCTAGAAGTTAGATAAGTACAGAGCAGTATTCACGAAGTAAAATAAATGTGACAGAAGATGAGATGGACTAAGATTACACAATTTATTTTTGAATCTAAAGAGACTCCCTTTTTTCATGCCAAGAAAATTAAAATAGAGTAAGCAAAAAATACAGCCTATTACTTTCGTTTGTTCTTAATTTACAAAATTTGCGAATGCGATAGGTCAATTTTGCTTTTGTGAATTAAGTCCAAATAAAGAATCAAAATAACCAATATGTAACGTTAAACTAAACTGATACGTTACAAATCCAGGCAGTTGATCTGAACGTGACTGCCAAATTAAAAAAACAACTTGGAGTTGACCATGCCTAACGTCACTGAAGTTGGAAGCATCGAGTTTAAAAAGAACACAAAAGATCTGGCCATAAAGTGGGCATTCTGCAGCAGACCTGTTAAATAATTTGCCTTAGGACAGGCCCAGCTGATTTGGAAAGATGAGACAAAAACGCCACAAAAGAGTAGAATTCACGAGGAACAAGAATATTAGAAAATGGTAACATCGGCACCGCGTAACAAAATTTTATTTTATTTTAGCTATAACGGACACTTTACAATACAAATAAAAATATTCTGATTTAAAATCAGCAAGCAGACCTGTGCAAAATAGTTGTTTTTTCGTACCGGTTTATACTACATTGCCCGATTTTCTGCTGGATTGACCAGGAAGTAGTTGCGGACTGAGTATAAGGGAATACTTAACACCTTAGTAGTTCTCTCAATAAGAACTGAATAACCTAACAGGGAACCTAAATCTACTAAAGCAGAAATCTGAATATTAAGCAACCAGATAAAAAGAAAAAAACCGTCGGGTATAAAAATATCAATTATTTTTTTTTGTTTTAATCGTAAGTAATAACCCAAAAATTGAGCCTATTTAGTCAAATAAATTTTACAGTTTTAATCAGCAAATATTTTTGACAAGAAAATTAGTATGGACCAATAAGAGTGTAATATAATTAAGATTACTTACCCAATCCACACGCGTTATTATGCTGTTGGTCAGGTACTTACCTAAAAGAAAAGAAAAATCAAAATAAAGAAACTAATTTATGGTGGCTCAGAGTATATGCGCGCTCAGACAGATCTACCTGACATATTAGTAAAATTTTCAACACTTTTTTTTAAATTGGGCCAAAAAAAGGGGTAAACTGTCCTGTAAATAATAATTAAATGTAATAATTCTATAAAATGTCCATCCTTTTCACCTAATTTTGACTTCAGTAATTTTACTGATGACTGAACGTTGCCATAACTTCAGTTTTATTATTCTCAGGATACTAATAAAATTTAATTTCGCAATGCGACCGTAGACAGTATGGACACTCTGGATCTCGTTCTTCTTAAAATGTTTTCGAAAAATCTAAGGTTAAACTTACAAATTTTTGGTCTTGAGTGACATTTAGGACAAACAGATTCTTACGCACCATAATAGTGCGTGAACTGTCGATGGCCAAGAACAAAAAGAATTGCTTATTGCAGAATAAATACAGTACATAAAGACGTTCGGTGGAGAGTTTTATCTGATAGAGATAAATTTATTGGCATATCAAGGAGGAATAAACCGAACCAAAACCAACATTGTTATATTTAAACTAGAACTGAAAAATAAATATTATATTAAAGGATAATAAAAAAAATTGGATATATAAGGCATCAGAAGATCAAAAGATGCCTGATTAGAAGAGAAGAATATCATAGCTGAGGAAGGTGGTTTGGGGTTTCCCTGAATTTTCATTAGAAGGTGCACATGGTTAGTGTTGTCGCCAAGGCAAGAGTTTCTTGCCCTCACTCGACGAGACGAGAGAGATATTTTCTCTCGAATGAATGCTTGAGACGAGACGAGAGAGAAAGACCCTCTCTCATCGAGGTTCTTGTTTCTCTCATTCTCTCGAGCAAAAAATTTTGGTTTTATAAATTTCTATGATTCACCATCTGTTCTTATTGACTTTTTATAGTTATGCCGATATATCTGTACTGTGTTTTTTTAAATAAAAGGTATGCAAAAATTCCTTGACAACATGTACTGTGCTTACTTTTCGTTTACTTGAAATCAGATGCAGAAAATCGAAAAGTGTAATTAAATTGTACTGTTACTGTTGGTGCTTACTAACGTACTGAACATTTTTTTCCGGAAATTATTCATAAGCAGAAAATTTTAATGTTCTTTTCTAGCTTTTGGTGTGAATTTTTGTTATTTAGAAATCTGTTGAATTAGTTTATTTTTTATTTTGAAAAATATGGAAAATTCAGATGAAAAATCTGCTAGTCAAACAAAGTTTAAAGGTCTCTGTATTGTGCGTTTATTTAAAAAAAAGCCGTATTTTATGGTTTTACCCGAGAACTTACCTAAATACAATGACTTTTAAGGATTTATATTATTAGCCAAACACAAAATAATCTTTTATTAATGAACACTTGGGATTTTAGGTACAGTTTTAAATAAATAAAGCGATGCAAAACTTTTCCACAGCTTTTATTTCATCGTTATCATCGAGTTATTTTAGTACATGTATTGTATTTATTTGTTTATTTATTGTATGTATGCATATACAGAGTATTCCCCAGAATGGAGTTTTGTTCGGTTCGATTCGGCTCGGTTAGGTTAGGTTAGATTTGATTAGGTTTCGTAGGTTAGGTTTTTGAAACCACCTATTTTCGTGTGGTTACGTCAGATTAGGTTGAGTTAGATTAGGTCAGGGTCAGGTTCGGTTAAGGTTCCGAAATTTCTATTTTTGATTTTCGATATATTGTTATTCGATATTTTGTGTTTTCGATATTTTGTATTTTTGATATTTCGATGTTTTGTATTTTCGATATTTTGTAGTTTCGATATTTTGTGTTGTCTATATTTTGTTATTCGATATTTTGTAGTTTCGATATTTCGTAGTTTCGATATTTCATAGTTTCGATATTATGTACTTTCCATATTTTAATTCGATATTTTGTTTTTCGATATTTTGCGTTTCGATATATTTTCGCATTTCCCTTATTAACGTACTGAACATTTTTTTCCGGAAATTATTAATAAGCAGAAAATTTTAATGTTCTTTTCTAGCTTTTGGCGTGAATTTTTGTTATTTAGAAATCTGTTGATTAAAAAAAAATGTTTTTGTACGATTCTTTAGAGCGCTAAAGTTCTGAAAATCAAATAATTTTCTTGCGGAAATTAGTTTATTTTTTATTTTGAAAAATATGGAAAATTCAGATGAAAAATCTGCTAGTTTAAAAAAGTTTAAAGGTCTCTGCATTGTGCGTTTATTTAAAAAAAGCCGTATTTAATGGTTTTACCCAAGAACTTACCTAACAATGTTTTTTAAGGATTTATATTATTGGCAAAACACAAAATAATCTTTTATCAATGAACACTTGGGATTTTAGGTACAGTTTTAAATAAATAAAACGATGCAAAACTTTTCAACAGCTTTTATTTCATCGTTATCATCGAGGTATTTTAGTACATGTATTGTATTTATTGTATGTATGCATATACAGAGTATATCCCAGAATGGGCTTAACACTTTATTTTGGAAAAAGGATAAGATTCACCTCGAAAAAACACTTTTACACAGGGTGTCTGAAAAACTTTTTATACAGTGTACTCCGGTTATAACGTACCTGGGTTATAACGTACATATTTCATTGGTCCGGCCATAATGATCTTCTTGTTAATTGTGTTGTTTAAAACGTACTTCCGCTTATAAAGTACATATTTTCTGGTCCATTGAGGGTACGTTGTAACCGGAGTACACTGTAGCTCATATAAATCACGAGACACGAGAGACGAGATGAGACGAGACGAGAGAAAGGCTCTCTCGAGCGATAAAAGTCCTATCGTCGAGAGCAAAGACCCATTTTATATCGCATTTTGGAAGAAAGGAAGGTGTTATAATCCCTACTTGTTTTCAGGTTAGATCCTTCTACTATATTTTAGTGTTTCTTGATGTTGAGCCAAAAACGATATAAAAGCGGTAAAATAATTAACATGCAGCAGGTCTTCAAAGCAAAGGAGCGGCGCATTTTCCCGCCGACGCGACGCTGCTAGCAGTAATTGATGTTGAAATTAAAGGGAACATAACCAAGGAAACTGCAGGTATGATATGCTACGGCTACGGCATTAGCAGGGGAAAGGACAAAAATTAGGATCGATGTCTGTTATAATGAGCAAGTGGTCAGGCTCATAATTAAAAAGTAAAAAAAAAACATTTGTCAGAACAAAAACATTTCATGTAAAAAAAAGCCAAGTACGCAAAAATGATATTCCATAAAATGAATTGCGATAAAAGTAAACCCAAGTTCTCCAATACAAATTTTAAAATGAAAGGTTCTTAATAGTTTGGAAATGTTTTTTTAAACTTTGCTACATTAATTTGCGATCGTGTATCTGACGTATTTTTTTAAACATATGATATTTCCCATAGGTTACATCCGAGGTTACATCCTATGTTTTCCTATTTCCCAAATTTGGTATAATACAGATATAAAACCAAAAAAGTGGACTTTACCAGGTGAGCCGTAGGTAGTAATTCCACAGAAACCTGTAGAAAAATATCGTATCGTGTATCGAACTTATTTTTTTCAACCCTCTAGAAGATTAATAGGTTACGTCCCATATTTGCCTTTTTTTCAAATTTGGTTTATTATTCGCAACTTCAATACAAATAACAAAAATATCAAAATAACAAAATTTAAAAAGTGTTAACAAAAGTCAAAAAACCAACGTGACTGAATGATTGGAAAGATATCTCTTTTCGGTCGCTGTTCCGACAGAACTTGACAGATAAAGTGACACTTTTTTGTACAAAAAATTTAATAGAAAATGATTGTTTCCTGGTTGTACCTATCGTACAAATACCATTGCCAATTGTTAACCTGTGTGTGTCCATTCTCTTTTCATAAGCTTTAGTATTCAAAAATCGCTCATCGAGAATTCTTAAGTAATTCTCAATCGGCAATTCTATTCCATTGAAATCTAACTAGTTTTTAATAATTCTAGCGATATGCGAGCACCGTCTTGCATTAGATGAAAAATTTTTGGGAAGTATAGCATTGAAGGATTTGTGAGAACATAGAATGTCTAAAGAAACAAGCAAAGTTCTACTGCGGTCCAAAGTGTTGTACTGCATCTGTATAAACTACCGAAACATCCTAAAATTGTAAAGGACCGGGGCCTATTGCACCAAACTACTTTGCAACTGTTCATTTTGCACTTTGCTTTATTTGAAAAGTGCAAAAGAAATGCACCTAGAAAATTATCTGATTTTGCAATTTTCACTTTGCACTTTGCAAACTTAATTTATGAAATTGACATTTGTCAGTGAAGCAGTGACAGTATCTTATTGTTTTTATGTTTTAAATTGTGCTCTAATATGAGTAAATGGGAGAAGATATAAGAGAAAGAAGAGAGAAATTTAAAAGAAAAGGCACATATTATTTGGGTCTTTTACTGGCACCAAATTGACAGCTTCTGAGAAGAAGGCACCTTGGAAAAAAATTCATTAATACGCTGCATCCTTGGGTCTTAGTAGCGGAGACAAAAAATGGACTTACACAAGAAATTGTGTTTCTAAATACCCTTAAATCGTGCACGCTTCCAGGCCAGCAGTCATTAACAGCACAAAAGTATTTATTGAGACCACAAATTACCATTAGGTTTCGACTGGTCTCCATCCAAGTTTTATCAGGGTGCCATCTACAATTCCACCCACACATGGAAAACCTCCCTTTTGGAAAATATACGTGCAACTTTACCTTCGTTAGAATGTGCGCGTTTAACATAGTGTTTATTACAACACTGACTACTTTCTGTAGCGTTCTGAAAACCGTTGCTTTATCAACTCCATGCATAGTTGACACATCATGCATTTAAGCTCCGTTTCCCAGCCAATGGACCGCCAGAAGCAATTGATTTTTTGCAGTAAGTAAAATTTCTTGTTGTTGTATGACAAGTGGCCACCTATATTATCAAGCACAAGCGTTTCGACTTACAAAATGAATTTTGTAAGGAGAAACGTCTCTTTAAAATAAAAATCATAGTTCAAAATTTACCCTTTATAAACCTTTCGTCTTCGAGGTCTTTCTTCATCGCTACTTTCGTCACTTGAAAACATTATTCTTTATCAAATTTCTCCTTTCAAAGTATTTGCAAAACTTTTCAAAAATGTTTGACAAAAAATTGTTGGTGCAATGCTTATCAAATATTTTTTGAAAAGTTCATGGCTTTGCCACTTTTCACTTTGCATAATGAACTTTGCAAATAGCATTGGTGCAACAGAAAACGAATTTGCATCTTAATTTTGATGTTACTGACGCTAGTTTAATTCTGCAACGCCTCTACCAAGATGGTAACATCTGAGTGGTTGTTGTTAATGGAGATTGGCGAATGATTGAATTGTTAGTCAAAAATACTTATAATTCAGATGCAGTGATTTTGGATGATCTCCAAGCCAACTAAGGTTAAAAATCCTACAAGGACCCTTGGCAATGTGAAGTGAAATGAAGAAGGACGTAACGTGCGAGAGATACTGGTCCGAGAAAGAAATAACGGCGCACGTTCTCATATCATTTAAAGCATTAAAACAGCCAAGAAGCAGAAGAAGACGAAGCGTTTGAGACAGGGGACCCCTTTGATTCCAAGGTGGCCTGATTTTCTGGCCTTTATACGAAGGACCAGTAGGCTTCTCGGCTAGGGGAGGATACAGTAACGGTGGTAAGTGCAAAGTACACGCTATCTAGAGCCTTCCTTACTAAGGTCACTATATCACGAAGTTCCTTCTAAAACTTCGTGATATAGTGACCTTATTCCTTACAGACTACTACTACTAAGACAAAAAAGTTAAACTCAAATAAAAAGCAGATCAGAATGTATACACATCTATGTCGGAAGTAAATCAGCTCCTTTATAAGCTGGCCACAGGATATCCGGTGCAAACAAGCGTCTTTAATTAAGAGCAAAAGCTCCCGTCAAGTGAACAGATCATAATGAAACAGATAGAGACGTGCTCTTTATATTAGGACACCCGGAATGCCTCTCGGGCTAATCCGCAGTTGAATAGAGACAGATGAACTCTATTTATTATGTAGAAAAGTCCTGAGTTTTATTTACAAAAAAGTAGATACATCATGGTAAATCAAAAAGAATGAAAAAATAGGTGAATCCTATTTTTCATTTACCGAGTGAAACGACAGCTAACCTAGAAAAGTAAGTCCATGACGGAACGAAAACGTCCACCGGTCTATTAGGAAGAAGAAATTTGGTCACAGTTGAACCAGACCATGGTATCACCGTCTCCACGGCCGCGGCGCGGCGTGTCGTCGGTTCGGAACAAAGTATAAAGCAACTTCAAAGGGGTAAAGTCAACCACGGACACCGGTGTTTCGGAAAAAGTCTTTTCATCCTCAGCGTGGCTTGCCTGACTATAGTAATCAAACTAACTACATGATACATGGTAAATCAAAAAGAATGAAAAAATAGGTGAATGTCAGAACCGTCAAGGGTCCATTTATTTTTATTAATAATTTGCGGCGCGCTATTATAAAACAACAGATAAAAAAAGATGAAGATATCACGAGCAGAATAAACCAAGAAAATATAGAACAAATAGAGGAATTTACACATCCGAGATAAATTAAAAAACGAACAGCTGAAATCAAGAAACGAGTAATATTTGCCTGGGTAGCAGTCGGTAAATTAAGCTACATATTAAAAAATAAAAAATATTCTGAGTAACTCAAAACGAAAGTGTATAACCAATATATCCTTCCTGTACTCACCTATGGATCCCAGACATGGATACTTAGAAAATCAAACATGGATAAGGTAGCAAAAGCCCAAAGATCAATGGCGACAAATGTTACATGTAAAATGCTAACACATAGAAAAATGAATGAATGGATAAGGAATAAAACAAAAGTAGAGGATGTCAGAGAAGAGGTAGAAAAATTAAAATGGAAGTTTGTCGGTCATAATATCAGACAAAAAGACGATCGATGGAACAAATTAATGTATTGTAAACTGGAGACCTTGGAAAAATAAAAGAAGTAGAGAAAAACCCCAAATGAGATGTGCGGACGTTTTGAAGAAACACGCGGGAACTAGATGGATGAACACGGCGACCGACAGAGAAGAGTGGAAGATATTGGGGAAGGCCTATGTCCCAAGATGGATAGAAGCAGGCTAAATAGATAGAGAATAGAGACTTATTGCAATAAAGCCAGGCACTAATTGTGCCGGGTACTATTCTGACAGTTTCGTATTATAAGAACAGCTGTCTCCTTCAAAATTAGGCCTTTATGTATTATAAGAACCGGAATTAATACTGCCGCCATTATTAATGGAAAATAAACGACTGGATTTATAAATTCGACTTTGGTATGTCAATTTTGAAAGATCAACTGTCAGTTTTCAATGGAAAACTGTCAGAATAGTGCCCGGCACTGTCACTGCCTGGCCTTTGCAATAAGTCCCTATTATAAAACATAATTTTATTTACTTTATATTTAATTTTAATTCTTGCAAAAAATGTGTCACTTTTTGGGCATTTGATTGATTTTTCAAACTTAAAAATTGCTTTTTTTGCACAAGTTAGTAAATATTAATGGTAGGTTAATTGGATATGCATGTTTAATCGGACCACACACGGCTTAAAATATCATTTAACATGTGCTGGTCAGTTAGCAACCACCAAGCGTCATTCGTCGTTTAAATAAATTTCATTTGCCTATCTACCCAGCCGGTAAGACACGCTACCAACTGCAAATTAAGAATTGATTGCGTAGGTTAACATACCTCCACTTCACAAAATCAGTCATTTTCTCTCCTTTTCTTACAGATGCTTCGTGATGCGTATGAGAGAAATGTCTAGTGACTGCGTTTTTAAGCAAGCGGTATAACTAGCTAAGTAACCTTGGCACTTAGGCTTTATTTACTTTAATTAAATTCAAAGAAGTTTACTTTGTATTAAAACTAAATGTCTAACTCTCCGAGATTTAATATCTTGTGAGCATCTTATACTATTTTAGAAATTTGTTATGCCTATTTTACATGGTAGAAATTTATTTTTTAATTACAATCTCAAATTTGGCGCGCAAACACACGTTGTGCACTACGACGCCTGCGAGCGCCGCGCGCAGCGAAACAGGAGACAATAGAGACATTTTGCACGCCCTCCTTTAGCTAACTTTATCCTTTCTAAATGCGACATTAAATGACAGATGCCACATGATATTTAGAAGCCCAATTGTGACCTTTTGCAGACACAATTTCTTATCCTTTATCCTTTATTTATCTGTCCAAAGCCTGTTTTGTGTTTTGTAGGCCAAATTAATTAAAAAGTTTAGATGGGAT
This sequence comes from Aspidapion aeneum, assembly GCA_963576565.1. Classification (NCBI taxonomy): domain Eukaryota; kingdom Metazoa; phylum Arthropoda; class Insecta; order Coleoptera; family Brentidae; genus Aspidapion; species Aspidapion aeneum. Next base: position 39,227,006 of record OY755047.1, on the reverse strand, counting down.
AAGGTCTCTGTTTACTTGTGTACTTCTGCTTATTTTTTTTTACGCACTTCACAGAACATTGATGACTTCTGGTTAGTTGGTGAACACTGTTGCTTTTTTAAAAAATAATTTTCAATAATTGGTATAAAATTAAATCTGCGGATTACCCCGCATTGGCAGCTCTTGAAATAATTGTGTGGTATAAATAGTTTAAAGTTACATTACATTTTGTCATTACGCTAAATGCGCGGTAACACTGTCTTTAAATGTTGATATTGTATTAAAGTGGCACCGCGTCATAGCTATGGTAAACCAAATTTTGCGGCAAAGCCTTAAAAAATTAGTGTTTCACTTTGTACATGATGATTGCAAGACCTTTTAAAGGAGAGATCAAATATGTACTTACCTAATAAATAAAGATCCAAAACATAAAAGAGGATCCAAAATTGTATTAAAATATGCGCAAATATTGATTTAGTTGCAAAAACGATCATTTGTTTTGCAAAAAGCTCCGTCATAATTTGTTTGACATAAACAGTCAAAACAACAACGAATAGAAAACGTCAAAGCCCGGCTAAATCAATAATAGAGAATTATTGAAATACAGCCAGGCTATAATTGTGCCAGGCACTATTTTCACACATTCACATTGAAAACTGACAGTTAATCCTTCAAGATTGACATACCAAGTCGAATTTAAAAGTGTCGTCGTTTATTTTCAATTAATAAAAGAAGGCAGTATTTATTTCGGTTCCTATAGTAAACAAAGGCCGTGTTTTGAAAGATCACAGCTGATATTACAATGTGAAGGTGTCAAAATTGTGTCTGGCATAGCCTGGCTTTATTTCAATAATTCTCTATTGTGTTCGTAACAACCAGGTAAGAGTATATATGTTCCTTTCTAATGCAATCGTTTAGAAGAAGATATCAATAAAAAGCAAGTAAAATAGTAAGCTAATGACTAATTAGTGCAGTGCCTTATTTTGGGAATCAATATCAATAAAATACTCTGCCAATATATGGGCCCCTAAGCTCACACTAGGTACTATAGTTATAGTTTACGTGTGAGCTAATATAACTAAAAACTAAAATATATTTTATTCAACTCCAGACTAAATTACCTTTTGTTTGATACCACACAAGCCATGTTTTGACTTAAACTCAAATTTTTGAAATCCACCCCCACCCTTAAAAAAATAAAAACTAAAATGTATTTTGTTGAACTCCGGACTTAATTACCTTTCGTTTGATATCACACACGCCATATTTTCACTTAAACTCTAATTTTTGAAATATACCCCCACCCTTTTTTTTTAAATAAATTAAAATGTATTTTGTTTAACTCCAGACTCAATTACCTTTCGTTTGATATCACACACGCCATATTTTCACATAAACTCTAATTTTTGAAATCTATCCCCACCCTTTTATTTGGTTTGTGTTCGGTGGATTTTGTTCATTTTTAAATGGGACCATCTCGACCCAAGACCCAGCCCAGGTACCAAATTTCATTAAAATCGGCCAAGCGGTTTTTGAGTTATGCGCGTTGGTCGTTACAGACAGACATACAGACACACAGACAGACATACAGACAGACAGACAGACAGACAGACAGACAGACGGCGCAACAAAAAAGTTTCAAAATCATCTGAAACGCAAAGATATATAAAAATTTTTGAAATCGGAGCAACTTTTTTTTTCTCGAAAAAATTAGAATCACCATAGCTCACACTACTATAGTATAGTATATGTGTGAGCTAAAAATTAAAGGAAGTGCGTGCCACTGTAAGTACCCCTCTACTCCCTTCCCGCCCATCAAGGTTTTGATGACGCGGTGTTACTTTAATACAACATCAAGTATAGTAGCCTGCGTTATTCGAACACAAGTAAGGTTAAACACTATCCTTTAGTGAAGGAGAGGGTTCAAACCAGGAAACTACGCATGCCTCAAATAGAAGATAAGAGAAAAATGGGACATGCAAAAGATTCCTAATAACAAGACTTGTTAATGCGAGGTCAATTTTTCTAAATATCGTGAGTTTTGCCTATTTTCCAAAGAAAGATAGATAAGTGCCGCTTTTTTAAAGACTTGATTTTGGCGATGGTGATGGTTTGGGCATTTTGGTAGCTGTGAAGAGAACTGACCTAGGGGATTCCCGAGACTGGATGTGGGAGACCATATGGATAAATAATTTTTTCCAACCCTTTCCTTCCATATGTAGCGCAGCGTAACAACTTTGCTACAGTACACTTAATTTTTCCATTCTTTTCACGGTTTATATACAGATCTTACATAGATTGCTATAGTATCGTTTCTTAGTTAATTGATTGAAAAATGGACTAACAGCAACCTCCTTTTGTTGAATGAAAAAAAGTTTAGTAATATTATTATTAGCAAAAATATCAAAATACCTGAAAACAATGATAAAATCTATATAAAAAATACACAAATTAAAAAATGTGACACTGTTAAATACCAAGGCACCTACATTGACAACAAGCTAAAAAGAATATCATGTTTTACTGGAATACTATAAAATATGCCAACTATTTAAGCAAAAAAAATCAAAACAATTGATCTACCATGGATATACAGTGATACCTCCCATAAGCGGACACTCACGGTTCCGTCGATTTTGTCCGCTTATTGGAGGTGTCCGCTTATGAGAGGGAGCTGCAAAATTTTAACATATAGATATTTAACAATTTCGGGTTCTTGAGTTTTTCCAATATTAAATTTTTCAGCGATCTTTCGTTCTGATAGATGTTCCTTCTCCGAAACGTTAACAACTTTAATATTTTCACGTAAACTAAGAAGTTTTTTACTAGGCACCATTTCAAAGAGATCTATCTATTACTACTCAATTGAACAATAAAAATAAAACACAGCAGTCCCGCCCCCATCGAATAAAATATGTTGTAAATACGACAGAAGTATTTAGTCTCCGCATTTAAACGGAAAGAGGTAATTCCTCGGCTGCGAGGTGCGTTGTTGCCAACATACTACATAATATTTATGCGCATGTCGTGCAGCGCTCCGTCCCGTTGTCAGAGGTTCGCGTCCGGTTAAGGGAGGTTTCAGAATTTTTTACCCAAAAAAAATTCTCCGCGTCCGGTTATTAGAGTGTCCGGTTATAGGAGTGAATTTTACATGTAAAGCAATAGGGAAAAGCTTGGTTCCAAAAAATTTGTCCGCATAAGGGGAGTGTCCGCTTAATAGAGGTGTCCGCAAGGAGAGGTTTCACTGTATTAACTCTGTTATTACATACATAGCTCCCATCTATGGTACTGCAAGCTTAACAACACTGAATATGTTACAAAGAACTCAAAATAAAGTTATAAAAACTCTTTATGGAATGGCCTTATACACACCACCCTGTGATATCTACAAAAAAAACCAACCTTCTAAATATAACAGTTAACAATGCAAGCTTTTTCTTAAATAGAGAATAATCTAATGAAGATACCAATAAATTTATCAACGAACATACAGATACATGATTACCAGACTAGAAATCACTCCACCATTCATATTAGAATAGACCGAAGAAGCTCCGGTAAAAAACGCTTGTTATACACAGCAGTAAAAATTTATAATGCTCTACCAAAAACTCTAAAAACTTTCATATTAAAATGGAGGATTCACTTATTAGCTCTCAGATAGATAAGAAGGGTTTTGTATTATTAAGTAGGTTATGTTAAATTTTTGCTCTGATCTCACTTGTTTGTATAATAAGTTACTTATGTACCTGAAGATTTACTTCATTGCAATATTAATTAATTTAAATTTACTAAAGTTACCACATAGGAACTTAATATATAATTATGAACCTGTAGTATATGACCTTATGTTGCTTTGTTTATCTTTTTGGGTTCTAATAAATTAAATAATCTAGTGTAAAACAAATTTACTAGAATATTGTGACCAAACTCTAGCTCACACTAGGTACTATAGTTATAGTGTAAGTGTGAGCTAATATAACTAAAAACTGAAATATATTTTATTCAACTCCAGACTCAATTACCTTTCGCTTGATACCACACAAGCCATGTTTTGACTTAAACTCTAATTTTTAAAATTTACCCCCACCCTTTTTTTTCAAACTAAAATGTATATTTTCATATAAACTCTAATTTTTGAAATCTACCCCCACAGACAGACAGATGGCGCAACAAAATAGTTTCCAAATCATCTGAAACGCAAAGATATATAAAAAATTTTAAAATCGGAGCAACTTTTTTTTTCTCGAAAAAATTAGGATCACCATAGCTCACACTACTATAATATAGTAGTAGTGTGAGCTAAAAGTTCAAGATTGCCTAAACGTACATAAGCGACAAAACAGAGACTAAAAAAGCTTAAGAATAAAGGTTTTAGAACTAAGCGCACTAAACTATAATTTATCATAATCTACATACTATTATTTTCAAAACGCCTCTATCGTAAATCTAAGATATCCAAATCCTGCGGGTGACACTTTGCGCCGTCAATGGACTTGCAAATGGCGAACATACACATACGAAGACCGACAGACGAAAGGGTATAAGAACCATCCGGGCAAAGAACTAATGAAAGCTAACGCTGAGTTTCTTTTGGCCTTGGATAGAATTCTCGTGCAATCTACTATACTATTAAAAACTTAATGTGCCACCTAAACCAATATATAGAAACAAAAGAAAACAATTCCATAATCCAGTAGAACCTTTGTAGAACTAAGTGTTGTAGTTCAAGAAACAAAAACTATAACAAACCTTCCGCACTACCAAGTAATTGTTTATTTTTACCTTCCTAGCCCGCGCAGCAATGGCTAGAGAAGGTATTGTTTTCGACGAAAAAATTTTTTTTTTGGGATAACGTTGACAATGTGTCTATTCGGTGTATTTTAACCTATTCTAGTGTGTATTTTTTTTTCTGTCCGTAACACGATAGCTCCTAAACCGGTAAACCGATTTTCATAAAATTTTAAGGTAAAAATGTTCGACACTCTAACGAGCTGATTAGGTTTTGGTCAAAATCGATTAATGCTAATGACAGGTTTTTGACAATAATTTTTTTTTAAAATTTACTCAATAATTTGTGTTATAACAAAAACTTCGTAGGAACTTTAGTTTCGGAGGTATTTACATAAAACTTTTCAAGGCTGATTATCATAGCTTTACTTAAAGTGTGCGAATAGTCTAGCTAGGAAGGTACCAGATCTGTCATGGAATTGTGTCATAAAAATCTTTTTTTTTTTATTTTAATTTATTATTGTTAATATATCTTAAAAACCTAAAATTGCCATTGTGTAAAATTGTGCCATTATAGCAAAATCTTGTTCTAAAAAGCCGCGTCCAGATCAATAAATTTGTGTGTTGAATTCGACAAAAATATTTGCGGCGCAAATATTTTAAATATTTGAGGCGGAAATATGTGCGCTGCGTTGGTGTATTTACTGCGATCCATTTTCGTGCGTAGTTAGTTTACTGATGTGGTGGTGTTTGCATTTAGCAATAATTTTTGTATGTTTACCATTATCTCTCTTATTATTATTATGTCATAGGTAATTCAGTATTATATAAACTGCACTCTTTTTTTTAACAATAAGTTGGGAGGACATGATGGCACCCAAACAATAACTATATACACACTATGTGACACAAATATTTCAAAACATACTTAAAAAAAAAATTCAAGTCCACATTAAAACAAGCACTCGACGGTCGTGAGCAAATCTCTTTGATGTTGGCCGAAAAACCGACAGACCGGTGGATAGCGTGCGTTGTATCTGGCGCACAAATTTGCGTGTTTTTTTGTGCGGCGCACCGTCCACATCTATAAATATTTTGAGGAACCAGAACCAATTTGCGTCAAATACAACGCATAACACACAAATTTATTGATCTGGACGCGGCTTAATATATCTTTGATATTTAGTATCTAACTTAACCTTTTCATTAATTTTCTACGGTCAGTATATAGTCAAATAGTACTTTGTTAAAAATGTCTTGGGAACTTTAAAGTACATGATGAAAATCTTGAGGCTTGAGGTAAGATCACAGGATAAAAAGCTTAATATGATAAGCTAGACCGAAGCCTAAAGCTGCAGACATATGCATATAGTTGGTACAACTTTATTGGTGGAGAGGACTCACAAAGATGACGTTCAAAGCAAGGGCAGGTATCTGACAAAACACGAAAATTCAGATAAAAGTTGTAGAAACTGCATGCATAGTTTTCAGATAGTTGCATTACGAATTTTCAAATTCAAAGCTTACGTAATGAAACTAAAGTATGGCTATAAGGACCGTTGTGAAAAATAGTCAAAAAGTAATAAATATTTTCAACACATCTTTGAAACAAAAGGCCAAAATTAAGCATGCGCCTTTCATTATTGTCAAAATAAAGACCACAGTTAAAAATACTCTGCCAATCTATGGGCACCTAAGCTCACACTAGGTACTATAGTTATAGTGTGAGCTAATATAATCAAAAACAGAAATATATTTTATTCAACTCCAGACTCAATTACCTTTCGTTTGATACCACACAAGCCATGTTTTGACTTAAACTCAAATTTTTTCAATCTACCCCCACCCTTAAAAAAAAACTAAAATGTATTTTGTTTAACTCCAGACTCAATTACCTTTCGTTTGATATCACACTCGCCATATTTTCACTTAAACTCTAATTTTTGACATCTACCCCCACCCTTTTTTTTTAAATAAACTAAAATTCATTTTTTTTAACTCCAGACTTAATTACCTTTCGTTTGATATCACACACGCCATATTTTCACATAAACTCTAATTTTTGGAATTTACCCCCACCCTTTTATTTGGCTTGCGTTCGGTGGATTTTGTTCATTTTTAAATGGGACTATCACGGACCAAGACCCAACTTAGGTACCAAATTTCATTAAAATCGGACAAGCGGTTTTTGAGTTATGCGGGTTGGTCGTTACAGACAGACATACAGACAGACATACAGACAGACATACAGACAGACAGACAGACAGCAAACCAAAAAAGTTTCAAAATCATCTGAAACGCAAAGATATATAAAAATTTTTGAAATCGGAGCAACTTTTTTTTTCTCGAAAAAATTACGATCACCATATCTACACTACTTATAGTAGTAGTGTGAGCTAAAATAGCTATTTAGGTACAGGTCATATATTATACTATACCGGAAACGTTAACTATACAGATGTATCGCACGTTGTTGTTTTCAAGCGACGACATAAAGCACTACAAATGCCCTCAAAATTTAAATATCAATTTTTGAAAGAGAAATATTAAGGTACTTAAAACCTAATATAAGAATAATTAATAAAAAATCAGGTTACGTTATACTTGCCTATTTTCCAAGTTGGTCTTAATTTTTAATCTTTTTACTTTATATTTTAGATTGTTTTAATATATATCTCAAACCTATCAAAACAAACGCAACTCAAAAAGAATTATAATCCAAGTATGGTCAACTTGACTCAAAGAGGGAACACAAAAAAAGATTTTCCGATCTCTTGGTGCTTTTCCGGTTACTACTTAGATCGAAAAGTTTTCGAAGAGCTTGTAAAGTGACAGTTTCCGTATAAAAAAAAGTATTGAGAGTGCTTGTTTTCCGGTAGTTTGAAAAATAAAAACAATTTAAGAATGAATCAGTCTTTTGTTTACGGTACAAGAAAAGGTTAAAGTTAAAAATGGAGAAACTAAAAAAGAAAAGAGATCTAAGCTTAAAGTGGCGCTTATTTCGGCCCAGTTCCAATTTTGTTGAATCCACTGGAACCAACAAAAGAATAAATTGTTTTAATTTTGTTTACCAATTTCATTCGCACCGAGTTGAATTAACTTCTGAAAATTTGTTACATTCATCACCTCGGTTATAAATCTCATTTATTATGTTCGTAAGAAAGATCTGTACGTATATCTAATAAGAACAACATTAAATGATGAGTCTTTTTAGGACAGCTGACTGTCAAATCTTGTTGGTTTTCATTAGATCTTGAAAGCACTTGAGCAAGACACGGAAAATATGTAACAGAAATAAAATCATTTTACCCCAATGCCACGAAAACTTTTGATTTGTAATTCACGAGTAGAGCTTTAATTTATGAGACAACGAAAAAATACTCTGCCAATATATGGGCCCCTAAGCTCACACTAGCTACTATAGTTATAGTATACGTGTGAGCTAATATAACTAAAAACTGAAATATATTTTATTCAACTCCAGACTAAATTACATTTCGTGTGATACCCCACCCCCAGCCATGTTTTGACTTAAACTCAAATTTTTGAAATCTGCCCCCACCCCTAAAAAAAACAAAAACTAAAATGTATTTTGTTTTACTCCGGACTCAATTACCTTTCGTTTGATATCACACACGCCATATTTTCACGTAAACTCTAATTTTTGAAATTTACCCCCACCCTTTTTTTAAACTAAAATCTATTTTGTTTAATTCCAGACTCAATTACCTTTCGTTTGATATCACACACGCCATGTATTTACATAAACTCTAATTTTTGAAATCTACCCCCACCCTTTTATTTGGTTTCTGTTGGGTGGATTTTGTTCATTTTTAAATGGGACCATCTCGACCCAGGACCCAGCCTAGGTACCAAATTTCATTAAAATCGGTCAAGCGGTTTTTGAGTTATGCGCGTTGGTCGTTACAGACATACAGACAGACAGACAGACAGACATACAGACAGACAGACAGACAGACGGCGCGACAAAAAAGTTTCAACATCTTCTGAAACGCAAAGATATATAAAAATTTTTGAAATCGGAGCAACTTTTTTTTTCTCGAAAAAATTAGGATCACCAAAGCTCACACTACTATAGTATAGTATATGTGTGAGCTAATAGTTTTAGAAAGCACATTGAGACACCTTACCTGTAATACGTAAATCGTAATAATTCGGAAGGGGTAAGATCCATATAATTTTAAGTTATAAAATATTTTTGTTTAAAAAGTGTACATTCGTCTGTCTTCATTTATTTTCCATCGCCTTCTATTGTCTTTCACGCCTAACTTATCTCCACTGAGTGTTAATTTTGCGGAGGAAATTCGGAATTTTAATTTTTAATTCCTTTGGTAGCTGTGGATTTTTAATACGCCCCGGATGAGGTCAGGAAGTTATGGAAAGTTTCTTCTTCTTTTTTTATGCGGTTTCATCACGTAGATAATAAAGTACATTGTAAACGCACATCCCATCTAATTTTTTAATAGTACAGTAATAAAAGAAAGTCAAGAAATAATTGTCTCTAGGTAGATATTAAATAATTAAAATAAAGGATATGAACGGCATAGAAATCAACGTTAAAGAGGATATCATAAATATTACACAACTATTCTATACAGAATTATACCAAACAAAAAGGGAATCATCGCGATTAACCATGAAAAAATTCCAAAGAAAAATAAAGAACATAAACTCAGAGCTACAACCTAAAATAAGCAAAGCGAAAATAAAGAGAGCATTAAAGAAAATGAAAAGTAAGAAATCACCTGGAAAAGACGTATAGTATCAGAAGATATGCTCAAGTACGGTGTTAAAGCTGTAGTTAATACCCTGCATATTCCCCTGAATAAAATACTAAAAGAAAAAATAATCCCAAACAACTGGAAAGAATCCATAACCATTATTCTACACAAGAAATGCGATAGAGCAGACCTAAAACACTATCGACCTGTAACACTCCTCAATATAATTAACAAGCTTTGCACGAATATATTAACAGATAGACTAACAACAAAATTTGGTGGATATCAATCAAAAGAACAAGCAGGCCTTAGAATAGGTTTCAGTACAATTGACCACTTGTTAACCATAAAAATACTAATAGAACGACCCTATGAATACAACATCCCGCTATATATTGCGTTTATGGACTTCAAAAAAGCTTTCGATCGCATTGAGCACCAGGCAGTAAAAGCATCGTTAATTAATAGCCGAATAGATCACAGATACACACACAGAGAACAACATATAACAAATATATATAACAGACAGACAGAGAAGAGTGGAAGATATTGGGGGAGGCCTATGTCCAAAGCTAAATATAAACATAGAAAAGATAGTAGTAGTGGGAGGGGGTGACCCGTAGGTGCGACAAGTAGGCCAGAGTATGCCCTTTTTGCCATGCCCCTGCTCTGTCCCTTAACCCATTATTTGCACTTTCATTCGATGTCCAGGTAGCTCATGGGGCCTTCATGTTCTCGTTACAAAGTCCAGTATTGGGCTCATTTAAGCAAGTCCAGCTCTTCCTCGCTCAGGATTGGTGCCCGGAGTACCTGTTGTCTCATCCTTGCGTAGGCCTCACATTCTGCCACGAGGTATCTTAATAGGGACTTATTGCAATAAAGCCAGGCAATAATAGTGCCGGGCACTATTCTGATACCAAGTCGAATTGATAAATCCAGTCGTTTATTTTCTATTAATTCTGGCTCTTATAATATACAAGGGCCTAACTTTGAATGAATACAGCTGTTCTCTAAAACGAAACTGTTACAATAGGCTAGGCAGGTAGGTTCGTTCTTATACGTGTTATGTGCTTAACCGGTTATGTCCAGTTTGAATACCTATCAGCAGTCCCAGGTCTTTTCGTTTCCGTCCCAGACACCATCTCCAATTTTGTATACTCTGTAGACTAAAACAGAAATAACTATACTCAAATTTAAAAATATAAAAGCAGGTTTAAATTTAATTAAAGTAAACTACGTTGATTTACAAATAAAATTTGAATCACATATAAATCGCAATTAACAACATTCCCGTACATTATTTAAATCCAGCAAAATATCTCGGTATGATACTCGATGCCAAGTTGAGCAAGAAAAACTTGGGATAAAGTATAGAAAAACAAACTGGCTAATTGAAAGAAAATTTAACCATTCTTAACAAGACCAATACGGAAACCAGGATGGAAATATCGTTAACTTTGGGGTTGTACAGAGATTTTAAAATAAAGTACTAGAAACATTGGAACGTTCGAAATAGTTACCTTAATGCAGACTTAAAAATCGAAGCTGTAGCAGATAATATAAAAAAGTGCGCAAAAACCCATGAAGATGGACTCTATCGACTTGTAGATGAGGGAGCGCTTGTGATTGCATACAATTAATACTATTATATAGTCCTTGCCATAGGCAGTTACACTTTTGTGACATTTCCAATCTCTTTTTTTATGATATGCATACTGACAGCAACAAAAAATTTGGCACGGCATGTCTTTGAGTTGTTTTCATCTGTGCGTTTTTTTGTCAACCTACAGTCACCATCTTTTCATCCAGAGACAATGACAGTTTTACCTTTAATTTTATACCAACATGACATTTTACTTTTTAATATATTTTTATACGACTGTCTTGTAAAAGCGGGTTTTGCGCACGGAGAACACGATCTGAAAATGGCATTTTGCGCACGCTGTGTGCAAAACGTTTTGCGCACGCTTATGTCATTTTTGCGCACGCCTATGTCATTTCTGCATACGGGTCTCCTCCCGTCATTGTGATTTTTGTTGTTGTCACCCTTCAATATAAGTTGGCTTAGTTCCGTAGCAACCGTCACTGCTCGTATGTTTTGTTGATTAGATACGTCAAAAAATTGTTGAATTTTTAAAGTTTTGTTGTAAAAATGTCGGAAGTAAAAACAAGTTAAATTAAAATTTGATTTTTCTTTCTTTATTAGCAGTCGTATAAAAAATATTGTAAAAAACTCGTTTGAAAACCTCTTTGCACACTCCCTCGACTTGTAGACCTCGCCTTTGGCTCGGTCTACCAAACTGTCTCGATCGTGTGCAAAGAGTCGTTTTCAAACCTTGTTGTTTAAATAACTATTCTGGTTAGAAAATATGTTTATTTCATGTCAAAGTCACAAAAGTGTAACTGCGTGTGGCAAGGACTATAGTTCGAAGAGTATAATTAAATTAAAACCAAGATAGTGCAAACCGTTTGTTTTTTTAGCAATTTAAAATAAAACAAATTTGCTAATTAATCTTATTTATTAGTATGTAAAACAATAAACACATTATTTACAAATAAATTTTGAAAAATTATCATAAAAAAAGGAAACAAAAAGTGGAAGGAAGTCTTATTAAATTAAAGCGAGTTTCCTTTTTTATTATTACAAGCTTTTATTAACTTCACCTGTATGTATGTATGTAATCAAATCTTGCAACTCATTTTTGAAGAACTTCCAAACATCCGATTGACTTCAAATTTCGCATAGCGTCCTAGTTCCGATGACAATACAATAATATGGTTTCATCGGGTACCTACCTCCCCCCTAACTTGGAGGTAAAACTTTAATTTGTCCGATTTTAACCAAAATTGGTATCTGGCATTGAGTTGTATAACGCCCTAAAAGGGCGTTAGAGACGGAAAGACAAGGCATTTTTTATTGACCCTATCCAATTTGGTTCCTATGGTCGGGTATTTCTTTTACAATAAAAACAGAGATAGACATTATTGAACATGTGAAACGGACAAAGATAGGGTGATTTTGCATGCTAATAATACCCTAGATAATATAAGGGTACTTTTATCTCTTACACACTGACGGCATAAGTGCGACAGAAAAGCAGCTGGCTACCTTTAATCCACCTGCCGTATTTTGAGTGATTCTACCTGTTAGTCCGTGTATACAGGGAAAACTGATAGACAATGTTGTCTAAGTACGGAAATGATTTCTTTTGAATTTTGTGCGGGAATATTACAAAAAGAAATCTTAAAACGTTTAAAAACAAGTTTAGAAGTAACTATTTGAGTTTAACATGGTCCAAAATTGTTTTTTGTGCAAAAGAAGAAAAAAAAATCCATAAAAAAACAACATTTCATGGGTAAGTCGTCTTGACGGATAGTTTTTCCTAAAACACGAGAAAGTTCAGTAGCGTCACGATAGATAGTTTTTTCTGCGACCGTGCGATTTTACCCTCACACATTTTGATTCAGAAAGTGTCACTTCCCCGCACTTTTTTTTGCATTGCATGAAAATTAACAAAAAGTATTTGATTTTCTTAAAAATGATTTCTTTTTAAATGCTTACATACCGATTTTTATCCAGTTGTTTTTGTTTTTTCGAACCAAACTTTTGACATGTCACGGTCGAGTTTCATACATCTTGATGAATTGTTACACACACTGATCTATGTTTTTATAAATTTCGATAAATTTAATGTTTTTTGCGGACTTTACAGTAATTTTAAGTTAAATTTTGGTCTTTCATCGCGAAAGTATATATTTATTATTATATGACCACCGCGACCGGTCTACAGGCCGGTATCATATGTTTATGTCCTTCTAATGTCATTTGACTATCATGCTGTCTTACTTAATAAGGTCACTTAGTTTAATTAATAATTTTGTCCTACATAATATAAAAGAAGAATAGAAACCAACAAAAAATTTGTGACACTTCGATTACCCATTTTCTTTGATTGCGATGGATTAGGGTGACTAGATTACGGTTTATTAGGGTGCCCAGAGTGCGCAAAAAAAGATTTTGAAAAATTTCCCTAAAAAAATTGAAGACCAAACACTCACTCGCCACTCAATGTTTATGGTCGCATACACTAATCCTAACTCGATTTCCGACGATTATGGACAATGGTTACCCCCTGGACATAAACCTAACAACTTTTACTATATTTATTAACAATAGGTAGGTTAGGTTTGGTTAGGTTGGGTTAGGTTGGGTTAGGTTGGGCTGGGTTGGGTTAGGTTGGGTTAGGTTGGGTTAGGTTGGGTTAGGTTGGGTTAGGTTGGGTTAGGTTGGGTTAGGTTGGGTTAGGTTGGGTTAGGTTGGGTTAGGTTGGGTTAGGTTGGGTTAGGTTGGGTTAGGTTGGGTTAGGTTGGGTTAGGTTGGGTTAGGTTGGGTTAGGTTGGGTTAGGTTGGGTTAGGTTGGGTTAGGTTGGGTTAGGTTGGGTTAGGTTGGGTTAGGTTGGGTTAGGTTGGGTTAGGTTGGGTTAGGTTGGGTTAGGTTGGGTTAGGTTGGGTTAGGTTGGGTTAGGTTGGGTTAGGTTGGGTTAGGTTGGGTTAGGTTGGGTTAGGTTGGGTTAGGTTGGGTTAGGTTGGGTTAGGTTGGGTTAGGTTGGGTTAGGTTGGGTTAGGTTGGGTTAGGTTGGGTTAGGTTGGGTTAGGTTGGGTTAGGTTGGGTTAGGTTGGTTCAGTTTCATAAAAGGACCAAAAAAACTGACCCGATTTCGATCAGTGACCTTAGTTATTTCAAGTTTTTGTTGACAGCTGATAGACGTCAGGGACCGTTTTGTTTCAGTTTGAAATGAGAAAATGCTTCTTTTGTAGCAATTTGTATGGGTTTTAATGGGGTTTTAAGAATGTTTCAATTTCAATTTTTTTAACAAAATCAACGATAGTCCGCAATTTTTTTTTTAGAAATCACTATAAAATGGTCTAAAATTATCATTTTTCAAAAAACTTCGTAGTTTTAAGAAAGGTGGTAAAACGTACCAGACCCCTGAAATGTGTTACAGTCTAGGACAACTGGGCGCCGCCAACTCGGCGCCACCAACTGGGCGGCAGGCCAACTGGGCGCCGGGCCAACTTGACGCCGAGCCAACTGGGCGCCGGACTAAAATATTTTTTCTTGATAAAATGTGCAGATGAAAAACAAACTTAAAAAAATTAAAATGGCGCATCCAAAATGGCGGACTTTCTTATTTATGCATCGATATGTATCGAATATGGAACTTGGCGGTGTTTCAAGTCGCAGAACACTACACCTACCAAATTTCAACACTCGACTTAATAGATGTTGAAAGTTTTGTATAAATAACATATTTATTTTGTTTTTATCTGCACATTTTATCGAAAAAAAAATAGTCCGGCGCTGAGTTGGCCCGGCGCCCATTAGGCCCGGCGTGGCGCCCTGTTGGCGGCGCCGAGTTGGCCCGGCGCCCGGTTGTCCCATTCCGAATTGAAATTTTTAGTTCCGAAATTTCATCTGACTCGAGCATAACTTGTAGTCCACCCAAGAAAAGAAGAGTTGAAGAAGACCCATGTTCAAAGAAAGAAAATATTTTACCTGGAAGGTACAACATTTGTAAAGTTCTAAGATGAAAACAATAATTTTAATACATCCACTGCACTTAGCATGCTTAGAAATTCTTTTTACTCTTTTTTTTTACTGAAGAGAATTTTGTAAACACACACAAGTAAGTATTCAAGAATTATTTATTATTCAAACAGAAAATTGTTGATAAAAAAATTCTAGTGGAATTCAAAATTTTTATTTTGCGCCGCCACTGCCCTTTTTTATCCAAGACAAGCAAATAGAATATTTTTGCGATGTTGCATGTTTCCGGACTCACCAAACCGAAATTCTATTTTCATCCCTATTTTGCTCATTAAATTCTTACTTGTATTTGGTCAATTGCGATAAAAGCTTGATATAATGGCAATTTTGGCCCATGCCGGGTCTACCCGTAGGGTATAGAAGTCAATGGTATCTGGGGGTTTTTGAGGATGAGAATTACGAATTTTTGATCAGATTACAAAAATTCAATATGGAGGATTCAAAATGGACGATTTAATGTCAAGTTTTTCTGATTACTTTCAACTGACTTCCACGTATTCGATTGACTTTAAATTTCGCATACCGTTATAGTTCCGATGACAATCCAATAATGTGGTATCACTGACTGCCTACCTCACCCCTAACCTGGAGGGCGGAGAGGACGTAAAATTTTAGTTTGTCGGATTTCCACCAAAATTGGTATCTGAGGGTTTTTAAGGATGACGATTACGAATTTTTGATCAGATTACAAAAATTCAATATGGCGGATTCAAAATTGACGATTTAATGACGAGTTTTTCTGATTACTTTCAACTGACTTCCACGTAGGTATCTGATTGATTTCAAAATTCACATGCTCTCCCGCTAAAAAAGGGGGGGGTAGAAGAGGTAAGGCTTTAGTTTGTTCGATCTCGACCAAAATTAGTTAATTCTAGCGTATAATGATCATAATAATAACGAACAGTTTTAGGGATTGACAGGAACGGTCTAGGACAACTGGGCGCCGCCAACTCGGCGCCGCCAACTGGGCGCCGCCAACTCGGCGCCGCCAACTGGGCGCCGGGCCAACTCGGCGCCGCCAACTGGGCGCCGGCCAACTCGGCGCCGGACTAAATTTTTTTTTTTGATAAAATGTTTAGATGAAAAATAAAATATATTAGGTATTTATATAAAAACATCTTTAAAAAATCCTTTACGCAATATTTTTTACAAGCTTTTATTTAGCATCAGATCTTCTGTCTAACTAACTATCTATCAAATCTTGTGAAGCGTTTTTGACACACGTAGTGGTCCCATGACAATACAACATTAAGAAAAAAATATCCTCCCACCCTACCCCCACCCCTTCTATAGAAAAATGTGTTTTTGACACACTTCCCGTTATCCGATTTGGATAAAATTTGGTATACACATAGTGATCCGATGATAATACAACATTAAGAAAAAATATCCTCCCACCCCTACCCCCACCCCCTTCTATAGAAAAATTTGTTTTTGACACACATCTCGTAATCCGATTTGGATGAAATTTGGTATACATATAGTGATCCGATGACAATACAATATTAAGAAAAAAATATCCTCCCACCTCTACCCCCACCCCCTTTCATAGAAAAATGAGTTTTTGACACACTTCCCATTATCCGGTTTGGATGAAATTTGGTATTCACATAGTGGTCCGATAACAATACAACATTTAAAAAAAATGTCCTCCCACCCTACTCCCACCTCTTCCATAGAAAATGCGTTTTTGACACCCTTCCCATTATCCGATTTGGATGAAATTTGGTATACATATAGTGGTCCGATGACAATACAACATTGCAAAAAAAATCCTACCACTCCTACCCCCACCCTCATCTATTGAAAAATGCGTTTTTGAAACCCTTCCCATTATCCGATTTGGATGAAATTTGGTATACATATAGTGATCCGATGACAATACAATAATAAGAAAAAATATCCTCCCACCTCTACCCCCACCCCCTTTTATAGAAAAATGAGTTTTTGACACACTTCCCATTATCCGGTTTGGATGAAATTTGGTATTCACATAGTGGTCCGATGACAAAACAACTTTTAAAAAAAATATCCTCCCACCCTACCCCCACCCCTTCCATAGAAAATGCGTTTTTGACACCCTTCCCACTATCCGATTTGGATGAAATTTGGTATACATATAGTAATCCGATGACAATACAACATTTCAAAAAAAAATCCTACCATCCTACCCCCACCCCTTCTATAGAAAAATGTTTTTTTGACTCACTTCCCGTTATCCGATTTGGATAAAATTTGGTATACACATAGTGGTCCGATGATAATACAACAATAAGAAAAAAAGATCCTCCCACCCCTACCCCCACCCCCTTCTATAGAAAAATTTGTTTTTGACACACATCCCGTAATCCGATTTGGATGAAATTTGGTATACATATAGTGATCCGATGACAATACAATATTAAGAAAAAAATATCCTCCCACCTCTACCCCCACCCCCTTTCATAGAAAAATGAGTTTTTGACACACTTCCTATTATCCGGTTTGGATGAAATTTGGTATTCACATAGTGGTCCGATGACAATACAACATTAAAAAAAAATATCCTCCTACCCTACCCCCACCCCTTCCATAGAAAATGCGTTTTTGACACCCTTCCCATTATCCGATTTGGATGAAATTTGGTATACATATAGTGGTCCGATGACAATACAACATTGAAAAAAAAAATCCTACCACCCTACCCCCACCCCTTCTATAGAAAAATGTGTTTTTGACACACTTCCAGTTATCCGATTTGGATAAAATTTGGTATACACATAGTGGTCCAATGATAGTACAACAATAAGAAAAAATATCTTCCCACCCCTACCCCCACCCCCTTCTATAGAAAAATTTGTTTTTGACACACATCCCGTAATCCGATTTGGATGAAATTTGGTATACGTATAGTGATCCGATGACAATACAATATTAAGAAAAAAATATCCTCCCACCTCTACCCCCACCCCCTTTCATAGAAAAATGAGTTTTTAAAACACTTCCCATTATCCGGTTTGGATGAAATTTGGTATTCACATAGTGTTCCGATGACAATACAACATTTAAAAAAAATATCCTCCCACCCTACCCCCACCCCTTCCATTGAAAATGCGTTTTTGACACCCTTCCCATTATCCGATTTGGATGATATTTGGTATACATATAGTGGTCCGATCACAATACAACATTGAAAAAAAATCCTACCACTCCTACCCCCACCCTCATCTATTGAAAAATGCGTTTTTGACACCCTTTCCATTATCCAATTTGGATGAAATTTGGTATACATATAGTGATCCGATGACAATACAATAATAAGAAAAATATCCTCCCACCTCTACCCCCACCCCCTTTCATAGAAAATGAGTTTTTGACACACTTCCCATTATCCGATTTGGATGAAATTTGGTATTCACATAGTGGTCCGATGACAAAACAACATTTAAAAAAAATATCCTCCCACCCCTACCCCCACCCCCTTCCATAGAAAATGCGTTTTTGACACCCTTCCCATTATCCGATTTGGATGAAATTTGATACACACGTAGTGGTCCCATGACAATACAACATTAAGAAAAAAATATCCTCCCACCCCTACCCCCACCCCCTTCCATAGAAAATGCGTTTTTGACACCCTTCCCATTATCCGATTTGGATGAAATTTGGTATACATATAGTGGTCCGATGACAATACAACATTGAAAAAAAATCCTACCACTCCTACCCCCACCCTGATCTATGGAAAAATGCGTTTTTGACACACTTCCCATTATCCGATTTGGATGAAATTTGGTATACATATAGTGGTCCGATAACAATACAACAATAATGAAAAAATGTCCTCCCACCCCTACCCCCCACCCCCTTCCATAAAAAATGCGTTTTTGACACACTTCACTTCAAATGACTTTTATAAAATTTGGTATATGCATAAAGGTCCGATGGCAATACAGCCCAAACAAAAAATATATTTCTAACTCTACCCCCACCCTCTCCACCTAATAGAAAAATGAGTTTCCAAATAACTCACGATCAGCGATTTCATTATAACCTAGAATAAACTCTATTTAGTTGCTTCTGCATTTTTCTGCTAGATTGATTCTTGCAAATAGTGATATTTAATTGATACGGATATCTTATCGTAATAACATTGTCAAAATTTCAATTTCTTTTACTAATTTATTTGAAATTTGTTTTTGTTAAGTAAAGTTAAATCCATTAAGTCGACTGTTGAATCTTGGTAGTTGTAGTGTTTGGTAACCTGGTAATACTACAATTTACGTTTTTTATTACAACAATGGCGGATCCAACAATCAAAATGTAACATACATTGCTTGAGGTCATTTAACACAATTTTTAACTCAAACTTTAAAAAAACAAAATGGCGGATCCAAAATGGCGGACTTTTTTATTTATTAATCATTGTTTTTGAAATTATACGAAAATGTTTTATGAGACAGAATATTGCATTTTTTTGAGAACAATAAGTGGGTAATTAAAAAAAAAATTATACAAAGCTTTGAAAAAAATAGTAGGTAGGTACCATGTTTTTTAAAAATTATTAAGATTCAAAAGTATTTCGTTAGTTCAGAAATGACAAAAATTAAATTTTTTATAAACGTAAAGTTTAGTACTCGTGAATGAAGAAAACAAAAATTGTTCGTGGCTAAGCGGGTGTAGAAAGGTTTTGTTTCTCTTGTCTTTTTCCGTAGGCAGCTCGAAAGCTGTCCACTTACGGAGGTCCAAGATCACATCATTAGATCGTGGACCCCTGTCGGTTTACAGCTTTCGAGTTGCCCACGAAAAATACAAGAGAAACAAAATCTTTCTATACCCGCTTAGAAACGAATTTATTTAAAAAAAATTTTACCTACTCTGTAGATCTTTTTAAATCTAAATCACTATATGTATACCAAATTTCATCCAAATCGGATAACGCGATGTGTTTCAAAAAAAAAAATATCTATGGAAGGGGGTGGGGGTAGGGGTGGGAGGATATTTTTATCTTATTGTTGTATTATCATCGGACCACTTATGTGTATACCAAATTTTATCCAAATCGGATAACGGGAAGGGTGTCAAAAACGCATTTTCTATGGAAGGGGTGGTGGTAGAGGTGGGAGGATATTATTTTTTAATGTTGTATTGTCATTGGACCACTATGTGATGAATACCAAATTTCATCCAAATCGGATAATGGGAAGTGTGTCAAAAACATTTTTCTATGAAAGGGGGTGGGGGTAGAGGTATGAGGATATTTTTTTATTAATATTGTATTCATCGGATCACTATATGTATACCAAATTTCATCCAAATCGGATAATGGGAAGTGTGTCAAAAACATTTTTCTATGGAAGGAGGTGGGGGTAGGGGTGGGAGGATATTTTTTTCTTATTTTTGTATTATCATCGGACCACTATGTGTATACCAAATTTTATCCAAATCGGATAATGGGAAGTGTGTCTAAAACTCATTTTTCTATGAAAGGGGGTGGGGATAGAGGTGGGAGGATATTTTTTTCTTAATATTGTATTGTCATCGGATCACTATATGTATACCAAATTTCATCCAAATCGGATAATGGGAAGTGTGTCAAAAACTCATTTTTCTATGGAAGGGGTGGTGGTAGAGGTGGGAGGATATTTTTTTTTAATGTTGTATTGTCATCGGACCACTATGTGAATACCAAATTTCATCCAAATCGGATAATGGGAAGTGTGTCAAAAACATTTTTCTATGAAAAGGGGTGGGGGTAGAGGTGGGAAGATATTTTTTTATTAATATTGTATTGTCATCGGATCACTATATGTATACCAAATTTTATCCAAATCGGATTATGGAAAGTGTGTCAAAAACGCATTTTTCTATAGATGAGGGTGGGGGTAGGAGTGGTAGGATTTTTTTTTATTGTTGTATTGTCATCGGACCACTATGTGAATACCAAATTTCATCCAAATCGGATAATGGGAAGGGTGTCAAAAACGCATTTTCTATGGAAGGGGTGGTGGTAGAGGTGGGAGGATATTTTTTTTTAATGTTGTATTGTCATCGGACCACTATGTGAATACCAAATTTCATCCAAATCGGATAATGTGAAGTGTGTCAAAAACATTTTTCTATGAAAGGGGGTGGGGGTAGAGGTGGGAGGATGTTTTTTCTTAATATTGTATTGTCATCGGATCACAATATGTATACCAAATTTCATCTAAATCGGATAACGGGATGTGTGTCAAAAACAAATTTTTCTATGGAAGGGGGTGGGGGTAGGGGTGGGAGGATATTTTTTTCTTATTGTTGTATTATCATCGGACCACTATGTGTATACCAAATTTTATCCAAATCGGATAACGGGAAGTGTGTCAAAAACACATTTTTCTATAGAAGGGGAGGGGGTAGGGGTGGGACGATATTTTTTTCTTAGTGTTGTATTGTCATGGGACCACTACGTGTGTACCAAATTTCATCCAAATCGGATAATGGGAAGTGTGTCAAAAACGCTTCACAAGATTTGATAGATAGTTGGTTAGACAGAACATCTGAAGCTAAATATAAAAGCTTGTAAAAAATTGCGTAAAGGATTTTTTAAAGATGTTATTATATAAATAATATATTTTAATTTTCATCCACACATTTTATCAAAAAAAATTTTTTAGTCCGGCGCCGAGTTGGCCGGCGCCCAGTTGGCGGCGCCGAGTTGGCCCGGCGCCGAGTTGGCCCGGCGCCCAGTTGGCGGCGCCGAGTTGGCGGCGCCCAGTTGTCCCATTCCGGACAGGATAGACTCCCTGCAATATTGATGCGCTAGCTGAAATGCATAGACAAATCTAAAAATTTAAAAAATAAATTTAGAAAAAAAGCTTTTGAAAACAAGCTTTTATAACATGGACTAAAAAGCATAAAATAATTTTTTGAATGTTCTGATATCATAATAATAAAAGCGATGGGCGTATTTATATTAGGTAAATGCCTTTCCATGAGCATTTGGTGGATCGTCCACAACCGATGATGGGCCGACTCTTTTTTTTCAATGTGACAAAATAAATCGACACACTGCCGGTCGCGGATGATCTGCCTAATATGAAGAAGGCGTAATATTGTCCATCGATATCAGAAAAATGTAAGGGTAGTTTGAGTAGGGTTGGGGTGGGTTGGGTTGGTTTAAATTGTCTACTTTTACATTTCTCTGCTATACTTTAATGAATTTGGATTTTCACTAAACTTCGAATTAACAAGGCTAAAACAAAAACGGTTAAATTTCCTTACGCCCATCGCTTTTATTATTATGATATCAGAACACTCAAAAAACTATTTTATGCTTTTTAGTCCATGTTATAAAAGCTTGTTTTCAAAAAGTTTTTTTTCCAAATTTATTTATTTTGTGAAAGGAAATAATGACATAACACAGTGACAAACAAGCAAATAAAAGAATTATTGAAATATTAGAATTTAATTAAAATTATTAATAGAGAATTATTGAAATAAAGCCAGGCTATAATAGTGCCAGGCACAATTTTACTTTATGAACTGGAATAAATAGTGTCTTCTTTTATTAATTGAAAATAAACGACGAAAGTTTTAAATTTGACTTTGGTGTGTCAATTTTGAAGGACCAACTGTCAGTTTTCAATGTGAATGTGTCAAAATAGATAGTGCCTGGCACAACTATAGCCTGGCTATATTTCAATAATTATTAAATAACTAAAACCTTTATCCAAAATGTAGACCAGTTAGTTTTAGACACCTGAATTAAACGGCGTATTTTTTGGTTTCTTAGAATTTTATGCTAGGAAGTCCAGAAATGTTAGATTTCAATATTTAAAAATTTTAATAATATTAATTAATAATTAATTTTTTAGTAATAATTAATGAGTCCTCTAGATCATTTTCATGTGTTCGATACATTACAATTTCTGTAGCTGCAGTACCTGCGTGGTTTGGGTATTATCTGTGGCTCGGCTTGATGGATTATTAAGTCGTCATTAAGGCCTCTTTAAATTAAACCGCACTGAAATTAAAAAAGGGTGCTTTTGAATATGTAAATAAAATTATCAGCTACTAAAAAACAAAAAAGTTTGAAATTTAAACAGGAGAATTACCTTAAAACGAAGTGATGCCAAATATGAAGAGATTAGTGTCTAGCCCATTGTCTAATGACACTCTATTCTTCGTAAAAACTAGCTGTATACAAAGGAAAGCCAGGCATTGACTTTTTATTTTTCGGTTATTATTTTTTTGACATCTTTTCCTTGGTTTTATTTTAAAGATGTTGTTTTACATAGTCTGAAAGTACCAAAACTATACTATATTTATGTATTTAGAAATAAAAAGTTATGCTGCAAACTATCTTAAAACTCCATTATTATTAAATAGATCTTTACATTGTGTTAAACCCAGATATGTAAAATAAGAACAAGCCGTCGCGCCAATGCGAAACCGAGGAAAACATGCCAAAAATTATAACCAAGAAATAGAAAATCAATGTCAGGCTTCGCTACTTATAAAGCTTGCTTTACGATGTGATTTAGTGACCTTACATTGATGAAATCATAGAACTAAGCTCTATATCATAATTTTAGGATAACTTTTTGACAGTTATCATCTGTTTATCATAACAAATACCATAGGCCAACGAAAAAAAGTTATCAAAAGTTGTCTCAAAAATAATGATATGAACGCTAGAGCTACTTCTAATAAATAATAAACTAATAAAATAAAAGTACGCGTAGAAGAAGCACATAATGTAATTTTAATAGCATCAATCACGGATTTTTCAACCTCAAAATGGATTGGGAACAAAAATTCGCTGAAAAACCTAAAAATCACTGCAGCGTTACACACAGGCGGGTTTTAAGAAAAATCTGGCCATAACCCCTAAACACTAAAAAGCCCTGTTGAATTGTAAAATTGCTATTAGTGCAATCACTGATGATCATACTAGGCAGTGACCATGTCACGCCTAATTTGAAAAACAATTGCCATAGTAATGACAGATGAAACTTCCATTTATTTATTTATGTTATTTGCGTTACTTAATTTTACAAAAGTTGATGGTTAAAAATCCCTTTTAAAACTTGCACCTATTATCAAAAATAATTTTTTTGAACGTGGATTTTGAATCTGAAGGTATGTAGCTATTTATTGTACATATACATTATTTTATTGGTAATATTTTCAACCGATTTAAAGCAACCGTTGCAGAAAACTTTTTAAATTTTCATTTTCTGAAATAGAACTTGACTAAATGTTTCAACTTCATCTAACTTTATTGACATTTTTGGTCCTATTAAGTGCATGCATATGTTTTCTAAGTAACAAAGTCAGTTTCAGCTGCGGAGTTATGCGGATCGAGTAAAAAAGTTAAAATTTCTTTTTGTGTATATAGAAAATTGTCCAGTGAGAAATACGTACATAATATGCGGAAATTAATAAATAAGTTTTCTTAGCTTTAATGACAATGGTTTTTGTAAACCAAAAGTATAATTATTATGTCACATGTATTCTGATTTCATTTTTACCTTCCTAGCCCGCGCAGCAATGGCTGGAGAAGGTATTATTTTCGACAACAAAAAAAATTGAGATAACACTGAAAATATGTTATTCTGGTGTATTGTATCTTAGCAATTTTATCGTGACGTCTGCCCGTGTGTGTGTCTGTGTGTATTTAGGTGTGTGTATATCTGTTCGGCGCAAGCGAGGGGTCATCAGCTTTCAACAGTACTGTACAAATTTCACAACAGGACCCGACAGTACCACGACAGGACCCAACAGTACTCGACAGTACACGACAGTACCCAACAGTACTCAACAGGACCCAACAGTACTCGACAGTACAGGACAGTGCCCAACAGTACTCAACAGGACCCAACAGTACTCGACAGTACACGACAGTACCCAACAGTACTCGACAGTACACGACAGTACCCAACAGTACTCAACAGGACCCAACAGTACTCGACAGTACACGACAGTACCCAACAGTACTCAACAGGATCCAACAGTACTCGACAGTACTCGACACTACCATGGGCGCACCCAGGGGGGCCCCCCCCCAAGCCTTAGATTTTTTAATATATTTTCTACATATTTGATGATAAAACATGAAAAATACCTTAAAATTTGACATCAGGAGGCTTCGGGCCCCCCCCCAACCCCAAGCAGTGGTGTAGTTGCGAAAAGATATGATGACCTTTTTTTTATTTTATTTTTTTTTGGTCGCAAGTTTTTTGAGGGCGCGCTTTGTAGCTGTCGGGCCCCCCCACACATGATGACCTTTTGTTTTTTTTTTGGTCGCAAGTTTTTTGAGGGCGCGCTTCGTAGCTGTCGGGCCCCCCCCCGAAGACACATTCCTGGGTGCGCCACTGACACTACACGACAGGACCCAACAGTACACGACAGTACTCAACAGGACCCAACAGTACACTCGACAGGACCCAACAGTAGTCGACAGTACACGACAGTACCCAACAGTACTCAACAGGACCCAACAGTACACGACAGTACTCAACAGTACTCGACAGGACCCAACAGTACTCGACAGTACACGACAGTACCCAACAGTACTCAACAGGACCCAACAGTACACGACAGTACTCAACAGTACTCGACAGGACCCAACAGTACTCGACAGTACACGACAGTACCCAACAGTACTCAACAGGACCCAACAGTACACGACAGGACCCAAGTCCTGTTAGACGCTGTACAAAATTTTAGGGTGCCGATGACCCCTCGGGCGCAAGCCAAATAAAAGGGTGGGGGTAGAAAAAAATTAGAGTATATGTGAAAATATGGCGTGTCTGATATCAAACGAAAGGTAATTGAGTCTGGAGTTAAACAAAATATATTTTAGTTTATTTTTAAAAAAAGGGTGGGAGTAGATTTGAAAAATTAGATTTTAAGTGAAAATAGGGCGTGTGTCATATCAAACGAAAGGAAATTGAGTCTGGAGTTAAACAAAATACATTTTAGTGTTTTTTTTTAAGTGTGGGGGTAGATTTCAAAAATTGGAGTTTAAGTCAAAATATGGCTTGTGTGGTATCAAACGAAAGGTAATTGAGTCTGTAGTTGAATAAAATATATTAAATTTTTTAGTTATATTAGCGTACACGTACACTATAACTATAGTACCAAATGTGAGCTTAGGGGCCCATATATTGGCAGAGTATTTTTCTTGCTAGACAATATACTTTATTGATAACAAAAGTCGGAAAAAACAGAAAAAGTTCAATTAACTTTTTTTTGCAAAAATATCACATTATTTTATGCAATTGCGAATTTTACATACCTACATGTTGGTTAAAACATTTTTTCATGGAGCTCTGCAATTATTAAAATCAAATATTTCAATATCCTGTAAAAGTTTATACAGCCAAAATTCTGGTTTCAACGATTTTTTAGGAATTATTTTAGTTAAATAGTAAAGTTCCAAATTTTATTTTTTTAAATAAAGCATATATTTTTTTATTACTATATGCAATTTTAGGGGACTGTAAATGGATCTTAGGTTTTGACCAGCTTTTTCGTGAAATCCGCCTGTGTGCGTTAGCGTGTGTTTGACGTTCTGGACCCGCTTCTCTTGGCAGCACTGGTTTTTTTAGTTCGCGCTGTTTGTATAACTGAAAAACAGGCAGGCCAGGGCTATCAAAACCGACGGGCCACGATCCTCCACTTTGTTGACGTCACATTCGGGGTTGATTTTTTCTTAATGGTCACGTTACGACACAGCTGATTGTCTTTAAAATATTGAAGTTGGAATGACGGTTCATGAAAATTTGATTTTTTTAAAAATAAAGCCGGTTTTGAGATTGTTTTTACTATATTCTTTCAGAACATTTTTTTTTTAATCTATAGTAATCCTTAATTTTTTTAGAGCCGCTTCATTAGCTTCCACAAAAATTAAGCAGAAGAAAATGTGACAATCACAGATGACAAAGTGAAATACATGTCAAATATAACAGTTGGCATGTGGTACCTGGCGGGCAATTTGAATTCAAAAGGAAGGAATGCTAAATCTTGAAGATTTTAACCTTTTAATCATGTTTTTTCCTTAGAAAACTTTGGTGGAAAATCGGAATGGTGTCTGTGAATACTTCACTGAAATTTCGCGGAAATCTGTGTTGCCATTTTAAAAATATCATAAAAAAACGTCTAACCTCCCATAAGACCCAATGTAAAATCAGCCCCCCCCCCAACAACAGCTGATTTTTTTAGGGTTGTGGCCTGTATTTTTTTGTTGGCCTTGGTTTGACATTCTGGCCCCGCTTCTGTTGGCAGCACTGGTTTTTTTTCGCGCTGTTTGTATCACTGAAAGACAGGCAGGCACGTCGTTTTTGTTTCAACTACATATTTAAGGCGACAAATTCGATTCAGCTAATTTTTTACGTAAATGACAACAAGGCAAAATATTTAAATATCAGTCAATAGGTGGCACTACATATTAGAGTCCTAGGGACACCTATTCGGTTTCTAAATTGTGGGCCTTACTAAAATTTTAGGGATGACAAAAACAAGACATTTTGAGTTTGACACTGACGTTAATTTTTGCCCAAAAACACAAGTGGGCGGCTAGTTTTCCAATAGCAACAGAGAAAATAAAAGAATAGTAAATAACAAAGCCTATTTTTTTGACATAAACCAGGGGATGACATTTCATCCAAAGATTATAGATTATAATATATATATTTCATCTTATAAATAAAAATAGAAAAAAAAGTGTTTATTTACTGTGATAGAAAATACTGATAATCCCGAAGAAGACGTAGCCACAATAGGATGGAACACATAATGTTTCTATGAGCCTGCCTCCAAATACATCTAGAGCAGAAGATGAAAACGAAAATCACCTGATTCACAGATGCTGCACAGGATAAGAAGTAAAGATTTCGGCAATCATTGTAAATTAAATATAATAAATGAGTTGTTTTTATTTTAGTACTTTACTTTTGTTTCCACAACCTCGTAGAAAAAATATTGTACCTACATACTTAACGAATGTGTTTAGTGCGTCTTCCGCACTGCGACCACATATAAAAATGTTGGATTTTACACGATTTTCATCCTCAGAAAACTTTCAATTTCATCCGTGTGCAGACATTTTTTCGCACAGTGTGACAAGTATTTTCAGTACTTCGGCACATATATGGAAAGTGTTTAACTGTCACAATACATTTTCGCACATGTGTTACAAACTACTTTCCCACACATGTGCGGAAAAGCAGTTTCATTTGATTTACGCAAAATTAAACACCATTTTTTATAAAAATTAGTATAGTTCAACAGTGTCCGTGGGAAAAATAGCTCCATAACTCGACAGAAAGTAACTTTCTCACGCTCATGTGAAATTTGTGACTTTCTTCTCTTGCTATGTAATAAATAAATAAATAAATGAAAAGGGCTTTATTTTCAGCGAAGTTAAGCACAAGCTTCTGTTAACTGAGCAATATACTAATTATCAAAAACTATCTTATAAATTGGTTCGTAATCCCGTGATTTTGTTTGTTACACTATGGCCAGCCCTTAAAAACGTTAGAAAAAAGTCCTTAAATACCATCTTATAATCATTTAACTTATATTAAACGACATTTTATTTATGTAAAATATCTGAAAATAATGTGAAAATCCGGGTCACGTGATCTTAGTTAAATTTTCTCAATCGAATTGACTTGCCCCCGGTATATGGGGGTGGCGCTTCATCAGAAGGTTGATGGCTCTTGTCTGATTTGGTGTCCTGCAGCAAATATAAAATTGAGCACGCCTTTGTAAATCCTAATAGATCTCTTCTATAAAAAACTAGTTGAAACATTATTTCTGTTCATGTGCAAGATTTTTTTTAAATCTTCAAACGTATCTTGTTAGATTTTTGATTTTCTTTTGTACATTTCCAAAAAATACAAAAATCGAAACAATTTCACTACAGTTTTCTATAACACAACTAGGCTACTGAAATGCCAAACATTGTTTTAAAATATTTGTTGTGTTTTAGCCATAACTTTTTTTTTTATTTTTTGAATAAAATGATTTTGCAAAAAACTGCTAAGATACGTTTGTTAAAAATGCTTTAAAAGACTACCCCTCAAAATTTCGACGCGTTCCGCTTTCTCGTTTTCTATTTCTATTAGAACAAAGATTAGGCCAAAAAATGCGATATCAGTGTTGTCAAATGGTAAGTTTTCGGTCAAAGTTTGTCCCCTTAAATCGTTAATTCCATATAATTTTCTTTATGGTTCAATAGTATGAACTAAAATATTTTTATTGGATTTTTTCGGTTTAAAATGTGCAGACACACCTGTTTAAAATCAAATGCTGTGATTGATTTAGAACCAGACAAATATTTCGAAAACTATGCGCCTTTGGCAAATTTGCCAATAGGTCCAGACATCTAAGCATTTTCCGCAATAAAAATAAAAATCAACAAACTGAAAAAAAGCAACAGCGAAAATCTCAGAAAACCAATTCTGACTGCGAATGCTTTTGATCCCCTCGTACTAAATATTTTAAAGTCGATTTGTTTTTATTACATCCCATAAATATGTCGTTAAGTGAAAGCCGAAAGGGAAAAATCGAGAGTTGACAAAAAGCAAAATGGCTTATTTATAAGAAATTGCTAATTGGATTGGTTTCCAACCCTTATCTTATAGCGAAATGGCCAAAACTTATTGAATTTAATGGATAAGAAAAAAACCTTAAAAACTGCCATGTCAAATGTTACTGGCGTAATAGTTATTTAAACAACAAGGTTTGAAAATGACTCTTTGCACACGATCAAGGGAGTTTCGTCACAAGTCGAGGGAGTGTGCAAAGAGGTTTTCAAGCGAGTTTTTTACGATACTTTTTATAGGACTGCAAATAAACAGAGACCAAAAAAATTAAATTTCAATTTAACTCGTTTTTAATAATAAAATGTAGAATATTCTATTAACGCATTAACAAAGAAAAATAATTAATACTTTATATTTATGGTAACATTCCTTCAAGCTTACGCCGGGAAAAGCAGTTTTATTTTTCACCTTGTTTTCGGTAATAGACAATATTTTTGGTGTCGTGTTTTCGGTTGAGTTTTTTAGGGTGTAGTCGTGGTTTTCTTATTCAAATGGACAATGCTTGTTCTCGTTCTGTGAGGATAGATGAGCAGAAGACACTGAAGATTTTTTTCGAAACTTCCATTTTATTTCCCAGAAAGTCATCAACTGAACTAGACTTCTCTCCGCCATGGCGTTTAAGGGCAAGCAGATCTGAGCCAGAATTGACTAAAATTGTGTTCGATAAACGACGAAAAGAATGTCCCGTGAAACTTTCTGGATTCTCAAGCAACAAACACTTGGCGATTTCCCTAGCCTTGTTTCCAATTTTGTTAATGTCAACGTTTTGTCTTAAACATTTTCCGTTTTGATAGTTCAAAAAAACCTGCCTGTCTTCAGATCGGGAAGACAAAGAACACAGTAGGTACATCTTCAAGATAGTGTAAAAGCTTCCTGTAACTGTAAAAGATCTTGGTAACTTTATTTTTGTATTATTCAGTTTAATCAGCATAGCATTGCCGAAATCTTTCGCGTCTTTTATTTTAAGATAACATAGTTCCTCTCTTCGACATGCCCCAGACAGGCCATCTGCAACCACCGCCTTGATAAGTAAATACTTGTCGTCTAATGCTTTTGTCAAAAACCGGCTAAAATCTTCTCCTGTAAAAATGTGAGACTTCTTTGGGACGTAGCG
This sequence comes from Aspidapion aeneum, assembly GCA_963576565.1. Lineage (NCBI taxonomy): Eukaryota > Metazoa > Arthropoda > Insecta > Coleoptera > Brentidae > Aspidapion > Aspidapion aeneum. Next base: position 39,196,255 of record OY755047.1, on the reverse strand, counting down.
CATGCAACTTCCTATAACTTCCAAGATCTATGTTGTGATTGGAACAAAAAATCGTCTAGAATGTTGAATATTTATATTTCTCAGACAGTTCTTCAAAATATACCATTAGTGCGTTTTCTGAGAAAGTTTGAACATTTTTGGTTACTCTCTATTCCATGAATCGGCTATACTCAGATTCATACCTGCTTTTGGATTTTGAGGATAGCAGTCCCGAACATATTTCGCTTACTTTCTGGTAAAATTTCCTCAGAATCCGATTTTTTGACTATATCTAATCAACAAAACAAAGGAGCCGTGACGGTTGCTATGGAACTCAGTCAACTTATATTGTTGGGCGACAACAACAAAAATTACAAAAACGGGAGATCCGTGTGCTGTGCAAAAATGACGTAGGCGTACGCAAAAAAGACGTAAGCGTCTTTCAAACCATTTGCACACAGCGCCGCGTGCGCAATATGCCGTTTTCAGATCGTGTTCTTTGTGCACAAAACTACCTTTTCAAGACAGTCGTATAAAAAAACTGGTTTAAAAATTACATATAACAAAATTTGTGATTAAAAAAAAGGTGATGGTATACCTAATTAGTTGCGTATGGAATATATACTTATCTAGAATTATTAAAATTAGTAGCGCCATGAAATGAGAAACAGCTACTTATCTGTATATAGATAGCTATTTTTTTAAGTGACTGCCTTACAGGTATACAGGGTGTAATTTAAATATTGAACAAAACTTTGAGGGATGATGGGGAAGGTCAAAAGTAGACAAAAATTTTAAATAACTTTTGGTCATAAGTTTTTGGTTTTATTACTTTAAAACTTATCTAAATCCTTTAAAAAGGGAAAGAAATCATCAAAAAGAGCCAAGTAAGCAAAAATGGTATTATGTAAAAAAAAATGAGATAAAAGTAAAGCCAAGTTCTCCAATACAAATTTTAAAATGAAAGGTTCTTACTAGTTTGGAAATATCTGTCTAAACTTGGCTATTACGGCTGCAAATGATTCTTAGGCACAGTGTTAAATTAAACAAAAAAATTGTTTGGCTGTATTAGCAAAGTTTAGAAAAAGATTTCTACACTAGTAAGAACCTTTCATTTTCAAATTTGTGTTGGAGAACTTGGCTTTACTTTTATCTTACTTCTTTTTACGGAAGACAGACCATTTTCGCGGACTTGGTTTTTTTTACATGAAACGTTTTTTTTATGATTTTAGATGTCCCAAATAATATTTTAAATAATGTTTTTTATTTAAATTGTCCAAAAATAAATGTTTCCATACTCGGCTTAACGCACCCTTTTTGTTTTTATTTTATTTTACCTAAGTGAGTAAATCTGTTTCATTTGATTTGATACAAAACAGAAAAAACCTCAAAAGGGAGACGTGAGAAAACCCCCAAAATTATTTTATCGTTGTTTTTCTTGTCGAGGATTTTAGCGGCTTGTTGTTTTTACGCCAAACAAATGGCCCGGCTTTTTAAAGGAATTTATTGTGGAAGATTGTTGGGATTCTGATGGTTTTCGACGGAAACCCTTAGCCTGCGTCTTGTGATATTTATGTTATAGAAATTAAATCCATATACTAGGGACTTATTGAAATAAAGCCGTGTGTCTTTTAAGTTAGATAGTAGATAATTATTAAAGATTTTGTTGTTTCTCGAAGTATTCTCCACGAAAATTATTGTACTTTGCATGCGCTCAAACCAGTTGTCGAAACTGTAATTCCACTCGTTTGTTGGTACTGTCAAAATTGCATTCTTGAAGGCGTCGACTCATTGGATCTCCACTTAGGGAATTACCACGTCGCCGTTTTCTTTTAGATAGTAAAGGTAGTTTAGCTAAAACTAAAAAAAGTATGTCTTTAAGAATGCTGCTAAATAATTTAAAAATTCCTTGAAAATGTTGTTAGGCATACAACTTTAATAAAAAATAAAAAACAGCATTGCGGAACCATCACATCATTCCGAATCTGTAATATTCGAATACGATTTCGTGATTGTCTCCAATTCATTAATTTCGTTAAACACCAAATTAGGCAACTACATAGACAGGTTGTCTGCAAGACAACCCACACAGTTCGATCGTATGGTACCCGCAGTCCATTAAGGTCTGCTCATGGTACCATTAAAAAAAGTGGTTCAGTTGTTGGATGAATGAATGAATGAATACCGATTTCAACTTTACTTCTGCACAATGTAGTTCATTAATGGTGGCGTATTTATTCAAACTGGTTCTGGTAGAATGTGCAACCAGTAAATGCTTTGCCAAACGAAAGGCATAAAAGTATCCGCATGAACAAATATAATATTATTTAAACAATATTAATTTGTATCTAGTTTTATTTATCACAAATCAAACTGATGCTAACTTAATAGGTCCGCAACCATTTACTAAATTTTGTTAAGATCCTTTGTGGTTTTTACCAGCGTATGTTATGCGTCTGACCTTAAGTTTTATTTTTGTTTTAAAAAGTAAATTGTATCTATTCTATCTATTTAGCTTTCTTCGATCTATCTTTGGACATAGGCCTCCCCCAATATCTTCAACTCTTTTCTGTCTGTCACCGTGTTCATCCATCTAGTCCCCACGTGTTTCTTAAAATCGTCCGCGCATCTCATCATCATTTATTTCATTGATCGTCTTTCTGTCTAATATTATGACAGGCAAATTTCCATTTACTTTTGTTTTATTTCTTATCCATTTGTCTTTCCATTCATCTTTGGGCTTTTATTACCTTATCCATGTTTGATTTTGTAAGTGTCCAGGTCTGGGATTCATCTGTGAGTACAGGAAGGATACATTGTTTATGCACTTGTGTTGTGTGTTTTGAGGTACTGAGGATATTTTTTATTTTTTATTATGCAGCTTAATTTACCCAATGCTGCCCAGGCCAATCTTACTCGTCTCTTGATTTCAGCCGTTTGGTTTTCTTTTTTTAGTTTAATAATCTGTATCAGATTTATATAACCCTCTACTACTTTGTCATGATTTTGGTTTTAGTGTAGTTTATACTCAAGTCTATATTTTTAGCTGCTGTATCCAGATCTGCCAGCATTTTTATAAGTTCTTCTTTCTTATCTGTTATTAAGGCGATATCGTCAGCATATCTTAGGTGGTTAAGTAGTTTTTAAAATCATCTTCTAGGGCCGGGTTAAATAGTTTAGGGGATATTGTGTCACACTGTCTGACACCTCTTTTTATGTGGATTGGCTTGGTTCCTTCCTGGATTTTAATTGATGTTCATGCGTCGCTATATATATTGGCTATTAAGTCTGTGTATCTGTGATCTATTCGGCTATTAATTAAAGATGCTTTGACAGCTAAGTGCTTAATGCTATCGAAAGCTTTTTTGAAGTCTATAAACGCAATATATAGTGGAATGGTATAGACAATAGACAATAGACAACTTTATTAATCTTTTCAGTTACAATAATGTAGATAAGATACGTCAAATACAAAAAATATAACATTAAGTGTAAATGATAATAGTGTAAATATTTAAAAAAATAAAAACCAAAACACATTTACAAGATTTGTATATGTATGTATATAAATATTGATAACAAAAATTTACCTTCTGCCCAACATGTAGTTTTCAAATTCAATTAAACTATAAAAAGTTTCTTTTAATAAAAGATTTTTGATTTCTTTTTTGAATCTTGGCAGCGACGTAGTTTGTTTGATTTTGTTTGGCAACAAGTTAAAGAATTTGCATCCAAGATAATATTCGTTGGTTCGTTCTATTAGGATTGTCATTGTTAAAAAGTGGTCAACTGTACTGAAGCCTTTTCTAAAGCCTGTTTGTTCCTTTGATTGATGTCTGTCAAATCTTGTTGTTACTACAGAAAGTAAATTACAAGCACTTATTCTAAAGTCCCTACAAATTCGTTAACTATAAACTTAAATTCTGCTCTCGTGGACTACAGTTCAGCTGCAAACTTCAAAACAGATTTAACGAGAGTTCGAATTTTTCTTCTTTCGTATGAGAAATTTCGATATACAGCTGTTTTGAATGATTATAAATATTTCTTCCGTTCCTAGATCTTTTGATCTTTGATAACGAACTACAGCTCATAAGAATGTTAAGCAATAAATCCTTAATCATCAGTAAAATTAAATATAAAGAAAGTATTCTCATAGCTAATGGGAACTTATATTGTTTGTATTGTTGTTTTCCTTATCTGAAGCTAGGATTCTCTCCACGTTCGCTTACGAGGAAATCACGGCGAATTATTTACAATGGTTGGAAAGGAATACCAATAATATAGATTTCTTTCCAACCAGTGGTACAACAATGGTTTACCGTGATTTAGTCGTAAGCAACCGAGCAGGAAAGCCTAGCCAATTAGAACTGCTTGCGGAAATGCATAAAAAAGGTAAAGGAAAGAGGCCCTATCTAATCTCATTTTAGAATGTGTTAATAAACTATAACCAATGCGTACAAAAGATTTTGTTACATTAAAGCAAATTATATCAACTTACAGAGTCTCTAATCATTCCCATTCTTTGTGTATGAACCGCCATTTTTTAAAATCATTATTTGTTGTATAAAAATACGTTTAATGTTACTTATTATGTACATCTTCCGAGAGTATATGTGTCAGTTTTGATTGAATTGCTGGATAAAAAGGTTTAGACGATACAAAATATTAATACATCTCCATACTTCATTTTCCACAACCACTATATCATTTTTATCTACTTTAGCCTCAATTCTGAAATACTCCTGACTCAATAAACCAACTTAAACTTGTTTTAACTCTCGCACTTTCTAACGATAACTTTCAAGCCACTGCACTGCCGAGAAAGAGAGATAATATTTTATTAGATAGTTGCTAAGATGATTCGATGTGTAAGTTTCCATTTCTTCGCTAGCTGATAACTTCTGAGGAGATTCTAGTCGCTCTACAACCCTCTATCTCCAAGTTTTTACATTCACTTTACATAGATCTTTCTTAAAATCATCGAACCAAATTCTTCGCCTTCTATCTCTCCCTATTTGACGTATGTTCTTACATTTTGGCTGCCCTATGCGATATTTTATTAAAAGTATAATTATAAAAACATACTCAAGAACATAAATCGCAGGGATATAAAAATTAAAATAAATCTTTAATGGAATCAAACAGCTACAGAGTCAAAATTAAATATAAGGGTTTACGGGAAATTATTAATTATTACAATACAATTTTATAAAAAGAGAACGTGGGTGTTTAAGAGGGGTAAATTCAATAGAATAAGGATTAAGGAATTGGGTCTGGAACAAATTTTGTAATAATGAGAAAAAACTAGAAATGGAAATAGTGCGCAAGCAATAATTATATATCGCGCATTTAATTCCTTTTTGATTAAGAATAAATATTTTTATATATTTAAAATCGTGGCGCGTTTATTAAAGATACCCATCAATTTTAAGTTCGATATAAAATCGTGGCGATCTTTAAAAATCGTGGCACGATTCTATATCGAACTTAAAAATATAGAAAGTGCCATTAACGTTATTTTTAAATCTAGACTGTAACACCTGTAAACAGAAATCTGCCAAATTATTTTTTATTTTTTAGTGTAATTTTTTAATAAAATCTTATCTTAAACTTAAAAATAAAAAATTGTTTATTTTATTTTATTGATGTATTCATTAATTGATACGATAAATATAATTGATTGGTTCATTGATTTATTCATGTATTGATAGATTTATTCGTTAATTAATTGATAAAATCAAAGGAAGTATTTTCGATATGCATCGAAATTCGCCAAGCAAATTTTATTTTACTACTCTTCGTAAAACTGCTCGTGCAATTGTGTAACGTTAGACCGTTAGCCGTGTCGTTGTTGAACCGTTAAATGCAATTTAGATGGTCCGAAGTCGAATTATGGTCCACTTATAGCGAGTTTATTTTAACGGTTATGGCCGACACCTAAAATGTAGCAAATGAAAAACAGAATCAAACATTAAAAAATATATTACCCGACCAAATTGAACCCATAAGTTAAGAATACATAAACGAAGAAAATTTAATAAAAAATTTCGTTAACACATATTATGTATGTAAAAGTAACATTTTTTTATAATTGAATATTTTTACGTTTTTTAAAAATAATTTAAAAACTAAGGTTTTTTTAACATATTTAGCAAAACAAAATCATACTATGTAGTTTTAAAATATATATTTTTTTAAAAGTGTAATGATACTTTTCTATATGGAAAAGAGGCCTTAATAGCTATTGATTCCGCCTAGTGTTGGTAGTTTTATGTTTTTAAAAATGATTTATTTTTTATCCCAAATCGGCGCATCTTGAATATCTCATCAACCGAATCCGTACAGCGGAGCTTCTGGGCAAACAAAATTAACAATAACATTTTATTTATATCGCAAATCATACTTCTTTGAAAATCTTCCTGCGAGCTTACCAAAACTGACCGGTACCTAGTGACCTTGACGTTGCATTATGTTTTGATGTTATTACCAAATTTAAGGGCACATTGTTGTGTCAGTTTTCAAAAACATACATATACAGGGTCCCAGATAAAAGCAACTACATCGGGATTTTGGAAACGGTAAGAGATACGAACTGTGGATACGAGTTTGTTTAAATGAGAAAAAAGTTGCGCTATTCTAGGCCCAATCAGGTGCCGTATCAAACTTAAAAATATCTAAAAATTGTGTTTTTTGAAAAATTGAAATATCGCCGCCATCTTGCAAACAAATTTAATGAAATTTGGTAGAATTTTGGTACCTTATTGTACTTAAAGTATAGGCGGAAGGCCTACTTTAACTACTATAAATACAAAATTGGCCAAAAAATAATAATAACTATGTGCATAATACTTTTTAATACGTTTGAATTTTTTAAAAACGCCAAGCGATTTCCAAAAACAGATGCCAATTAGTAGGTGTTTTTAAACACGGTTACCGTTTTAAAAAAATGCTCAGCGCAATCGTAGGTGAATACCATTTTTGCACTTTTGATCAGGTGCTTAGCGAATTTCACGTCATAAAACGGTGAGCGTCTTAAAAACGCTATGCGTTTTTCATTACGAAAATACCTGTCCAGAGGCCATATCGATCTATGTAACAGAGGAAAACCACAACAACCAAAAAAAAAGAAATAACAAACAAAAATATCTTTCCCTTCTAGTTCAATTCAGACTTCGTTCTCACCACCATAACATCTTGATATGCGGTGCCTAATCAGATCAAACCGAGATGCCAGGGACCATTTCGGTCTATTTGAAAGTTCTCATAGTAGCCTCAGAGAGGAAAACAATCCAGATTTCGCTGTCACAACCATGCTTAATATGCAGAGCTAAATATAAGATTAAAAGTTTATTTAGGAGCTAAAGAGAGGAGAACCTAAACAACAAACACAAAAAAGAAAAAACAGACAAAAAATATATAAATTTATTTTCCTTCTAGTTCAATGCAGACTTCGTTCTCACCACCATAACCGCTTAATATGCACTGCAAAATGAGATCAAAGGGAGATGCCAATTTGTGTATTTGAAAGCCTACATAGGAGTTAAGGGGAGGAAAGCTGCACAACACACAAAAAAAAGAAAAACAAACAAAAAATATATATATTTCCCTTCTAGTTCAATCCAGACTTCGTTCTTGCCACCATAACCGCTTAATATGCGGTGCTAAATGAGATCAAACGAAGATGCCAGAGAACATTTCGGTCTATTTGAAACTCGACGGGAAGCCAATAAAGCTGAGAAATTATTCAATTTCTTTTTAAGATGGTCTTGGCTAGACAAACGCTGTTGGCGAAAGTAGCTGCTCCACAATGAGCTTAATTGAGAAAACGGTTCGAGTGCTACTCTATTACGGAAATGCAAGCGGATGTAGGCTAGGAATCTTATGCCGCGTTTTCAGTATAGCGATTATGACCGAACAGGTTGCTGATTTTGGGCCATGAACGATGTGATCATTCATATCGAGTAAACAAAAGGGGTTTGGCCCGCGGAACGTTCGACTGCTTCTGAGTAGGAGATGACGTCTGCTGCAAAATGGTCAAAGTGGTCCAAAATTCACTATCATAACAAACAGTAAGCGACTATTTTCGTGCTTCCTATTGATCGAGAGGTGACATTTTACACAATGTGATGCATCACTTTTCACGGCCATGAGAATAGAGTCACAGAGAGGAATTCAAGCTATCCTTATTTATATTTATTATTCACTTGCGATATCTTAAAGCTAGCAAATGATCACTTTTCAACGTTTGAAGATAAAACTGTAGCCCAGTCATATTAGGTGAAAAAACCCTGAAACTTGGAAAAAATAGGTGCAAACTGGATTTTTGTATAATTATTCCTTAGGATCTGGGACTCATCCCCACATATTCTCCGCCAAAATCCCCTTAAGCTTCGCTAGATATAAGGCTCCAAAGGTCCTAAAAATCATAGAAACCCCAAACATAGTAGTAGTAGTAGCTATGTGTTTTTAATGACTTGTGGGTAAACATTTGGGCGCAATACCCCGAATCGTTTTTTACTCACTTAAAATTATGGCACTACCATGTTGTATTGACACGAGACACCGCTGCCTGATTCAGCTGATTCATTGCCTTTCATCCAGAGGATAAAAAGTACAATTTTTCTCTAAAATGCTATTCAGTTGGTTTGGTTTAGTTTACATGGCCAAAAACACCAAAGTTTTCATGAAAAAAGTAATAATTACATTTTTTTAGTTCTTTGCACATTTGTAAGTAATAGAAAAAACAATTTAAAATAGTTTTGATAACGTTATATGCAATTTTAATAAAATGAAGGTGGAAGCAGTAAGTTTTATTAAAAAAGGAAAAAAATAAGGCTAGTAATTTCAAGCGAAACTGCAACTTTATTAAATTAGTGTCAATTTCCGGATGACGTTAATATTTAAGTGCCGCTATCAAAGTTTGTTAACCAAAACTAGTCCCAAATTAAAACAAAAAGTTGCCTAATGCCCACGCATCCCTAAATTTAGCTAAAATTTGATTTTATCAAAACTTCCTAACCTAATTCTACTCAAAGAAAGGCAAGGCGAAACTAAAACTACAAAGTAACTAATTCTCTTGCAAGAGGCCAGAAAGCGCGGCGCTAGCAGGAGCTTGGCAAAGAAAAGAAGAGATAAAAGTTCGCATTAAAACGATAAAGCGCCTTAAACACCACCAGAAGCGTGTTCAACAAACCTTTTCAAAATGCTAATTCGCGACACCCCGATATCATCTCTAATTAGTGCAGCGCGAAAACGGTTCCTGAGCGCTTTATTCAGCTAGCAGGAGCAGCAGGCTGAAAGTCAAGAGCCAAAGAGATTATGCTAAAAAATTCAGTTGAAGAAAAAATTTTGAATGTAAGGTCTGTTTTTTTATCCAACTTTTTTGTCAATCCTGGCGGTGCCAATAAAAAATAAATGGATCCATGACTTCCTAACCGGCCTATTAGCACACTTCAGCCTTGAAAACAGTTTTTTTCTAAATATCTCAGTAAAGCGCCTACGAATTTTTTCTGTTTTAACACAAATTATTTAGCAAAATGTAATCTAATATATTCCGAAAACCGAATATTGATACGATGCTCTGGTAAAAAGTTTGCATTTTTAAAAAAAATTAATTGTTAAAAAACTGTCATTAGCTTTAATGGATTTTGACTAAAATCTAATCAGCTGGTTAGAGTGTCGACAGTAGCGTGTCAAATTTTTTGGGGCCCCCCCGCGAACTTTTTTTTGAGGCACTATTAAATTTTAAAAAAATAACCCATTATAGTAAATATTTATACACAATATCATTATCTAATAGTTAAAAAACACAGCGAATTTTTAGGTAAGTATTACTTTTTCTTAGAGTATATTGGGGGCCCCCCGCGTGGCAGGGTCTGCGGGGCCGTTTGACACGCGCCTCAGTGTCGAATACTACCTTATCTGAAAATCTCATAAAAATCGGTTAAACGGGTTAGGGGCTATCGTGTTACGGACAGACACACACACACACACACACACACACACACACAGACAAACATTAAAATCCAGGACCAAGACAATCTAAAGACAAATAGGTAACGCTGTAACATTATCAAATGTTTAACTAAAAATGAAACACTTAATAAATACTCTGCCAATCTATGGGCACCTAAGCTCACACTAGGTACTATAGTTATAGTGTGAGCTAATATAATCAAAAACTGAAATATATTTTATTCAACTCCAGACTCAATTACCTTTCGTTTGATACCACACAAGCCATGTTTGACTTAAACTCAAATTTTTTTAATCTACTTAAAAAAAAACTAAAATGTATTTTGTTTAACTCCAGACTCAATTACCTTTCGTTTGATATCACACACGCCATATTTTCACTTAAACTCTAATTTTTGACATCTACCCCCACCCTTTTTTTAAAAATAAACTAAAATTAATTTTTTTAACTCCAGACTTAATTACCTTTCGTTTGATATCACACACGCCATATTTTCACATAAACTCTAATTTTTGGAATCTACCCCCACCCTTTTATTTGGCTTGCGTTCGGTGGATTTTTAAATGGGACCATCACGGCCCAAGACCCAACTTAGGTACCAAATTTCATTAAAATCGGACAAGCGGTTTTTGAGTTATGCGGGTTGGTCGTTACAGACAGACATACAGACATACAGACAGACAGACAGACAGACAGACAGACAGACAGACAGACAGCAAAACAAAAAAGTTTCAAAATCATCTGAAACGCAAAGATATATAAACATTTTTGAAATCGGAGCAACTTTTTTTTTCTCGAAAAAATTAGGATCACCATAGCTCACACTACTTATAGTAGTAGTGTGAGCTAAAAACACACACATACTGATGTTTTGTGATTAAGTTAATAAAATAATTGACTAAATAATTACAAGGCTGTTTCTCAAAATTTAGAAAAAAGAAAAATTAGAAGCTAAAATGCTCTTAGGCCATCTTTAGGCATAATGGTACGAACATGTCTAAAGGCTGGTCGGAAGTCAAATAATCAAATTTAGCACAATGAAAATATAAAACACAATAAGAAATCGATATGAGAATCTGTGAACTCAGGAATAAATATATTGAGAAAAAGTGTAACTAAAAAAACAAATACATAACGAAATACTACAAACAAAAAAGCTCAAATAAAACACAGAGTAAGACTCTCTGTCCAAAAAATAAATGTTGACTAAAAGGAGGATTATTTTCACTTTAAAGTTTAACTTATAAAAATTAGAATATGCTACAATTTCATCAGTAGCAAAGCAGGTAAATTAAACTATAATCTGTTGTTATTTATAGCCTACTATATTCAACTGTAAATTTACAATAATTTATTCTATACTGAAATGAATAATACAATAATCAAATTTTTTAAAACTTCTTTTGAATGTGTTTAGTTTAGTTTAATTTTTTATTAAGTTTTTATTAATTATAATACTTACACTTTAGATATTAAGCACACAGGTCAGCTCTAGAGGCAATGCTACAAATATGTCTAAATATATTTGAAAGTCAATAAATATTAAGGGAAAAAAGCAGCACTACACTTTTGCACACTTATGATTATATAAAAGAAATCCGTTATTAGGCAAAAAAAAGCAAAGGTATAAACGTTACCGATCCAAGACCTGCAATCAATTTTGCCATCCAAACCGAAATGGGTTACATTTAAACGCAACTCCAGAATTTTAACTAAAGCGTATACGATACCCTACAAGTACCGCAGCTATCCATTCCACGTAGGGTATTGGAAGTCCCGTAATGATCCTGCACATGCGCAGTGCGATACTGATTCTGATACGGGCAAATAAAAAGAGATGATATTTTTACATTATTGGAATGTATACATCATGTCGAGAAAGAGCTAGAGGGAGCTGTAGATAAAGATTATATATTGACAAATAAAAATTATAGTAGGAATTAGAAGACAAAAATGCGGTAAGGTCTCAAACTAAAAAACGAAATAGTACACACAAGACTAAATCCAAATAAAGGGCTGCTTTGTTGTGATACTTTATTTTATTAGTAAATAATATTCGGTATTTCTCTTACAAGGATGGCTCACGGGGCTCTCCCTCATAACGATTGCCATACAGAAAAATAACCATGAGTTAGAAGAAGCTGGAAAAGCTAGAGAATGTAATAAAGAAAGAATCGACGACGCAATGAAGGATCGAGGTTTAGAAGTCAATCCGCTAATCGATAAATTAAAAATTATACTGGGTTTCAAAAGACATCATAGACTTATCAAAGAAGTAACTAAAAAACAAACACGTGATATACATACTTTAGATGATATAAATAATAATATAATAAAACATTGCCATATTGTTTAATTTATAATAATTTTCTAATTCTGAACTTTATGTTACAAGAAAGAAAAGTTCGCTTACAGAGGGAACTCTTTCTTATAACTTACGTAATACAGAAAAATTACCATGCATTACTTATAAACAAAAGATAAGTACTAGGTCATGGATAAAAGTCAAAGAACAATGACACTAAGCGGATAAAAGTTGTCGAGTAAAAATAAAAAAATGCTAAACAGAAAGAATCGACCAGGCAATAGAAGATCGAGGCTTAGATATCGATCTATAGACCGACATCAGTCATCAAAGAGGTACCTAAAAACAAACATGCTATTGAACACTTCATACGGCATAAACCCGATAAAATAAAAAATTGAAATATTGTACTAATTAAAATGATTAATAAACAATTCCGGCCTTTATGTTATAAGAAAGAAAAGTTAGCTTATGGGGTTCTTTCTTATAACCGATGCAATACGAAATATTAACCACGCATTAGACTTAAGTTAAACCACTATCTACACACAAGTTAAACATACTAGGCCGTGTATAAGTATCGAAGAAAAATTAAATTTAGCGGTTGAAGGACTTCGAGGTAAGGCTAACTGGAGCGAAAAATCCGACACGTCTTAATCTAAGGATCGATATAAAAAGATACATTGTGTTTTACAATGCAAAAGAGGAAACAAGTGGAAGAAGATAAAATAACTAAAAATCAAATAAGCGATGAAGGACTTTACAAGGCTTTAACACCAATAAAATAAAACACTGCTATATGGTAATACTTAAAAATGATTTACTAACCTGTTCCGATTTTTATATTTCAAGAAAGAGATGTTGTCTCTTCTTGCGCATCATAGAATATTGATTACTTACGAGTTAGACATTAAGCAAACAAATCGTCTAGTCATAGTCATAGGTACAATGGAACAAATATGGATGGATTACAAGTCGATCAATATTGCAAATTCGCATGCTGAAGAGGTCGAGGAAGAGTAAGATGGAGCTAAAGACAAATAATTAACGACACATGAAGAGATCAAAACTTAAATAAAAATGTAATGTAATGTAAGTAAAAAATGGGAATCAGAAGACAAAAGAAGCAATAAAATGATCAGATGAGTAACTAAAAAACAAATAACCGATGAAAGACTACACAAAGCATAAACACCAAATAAACACTGCTTTATTTGTGATACTTAAAATGATTTACTAAACAATTCCGGTCTTTATATTACAAGGAAGAAAAGTTGGCTCACGGGGCTGCTCCTCATAACTTACGCGCCACAGAATAATAACCACGCGTTAGACATTAGGCAAACATACCAGGCCATCTCTAGGTATAATGGACTGTGAAATAGTGGCCCTAAATCATGCAGTGGTTAAAGGATTCGAAATTGGAAGGTTATTCTTTAATATGAACTTAGATATAACTACAAGGTAGAAAAATAAGTTGGAATCATCATCATCATTATAAAATTATTGTTCAGTTTATTGGGTTTAATAATTTTTAACTACTTCGGTGGGTTGAAATAAACCTTACTTTTTTCAAGGGGTTCATCCAAACCTAATTGAGGTGTAAAAGTCAATGTTGTGCTTAAAAGGGTTTTATTATATTTGTCGGGGTTTTAAGTCGGGGTTTTAAAGTCTTATCTTTTGGATAACTTTTTATTTCTTTGTGTTTTTGACTCCAAGTCCCTGACAAAGTCAACATAAGCACATCATAACATAAATAATAAGGAACTAAATTAATAACATTAAATTCTTAAGTGGACTTAACATTCTTCCCCGCGAAAGTTTCATCTTAAACATATTCTTCCCCATAGAAGTGCTGTCATTGGTTATAATTCGTCCAACTCTATTTTGGCCAATCTAGTTACAGGTCTAGTCAATTCCCCATTTTGAGTTTTAACTTTTGCTACTCTTATTCGTCCATCTGGACCTGGAAATGTTTCCAACACTCTTCCAAGTTTCCATGTGTTTCTTTGCATGTTGTCATCAGCTATTAAAATAATCAACTTTTAATGGTTCTTGATCATCGTTCCACTTATTCCTTTTAGTTAATTTAGGTAAATAAGCTTTAATCCAAGTTTTCCAAAATTGATTCGTTAATATTTGAATTCTTCTCCAACATTTTCTAAGATCTATGTCGGATTGGTTTCCCAATTCTCGCCAAACTTCACATTGGTTAAGTTGTCCTGTTCCGAGAAAATTATTTGAGGTTAGAGCTTCGAAGTCATCGGGATCCACTGAAACTTTAGTAATGGGTCGAGAGTTCAAAATATTTTCCACTTCAGTAAAGAGTGTCAATAAAACTTCATCTTTCAGCTTTTGATGTTGTAGAAGTGAATAGAATGATTTTTTTACAGTTCTTATAAGTCGTTCCCATACACCACCCATGTGTGGTGCGGCTGGTGGGATAAAACTCCATTCTATGCCATTTTTCATTAAACTACTTCGAATTTTGTCTTGATTTAAATTTTTAACTGCTTTCTTAAGCTCTTCACATGCTCCTCTTAGGTTACTGCCATTATCAGAAAATATCTTAGTTGGTTGATTTCTTCTAGAAATCATGCGATTTAATGCCATAATCATTGAGTCGGTGGTCATAGAATGCGTAATATCTAGGTGTACCGCTCTTATGGTTAGACAGGTAAAAATGACTCCCCATCTTTTTTCTTGTCGTCGACCAATACTAACAAGGAAAGGTCCAAAATAGTCAATTCCTGTATATGTAAAAGGTGGAACAAAGAGGGTGAGTCTTTCAATCGGAAGTTGACCCATCATTGGATTTTTTGGTTTGGCATTATTTACTCTACATTTTTGACATTCGCTAAAGGCATTTTTAACGGCAGCTCTTCCATCCAAAATCCAGAACTCTCTTCTTGCTTCATTTAGTACAGTTTCAATACCTTGATGTCCAAATTTGGCATGTAGGTGTAAATAAAGTAAAAAAAAGTCTGGTTAAATGGTGTCTCTTTGGTAAAATAACAGGATTTTTTGAAAGTTCGGACAAGTTTGGAGTTAAATTTGTTCTTCCAGGAATAACCAATAATTTTTTTAAATTTAAAACTGGATGCAACTTGTGCAATGGGCTTTGTCTATTAGGTTTTTGTCCTCTTTTTAAATTTTCTAATCCTTGACTAAATGTTTCTTTTTGACAACATTGAATTAAGTAAGTTTTTGCCTTTTCTAAGTCTTGAAGTGTTGTATATGGTTCAAATGTCTCCTTTTTGAGTTTGCTGGCAATGAAGATTCGAATATAATTCTGGCGGTAAACATTAACAAATCTGTTTAGTTCGAAAAATCTCGAATATTTATGAGACATGTAAATTGTTTTGTGGCTAATACAATTTTGGGTTTGGTCTGAACTATATCTTGTTTTGGCCATGCTGATTCATTGTCTTTAAGAAACTGTGGTCCATTGATCCAAAATTCAAAATTTATTTGATTTGCTTTTTCTTCATCATATGTTCTTGTCGCAAGATCAGCGAGATTTTGTTCGGTTCATTTCAGGGTACCCATTTCCATTGATTTGTTTCTGACAGTTCTTGTATTTCTCCCACTCGGTGGCTTTCAAATTGTCCTAGCTTTTTTGCATCACTATTAATCCAATAGTAGACCGTGGTAGAATCTGTCCAATAGTAAATTTTTTCTGTGTTAATGTCAAGTTCCTCGGTTAGTATTTTTGAAATTCTACATCCCAATAATGCTGCTTGAAGTTCTAAGCATGGGATTGAGATTGGTTTATTGGGTGTCACACGAGCTTTGGCAAAGACAAGACAAACCTCAACTTCATCATTATAAACGATTCTTAGGTATGCCACAGAAGAATATGCTTGCTTGCTACTGTCACAAAACACGTAAAGTTCAATGGCTTTTGATTGTGAGATCTGGGTATTTCCAGATTGTCTATTAATTTGAAGTCAGCTATCCATAGTTTCCACTTACTCCAGATTTCATCACTAACAAAATCGTCCCATTTTATGCCGGTTCTCCAAATATCTTGTACTAAAATTCGACCTCTTATGATAAAGTTAATTAAAAGAGGATCAAAAATTGACATTAAGGTCTTAAGAACTTGGCGTTTAGTGGGTCTTGCTGTAATTTTTTCATCTAATTTATTCGGAATTTGAAAAGTAAATGTGTCATTTTTGGGATACCAGTACATTCCTAGGACTCTTTGTCTTGATTTGTCATAATCGAGGTTAAGGTCTTTCTTTATATCTTCATCAATTTCCATTCGTTTTGTTAGCTCATTTGAAGATGTTGTCCAGCTTACCAACTCAAATCCTGCTTGTTTCTGCAATTGTCGCACTTCTGTTATTATTTTGAAAGCTTCCTCTGGGTCGTCTGCAGAGTCTAAGTAGTCATCGACATAATGTTTTCCCGTTATAGCTTCGATTATACGAGGTGACTTTCCATTCATTGTTGCGTTCGTATTCTTCACAAACTGAGCACAAGTCGGGGAACAGGTGGCACCAAATGTCATTACTTCCATCTGATACACACCGTATGGCTGGTCATATTTTCCGTCACGCCAAATAAATCTTTGAGAGTTTTGATCTTGTTCTCTTATTTTTATTTGGTGAAACATTTCTCTGATGTCTGCAGCCCAGCCAATTTTTCGTTCTCTAAATTTTAAAAGGACACCAATCAATGACGCTAGTAAATCTGGACCAGCTAGTAAATTATCGTTTAAACTAGTGCCATTGACTTTTGCTGCACAGTCGAAAACCAGTCTAAGTTTTCCTGGTTTATTTGGGTTTGTTACGCCAAAATGTGGTAGGTACCATGTTTTAGGACCTTCTATGTTGGCTTCTTCAGGTGTCAGTTTTCTTGCGTAGTTTTTGTCCAGATATTTTTGACAGTATTTTTCTCTAAAGCTGTTATCATTTTGCCATTTTGCATCTGTTTTTCAACTATTTGAAGACGTTTTATAGCTGCATGTTTACTTGGTGGTAAGGTGAGTGTATCTTCCTTCCAAAGTAATCCAATTTCCGTATCGATCTCCAATAAATTTTAAAGTAGACTCCATAATGTTAAGAGCTTTGTCTTCGATTTTCGTTTGATTTAAAGTACCGAAAGCTTCTAAGGAAAAAGATGTCTTGATTAAATGATGTAGTGCATCATCTTGTATTTATTTTTGACAGATATGATACGTTAGTCCATGTCGAGGCGCAAAGTCGTTGACTTTTCCATAAATAGTCCAGCCCAGGTTAGATTTAGTAGCAATGGGTAGGTTTTCGGGTCCCTCAATTATTTTGCGAGGAATCGTTAGTTTGCAATTATCTTGACCTATAAGGATCAATGTGTGGAGAAGGAGCGGTGGACAAAAAGGACATTCGGAGATCGCGACTGTGACGGAAAAGGAGATTCGTTTATCGACGTACAGGCTAGCGATGCCAGAAAAGCGGTTAAGGGAGAAAAGGAGATACCGTGTAACCATACCACCAAGGGATGCTTGGAAGGAGGACGGAGTTGAACTCCTTAGCGACGCCACGGTCTGCTATACAGACGGATCAAGGCTGACAGACCGGAATTCGACCGGTGCAGGAGTGTACGTGGAAAGCAAGAGCATTGGAAAAAGCTACCCGCTGGGATCCAATGCAACAGTCTTCCAGGCAGAGGTTTACGCTATACTGGCGTTAACATGGGAGGAAGAAATTAGGAACGAAACAGGAAAACGCCTCTGCATCTGTTCAGTCAAGCTACGCTGAAAGCACTATGTAAACTAACCATGTCCGCAGGTTTGGTGCAGGAGTGTGCGGATGCACTTCAGAAATTGGCCGGCGTAAGAGAGGTAGAGCTCGTATGGGTCCCAGGCCATGTGGGAGTCCCCGGAAACGAGAAAGCGGACAGACTCGCCAGGGGAGGATCCCAGCAGAAATGCGTCGGGCCAGAACTGTTCCTGGGGCTCACAAGAGGGCAAATGAAGTCGGCCCTAACAGAGTGGAACCAGAAAGAGATACAAAGGGAGTGGACCAACACAGGAAACGCCAGACAGGCGAAGGAGTATGTGACAGGCTACAGCAAATCCCGTAGGGACTGGCTGCTCCGTAGAACACGAAGAGAGGTGGGAGCCATAGTGGGAGTCCTGACCGGACACTGCGTCCTACTAGGACACCTGGCAAAGATGAGAGTGAAGGAGGACGCGACGTGCGAGCGATGTTGGGCCGAGGATGAGACCTCGGCGCATTTTCTCTCATCATGTGAAGCATACAAGGAGGCAAGAAGAGAGGTATTCGAAGAGGAAGCCTTTGAGACGGAGGACCTTCTGAATCTGAGGTGGCCCGATATTCTGGCCTTTGTACAGAAGACGGGCAGATTCCTTAGCGAAAGAAGGACGCAGTAAGGGGGATGCCCGGGGGTTGGCGAAAAGGGCGCTTCATGTGCCTTGTCGCCAGACCTAGAGCCTACCCCATACTACTACTACTACTACTACTACTGCTACTATAAGGATCAATGGTGGCGTTTGTATGTCTTGAATTGGCAATCCATAAAGATGTGGTAAGTGGTTGTAATTCTGAACAGAAATTATTTGACATGGTAAAGATAAATTTTTTACAGAACGAACATTTCTCATAGTATATTGTCTGGCTTCTGGATAGATTCCAGCTATTTTAATGTCGCAACAAAGTGAATCCTCATGAGTTGCTGTCATCTGATTTGTCCATTGTAAAGTTAATGCTTGTGGATTACCAGAGATTTCTAATTTTTCCACTAAACTTTGATCTATTAGGCTAATTGTGGAGCCTTCATCACAAGGGGCCGTCGTAAAGATAATGTTATTTGGTCTAATTAGTTTTACGTTGATCATTCTAAGAAGAACGTTACTTTCTTGATTTTGCAAACCAATAAAACCTTGATTGTTTTGTCCAAGATGATTTTGATTTAGTGGTCTTGGTTGAGTCAGGATTGGTTGTGTTAAAGTTTCTTGTCTTATCTCTCTTCTTTGTTCGTCGTTTTCTTGATGTAAAATTTTATTATGAGGTTTTTTGCATCCTCTAACTTCACAGTTTTGTTTCTTTTTACAATCTTTTGCCTGGTGAGATCTTTTCAGGCAGGTAAAACATAGTTTTTTCTGCGTAACAATTTTCCATCGAGTATTGTTATCATCACTTTGAATTTGTTGACATTTTTCTACCAGGTATTTTCCGTAACAGTAACCACATATAGGGTCAGTGGCGACAAATGAGTGCGCTTTTTTATTTAGATTTGATACAGGATGTTTTGAGTCGAAATTTAGGTGTACTGGAGTTGTAACATAACATGCAGAGTCAGATTTGTGAGTAATACATTCAGAAAAATTTTTGAAGATTATTCTTCCGTCTTTTTCTAATATCTTCTCCCCCCATGAAAGTTTTAGGTGGCAAGGCAATTTTCTTACCAGATCCTTAACTAAAGTTTGGTTTTCTAGGTACTGGTCAAATTTAAGTGAAGCGATTGTGCTGGATATTGCATTAATTTCGCTGGCAAAATTTATTAATTGGTCGAATTCATGTGCTTTAATTTGAGGAAAAGATTTGATTGTCGGTTAGCACTTCAAAAATTAAGTCAGGTCGACCGAATTTGCGCTCTAAAGTACTGAGAACTTCATTTAAATTAGATGGACTCATCAATAAACCACATACCGCTTTTTTAGCTTCCCCTTTCAGGCATTTCTGAAGTTTTATTGTACAGTCTTCGGCATCATATTGACACATACTTGAAATCTTCCTAAACTGACAAATAAATGATGGCCAGTCTTGGGGTCTACCATCGAAAAACGGAAAATCCTTTTCTAATAATTGGCGTTTATTTATTTGATTTTTGAAAGGTCTGGAAATATTTGCACTCTGTATAGCAGCGGTTAATTCTTTTATTGTGTCGTTTAAATCTTCTTTTATTTCTAAACTGGAATGGGTTGTTTGTGGCTGTTTTATTTTGTTTGATACCGAAAATGTTTCACATTCAGAGGCATCTTTAAGAATTTTATTAAATTTATTATCATGTTTTAAAACCCAATCTGTAGTGTAATTTTCGTTATCAGTTTTTTCGGAAAGAATATCATCACTTACAGCTGATCCACTGGCTTTGCTTTTTAATGATTCAGAATTTATTTTTGTTACATTAACTCTATGTTCCATTTGAAGTAGTCGAAGTTATCTATCCATTTCTTTTTTCTGAAAATCCATTTCTTTTTTTTCAAACTCCTTTTCTATTTGCTGTCGTCGGATTTCCATATCTCGTTCCAACTGGGCTTTTCGCTGCTTGATGTATTATGAGATAAAACTACCGACGTTTTCTTACTTCTTGTTTTATTGTTTATTGTGTTGTGCGTTGAAGCTAGAAATGTTTTCTTACTTTTTGTCTCATTTGAAGTCTCCAAAAGTTGAAAATCAAGTTCTGTGGGATTACTTTTCTGTTTTTTAGATTTTTGGGACATTGTTTTACTATCTAAATTGTTTTGATTTGACTTTGCTTTGACTGCTTTTCCAAATTTTTCAGGCCATGTGAAGTTACTATCAAGATGTCTAGTACCTCTATTTTTGCGTGGCATTGTTGTAATTTTATTTTCTTTAATATTTTCTTCAGGATTTTTTTCAACAAATTTCTTGGGAATCGATATATTTTCTTCGTCCATAGGGCTGTTGTCTTCTTCGAAGGACCAATAAAAGGGTTTTATTATATTTGTCGGGGTTTTAAGTCAGGGTTTTAGTCTTATCTTTTGGACAAGTTTTTATTTCTTTGTGTTTTTGACTATCTCCAAGTCCCTGACAAAGTCAACATAATCACATCATAACATAAATAATAAGGCAACTAAATTAATAACATTAAATTCTTAAGTGGGCTTAACAGTGCTGACAAAAAAGTCAGATGGATTCTAATTTTTGGGGTTTTGACGCTTCAAAAGACTTCTTACTCAGCGATTCTCAAACTGGTTTCAGCAGAACCCGAAGGTTCCGCGAAGCGGTAATTGGGGTTCCGCAAGAAGTTAATAAAATAAAAAAATATTTGTGATATGACCCAAAAATAAAATAGTCAAGTGTCATGTTGCAAATAAACTAAATATTCTTAGTAGAGTAAAGTAAGTTTGGGAATTGGGACAATCACCTGCTTACTCTGCGAAGTGAGGTGATGGTCAATGATGGTTTTTTTAATAACTCTTCATTTCAATTGTCGTTAAGAATAACTGATGTAAAGAGGCTACAATGTTTGGCATATATTGCCAAGCTTTTATGAATTAAACTTATCACTTTAGGGAACTTCTGTCGCAGTTATTTCTATGTCAAATAAAACACAGTTTGGGGAATATTATCTAAATAGAGGAGTAACTGAGTGCTTTCCAACACTGCATGATTCTGTGTCCAAATCAAAGAGTTCAACAGAAATCACTTCTGAGGTAACCAACCATCTTCAGAACCTGCAAGTTTCAATCAAAGAATATTTTCCAAGGCAAGAAGAGCATCTTGATCGGGTTCGCAATCCGTTCTCAGTCTTACTCGAAAAAGCTCATCAAACTCTAACTGTAAAACAAACCGAACAGCTAATTGATGTTGCAGCCGATGGAAACCTTAAAACTTTGAATTCGGCTACTTTGTTGGAGTTTTGGGCCCAGCTTAGAAGTAAATATCCAGAATTAGCTAATTTTGCTGTTAAAAAACTGTTGCCTTGTGCTACAACTGACCGTTGTGAAGTAGGGTTTTCAAAATATGCTCTTGCAAAAACCGACTTAAGAAATAAAGTAAATCCTAAAGCAGATATCCGCATACAACTTTCAAACATTAAACCAGACATTGAGAAACTTGTCCTAAACAAGCATTAAGTTTAAAAAAAATATTAACAAAATATTTTTAATACTTGTTTTAGTATTTTAACTGTTTCCGAGTTATTAATATATTACGTACTCTTTATTTGAAAGCATAAAAAGTAGTGTTAACGTCGATTTTTTTACACAAAACTAAACAATATATCTTATATTTAAGTAGTTAGGGTAGGGGTTACCTAGAAAAAATAGCAAGCTTTAGTGTTCCGCACTCTACAAAGGTTTGAGAACCACTGTTCTTACTTAATGAAAAAATAAACAAGATACTATTAGATATCTTTAGAAATCTTTCCTCTGGATTATGACTTTTGTTTTAATGAATAATAAATTGTCCTAAAGTTTGGCAATAGACCTCCTAAATCTTAGGAAGTGAAATATGTAGTAGTTCTAAATCATGCAGGACCTCGTGTGATACAATCTTGGAGAGATATCGCTCCCGCTGATCCGGGCTATCTCGGAAAAGATGTAAATGCACTTCGTGAACGCCGGGCTGCCATTATCCGCTCGTCGCATACATAACATGCATTTAAACTGCCTCTCCACGACACAGCCCTTAAAATGTAAGCGTTAACATGATATAATGCTGCCTTAGTTAAAAGTGCACCCAACTAGTTGATAAAACTGTTTTTTTTTCAACCAACCCGACGAGAAAACAAGCAATTTCTGTACAAAGCCATCTGGGATTGTCCGCAGAAAATCTAAATTACTACACGGTTCGAATTCGTGGTAGATGTAAAGAAAACACTTTGGTTTTTGGCGACGTTTCGTGGACAATTTTCACTTTTTCAACGTCAAATCTCTACGAAATAAAAAACAATGGCCAATTTAGTATTAAGTGACTTCTTATATTATTTAACAATAAAAATGCAACTAAAGTGTTAAAATTAACTTACCGAAATCCTTATAAGTTGATTTTGATTTTGATGAAGAACTTACCTAAAAGAAAAAAAATCATTAAAATTTGCTTTAAACAAATATTATTTGCGTTATCCCATGATTTTGAATTTTTTTTTTATCAAGGTCAGTGTTTTGGATCTTACTGTATTTAAAAGTGTGTCTCCACATAAGATTAATCGCAGAATAGTTATTTAAACACAAAGGTTTGAAAACGACGCTTTGCACACGATCGACACAGTTTGGTTTGGTTCAATTTAACTCATTTTTAATAATAAAATGTATAATATTCTATTAACGAATTATCAAAGGAAACTAATTAATACTTAATATTTATGGTAACAGTCGAACATTCCTTCAAGCTTACGCCGGGAAAAGCAGTTTTATTTTTCACCTTGTTTTCGGTAATAGACAATGTTTTTGGTGTCGTGTTTTCAGTGGAGTTTTTCAGCTTGTAGTCGTGGTTTTCTTGTTCTATTCTAAATGGACAATGCTTGTTCTGGTTCTGTGGCGACAGATAATGAAGACTCTATATTTTCGAAACTTCCGTTTTATTTCTCAGAGACTAGTCATCAACATAGCCTTTGGCAACTGAACTGGACTTCCATCCGCCATGGCGTTTAAGGGCAAGCAGAATTGACTAAAATTGTGGCCGATGAACGCCAAAAACAATGTCCCGTGAAACTTTCTGGATTCTCTAGCAACAAAAACTTGGCGATTTCTTTACCCATGT
Organism: Aspidapion aeneum; assembly: GCA_963576565.1. Classification (NCBI taxonomy): domain Eukaryota; kingdom Metazoa; phylum Arthropoda; class Insecta; order Coleoptera; family Brentidae; genus Aspidapion; species Aspidapion aeneum. The sequence goes on along the minus strand of OY755047.1, from coordinate 39,172,536 downwards.
TTCCAATTTAGTTAATGCCAATGTTTTGTCTTAAACATTTTCCGTTTTGATAGTTCAAAAAAACCTGCCTGTCTTCAGATCGGGAGGGCGAAGAGTACAGTACTTCTTCAAGATATTGTAAAGGCTTCCTGTAACTGTAAAAGAACTTGGTACCTTTGTTTTTGTATTCTACAGTTTAATCAGCATAGCACTGCCGAAATCTTTCGTGTCTTCTATTTTGAGATAACATAATTCCTTTCTTCGACATGCCCCAGTCAGGTCAACTGCAACCACCTCCTTGATAAGTAAATACTTGTCGTCTAATGCTTTCGTCAAAAACATAACAAAATCTTCTTCTATAAGAATTTGGGACTTCTTTCGGACGTAGTTTTCGGATTTTCCTTTGATTAGCGCTTACAACTTCTTATAACTTTTAAGATCTATGTTGTGATTGGCACTTAGCGATGACTTGAGCATCGAAAAAATTATCCACAACGTTGAATATTTATATTTCTCAAACAGTTCTTCAAAATATACCATTAGTGCGTTTTCTGAGAAAGTTTGGGTATTTTTGGCTACTCTCCATTCCATGAATCGGCTATACTTAAATTCATACCTGCTTTTGAATTTTGGGGCTAGCAGTCCCGAACATATTTCGCTTGATTTCTGTAAAATTTCCTTAGAATCCGACATTTTTACACCAAAACTTTGAAAATTCAACAATTTTTTGAAGTATCTAATCAACAAAACCAAGGAGCCGTGACGGTTACTATGGAACTCAGCCAACTTATATTGTTGGGTGACAACAACAAAAAATCACAATGACGGGAGACTCGTATGCAAAAATGACGTAAGCGTGCGCAAAAATGACGTAAACGTGCAAAAATGCCGTTATCAGATCGTGGTCTGCGTGCGCAAAACCCCCTTTTTCAAAACAGTCGTATAAAATAGTTATTTAAACAACAAGGTTTGAAAACGACTCTTTGCACACGATCGAGACAGTTTGGTTTGATACAAGTCGAGGGAGTGTGCAAAGAGGTTTTCAAACGAGTTTTTTACAATATTTTTTATACGACTGTTAATAAAGAAAGAAAAATCAAATTTTAATTCAACTTGTTTTTATTTCCGACATTTTTACAACAAAACTTTAAAAATTCAACAATTTTTTGACGTATCTAATCAACAAAACATACGAGCAGTGACGGTTGCTACGGAACTAAGCCAACTTATATTGATGGGTGACAACAACAAAAATCACAATGACGGGAGACCCGTAAGCAGAAATGACATAGGCGTGCGAAAAAATGACATAAGCGTGCGCAAAATGCCATTTTTAGATCGTGTTCTCCGTGCGCAAAACCCCCTTTTACAAGACAGTCGTATAAAAAAGTATTAAAGCAATTTCGCTGATATAGGGCAGAGTATATGTTAACTATTTTTTTAAATAATAAATGACAAAACTTTCCACTCCTAACTATGGGTAATTTTATGCACTACAAATTTGATAAGACCTAGTTGTCAATCAAGATATAAGGGATGCTCTAAAAACACATTTTGCTCCCTTGCCCCCTTTATGGGCCATGTATTTAATGTTTTTTGACAGTAAAATAATTAATACTTGGACGCCGATATGTGTGAATAAAAAAATATTTTTGGACCCTAAAAAAACCTTACTTTTTGAATGAGACATTTTTCGGTCTGTCAACAGGTCGGGCAGTGTTGTTGGGATCACTAGTAATCGAATAAGATAGGTGTCATAAAATCTTCATCAAAAAGTCCACGAAAGTCACTACGCCCAGGACTAAAAAAGCAAAGTAGCCAAGTCCATTTCTTTTACCCACTAAGGTCCATTTTACCTCCCTAGGGTAGGACATATGGACCGCTGACAGGTTTGATCTTTAAGTGCTCCAAAAAGAGTTCCAAAGCTGAGTTATTTTATGTACCAAATGGCAAGTTTGTACTTTAACAAATAAAATAAGAAATTTTCTATACTTAAGTAAACTGTGGTTAGATACCACGCTTTACTCTATACCTGTTTTTAGAAGTCTGTTAGAATATTCTCTAAAGTTAATTAACTACAATGTATGCTAAGCTGTTTTTCTATATTGGAAAATATTTTCACGATTTTACGGCAAAATATACTGGATCCACCATGTGTCTCTTTCAATCTGATTGTTAGACCGCATGGCGCCATATATATATTCTACGGTCGAACGGCAAAATTGCTTGTGCAAAAGAGTTCATAGATAATCAAGAAATTCTGAAAATATAGAATTTTGTCCACAATTTATACAAGGAGATTGTTGCGGAAATACACGAAAAATTAAAACAAATAGCAATGTCTCATGACCTCAATATGTATATGTCTCCACTAAATATCTGGCCGCAATAAGAAAAAAAAAACTCAGAACAGATCTACAGGTGTCTAGTTTTGGAGTCTATCGCAAAATAACTTTCTTTCCTTCCTTAAGCCCTATTTGTAAGCACGTTAGGGTGATTTTGTAAGTTTTATTATGAAAAAAAAGACTTGGGAAATAAATTGATCTAGGTAGTTTTTCCGTTGCTTTTCAATTAGCTGATTCTAACGCGAGAATCAGACACTGTTTCCAGATACTCAATCTTGTCACAAACACTGCATTGCCACTACAATTTCCGCCATACCAAAGGATGAATCATTTTCTTCTTTGTTGTGTGGTGCTCTCACTAGTAACACTGAGCTTCGAACAATAAACAATAGCTAATTTTTCAGGCCTGAGGGTTCCTGCAGTCTGGGGTGAGCAGGCATTAATTATTTTCCCTGACAAAGAAATCAACATATCACAGTTTACCACCCCATACTCGTACTACCCGCTATCTAAAATTGAAAAACTACTACTACTTATCAGGGCCATTGAAATCATTATGACAATTGCAAAGAAGAAAGATGGAAAACGTGCTGTGTGTGGATCGATAAAAATCAAAACGAATTTTATACTTCACACAAAGGTATGTGTGCCTAACTTGCGAGTGTCAGAAGGAGAGGGAAGAGTTGATTTTGGTTGTTTTCCTACTTACACAAGGTTGCATCTCTAGACGTACGCTTCTGTGTGTTTCACGTCATCAGTAGAGAACAGCAAACCCAGGTAAGCCAATTTTAACCAAAACCAACTCCTATATATGAAATACTCGCGGCGGTGCAATGCGAGTAAATTACAAGTTGTTGCGCCATCTAGCGGACTGGCTCGAGCACTCGAAAGTTTAAACACACTGGCATCGTCTTGTCTGAGACGCCGAAGCGCCATCTATGACAAGTTTCGTCCATTAATGTGGTATTAAAACCACGTAATCACGTAGCAACTAAAAGGTCGTACTGCCCGAAGCATATGCAAAGAATAAAGATGGAAAACGTGCTGTGTGTGGATCGACAATCACACAAAGGTATGTGTGCCTAACTTGCGAGTGTCAGAAGGAGAGGGAAGAGTTGATTTTGGTTGTTTTCCTACTTACACAAGGTTGCATCTCTAGACGTACGTTTCTGTGTGTTTCACGTCATCAGTAGAGAACAGCTCGAGCCAGTCCGCTAGATGGCGCAACAACTTGTAATTTACTCGCATTGCACCGCCGCGAGTATTTCATATACAGGAGTTAGTTTTGGTTAAAATTGGCTTACCTGGGTTTGCTGTTCTTTACTGATGACGTGAAACACACAGAAACGTACGTCTAGAGATGCAACCTTGTGTAAGTAGAAAAACAACCAAAATCAACTCTTCCCTCTCCTTCTGACCCTCGCAAGTTAGGCACACATACCTTTGTGTGAAGTATAAAATTCGTTTTGATTATTATGACAATTTCTTCCAACTACCAATGCATCTAAACCACAAAAGTTTATGCTTTGTTAGCCGTCAAAGGACCAGCTCGTAACAAGCTTGCGATCGGGGGCTTCCAAAAATATTTTAGGTTTAAAAAGAAATATCATAATATCATATTTTCTCTGCTAGTGCGCCGGCAGCCCGTCTTTCAAAACCCATCAGAACTTTTAAATTGTCATTGGCAAGGGAGGTATTTAAAAAGTGAATTGGTTTCCGATTTTCGTTCACCTAATTGGAATACCAAGGAATACCGACCACAAAATTTAATGTCCAAGCAGTGACCCTAGCGTGTTAATTACCGCCACCATTACATATGCAACTAAAGAGGGAAACAAGGATCATAACATATCCAAAAATCAAAAAAGAAAAGTCCTCAAAGTGAAATCGTTTGCAAAGAAAAACAGTCAAAGATCCAAGAATTCTTTATTAGTGAAGAATCGAACGTAAAAGTTTCCATTAGCAAGATTGGGATAAGATGCGCAACCATTTGCAAAAGAGCAATGTGATGCCAAAGGAATAACGGCCTTAAAATTTAAGCAATGCCCAAGTAATACTCTTAGTGTCTTCAGGTAATTACCCCTGCTAAGGAACCATAATGTCTGTCCTCAAATCGAAAGAAGAGGAGTGCTTAAGGTGAAATTGTTCCCAAGAAAATCAAAGACCCAAGAAGTTTTGTTTATTAGTTCTCCAATTCTCTTGCCAAGAATCGGACCTACAAAATTTTCATCAGCAAGAGTTGGATGGCATACGCGATTAACTGTTTGAGATTCTTCTACAACTGACATTGCAACGCCAAAGGAATAACCACCGCCATTATGTGCAACCACGTATGAAAAAAACGGATAACGCCTGACTTCTTTCTTAATAATTGCTCCAACCGTCTTACCCAGAATCGGTTCTACAAAGTTTCCATCAGCAAAAGTGAGATTTCATGCGCGACCGAACATCAAACCATACCAAACCAACTATCGACAAATACGTTTTCTAAACATATCAGCAACAACAACAACAATATCTCCTTCGCTGTTTTCGCACGCTACATGACACTAGAAACCTGAAACAATTACACACGTACTATTAGATAATTATAGTGTACCTAACTAATTCGTAGGCGTCCGCTTCATTAGACCAACCCTCTCACCAAGAATCGGATCTACAGTTTTTATTAGCGGAGATTTGGATGGCATGCACGGCCAACGGTTTCCGATGGCCGTACATCTAAGAGCGATGCAATACCCTAGAAATAATAGCCGCAAAGTTTAGGCAATGCCCGCAATAATGAAGCAATAGACACTTATTGGAATAAAACCTGACCTTATTTAAACATCGACCCTATGGTGACAGATTTGCATATAAAAAGCAGCTGCTCTGCTTCAAAATTCGGTCTCTGTGTATTTAAAAACCTTATTTATTAGTGTCGGTATTTATTAAATGAAAGTTAGCGTCTTTATTATTAAATTTGGCTTTGAAATGTCAATTTTGAGAGGTCAGCTGTTAGTTTTCTGTGTAAATGTGTCAAAATAAAGTCGACTCTAAAATAAAGTCAGGTTTTATTCCAATAAGTCCCTAATATCCCTAGCGTGTTAACCTAATTACCTCTGTTATGACATGTGTAACCAAACAGGGATTATAACGCCTGATCTAAAATGAAAAAAAAAATAATAATAAAATAAAAAGATAAATTCTTAAGGTCGAGTTTTCTACAAAGTTTTCTTTATAAGTGCTACGACCCTCTCACCGACACTCGGATTTACATACTTTTTATCAGCAAGAGTTTAATGGTATGCGCAGCCAACTATTTCAGATTCTTGTACATCTAAGGGCATGACAAGAAAAAGAACAAGGCGGAGTTTTTTTACAATAGAAATCTATTAAGAACCCTAGTTTTTTCCATTAGTGTGCCAACCGTCTCACCGAGAATCGGTTCTACAAAGTTTCGATCAGAAAGGGTGGGATGAACTGCGTGGCCGAATATCAAACCCACTAGTGACAAACACGTTTGGCGCTATTTCCGCAATTATTACGAATCGCAGCTATTCCGTTGTTTTCGCGCGTCATATGATACTAGAAACCTACAACGATTGCACACGTACTATTAGATAATTGTAGTATACTCAACTAATTCGTAGGCACCCCGCCATGCATGCAAAGGCTCATTGAACTGTATGCAGTTGTTGACAATTAACAGCGACAGCCTAAACACGAGTATATGTGGGTCGAAAGCACCTGCAGCTTCTGTTCACGGGCTGATTATATTATTTTAGTCAATTTTTATGTTTTCGTAGTTTACATGCAACACCACGCGTTGGCGTTGTAGAATTTTATCGATTACAGTTTTCCATATTGATCTCAATGTAATGAATTTTACAACTTTAACAGACAATATTGAAAAACTTCTTGAACTAAGAACTACTACTGTACTTAATAATTAATACGTTTAAGCATGGTTTTGATAAGGCAACCATTCTTAGAGTTTCCTGTTCCACACCACTTCGCTTTAGAACATATACCAATCATATACAAATTAGTCAGATGGTCTTGGCTTGGTGGCCAGTGTTGATTTGTGTTGTATTTAAAGGTCATGGCCCCCCTTAAAAAACATCCACTGTAGTTAAAATCTTAATTTTTAAGAGTGGAGTCTAGTTAACACATGACATCTGGGCCTCCATGCATTGCGACTCCAAATATTCTTTGACTTTGACTTCATACTACATCTCGTCTCTACCTAGTTTGACTAAGGTGACAGTTTTTTCCATTTAGTATAACTGGAAGTTCCACAGACTACAACAACAAATTATGTGATACGCACTTCGGCTCTTAGATATGCCAGTTTAGTCGCAACCTACTTTAAGATATCACACGGACAAAACAATGTCTAGCATAATATATTTTAGTAAAAAATTGAATTTTTTAACTTAAGGTTGATATGTTGCGTAAGAAAACTAATAGTAATTGCACTTCATAGCCTTATGCTTAGTGTAGATCTTTGTCAAATTGTGGATTGCATTGTAAATCACGTCAGTTTCTAACGTCGCTGAACTGATTTTTGTGATCATTAAGATTAAATTCTTTATCTTTTCCAGATTGGTGTTGGTGCTGACCTGATCACGCATGATTTACCTGTTCAGATTGCGCTTGGTGTCTACTTTGTTTAAACCTCACCCTCCAGTTCAAGTTGCGCGCAGATATTTACCGAATGTGTTTCATGGCATGATAAAATAAAACTCGTATGCGAATCGGATTTCTGTCATGGATTTTTTTGTTGGTTTAATTGTATTAACATTCGAAACTAAACCAAACAAGTTATCGAAGTACGGTTTTTGGAATTCGATATTATGATTTTTTTTCAATCACATCTTTAAAATTATTATTTGAGATATTATTAGAAAGCTCAAAAGTTCTATTATAAAAATGAAATGGGCATTTATTAGATATTTAATTAAATCCTATTATAAAGCAATGCCTCTAAGTTGAAAAGGTATAATAACAGACTTCATTTATTTGGATCAACACCATGACCTTATAAGCCCATACCTGCCTTATACATACGTTATACTTTTATTTTCATTTGTGTTTTTTTTCTTTGGTTTCAAAAGGGTAACAGATATGTCGTACACATACAAACCAAGTCATGTTTATCATGCTTTTCATGGCCGTAACGAACACGAAACAGATTTCAAAATGTCAGATATAGGACTGGACAAAATCCGCACTAAAGAAGCATCGTTTTTAGTCGTGATAACAACGACCTTTTGCTCATATGTTCTTTTTTTTTGTACCGTCGACCTATGTATTCTTGTTCAGTCAGTTTAGTGTTAAATCAGCCGAAGAAACTACAGTAAAATTACAAGCAATCAAAATTACACTTTGACAAAAAAAAATATATATTAAACTAAATAAAACATAATTATTTCATATTAACCTTAACAATGAAAGCTATCAGGGAGCTAATCATATACTCAAGCTTAAATTAGGAACTCATTATTCAAAGATCCTTGGCCTAATTATTCAAAGATCCTTGGCATAAAAGGATTAGTGGTCTTCATACTTCATCCATATTTAAATATAGAAACTTTTGACGAAACAATCAAAAGTTTTGGTAAAAGTCACGAAGTTTAATAATATTTAATAATTATACATAATAATTAAGTTTAATAAGCATGCTAACATTGAAGCCATACAAATTCTAAAAAATAGTTAACTAATATAAACAGTAAAACGAGTGTATTGTACTAGTGACTTGAACATGTTTCGCACCCTTAGAAAGAAATTGACATTAGTCAAAAAATTTAATTTTATGTAAACAGAAGAAACATCTAGTACTTTAGATCAAACAATCAATCAATCAAACAATATCACGTTCTTATTATATAAATTTCTTGATTTGAACATGTCAACTTCGGTAGTCATTAAGATAATTAATATAATAAAATATATAAAGTAACTCATCTATTGTAATTTTACAAGATCAATGTCAAGTTTTAAGGAAAGTTTATATTGGATTTATATCACTAAAAATGTTCTTGGGTCTAATAAGGTAGTATTATGGTGTTTTCTCAAAACTGCATTTTTTTGAGATACGTCAGTTTGTAAGATTAACGACGAATTGTTACAATAACCCATTAAAGTGTTGGATAAAAATAGGAAGAAGTGATATTACTTCTAAGTTAAAAAACTTTAATAATTCAATATAAGATTAAATTGCTAATTAGTCTAGTGTAACTAAATTTTAATTGAGACACTTAGAGATCTACTTCAAAAAATGCTGCAATTTTAGAAAACACAAAAATTAATTTTATAGCACAAAATGTCGTTGATGTAAAAATAAAAAACAAAAAGAGTCATTTAAAAAGGACAAAGGTTGGAATATACCATTTCCAATAACCTCGGGTGACGGCAATAATAAGAGACCAACCAAAGAAAATAATAAAAGACGTAAGGCGTGCGGGCACAGCGCTGTTGTCTCCGATAACCGATCTTTCCGTTTCTCGTTTATTTTTGCGTCTATTTTTTGTTTACATCAAAGATGATCAGGGATTCCTTAACACATTGGAGAGTCTAAGGAAAACACCAATTTTGCCTAATTTTCTTTCTAATTGAGGTCTACCTATAAATAATATAACTGAAACAATGTAAACAATTCCGTAAGCTACCAAGTGTTGTCTTTCTATGTGTGTGATAGGTAGCGGTAAAAAGATCGAAACAAAATCTAGAGTACAAAAGCTTAAATGACAAAATCTCGAAAAACAAAACATTGTTAATATTAAAATAAAAAAACAAAAGATTCATTTAAAAGGGACGAAGGTACACCATTTCCAATAAATAACCAGTTGACGGCAATAATAAGAGACCAACAAAAGAAAATTAAAGACGTAAGATGGGCGGGATGATCAGGGCTGTTTTCACACATTGAAGAACCTAAGGGAAATAATACTAATTTTGATAGCTAACTCCATTCGCTTGATAATTAGTATTAAGTTCTACGTAAGAATTACTAAAAAATGTTAAAAATTTCAAGCTGTAAAGATAGAACAACTATAGGATTTTATCCCAACCTTGTCAAAATGGCAGAAATGTTTTAAAATTAAGAAATTCTCGGACTTTCCCGACTCAAATGGAAAGTTAATGTATTAAGACCCTAAACAGTTTTTAACAGTTAGATTTAATCCCAAATTTAATTAAAGAAAACTGGCAAAAACACAAATAAACAAAAACAGCTGTTGACAAGCAGTTGACATTTCTAAACCAGAGAACAAACTGTCAAACTTTTGTCAACTGCAATTTAATTAAACAAGTGTTGATATTCAATAATCCATGGATAGTGTAATATGTCGTTTTGTGACTGGGACGACCCAAAAGGCTTTGAAGGAGAAAAAAGGGATGAACAGAGGATCAAAAACTTTAAAAAGGAAGGTTAGATAAAAATCAGAATGAATAAAATTGATTACCTATGTAACAGGCTAGGGGGTAAAGGACGATAATTTTTTTATTTGGTTACTATATTCTATCCAAACCTAGTTTTTAGACGATTTTTTTTTGCATAGAAGTGTTTAATGGACATTAAAATACAATCGTGCCGAAAGGTGGGGTTCGAATTTTAAAGCTTTGGTCAAATAGAATTTTGTTAAAACAGCAGCGTGACACACACACGACTAGACATAGAACTTCTACATAAAAAAGCTGAGGCAAAACCATACTAATAGAAAGCCCTGGTACGAAATGTCCTTTGGCATAAGCATAAGGTCTCGCGCTCCAAACAGTATCAGGTATCTTGAATGGCAGGTCGTGAGGACTCTTGTTCACAGCAAAACAAGAAAAACTATATATTTTTCTTGGTTTAAATTTGTTTTTTAGAGTATCTAATATAAAGGAAAACTTACAACAAAAGTTTTGTGCAGAATGCAATCTTAAAAAATACTGTCAATTTTTTTTAAATTCTACAAAAGTAATACAAAGGAGCATCTTAAGAAACAATCGTTCTTCTGAATAATATAAGAAAAGTAAGTACTTTAGGCGTTAAGGCTCTCTTCTTCTAGTTTCTCTAGTATTTTGGTAGATGGCGTTTTGTGCGGAATGGACTGTTTGGCTTTCTGACTATACATGTTGGATGAAAGACAAAACGGTCTAATTAACTTCGCAAGGGTGACAATGACCAAGCAGTCTTCGGAAGACTGTCAACACTTATTAGGTGTCCATTAGATCTTGAACACCGTTAGGATAAGCTTTCGAGTTACCCACTAAAAAATACGAGAGAAACAAAAAATATCTTTTTACAAGCTTTTATTTAGCTTCAGATGTTCTGTCTAACTATCTATCAAATCTTGTGAAGCGTTTTTGACACACTTCCCATTATCCGATTTGGATGAAATTTGGTACACATAGTGGTCCCATGACAATACAACATTAAGAAAAAAATATCCTCCCACCCCTACCCCCCCCCCTTCTATAGAAAAATGTGTTTTTGACACACTTCCCGTTATCCGATTTGGATAAAATTTGGTATACACATAGTGGTCCGATGATAATACAACAATAAGAAAAAAATATCCTACCACCCCTACCGCCACCCCCTTCCATAGAAAAATTTGTTTTTGACACACTTCCCGTTATCCGATTTGGATGAAATTTGGTATACATATAGTGATCCGATGACTATACAATATTAAGAAAAACATATCCTCCCACCCCTACCCCCACCCCTTTCATAGAAAAATGAGTTTTTGACACACTTCCCATTATCCGATTTGGATGAAATTTGGTATACATATAGTGATCCGATGACAATACAATATCAAGAAAAAAATATCCTCCCACCCCTACCCCCACCCCCTTCCATAGAAAATGCGTTTTTGACACCCTTCCCATTATCCGATTTGGATGAAGTTTGGTATACATATAGTGGTCCGATGACAATACCACATTGAAAAAAAAATCCTACCACTCCTACCCCCACCCCCATCTATAGAAAAATGCGTTTTGACACACTTCCCATTATCCGATTTGGATGAAATTTGGTATACATATAGTGGTCCGATGACAATACAACAATAATGAAAAAATGTCCTCCCACCCTACCCCCCACCCCCTTCCAAAAAAAATGCGTTTTTGACGCACTTCACTTCAAATGACTTTTATAAAATTTGGTATATGCATAAAGGTCCGATGACAATACAGCCCAAACAAAAAATATATTTCTACCTCTACCCCCACCCTCTCCTTCCCCCAATAGAAAAATGAGTTTTCAAACAACTCACGATCAGCGATTTCATTATAATCTAGAATAAACTCTTCTGTTCTGTTATTGAACAAATATTTTCATTTAATAGAGTAGATAGCTGAGACTAAAAAGGAGAAAATAAATTGGTAAACATTTTTTTTTAAGTCACAAACTTTTATAAAATGGACTAAAAATTAAAAAATAATTTTCTAACTTTCTAATATTATCATAATAATAAAAGCAACATAGGAGGTCATCAAAGATATGTTTGATGTGCCGCAATGTTATGCCATTGCCATACGTATGTCAGATAAATGCTGGGGTATCTTGGGTCGGGTTGGGTACCTCTTCATTTTTCTGCTAGATTGATTCTTGCAAATAGTGATATTTAATTGATACGGATATCTTATCGTGCTAACATCGTCAAAATTTCCATCAGTCGGCCATCGCTTTTATTATTATGATAATATTAGAAAGTTAGAAAATTATTTTTTAATTTTTAGTCCATTTTATAAAAGCCTGTGACTTAAAAATTTTTTTTTACCAATTTATTACCCAATTGGCCACGAAAACTTGTTTTATTTATACATTTTTTAAGGAGGACTGTAGAAAATTTTGATCGTCTAGTTCTTAATAAGTTAAAGTTTTTTAAAGATTACCTAATTTTACTTCTTAAAAAACAGAATAATAATTTAAAGTTTTTCAAAGGTTCATCCCAATTTTACAAAACAAAAAATACGTAGCAACTCAACATAATGATTACAAAATATAAAGTAAGGCAATTACTATAAAATTCAAGTACAAATAGCTACAATATGCCCATAAGAGTTTGCTCATAAATTTAATTCCAGTACACAGTTTGTGGGTTAGAGTCCAAGAGGATTAAAATTAAAAATTCAAACTGTTTGGCTTACGAGAGTGCCGCAGTAATAAAATGCTGGCTTAAACTTTAGCCTTATTTATTTTTATTTAGGTGCCTTTTACACACATACACACCCACACAGAAAAAAATTTCGAAAAAATCTTAGCAGGAAACTTCTAGCCTTTAGTTCAAATGTATTGCTCTGTTCTGTTATGGGAAGAAAAAGAGAAGGAAATAAATATTACCATCACCTTCGTGGATAGTAATTATTACGAGTTATGTATGACTTTAAAGCAGAGCAGCTTACCTCTGTATGAGAGCTCTACTGTTGAAGTTTAGGGAAAGAAACTTATATCATAACAAAAACACCTCGTGTAAAAAAAGCCAAGTATGCAAAAATGGTATTCCGTAAAAAGAATTGAGATAAAAGTAAAGTCAAGTTATCCAATTCAAAATTTCGCGTGCCTGGCTTTTTTTACATGAAATGTTTTTGTTATGATTTCACTCTTTTTTTAAAGGATTTTGATAATATTTAAGTTTTAAAGTAGCAAAATATGCGGAATATTGTTCAAAACAAAACTCCTATCAGCCTTCCAAATTTTATCTCTCTAGCGTTTTTGGAAGTGGGCAATGTTACCTTTACATAAATTTATTTTTATAGGAAAGGGAAATAAATTAAAATTTTGTGGTTCTTATATTTTTTCCTATAGTTTTATTATAGTTTCTAGTAGTCTGCCAAAGTTAAGCTCTCTAGCTTTTCTGGAAGCGAGCAATGTTACTTTTACATAAATTTACATGTATAGGGGTGGGGAGTAAATTAGAATTTTGGGTTTATTTTTGGTCTGGTCATAATTTCTATCAGTCTGCCAAATTTCAGCTTTGTAGCATGTCTGGAAGTACAGTAGAATTTTGATGATCTCTACATGAGTAAGTGGCAATTTCAAGTTTTTTGAAACTTCGTAACTACTTTACTACTTTATGGAAGTCCATGAAACAACGAGAGTTTGTTAACTTTAGGAAGATCTACAACTGTGCATAGTTTGAGTTTCGTAGCTCATTTCGAAGTAGAGTTTCATATAGGTCAAATATGGGCTAAAATGTTTCAAGAAAAGATATTACACCAGTTTACGCAAACTTGGCGGGGCACTGCCGTGCCCCCAGATACCTACACATCTGGAAATACATTAAGAGGGATTCTTACTTGACAGTTTACCTAAAGCAGTTTGATCGATTCAGTGATACCGAAGAATGAATTGTTAGTATCACTGAATCAGTCAAAATGATTCAGCTAAACAATGACAATGACAAATAAGAACGTCACTTGATTAAGTAAGTAAGAAACCAAACCAAAGACCATCAATTACTTAGAAGCAGAGTAAGGATTCTAGAAGCGTTAGCAAAACATCTTTTGCCTTTATTGAAAGAGCAGCTTAGCCGAAGCATAAACTAATAAAAACTCGTTTCTGGCCGAAGAAATCGTGACCGCCCTAAGTGTAAAAAACAAATTAGACAAGTTTCGGCCTCACCTGGCAAGTGAAAACTAATTTGGGACTGGTGTGCAGTCAATCAGACAAAGTTGTCTGTCTATCTGCGTATGGATACTACTGATATTTATTATAAATGTTTTTTTGCAAAATAATCTTCAAGTTACCTCAAGGCAAAAATATTTTTAATTTTCGTTTGCTATAACAGCAATATATTTTTTAATTTAATACAATTTTATTATTTCTTAAATGGAAATAGCTGTAGGCCTTAGCATTTCTGGCAAACAAAAAGATTAACGTTTTTCGTTTTTCGAAAAAATATTTTGTGGTAATGAAAATTCTGTCTTAAATCTTAATTGAAGATTTAAGACAATTTTTATTAAAAAATATATTTTGTTTATAAATAGGAAAGCAGAATAATTTATTTTGAAATATAAAGGAAACTGCATTCATTTAAAAAACAAAAAATTTCTGTGCACCATGCACGTTAGAAGCGGTTAGCTTATTTAGAATAGGGAGGCCATTGTTAATTGGTATTTGTTTAAAGTGTGCTGAATATAATGAACTATCCCATTTTTTAAAACTTGTTTAAAAGAGACGTTAGTAAATGAGTAAAAGAACACAACAATGACGTACAACTCTTTTGATTTTAATCTGATTGAGATCGAAATGATCCGTAATCATAAAAGTATAAGTTTTTACTTATATTAGCTGATCATGACGGATCTTATCGGACACTTTGTTATAGTCAAATACGTTATAGCATAAATACATCGATAATCGAAAACTAAAGCGCTTATAGCTGGCTTTGAAAACTTGAAACTGCAAATTTAAATTCGCGGATGCGAATTTTTAAGTGCGCATGCGTGTGTTTTGTCATGTAGACACACAGCTGCTATGTTTGCAGCTTGCGTTCGTCGTGTAAAATTATGTTTTTTTGTGTGAAAAATGGAAAATAATTCACGTAAAATATTTACGGTTTGTGAAAAAATGTCCGGAAGAACTAAGGGAGTGCCATTACATAAGAAACTACGTGTATTTTTCTTTATAATTTGTTAATAAAGTTAAGAGTGGTTTATAGATGCCATTAAACGCTATTTATGGTGTCCACAATAAATCTGTACAATTAGTTTTAGAAAAACTACAATTTGAATCCACAATTTGATAAATTTTCACCCAATCATTTCGTTTTTATACATATAATACATAACCCTAAATTTTTGACATTGTCAAATAATGTAATGACGTAACGGAGTATGTTCCAAAACCACCAAAAGTGACGCATGCCCAGTAGCCGAAATCATGTCTACTTGAAAAAGAATTAAATGGGGGCCTGGCTGTCAAGCATCGGGTGTGCAAATGTATGGGAATGCCCTGTACTTATCTCTAACGTATTTGATTGTAAATAGTGCTTTCCTTGCATCTAATCGTTTGCCCAAATCAAGCTTTCGCTGGATGCAATTTCGGATAATAATCTTTAATAATTTAGAAGTTTATTTCTCAAAAAAGAAAATTTACAACAATAATAACTTGGAACTAGTGACTGCTGCCGAAATAGCACAAAACTGTGTCTCTATTTGTGTGGCAATTTTTGCTCCAATATAGTTTCACTTGTGCGCGTTTTCACTTTTGAGTTAGTATCTACTGTGAGTTTGATTCATAAAAGTATCAATTTCCTCACGAGGAAAAATCTTTAAAAATCACTCCACTACATTTTTCTTAAAACTAACATTGTTGTTTAAAGATTTTAAATTTTGTGGGATGATGTTAAATAGCCAGGGTGCTAAGTACAAAAAACTCCTTTGTCCACAGGTTTTTGAAGTGTAAACTTCTTTAAGCGCGTTTAGCAGTTTTTGTGGGTACTGAATTGAACTGAGCCGTCAGACTCGGCCATGTAACGCTCATTCGGGTGAAGTCGGCTCGAGTCGACTAACTGTGAGAGGAACATTCAGCGAGCGATATTATGATGCAGATGAAGGCCAGTATTAATTAATTAAATTAATTTCGCCTTGTTGAAGTTTACACTTCTGCTGTGTGGTCTTAAGCACACACAATTTTTTTACACCTAGGAACGGTTACTGCATTCATTGACTGATCTTAAAATGTAGGATGTAGGATTTGAAACTAGACATTCCTGAGGTTTTTTATCTTTATATATCTTAATAATTTATAATGATTTTTAAAAATAGTTTTAAAGTTTGAGACATGAAGCAAAGGTATTTGTAATGAATAATAACCAAACAACTCTCTTAATTAAGGTTTTATATGCTGTTAAATTAGGTGTCATATTATGGAGGCGATACGTCGTAATCAGACTTGGACCCTAATATCTTGCAAATCCGAAAATCCTGCGATTAATTGAAATCCGTTAGTCATTTAGTCAGTGTAGCAGATTTTACGCGTTGACAATTTGTCACGATTTAATCACACATAATACCACCAGCAGTATTAAAATCTTCTCAATTTTTTTTTGTTTGGATATTGTTGACGGTAATAAATGACAATTTTAACCTTTCGTCTTGTTGCAAAACTGTTTTGTTAGAAAAAATATACTCCTCAAAGTAATCCAAAAAATATAATGACCTCAAATTTGGATAGAACAAGTACATGAACTTTTCCTCCACCGCCGCTATATGGAATATTTTAGAGGTTAGGTTTGATGTTCTTTTTGTTTCCTAAATAAGCCCCCTTACCTAAAATTTCCCTCCAAAAATAACACAAGTTCAAACGACTTAAAATCCTAGATATTTCTTGCTGTTTATGCTTCAAAAAAGCCGTAACCTTGAATTTGCCAGAGTGGCATCAATCAGTTTCTTAAAATAAACCATTATTAATTAATGAAGTTCTGTATTAGTCACAGAAAACCATGTTCCTTAGTTCTATACCTAAGCTGTATCATCTGCCATCGGGACGGGTGATGCACCAGGGACGAACTAATTTAAATGAAGCACAATAAACAAATAATGGCTGCAGGGCAGTGAGCTATCACTAACACTGGAAGGTTAAATAACCATTGAGGTGGTTTTGACGGGTAGTAATCTGACACTTAGAGAGTTTTGCATGAGGTTTTCGTGCACTTAAAAGAAGTTCCTCGTCCGAATCTGATGAACTGGAGGAATCATCATCATCATCATCCTTCAATAAATTTATTGCCAATTTTGCTGCAAAGCTGTTTATAGGCAACATTTTTCAAAAAGATTTTTGAAATTTTTAAAACTTGAAATTTGAGGCGATGATATAAATCCATACATCAACAGGCATCGACTCCATGGGCCATAGCTATTGTTGCTAACAATAGCTTACATTTGAAATGTAGAAGAACTTGTTTGATACCATGTGGATCGCATAAGAACTTTTCAAGAACCCGTTTGATTGCATCGATTAGTTATCGATGAGATTAAGAACCCTCCCATCTTAGATCCTTTCAGAGTAACTTCTGGCTCTGGCGAAGGAGAATTTCTTGACCTTTCAATCACAGCACGAGCTTTGTTTAACTACACGGAGGTATGAGCTTTCCGGGGAGAATGTGACAATAGTGTACTGGTAAAACATCAGCAACTAAATACTAGGAAGACATTCAAAGGTAAATTGAAAAGAGAGAGAGAAATAGAGGAAGAAATAAAGTTTGACTAAACAGCGCCAATTTCGTTTTTATAAGAAATGTTTATGTGCGCACTCTTTCCATTCCATTCCAAAGAGTATTAAAACCATTAGTAGAAAACTACTGCTTCAAGCGTTCCGGTATATTGGATTCAAATGAACCCCAACGTATGGCTTGGATTTAAAAAAAGATGCTTTTAATAAAATCCAAATAATGTTGACAATTTGTTTTTTGATTTAAATTTAAAAAAATTCTTTGTATTTTGGAACTTTTGGAAGACAAAGCCATTCTTAATTGTTGTTGTTAAACAAATTTGTTGTTTTTAAACAAATTAAAAGGTATTTTTAAGCTTAGAAAAGAGATGGCACTGAAAGTAGTCTTAATTGATCCACGTCATACGCTGGGGTTCATTTGATACCCAATGTGCTGGCATGCTTGTAGCAGTAGTTTTTAGAGGCCCTTTTTCAGTACAGATGTATATAAGTACGTGAACACAACGCTAATAAATTTAAGAAAATAAATGTAACATTTACACCTGCTCAAAACAGAAACGTCAAACACATAAAGCTTGAGGTTGTCATAACACCCAATTACGAATAGCTAGCCAATTGTCGGCGTCAAGAACTAACTTTAGAGGGTCTGCGGCAACACAAAGATAAGGGTCAAACATGGCCAATATCGCCACTTGCCAGATGTTTATTGTTGATTTTGCAAACACTGAAGTTAAACACAAATTTGTATAAGTATCAATTTTTGATCCGATGAAATCAAATTCCCCAATACGAGAGGCACGTCTTTTAGTTACTAGTAAAAAAAATTATTTGCCATTAAAACGTATTTTATTTTTTATTTTCTGTTACAAGCATTTTTCCGTTCTACAATTCAGAATCTATATTTTACATGCATTAGCGGTTTCTTTTTCTGATATTACAAGACTAGTTGATTGCCGTTGCTTGCCAGCTCATACTTATAGATCCATGTTTCGTCACGTGTTGATGCATACGTCTTTTAAAGTATCATTATTGCTTGTCATAAGGTTTTGTTTGTCCAATTTTTTCAAATTATATCAAATTATACCAGTCAGTCAGTCCACTTAATATTATATTCCACTAACAATAAACAGCATACTAAATTGAGGCTAAATATCTCGGAATCTAACTAATGTATCACTGGGACCAAAAGAAACAAAATAATATGGAATCCGACAAGGACAAACCTGTTTTGCGACTACAC
This sequence comes from Aspidapion aeneum, assembly GCA_963576565.1. NCBI lineage: Eukaryota > Metazoa > Arthropoda > Insecta > Coleoptera > Brentidae > Aspidapion > Aspidapion aeneum. The sequence continues at coordinate 39,153,812 of OY755047.1, read as the reverse complement.
AGACATGCAAGATTTCTAATGTCACAAAGTTTAGTTTTCCAGTCTAAGGTAAAATATTTTTGTTGTCCTATTTCCCTTATTTGTTCCTTGCCCTTATGCCACTAAATTTTCCCTGGTTATATTTTCTTATGTGTCGAATTAATGCCTAAGCTTTATTATTAAACGAACTTCATGCCTTTCATTGGTGGGCGAACGGTGATCAGGATTAAACTGGCTAAACAATTTTCTTATACATTAAGTTTTTTGAGCTACACATTATATGGAACTTTATAAAAGGCCTTGGCGAAATCTGTCTATATTATGAACTTTAGAACCATTCTCCAAATCTTCGATAAGATTCATTAAATGGAAAATAAGGTTCGTTTAAAATTCGGAACAGTACAAAATATTGTTAATTTATGATTATTGGAGATAAAAATAAGTTGTTTTGTTACGAATTTTTTAAAGATTTTAGGTATAGTGCTCATTATCTGATTGACCTCTAGTTTCTTATATTTAATAAAGAAAATACCAGAAGGTTCAGAAAGAATAAAAAATCAATTTTTTAAGAAAGTTGGAACTTTGAAATATCAAGACTAGAAAGCTTATAATAGATGTTTGATGGAAATAAACCAGTTTGTAGTGCTGTATGAAAGCTTATCCTAGTACTCCAGCTGATGCTGAGAGTAAATAGAGCTAAAGTAGCTTATAAACAGATTTGCCACCCCGACACCCTTTTCACTTTTGTTATTATCAAGATAAATTGAAGAAAAACGCAACGTGCTAGAAATGTTGAATCGACGACCAAAACTTGACGCATTTCGTCAAATCATACAATGAGGCATGTGGTATTCGAAGAGGAAGTTTTTGAAACTGAGGACTTTCTGAACCTGAGGTAGCTTGATTTCCTGGCATTGTACCCAAGATAGGCGGATATAACTACTACTAGCTTAAGCTTAGTTTTAACTAGTTTCAGTAAATTTTTAACAAGAGGCGATTTTACAGGTCCAAAATATATCCATTATTTCTTTTTTTATAATTAAATTTAGTTCAGTGGCAATTGCTCAGCTGCGCCACTAAAGGAGACACTAGCTTATTGCAACGTAGTGTGGCTGACTCCCTTGTACATACTGCAGTATTCAAACTAAACTAACTTTGCAACTTTGGTAATTGTAATTGTCGGATAAGGACTAGTCTAACTCGTGTTTAAACCACTTTACCGGCAAAGTTAGGAATGGTCTAAAGGACACGTAATAAATGATTTTATCCACCACAACCAAATTATAGGTATTAGGTAAATGAACCTATTCATTTTTAACATCCTAGCCCGCGTAGGAATGGCTAGAGAAGGTTGTTACGGGCAAGATTTGCCACGTAACAATGAGGTTGCTGTGAAAAGAGCCTATTCACCAAAAAGGGAAAAATAATAGTAATCTTTAATGCTTTTAGTTAAATATTTAAAAACCTCCCCTTGTATACCTCTTTCGTCCCTTTTGCCCTAAAATTAAACTTACTGAAGAGATTAGATTAGTTAGGCTGAAGTCATTAACCAGTATGCGTTTTGTACATCTAATTATAATAAGTTAATAGAAACTACCTGATAACTGGTAAAGCCAAACTGCAGGAAGAACGGAAACAGGGAGAGAGTCCTGCTGGAACTGAAAGACATGTTTTTGGAATACTAAGGTAAAACTAGTTTGCAGAGACTAATGGTATTCTTTTTCTTTGTTGTTAACTGTAAAAATTAAAGTATATGCTATAATTAATTTATTCATCAATTCATAATAAATTTGACTAGCACGTACGCCAAATATTAAAAAGTTTAGAGCCAACATTTATTTAGTTGTTATTTGTATTTAATTAAAGTAATCAATTAGCCAAAATAAAATATTTATTTATTGTTTTTGAGACTCAAAATAAAAACTAAAAAAACAAAATATCAAATACTTAAATTTAACACTTAAGCATGTTGTTTGACCCTCAGTACCTGTTTGGCATTAGTTCATTGCCTTTCTGATTCCATGATGGTGCTTTGGATTTGTTTTTAATTGCTTTATCTTCTACATGTCATCTTTCAACCATTATCTAACGCTTGTACCTCTGACTATTTTCTCCTTATCTAAAATAGATAAAAGCAAGTAATTAATATATTTACCTATTTTCTATTTATGTCATTGGAGATACCTTCATAAGATCTCTTGCTTCTTAACCATTTTCTATTCAACCATACATAATCTTCTCTGGTTGTCTAGTTTTTCTATTTGTCTAGTGACACATCAAAATTAAGTTATAATTGCCTTTCTGTAAACATCTCAAACTTCGTTGTGGTTGTATTATCTTCTTCATCCCATCGTTTATAGACGTACAAATTTTCATGTCTGTGGTAGCTTTGGTTAGTCTAAAATAGACCAAAGTAGGTAATTTATCTATTTGTCTATTTTCTACTTACAAATTTGGACCTACCTGATTTCTCTTTACAAAACGCCATATCCGTCATATATTATTTGTATTGCATCGTCAATATTTATATTCAGTAGTCTAGTTCATCTATTTCCTAGCCCATTTGTCTATAATTTTGTCTACTCTTTTTCGCAGTGATCTACGACATTTCCTAGGAGTTAGCTATTTTATCTATAAGCATTACGTCAGTCCACGGCTATTTCATAGACTAAAACATAAAGATAGAATAGTTATAGTACCTAGATTTATCTATTTTACTATTGTTTACCTACCTGACTCTCAATGCTCTGTTCCATCTATTGTTTTATTCTTCTTTTATTCCTAGGTTAGTTCCACAAAACACTTAATTCATTTCTTTGATCAGGAAACATTTAACGTATTATTTAGTACTAATTATTTCGAATAACTTATTGTCGCGATTTCAAAATCAAAACATTACACTAAAAATCGTACCGTCTTTTGTGCCTGTGAAAACAATCGCGATAAATGCGGCGTTGCCGCTCTGGTCGTCGTGAATTTCCTAGCACCTTTCGGAACTCCTAATTTATTCTTGCACAATCAAGTATACTAATTAAGTGTCTAAATAATTATTTGGACTGAATAGAGTCCCAATTAACTGATTTTAGTCAAGACCCTTTCATTTTTTTATTTTCAAGAGTACTTTTCCTGAAATGGAAACACTTTGTTTAAGACATGGCAATATGGTAATTTTTCTGAAACATGGTACGCAATTTCGAAGGCTCCAAAATTGACCACTTGTACGGCTTTAGTTTCTTTGTCCTTTTCTTACACATGTGTGCTCTAAGAGTGTTAACTTTAGGTGTGAATTTTGATTAATTCTTGGATTGGAAATAAAGATGGCAACCGGAAACACACTTTCTGGAAGAGTGTTCCGATCCTTATTTCTCATTAGTTTTTATCTTGTTGTCTCTGTTTTTCATTTCTTTAAAAATCTCGAAAATTCGCGAATTTTATGGATTTATGGATCACTTTTGGGGGGGGATGCAAACCTATAAAGGAGAATGGAAATCCTTTAGGAGGGACATTTTTACAAACTTCCATGCTGTGAGAAGCGCAGGAAGCAAATCTCTAAAAGATTTTTTATATATTTTAAACCAAAAGCTAAGTTATTTTTACGTCAGTAAAACGATCCCAGAGGGATATTTAAAACTGGGTTTTGTGTTTAAAAGAAGTTTTCTTTTTGTGATTCGCAGCCCGACCTAAATCGGTAAGTCCATATTTCCTAATTTACTTCATAAATTTTGATTTTCTATAAGCTAATTACGACTCAGTTTGGCCAATTTTTCTTTAAACAGCTTATTGCTTCTTGTTTTAGAAAAAAAATATATATAGGATTAAATGGTAGTCACTTTTGATTATTAATTTTCGTTATATGTTAAGGGGCGTTCACGCTAGTCAAAATCTCTATTTTTCTTTATCAATCATTTGTAGGTAAAATAATAATAATAGTAATGATATTAACTAATTGACAGTTGGGCTGTTCAGATTGTCATAGTTAATGGCCATTTATTTGACAAATTTGAACATTAAATTATTAAAGCATAACTATAGTAAATTTTCATTAATTTTAGTAATTTATCAGTTGAATTATTTAATTTTTGTTTTTTTTATTATTAATTAGAAGTAATCAATTACCCAATCATTTAGTCCTCTGCCTAGTTGCCTTAAGGTGTGTTCCAAAAACCTGTTTTTCTTTTAGGTCTCCAAAAGAATTCTGGAGGGAATCGTCACGTATCAGAATTATAAACAGAATTAAGAATTCTGACGAATTAGAATTAATCCCAAGTTAAGAATTGTGACGAATTAGAACTATGCTCAGAAGTATGAATTTCGACGAATAAGGATTCTAATCAGAGTTAGAGACTTGACAAATAGTTGGAAAAATTTGGATGTACAGATAAAAAAAGTTTGACTGGACTGTGGTTATTCATTTTTCAAGTAAGATCCATTTTAATTAAGACTTATTCGACTCTAGGTTTAGGTTTAGCTAGTAAATATGCGCATAGTAGGAATATAAAGAATATTTTTAAAAGTGGTTTAAAAGCCAAATAGGCGCATATTAGGGATAAAAAGAATATTTTTAAAAGAGGTTTAAAATCAGTGAAAATATAAAACTGTAGAAGAATATTGTCACGGAAAATTCTTCCTGTGAAATAAAATTTATTGAAGTTAAAACCTTTTTTTTATTTCATTATTTGGCAAGATGAACCCCATATAGATATAGTTCATTATACAATATAACAAGGTATTATTTTCGACGATTTTTTTTTTTTTGAGATAACGCAGAAAATGTGTTATTTGGGTGTATTTTGACATATTTTAGCAATATCGCCGTGACGTCTGTGTGTGTGTGTGTGTGTGTGTGTGTATTATTTCTGGTCGAAACACGATAGCTCCTAAAGCGCTGAACCGATTTTCATAAAATTTTCAGGTAAAATAGTGCTCGACACTCTAACAAGCTTTAAAAATACATTAATGAGACTTTTTTGACAATTAAATTTTGTTTAAAATGCTAACTTTTTAACGGAGTATTGTATCAATATGCGGTTTTCGGAATATAGTGGACTGCATTTTTATCATTAATTTGTGTTATAACCAAAAACTTCTTTAGTTTCTGAGATATTTACAAAAAACTGTTTTGAAGGCTGATATAATATTATGGCTTCACTTGAATGTGTTAATAGGCTAGCTAGGAAGGTATCAGATCCGTCATATTTATATTTCTTATGTTGTATTTGGTTTTCAAAATGCATAACTTATATTTTATAAATATCTTTAATAGAAATATCAAAAGTATACATAAAAAAGAAAATTTAAAAATGTCAATAGAGGTCTTGGCCAACGTGACTAAAAGAGGAAATAAGTTACCTTTCGGCATAACATATTGACTCGTTTAAGCAGTTTCACTCTATATGAAATCCTTGAGAAGTATTTAATCGATAAACCTCTGGCCGCGTACATTGTTTTTTTTTATTTTTTTTTACTATAGATGGCAGCAGCTGGCTTTTTTCTCAGCCCCAAGTGAGCCCCTAAGGGTAGGCAGCACAATTAACATGCTTCCCATTTATTTGATATTACAAAATAAAGCAATGAACAAAAAGTGTCATTGCGCCTTTTTCTTTAGTATATAGAAGGAGAGAGTAACTTGACATCAAGGGTTAGATCAGTAAGTTGATTACCCAACAGCCATTTTCTTAGCAGAACGGAGTCAGATTTTGTGAATTTGGTGAGGTTGAAATATATTTTTAAAAATATGTTTTATTTTGTGGATATTTTTAGACTTTTTTGTGAAAAATTAAAGTGGTTACAGCTTGGGCATTCTTGGAATTCATTTATCCAGAAGAAACATGCAGGTTAGTGGATTAAAAGCAGGATTAGTTTTAGGCCGCTAGTAATTTCTGTACCTAATGCGTAATTTCGGTAATCTTTTAATAAAAAGGTGAACATTAATTACCGTTTCAAAGGATTAGGAAGCATTCTGTTCAAACACAAGGTAAATATTTTTGCAAACCATAATTAGGTAGTGTATAGGTATAATTAAGAAAAATGGGTAAATATATAAAATAGGGGAGACTAGGGATAGTTCATACATTTTTTTAAAATATTTTTGAATAAAAATATAGATGACATTTTTTAATATTTTTTTGCATTATAATATATAGCTTAATATGTAATGATTTTGAATGATTTTAGTGTGACAGTTTGCTAATTAATGTATCAATGATCCCTATATCTGTACCCCAGAGCCAGACTATGTTTGACTTTTTTTGGTTTGAACAACCTTAATACAGACTTAACATTGTTTGCCTAACGATGTCTATGGACTTAATATTGGTTCATATCGAGGTTTATAATTAGCAAATAAAAATACTCTGCCAATCTATGCACACCTAAGCTCACACTAAGTACTGTAGTAATAGTGTACGTGTGAGCTAATATAACTAAAAACTGAAATATATTTTATGCAACTCCAGACTCAATTACCTTTCGTTTGATACCACACAAGCCATGTTTTGCCTTAAACTCTAATTTTTAAAATCTACCCCCACCCTTTTTTAAAAAACTAAAATGTATTTTGTTTAACTCCAGACTCATTTACCTTTTGTTTGATATCATACACGCCATATTTTCACTTAAACTCTAATTTTTGACATCTACCCCCACCCTTTTTTTTTAAATAACTTAAAATTCCTTTTGTTTAACTCCAGATTTAATTACCTTTCGTTTGATATCACACACGCCATATTTTCACATAAACTCTAATTTTGTAAATCTACCCCCACCCTTTTATGTGACTTGCGTTCGATGGATTTCGTTCATTTTTTAATGGGACCACCACCGCCCAAGACTCAGCCTAGGTACCAAATTTCATTAAAATCGGACAAGCGGTTTTTGAGTTATGCGGGTTGGTCGTTACAGACAGACATACAGACAGACAGACAGACAGACAGCAAGACAAAAAAGTTTCAAAATCATCTGAAACGCAAAGATATATAAAAATTTTTGAAATCGGAGCAACTTTTATTTTCTCAAAAAAATTAGGATCACCATAGCTCACACTACTATAGTATAGTAGTAGTGTGAGCTAATACATGAAAAAATACTCTGCCAATCTATGGGCACCTAAGCTCACACTATGTACTATAATTATAGTGTACGTGTGAGTTAATATATAACTAAAAACTGAAATATATTTTATTGAACTCCAGACTCAATTACCTTTCGTTTGATACCACACAAGCCATGTTTTGACTTAAATTTTAATTTTTCAAATCTACCCCCACCTTTTTTTTAAAACTAAAATGTATTTTGTTTAACTCCAGACTCAATTACCTTGCGTTTGATATCACACACGCCATATTTCCACATAAACACTAATTTTTTAAATTTACCCCCACCCTTTTTTTAAAAGTAAAATGTATTTTATTTAACTCCAGACGCAATTACCTTTCGTTTGATATCACACACGCCATATTTTTACATAAACTCTAATTTTTGATATATACCCCCCACCCTTTTATTTGGCTTGTGTTCGGTGGATTTTGTTCATTTTTAAATGGGACCATCTCGACCCAAAACCCAGTGTAGGTACCAAATTTCATTAAAATCGGGCAAGCGGTTTTTGAGTTATGCGCGTTGGTCGTTACAGACAGACATACAGACAGACAGACAGACAGACAGACAGACGGCGCAACAAAAAAGTTTCAAAATCATCTGAAACGCAAAGATATATAAAATTTTTTTAAATCGGAGCAACTTTTTTTTTCTCGAAAAAATTAGGATCACTATAGCTCACACTACTATAGTGTAGTGTGAGCTAATAAGTATTAAGGTTGTTCAAACCAAAAAAAGGCAAAAAGGGATTTAACATGCAATAATAATATATGATATATTAGGAATATTTGATACAAGTTGCATAATACATGAATAAAGAAAAAATATTTATTTGTGTTTCAGTGAATTCTCTAAAATATGAATCTTTAATAATCCCTCAAATAATAAGCAGCCAAATGCAAGTAATTCTCACCAAAATAGGTATACCAATGATAGTAGTAGTATTTAAATTTTGCCAGATTTTAATACAAAACAATTTTCCCTGAACTGCTGGTTTAGTGGTGCATTAAGGGAGATCCATATAAAATATCCATACAATATTTGATATTAATAAAAATATATCTACAAAGGTGTGCTGTTTTTAATTATTGTAATGTTTATTTTTTTTCAGAATTGAAAAAGCATTGACGATCCTCCATTCTTAATTTGACTAGAGAGAAACAGCTGACACCAAAAGCCAAAAAGCTTTATCGAAGAGTGGTAACTGACAGTAAAAAATTAGCCAACCAGAGCAGGACAATCATTTCGAAAACGTCTAGAGATAGCTGACAATTTTTCCAGTCACTATAAACATATAATTAAAAGGGTAAATAATCAAACCTTATTTTGTTATGGTTACCGAACTGGCAAGATTTTTATAATACACCACGGAACTGTAACATAAACTGGAATGCTAATGACGTGGAAAGAAAATGACCGCTACATGTACTTGACAGTTGGTGGAGGTTAAATGGGTTGGTATTGCCAAAATATCCCCAAATCGGCACCAACCTTTAGAAATTCCCCAAAAGGAAACATGGGACTGTTTAAAAATTATGTAAGAAAGATAGTCAGATTGAGGCGGTAAATCATTCATACAAAAATGTGCCCCTAACTGAATAACAAAATGGCAAACCTGGGAGGTGTTATCGTGTTGGCTGTTTCGTAGCACTTTTGAAGACAACTTTAGTAACTAATATCCACTGTTCATATTTTATCGAATTATATTTTATCGAATATCAAAATCTCGAACACTTTAAGTTATTAAAATGTCGAATATCTAAAATGTATGGAAAATTAAAGTATTTAAAATCAAAATAGCAAAATTACAAAATATTGAAAATTGAAATAATGAAACTACCACAACTACCCAACCAACCTAAATAAATAACATAACCAACCAACCTCACCAGCCAATTTAATCAAATCAACCAAACGAATTTTGAATATATTTAATCAGCTTTTAATTTTGCGATATTTTATTAGATATTTTAGTTTCGAGATTTTGATTATATGAGATTTTTATTATTCAAGATTTTAATGTTCGATAAAATGTATTTTAATATTTTAAATATTACCCAGTTTTAAGAAATGTGTACACTGAAGAGTATACTGCCGTCCTTAGTAAGACCCACCTATCTACGTTTGCACTTATTTCGAGAAAAGCGAATTTAAAGTTTAAATGCTTGCTAAGGGTACATAGTAATATATTTTTTTTGTTTTTCAAAATAAAATACTTCCGAACAAAAATTTGGGTATTTTTCTTAAACAACAGATGAAAATAACCTTTTTAAAGCCATTTTCGGTCATAACTAATTTTTGATTTTTTTGCAAACAGGTGGGTCTTACTAAGGACGGCAGTATAAGCCTTAGATTTTTTTACATATTTTCCACATATTTCAGGAAAAAACACAAAAAATAGCTTAAAATTCGACATCATGAGGCCCCCCAAGAGGCCTCGGGCCCCCAAGACATATTTCTGGGTGCGCCACTGTCAAATGATATACTACTTTTTTTTCCGGAAACTGTGTTACGAATTGGAATAATCTTGTTGCGAAACAGCTATTTGAAGTGGGAAATTAATGGTACAAGAATTTTTTTTACAGATTTTGTTAGTCAGGATGCTCTATATCTATATCTTAAACATTTTTAAAAATCCAAGATAGCGGCCATTTTAAGGTGAAAAAATTAAATAAAAAAATATCTAAATCAAGCATAGATGTATGTGGTACAATAGAGAATTATTAAAATAAATCAGGCTATAATAGTGCCAGGCACAATTTTGACACCTTCACATTCTAATATCAGCTGTGATCTTTCAAACCGGAATAAATAGTGCCTTCTTTTATTAATTGAAAATAAACGACGAAAGTTTTAAATTCGACTTTGGTATGTCAATTTTGAAGGATCAACTGTCAGTTTTCAATGTGAATGTGTCAAAATAGTACCTGGCACAATTATAGCCTGGCTGTATTTCAATAACTCTCTATTATTTCAGTCGGCCTTTGGTCGCCAGAATTGAAATTCGACACTATTTTTTCTGGGGGGTACCCCAACGGAGGGAGAATCATTTTATGAAAAAAATCGACCTGTTAACATAGGCAAGCGATACACCGATTCTAGGGTATTTGGGTCCGCTGAATTCAGTTAAAAGGAGTAATTTAAAGAAACAGGTGATAGCCGGGAATTTATGGTATTACGGTAGAACTGTTCATGTGGAGACTTAGTGAACAAACTTTAATTAAGTTATTTTTGATTTTGAAAGCTTTGCTTAACCCTATTTCAAAGCTTACCAGTGACTTCTGGCCATCAGCCACCATTTTGAAATATTCAACATGGCGACCGTGGGCAAAAATTTAGAAAAGGAGCACATGCATATGATACCTTACTTATAGGGTTCTTGGGTACGCTGAATTTAAATATTATGTTAAAAAAAGATTCAGGGGTAATCTGGTTTACTGTATAAACAATAAAACTGTTTATATGGAGATTTAACGAACAAACTTTATCAAATATTTTTAGAAAGTTTGACAGCTCTGCTCAACCCTATTATAAAACTAACCAATGACTTTTGGGCATCAGCCATCAGTTTAAAATATTTAAATATTCAAGAGGGTGCCATGAAAAAAATACAAAAGAAAAGCATATGCATGCGATACATCAATTATAGGGTTTTTGGATTCGCTGAATGCAAACCTTTTGTTAAAAGTAGATTTTATATATTCCGGACGAGTGGGGGTATTTTTGGGTTAAACCGTATGCGAAGTCTTAACGAAAATACTTTAATCATGATTTTTCTTACAGATTTTGAGAGCTCTGCCCAACCCCATTAGAAAAGTAGCTAATAACTTTTGGGATTATGGCGACCGTGGGAAAAAATTCAAGAAGAAGCATATGCAGATTACTCCAAAATCTTTTTTTAACAACATATTTGGATTTAGCAAACCCAAAAACTTGCATGTGTATGCTTTCCTCTTGTTTTTTTTTTCTCAGACATCATCTTGAATATTTCAAAATGGTGGCTGATGACCAAAAGTCTTTGGTTAGTTTTATAATACAGTTGAGCAGAGCGGTCAAAATCTGTAAAAAACCTTTGATAAAATTTGCTCGTTGTCTCCATACAAACAGTTTTACTTTTTACCACATAAATACCCCGCACGCCTTCAGATTACTCCAAAATCTTTTTTTAACATCAAATTTGGATTCAGCGAACCCAAAAACCCTATAACTGATGTATCGCATGTGTATGCTTTCCTTTTGTTTTTTGTTCACGGTCGCCATTTTGAATATTTCAAAATGGTGGCTGATGCACAAAAGTCCTTAGTAAATTTTATAATAGAGTTAAGCAAAGCTGCCAAAATCTGCAAAAAAACTTGATAAAGGTTTGTTAGTTAAGTCTCATAAACATAGACAGTTCTATCCTAATATAATAATCCCCCCCCATCCGCTTTAAATTACCCGAAATTTTTTTTTACTGCAGATTTGGATTCAGCGGACCCTCTTCTTTATATTAAACCTGATAACTATCACTATATATGTATATGTATATCCCAGTAGCAGTCCAAGAGTGAAGGCTAGGGGGCCAGGCCCCCCTTTTTCCAAAGAATTTTCCAAGAGTTATTCTGGTGTATTACACACCGGAAAAAAATTAAATTTTTTCTAATCACATGTTTTAAACATCTAAACTGCCCTAATTTTTGAAAGTCTGGGACCAGTCCTGTATATCCCCTGATAAAAATCCTGACTGACAGAGAGATATTTAATAAAATTTAATTAAAAAAACACAAAACTTGTGTAAACTAATGCCTGATTTACCTTGCAACTTATTACTGATTTACCCAGCAACATAAAGCACAATGGATACATTTGGTGCTTAGTGCATCTTACCATACTAAGCAGGAAGCAAAAAGACAGTCATTATGCAAGAATAAGGTTTGTCCATTGTGCAATATGTTGGGTACAATGATAGCCCTTAATGTACTAAGCACAACAGGGATTCTGCATTAACCCAGCTTCAAAAATAACGCAACTTACCGGTGAAAGGAAAACAACGGCAAATCGATGCGACTGTAAGAAGCAGACCACAACAAAACAGTTAATCATGTATAAAAGGCAACATTTGCTATTTGCTTTGAAAAAAATAACGCACTATTTAACAAATTAAACGAACTCGGCCCTGTAGAACTTCGCAAAAATAATCTGGGAATTTTTGTGTTTGTTATCATTTCTGTCAATCTGTGTGCGGCAAGTAAAAAACCAAGTAAAAAATTTGACTTATTTACATGCTGATTTTAAACCAATCTCAAAAGTTTAGAACTTGAATTTTTTACATAAAATATCAAATATTACAAAATGCTATACTACATGGCAAACATGAAAGTAATAAATAATATGGAAAACATATAATTTGTGGGTTATACAGGCAATACTTAAAATTTAAAAAAAAGTTAAGTTGATTTGATTCACGTGACTACGTTCTTTTAACATCCACCATTTAACCAATCTGTCACCTACATCTAGCGGTCATAATTGTTAGATTTTCTGGGGCCAATTAGCATTCCAGTTTATGTTACAGTTCCGTGTAATACACATATCCTACCCTCCGAACAAAAGTGACACATCTCAAAATTTTAATTTTAGGATTTTTACTTTTTGCGGTTTGTCACTCACTATCGATACATTGTCAAAGAAAGTCACAATTCAAATTACAAATAATAAAATAATATATTTAAAGTTTTAAGTTACCACAGCTTCTTATGGTAACCGCAAAAGTTTTTTGCAATTTTCCAACAATTTAATTTTTTGAGCTTTTTGAGGGTGTGATATACGTGTAAAAATATTTAACTATTGTAACAAATACTCTTACTTAGTTAATAAGTGTCATTGAGATTCATGTATATTTTGTAAATTGTATTAATAAATTTTTTTTACCAAGTTTCAATCCTTTTTGTATTCGTTTTATTTAAAAAGTTAAGTAAGTTTAAATAAAAGGATTAATTAGTCACTTATTTTCTTTTTGAGACATTGACAACTTTTACAGTTCAGTTGCAGTGGTTGCTTTTGGAAACAATGATGAAAACCATAATTTATTATCAATAAATAGTCTGACACGATGAAATTAGTAAAAGTTGTCAAAAACACCATAAAGGATAATCAGACTATAAAAAGGACCAAGAAACAGGCAAAATTAAAGTTCTTTGATTTTTTAAATCTTTAATTTTGTCTTTAAGTACTCTGTAAGAAAGTCGCAACTGTTATTAGCATATATTATCCAAATTGGTTATGCTAATTTACAACTGCAACCTTCTTGCTTAGTATGGAAATCTTGGCCCTTTTTGTAAAAACCTAAGTATTGATTCCAAAAAACAAATCAATATTTTGTTAAGAGCGCCATCTATGTCAAACTAAGAACTAATCAAAATGTTTGGCCGCACAGTTTAAGGTGCCTGTAATACTGCTCAGAGCTTAGCACGGGAGAAAGTCTTCTGGTCTGCAAAGCGGACCGAACCGTGGTCTTCTGTGCCTTTCGGTCCCTTTTCGAGATTGGAATATTTTTAGAAAGAACTTGCCTTTACAGTAGCACTTGATTTTTTGTATTAAAAATATGTACATAAAGTGCTTGTTTTCTGGTTGGTTAGAAAATATTTACGACAGAATAGGTATAAATTAACTATTAGAGTGTAAGGGCTATCATAGTAAATACCAAATAGGTTGGAGCATAAATACGGGGCATACCCATATACGTAATATTCCAATACTCCCTGTTACCTATTTACACATTGGTTGGCGTTTGATGCAAACATTCAGAAATAAAGGTACGAAAAATCCATAGATACCAAATTTACATAGATAGAGTTTTTGTCAACTGTACGTCGATGATTTGACGTAACGAATACAAGAATAAAATAATATTCATGCGTAAAAGTATAACCAATCAGGACATTTTATCTTAAGAACCGCAAAAAGGATAGACTTATACCCATTGATATTGCTATTTCAAATATGTTTGCATTCTGCATCGTAAGGTACCGTAGGTATTGGAATAATACGTACTATATGGAAATAATATGCATATGTCTTTGAAAGCAACCAATCAGGTCTTGTTTGCTTAAAGACCTCAAGGCCCTAATGTTTGCATCATGAATGGGCAGTTACCGTGCGTATTGGAATATTATGTATATGGACATACCAATGCATTCTCACACGCGACGCTTGAAGCCAGAGCCCCCATTTAATTCTTAATGTTCTTTTTTCGGGTAGACAGGATTTCGGTTGCGTCAGTTTTAGTGGTTTTATAACATACTCCGTTACGTCACTACATTATTTGACAATTGTCAAAAATGTATCAAATTGCAAATTAAAATGGTAGTTTTTCTAAAATTAATTGTGCAGATTTATTGTGGACACCATGAAATGTTTAATGGTATCTATAATATAAAAAATACTCTTAACTTTATTAACAACTTATAGACAAAAATACAAATACTTACCTATGGAATGGCACAACTTACTTCTCCCGGATATTTTTACACAAACCGCACATGTTTTACGTGAATTATTTCCCATATCTCACAGAAAAAAACATAATTTTACACAACAAAACACCGCAAAATGTAAGCAAACAACAATATGGCGTCTACCCACACAGCAGCTGTCTGTCTACTTGAAAAAACACACGTATGCGCATTTAGAAATTCGCGTCTGCGAAATTCAATTTGCCATTGTTTTCAAGGTAGAGTGAGTGCTTCACTTTTCGATTTTTTAAATATGTATTTAGGCTTTAACGTATTTGGTAAATACTAGTTTTCTTTTAAATATGAAGGTTTCATCAAAGATAACTTTTTTTGGGTGTGTCTGGCTGCTACGATTGAATGAGACTTTCCTAAATTAGATTTTATAGCACTTTCCGCAGATAAAACAAATCTTTTACTTGCCCTTAAACCTAATTATTTGACATTTGCATACTGTCAGTCCGCATTAAGTCTACGCAGTTCTTCGCCATTGTCGGAGCTAATTTGATTTCTTTCGCACTTCGTTTTGACATGCACCCCTTGTATAGCCACGCCAGTGCTTTAATGTACATCCTGTTTTAACAAAGGCTTTAAGGTGACTATTTGATAAGCAGAATAGTTTTGACTTTATATTTAAAGTTTTTTTCTCTTTTTACGTTTCATATCAACTCATTGACTGAGCAATAATATATATTATAATCTATAATCTTTGGACTGAGCTTAAATGTCCACTTTATTTGCCTCAAGTATACACCTTTCTGGATGGGGACGAAGAGCAACCTAAAAAATCATGTCCAACCACCAGAATAGCAGAACAAAAAAATAGTATCAACGACCCTTATTAAGAGAATCTTACTCTCCAGGAATGACATCCAACGTCATGCCCACTATGGTAAACACCACTACAACATTATCCTCCTGGAGAGGGAGGATTGGTATATCGACCGATCCAAAATGCTTTTAGAGGTTATAAAATGTCTTTTATGGAATCTGGAAATCCGCATAATGGTGGGACTTTTTATGGGTTCTACCGACTAAAAGTACCATTACACAGACTGGGTCTAATGGAATAGACTAAATGCAGGCAGTGTTAAGGGGATGACGAAATTGTCAGGGATGTGTAAGTGGTCGAGATCGACCCAGAAGTTCTCAATAGTACCTTACTTAAAGTGATAGCTAGGCTCTTAAGGGGCAATATTGTCTTTGTTATAACGATACTTATTCATATGTTTTGTAAAAGTTGTTAGAAAATTGGTTTAGAAAAATATTTCTCCAGTTGCTCTACCCTAGCACGTAATTACTATACAAAACGGTTTCATAGATGGCCAAATTTTAAAGATATTTATACCTATAGAAGGTTGTCCAATTAACAATTAACATTTTAAAATCAAAAGGTGTACTGAGAAGAGAAAAAACGGATTGTTTTTGATCGGTTTTCAAGCTTCTCAAAGCAACATTCACAGACGTAGGTTTCTATTTCTACAGTTCATAAGTGGCGCCTTGCATACCAGTGATGTGGTGTAAGCATTATTATTTGGCTTAATATTTAACCAAAAACATGTCGGGTATATTAAACTCGTTCAGTAATGCCAGGATTTCCTCCACGGTCCCTTACGATTAGGACTACCACACGACTTTTCAAGCAAAAGTATTCGCTGCGACTTAGTCGTAAGCAACCGTGGAAGGGATCCTAGCTTAAGAACCGTATGAGATTTATTAATGGTATATATTTTATAGTTTCATTGCACACACTGCAACTGTTTTATTCTTTTTATTTTTGCAATTTTATTGGATAATAAATAATTTAAATAACAAAATCGTTTACTGTTTTTTTTTCTACAGTGACTTTTTATCTTTAAAACATTTTTTTTAGTGCCAGAGGTTTTCGTGAGAAGGAAAAATGGAAATGGGAATAACATCTAAGGGTATATGTAGTATATTTTACTTTAAATAAGGTTTAACCTTATTAACAAATTCATTCCAAAATAAGCCTGTAAAGGGCGGTAGTAAAATTCTTATAGGAACAACACTGTTTTAAAAGAATAAAAGTATTTTCCTTTTTGTTACAAGTTTCACAAGTCACTCTAAGTCACTTTAAACATTATTAAAACTTGTTTCACAAAATTACTATCTGGAATGGGATACATATTTAATTATTTTTTCCACAAATCATCACCAATTTGGCTTTTGACGTTTTGGTTTAAATAAAATCCTTTTACTTTTTAGTTATTAGTGTACTTATCAAACTATACAGCACTTTTGAATCCGTTAACTTTTAAAAAATCTGTGTTGTTTTCTAGGTTTACGTTTGGCATTTTTTTAGTTTATGAGGGTATACTTTTTTTAAGTACGAGCAACTCTTATTGAAGTTTCTACATACATCGGCATTTTTCATACATATTCATGTATGTATTTACATGTATACGTTTTCTTTAGTGCATCCAAAATTAGGCTTTCTAAATCTTGGGCTGTCGAATCGAACTTTGAGAAGGCGGCGCTGGGTTTCGTTCGAGCAATTATTATTATTGGGAGGCTTTTAGGAAGCTTTTAGAATAATTAATTCATGCCCTGATAATAGGGACTTATTGCAATAAAGGCAGGCTGTAAAGTGTGTTTCACATTGAAAACTGACAGTTGATCTTTGAAAGTTGACATACCGAAGTCGAATTTAAAACTAAGTCGTTTATTTTCCATTAATAAAGGTTCTATATTAAAAGATCACAAATGTGAAGGTGTTCTTCTGTGTGATTTTGGCATATTCCCGTCGTGCTCCTGTTTTATCGTAAAAAAGTAAAGTATTTTCTGTAAAAATAATTATGTGTGTGGCGTCAATAAAAAGCGCCTGAAATAATCTGTCCAAATATGTAAATTTATATTGATGATTACAAAAATCTTTATTATAAATATCACTTAAATGTACTAAAACAAACATGAACAAGTCGCGTATATTTCTTTAATTGTTTCTTTTTTTTTTGTTTTTGTTATCTCTGTCGAAGTTCAGTTAATAATTGATGAAATTTTTTTATTGTATGGGACTAAAAATACCACAAGTGTTCCATGTACATCATATTAACGTTATAGATAACTATATGACCGAACAGCTAGAACAATTGCTAAATAGAGTAATGGCACCGATAACGAGACGTAACGCATTACAAAAAATAGCTGCAGCTTTCGAAAAGCATGAGGTGAGGCAAAGAAATACTCCCAAATCATCATCATAGTAGCTACATTGAAATAAGGTCACCAACCATGAGTAAAAGGGACAATAACGAAGATCAGAAAAAAAAGCCACAACTTTTATCTTAAGCGATCTCTGAAGTAAACTTGCGGACAGTATACGTGAAGTAAATGACTTGAGGCTTAGAAATAAAGAACTAACAAAAGCCCTTGAAAAATTGGAGCTAAAACTCGAATGGTATAAAGCGATAGTCAATACACAATAGAGGCATAAAAACGTTGACGATGGTAGCACGCAGACTGAAAAAAGGGAAAGTTTAAATGGAGAAACACAAACTTGCCTATTTGACGAGAACAGTGAAGTTAAAACAGTAAGCTACAGAGATATACTTAAAGCACAAAAAAGGAAGTTAAAACGACAGATGCAGAAAAATTGAAAACTAGTTGAAGAAGTATATAGGTTAAAACATAACCATATAAACAAGGAGACAAGAAACATAAACAAAACTATTGACATTCCGGAGGATATGTTTAAATCTGTGAGAGAAGACGAAAAACATGAGTGCGCTGAAGAACTTATTAAAGATATTAGAGAAGAACTGATTTATCTAGACCAATATCTAACTATAGACAAATTGTCAAGTAAAACCTTAGGGTCTGAACAGACTAGAACTATGAAACTCAAACAATTAATGATGCCTCGCTCTCTTTCCAAGAAAAGACTCAAATTGAAGAACTTTCAGTATTAAATCACAATCTTGAACTGTCAAATAAACATATTGAATACAAAAACGAACATCTTTTCTTAGAAAACGGAAATCTAAAGGACGTTGTTGAGCAATACAAGAGAAAGAAAAAGGTAACCAAGCCAACTTTCACGACTATTAATATTAAAAAGAAAATTACTATACTCGGCGACAGTCTCATAAATCGACTCTTTACCATGATCGAATGGGTTAGGGTCAGAGTACAAAGTATTCGCGATGTGTAAAAATAATGCGAACTTTGAAGAAATTGTAAAGTGCATAGAAATTCTTCCGGATTGCTACACCAAAGATGACCACGTTATTGTATTTGGGGGACTGGTAAATGTGCGAAAACAAGAACACTTAAATCAAAATGTAATGGATAAAGCTAAGCAATATTAGTAAGAAAACAAACCTTATTTTTTTAACTATACCTCTATGGGGTAATAACAAAAAATATAACCATTTTATTGAGAGGTTTAATATTAGAATGTTTAATACACTTATGGATAGTACAGATAGGGAAGTAAAATCTAGTTTCATAAATGTTAACTCTTTGCTAAACTCAACATTTTTTAATTGTTATACAGAATTTATAGGTCTTAAAAATTTAGGCAAACGCAAAGTTATCGAAAAAATCACTAGTGTTATTCTGAACTCAAGACAGGTGACATTTGAGAAGCTCGCCAGCTTAAACCACGATATTTTATTTTTTTATTTTATTTTTTATTTTATTTTACAATAAGGCTGTATCACAGTTAGCAAAACTAACACAATTACGATACAGCACAAAATACAATAACAAACCGTTAAGCAAAGAAAAAAAAAGTTACAAAATAAAAGGTTATATGACTATTCTAAGCAAATTTTTTATAGAATAAATTCACTAAGAAAGAAACGAAGTTCTCAAAAAAAATTATATAGTAATAATAATGGTAAATTCAGGAACTTGAAAAAACAAATCTAGCTTTTCTTTTGAGAGAGTAAATTGAAATATTAAAAATGTGAATATGATTAAAATACAAATTGTAATTTCGCTGCAATCTGATCAAAGGAGAGTTGGCGGTGGCATTCGTTTGAGTCGTTTTATAGTAAAAAAAAAATCAGTTCTTGAAAAATAAAATCGAACAATAGGACCTAGGTGTTCTAATATAAATGAACATTTTATAATATTATTAAAAGTTTTATACAAAAATGTTAAACCAGAAATCAATCTTCTTAAGCTTAGTTTTTGCGTTAAACTGGCTTCGTACCCTAAAGCATGTAGACCTCTATTAAATCTGTAATTTATGTGGTTGACAAATTTAATTTGAATTTTTTCAATTCTTATAATGTACTTTTCATATATTGGACCAAACACTGTGCGTACAGTATTCTAAAATACTTCTGACCAAAGCATTATACAATAAGATAATAGAATTAGGGTTTTTAAATGCTTTAGTTATACGAATAATGAATCCTAGATTCTTATAAGCTCTTCGGGCGATTGACTCTATATGATATTCGAATGAAAGTTTCTGGTCCAACCAAACACCTAGGTCTCTTATTTTTTCTACTTTACTAAGACCAGTTCCATCGATACTATACCCAAAACCGATGTACCTCGACTGTAATCTTGAAAAGCTTATAGTGTAACATTTTTGAGGGTTTAAGTACAATCTATTCCTGGAACAGTACCGATGAAAACGATCAATATCTGCCTGCAATTTGTAATCACAGTATGTTTTAAACTCCGAGTGCCTAAAACAAACACCAATATCATAAATATATAAAATAAAGAGTAAGGGACCCAAGTGGGACACTTGAGACACTGCAGAGGTTATATCTCTAAATTCAGACGTAACACTATTGATTGATGACACACACTAAGAGCGACCTGTTACATAAGTGATCAGCCCCATGAGAGCACCATGCACACCGATATTCTTAAGTTTAATTAATAAGGTTGGTATGTGAATTTTATCAAACGCCTTTGAAAAATCGGTGTACACGGCATCCACCTGGTACCGATCACCCATGAAGTCATGTAGATCATGAACGTAGGTCACAAGGTTAGTTTCGGTAGATCTACCCTTAAAAAAAGCCATGTTGATTCTCAGGAATTAAATGTTGACATTTAAAAAACAAGTAGTCAGTCACTATAGAGTCCAGTCACGTAACGATATAGAAGTCTCCCTGGAAAAAAAAATAATCTTGAAAATTAACATAAAAGCAATTCTTTTTTAGACTTGCAAGCAATGGAAACTACGCATGTTCCTTGAAACATTGATGAATTTTGGTTAGTTGGTCAACACTGTTGCTAACCACGCATATCTACTAGGTTCTATAAATAATAAGTTTCAATTATTGACATAAAATTAAATCTATCTAGTACCCTTGAAATAATTGTCTGGTATCAAAAATATTTTAAATTTAAATTACATTTTGTCATAACAATACAAGCTCAGCAACACTGTTTCTAAATAAAGGAACTCAAGTCTGTCTTATTCGGCCACAAGTAAGATCAAACATTATCTTTTAGTAAGGGATAAAGTTTAAACCAGGTGAATAATGTGAAAAATGGGACATGCAAAATTTCCCTAATAACCCATTTATGCCAGCCGTGTTAAGGTCCAACGCTATTTAAATAAAGTTGCTGCCTTATTACTGCTAGCCTTATTTTGGAATTATCAATAAGTCTCTATTATTTTGCTTTCATTTGTGCTATTATTCGTCAAGCCAAGCTTTGTGAATTTTAAGAATAGCTTTCTACATTTTTAATAACTTAAAAGTAAGGAAAAAAATTGAAAAAGCTAATTCTATAACAAAGCCTTAAATATTGACCTCATTTCGTCACCATATTGTTATCTGACGCTAAGTGTCCGTTTGAGAAAAACACTACTGAGAACTGCACTATCTGATAAAAGCTGTCTGAGTCTCTGATGGGTACTCTCCAAAAAAGCTCCTGGCTACCTATTCTCGTACTTGAACGATGTGATGATTCCCATCACATGCTTTGGCCAATGACAAGCTTTAAATTAGCTCCGAGCCGTCACATGTTGTGCTAAAAGACCTTCATTGCACTTGGTGGCAGAATGTGAGGTCGACGCAAGGATAAGACAACTGGACTTGGTAAACAGGAAGGCCAAAAGAGCTAAGGTCACTAGATCATGAAGTAGGAAATCTAGTGACCCAGTGGCGCACCCAGGAATATGCCTTGCGGGAGAGTGGGGGCCGAGGCCTCTTGGTGTTGGGGGCGAAGCCTCATGATGTCAAATTCTAAGCTATTTTTTGTTTTTTCATGAAATATGCGCATATGAGTGACCTGACAATAAGCTACCTAAAAATCGAATTGAAGTGCAGATACTGGGTTAAGGGAAAGACCTGGAGCATGGCAAAAAGGACATACTCTGACCTATTTGCCGGACCTACAGTCACCTCCCCACTATTTCTACTACTACTCTCCAAAATGGGTATATTGCTCCAGGGTGCCAATTCGGGGGCTTGTAGGATGTGATCTATCACTTCGTGTGAACAGAAGAGCTTTGATCAATAGCAAGCTCTGAATTGTCACGCGTTAGGCGAACAGTCCTTTGCTACACAGGCTTCTCTTGCGAAACACTCAAGAAGAGTTTAATTAGTTAAAAGCAGTAAAACTGATTTCGCTGCAAGCGCGTAGTAACGGTTACATATTCTTCCTATTGGTCTAGCATTTCGCACTATGTGATCTATTACTTTTCACCTTTAACCACCACTGCTGATTCTGGTCCGTGGACGTTGTCATCATTCACATCGTACGATCAGAAGGGCTTTGGCCAATAAAAAACTTGCCTGCGATAAAAAAGGTTCAAAATTTAATCTCTTTAAACAGCGCGCAGCTATTTCCGTGCTTCTTATTGATCATTACGAAGAATTTTACGTAATATGACGCATCACTTCTTACGCCTATGAGAATAGAGCCCCAGAGCAGTTCTCTAAAGTATTTTCCTCAAAAATGGACACGTATGGCCTGACAACAGAAAGCATTAAAATGAAATACACGTTCGTTAGGTCAGTTTTACAAAAATACCTGCTTGATCTATAGAGAACTTTTTGCCGGATAGTCTGAGAACTAAAATCAACGTACAGAATTTGCCAAATTTTTTGGGGGTTTTAGGTATTTCTAGCCGATATACATAAAAACGAGTAGACATATCCTGAATTGATTTTCGAAATGTCTTCAAACATTAAAACCGCTTCTTGATAGACCTTATAGTTTTTCAGCTACGAGGGGGATTTGAAAAGTCTGCATTTATGAAGGTTCATTATAACTCTTTTATTTATAAAAATTAAATTTTGGTGAAAATTGCTTTTTTATAGATTTTTTAATAAAGAAACCATATGTCAAAGTAAATTTATCTGCCTCTTTTAGTTTGTAAGGTATTACAAAAAGCTTTTATTCGATTTTTGAAATTTCTCTTAATATTTTATTTTTTGAAATATTTTATTGTTTTTTTATACATTTATTTTTTAGTTACTTCTTTGTTTTTAAATGTTTTTGTATTTAATTTTTTTTTTAATATTTCAAACCCAGTTATTACATAAATATAAAGAAATAAATATGTCATAAAAAAATAACGATTTTATGTAATATATCAAAAATTAAAAATGACAGATAAAAATTACTTTGACAGTTGGATTCTCTATAAAAAAAAGCTATAAAAAACCACAACTAAAATGAAATTTATACAAATTAAAAAGTTATAATAGGCGACTTTCATAAATACAGACTTTTAAAAATCTCCTAGTACCTAAAAAACTACGACGTCTATGAAGAAGCGGTTTTGAGATTTGAAGGCGTCTCGAAAATCGAGCCCAGGACATTTGAACTTGTTTCTTGTAATAAATCTATCTATCTTGGCTATATATACCTTAAACCCGTAAAAAACATCGAATTCGGCCCACCCTGTACAGTGGGTATTATAAACCAGTAAAATAATAATATATTTTCTACAGATCCTATCAATATTTTCGATTGAAATAATCCAAAAACGTCTGGAAAAATTGGATTACCTATATCGAACTCTCTCCATACAACTTTCAAAGCAGATGCAAACTCGGCTTTTTTGTAATCAATTCGCGGAATATTAGTAGGGTAGAGTCGGGTTTAAAGGCTTGTATACTAAAGATCCCAAAACAGGCAAGCGTTATGCGTTTGAGTAACATTCAGATAAAAATAATTTTTTTATGCCTTCATCAAAAAAATTATTTTGCGCAGTATCAAAACAGGATAAATTTTGGTCACGGATGTAAAAAGTTGATCTGAAATTAATTTACAAATTGAATTTAGTTAAAAAATAGCTTAACACTGAGGTATTTATTACCTTTTGCATGTCCCATTTTTCTTTTATCTTTTATGTGAGGCATGCGCAATTACCTGGTTTGAACCTTATCATAGTGTTTGACTTTACTTGTGTTCAAATAATGCAGGATACTAGTTCGTTTGTTAAAATACAGTGTTGCCGCTAATATAAAGTTATGAGAAAATCTAATATAAACTTAAAATATTTTTGATACCAGAAAATTATTTCAAGAGCTGTGAAGTGCGTAAAGAAATAAGAAATAAACACAGAACTAATCCTATATTTTTCTGGCGGTTTGTCACTGGTATTGGTTTTTCAGATTTTCCTTAGTTGTTTTCGGAACTTTTTAATTAATTTTGCCTACAGAACACAAAAAGGCTTTTGACAGATAAATAAAGGATAAAGGATGAAAAATTGTGTCTGGAAAAGGTCAAAGTTGGGCTTCTAAATATCACGTGGCATCTGTCATTTAACGTCGCATTTATAAAGGATAAAGTTAGCTAAAGGAGGTAGTGCAAAACGTCCCTATTTACTACAGCATATGAATTACTTACTGAAGAAGAACAAGAAGAAGACAACTACGTTACTTCAAACTGTTAAACTATAACGCCTAAGTTGTGCTACGTAATTTGTAAACTACAATAATTAGTGCTTTTATAAAAATTTTTGATTAAGTTGATGTTTACACGTGACCAAAAAGTCTTTACTGATAGCAGTAAATATGAAACTTATAATGTTTTCTGTTGATATAGTAAAGAATTATTGGAATAAAGCCAGGCCATAAACTAATATAAAAGACGCCTGATCCAAAAATGGCCCCTGTTACCGAAATCTCATACCAGATGGCTATACGCGACGGTGTAAATATTAATTGCTAATTGTCTCGCCTGAATGAGTCGGCGGTGTTGCCATACCAAAGACAATTATACCTATCTACTTTACAATTCTCTTCTTTCCCCAGATTGATTTTTCAATAGGTGGACAGTCAGTGAGTTCGCGTAGACAACCCGGGGCGCTTGGCAATTCTTCCGCTCTTTTGAATGTGGTGCATTAAAGAGAGAGAGCCTCTCGGGAGGCCCGGTGTGTTTGGTCGAACTCGATCATTATGAATAAGGTATTTAGAATTTGGTTGGTATACCGCGTAATTTAATCAAATATTATTCCTTTTCTAGCTACTGCCTATTTAATATGCTTAGGCGTTTACGTTTTCGACTTATACATATATAAATGTATATATACAGTATGTCCTCCTAAGTTGGAATCATATGGAAAACTTTTTTATTAATAATTTTAGAAAAAAAAGTTATTTTTCATAAAAAGTTCTGCATTATCTAAACCCTATAATACAGTCATCAAATATCAAATTTTTTTAATGGTATACGAGGTTTGTCAAAAAATATGAGTTTTGCTCAAGATTAAAGTACCTTTAAATTTGACAATATCGAAAAATGTTACTAAAAAAAGTTGATCAGAATTAAAAATTACGTTTAAAACTTCAGATTATTTTATTTTTTACTACTCTTTCTATTTTGAATGAATGATTTTGTGATTAGTTTTAGTTTTTCGATGTTTTCTAATAATTTTGAAATTAAAACGCGTAATAAGTGCATATTCATTTATTTTGCAAATTTAAAGGTACTTTACTCTTGAGTAAAACTCATATTTTTTGACAAACCTCGTATACCACTGAAAAAATTTAATATTTGATGACTGTATTCTAGGTTTTAGATAATGCAGGATTTTTTTTGAAGAATAACTTTTTTTCCTAAAATTAATAATAAAAAAGTTTTTCATATGATTCCAACTTAGGGGGACATACTGTATATATTTCGCTTCCTTTGCGTTTTAATACATCCTGTATGTATATCAATATCGATCTTTTTGGGGGGTTTAGGTATTTCTAGGGGATATAGAAAAAAGTAAAAACCTCATTTTAATAGCCCTTTATAAGCTAAGTAGTCTACATTTTAACTTTTTTATTAAAAAAAACAATTGATTGTAAATTGCTTTTTTATTTAAAAAAATATAAATAATCCAACTGTCAAATTAAATTTTATCTGTCACTTTTGGCTTTTAGTTTTTGAGATTGTATCCATATAGTTAGATTTTTTCCATGGAATTTGCATGATTAATTTTATTAATAAAAAATATTTAAACCCAAAAACAAATAAATACAAAAATGTAAAAAACTACAAATAAATCAAGGGATCAGTCCATAAAGAAATACATTTTATCTAATCTCCATCGACGTAGCTAGCCCAAGAATTCAGAATATAAAAAAAAATCATTGTAATATAATATATCCACAATGAACTAATTTTTTGGGGCAAGGTGGAGATATTTAACCCTACTAACTACTTCCCCCTTATTTAGGCCCTTAAGCTAGCCTAGTGTTTAAGCGAGGCTGTGGCCCATGTTTTATGTGATACACATATTAGGTATATTGTTTCTGTATTTTTTATTAGTAGAGAGTAGGACATTGCTGTAGCTAGGAGGCACGGGGGGCTTTCCCCCCTCTACTATAAAAATATCTATGAAAAAATAGATCTACGCCACGGCCCCCCTGAAAACTGAGGCTAGCTACGATGCTGATAGAGGCCTAATCTTGCGAGAGGCAATTCAGTCCAGCCACACATACTTAATTAATAATAGCAATTATTAATATGTGTTAAGGTCCCACAAACAAAATTTTATGCAGTTTATGTAAATTTTTTACATAACTAGAGATTACTTGCGCGCCGCAGGCAAAACAATTTGCATTTTTGATCCATGAATTCAGGCTAAGGACCTCATTTTAAACGAATACTACTAAAATAGGTATAATTTCAGTAATAATAAAGAAAGTTTTTTGCGCTGGGGGCAAAAAAAACTGGGGGCATTTTTGTGGAAAAATTCACACTTTTTACGAATCTTGAGAGGGGATAATTACCCCCATTATCCCCTTTCCTTGCATACGCGAATGGGCAGATGAAATTCAATTTATAAGTTGGATTGGCGGATTCAAAATCGAAGATTTTCTTCTTTACATTTTATAAATTTTAAAAATAAGTATAATTTTAGTTTTTAACAATCAATATTTAGTACTTTTGACTTTTTTTTCTATTACAAAGCTTGGTTTTAACGACCGAAATTAAGCGGTCCGTTCAATGTCGTTATAACCGATATTTACTGTAGGAGCACTACATATTAAAGAGTTTTTAAAATTTGTTAAAGAAAAAAAGAGATTTTTGGTAATAATTTTGAGTATTTCTATTTATTTTTAAATAATTTTGCCATTTAATTATTACCCCTATTGTCATGCATAATTTCAAAAAATATCGATTTTGTTGTAATTTTTCAGGAAGTTATAATAAATTAATTTTTCAGGAAGTATAATAAAATATAAAATGTGTGTGTGTGTGTGTGTGTGTGTGTGTGTGTGTGTGTGTGTGTGTGTGTGTGTGTGTGTGTGTGTGTGTGTGTGTGTGTGTGTGTGTGTGTGTGTGTGTGTGTGTGTGTGTGTGTGTGTGTGTGTGTGTGTGTGTGTGTGTGTGTGTGTGTGTGTGTGTGTGTGTGTGTGTGTGTGTGTGTGTGTGTGTGTGTGTGTGTGTGTGTGTGTGTGTGTGTGTGTGTGTGTGTGTGTGTGTGTGTGTGTGTGTGTGTGTGTGTGTGTGTGTGTGTGTGTGTGTGTGTGTGTGTGTGTGTGTGTGTGTGTGTGTGTGTGTGTGTGTGTGTGTGTGTGTGTGTGTGTGTGTGTGTGTGTGTGTGTGTGTGTGTGTGTGTGTGTGTGTGTGTGTGTGTGTGTGTGTGTGTGTGTGTGTGTGTGTGTGTGTGTGTGTGTGTGTGTGTGTGTGTGTGTGTGTGTGTGTGTGTGTGTGTGTGTGTGTGTGTGTGTGTGTGTGTGTGTGTGTGTGTGTGTGTGTGTGTGTGTGTGTGTGTGTGTGTGTGTGTGTGTGTGTGTGTGTGTGTGTGTGTGTGTGTGTGTGTGTGTGTGTGTGTGTGTGTGTGTGTGTGTGTGTGTGTGTGTGTGTGTGTGTGTGTGTGTGTGTGTGTGTGTGTGTGTGTGTGTGTGTGTGTAATATGGCCTTGATCGAGCCAACTGGCCAGCATTTCTCATTGTTTATTACAAGGGAGTAAAAAATATAAAATAAAAGCTGTTAAGTTTGGCACCCTTTTTCTAAAAAACAAAGAGGTTTGATGCAAAATATAATAAAAAAAAATCCTTAGTTTGATCTTTTTTAGCGCCTATAGCTATTATTACACCCTGATATAAGGGCATCGAAGAAATAACTGTTATTTCTTCGATAATAAGGGCAAAAGAAAAAAAATATGCCATCTATGTATATTTTATATTTATTGTGTCATACCGGGTGGGCAAAAAACCGGACAAAATGTTTATCGTTATAGCTTTCCAACTATAGATTTTACCAAAGCAAGCAGTAGTTTGCAGGGAATTGATCGGACAATTGTGTAAAAGTATATTTTTGTCCACCATCTTAAAATCCCAGATGGCAGACAGAATCAAACTTGACCTTGAAAGAGGCTCGTTTATTCTTCTGTTACGGAAATTTTAGATATATATTTTTGTTTGTCGAAAAGCTCTATCTTTGCTACGCACAACATGGTTCGGAGATATGAAACGTTTAAATCGGTTTAGGCCCCTAAAAATTAATTTTTGCTTTAACTATATTCTTTTACATACAGGTTAACGATTGATTGCTTTTAAAAGATCACAAACAAAATTTGCCGTCATTGTAAAATCCAAAATGGCGGACATAAAAACTTTACTTTTTAAAAAGGTTCGTTTATTTTTATATTCCGAAAATGTTTTGAATTTTTTTAGAAGTATAGAAAAATTTTACAGAATATGCGATTGCCTTGCCATTTCTATGTGCATTTATTTCCTCATAAATTCATTACTAGTAAACCGAAAATTAAATAAAAAGCATCAAGGCAAAGATCAAGTTCATTAAAGATCCGTATTTAAATTTTCAGCCATCTCTAAATATAATATGGCTTACCAATTCGAATTTGACCCTCCATAAAGGGTAGTTTTTTCTTATGTTGAGAGAAATTTTTCGACCTTTTTTTGAATTTATTTAAAAGATCCTAGGTCCACCACGCACAAGTTAATCATAAAAAAATAAATCTTCGCAACATACAAAGAAGCGATCCTTCATAGAAGGACAAATTTGACATTTGTTCAATTTTAATAGTTTTGATCAAAGAGCAATCGGGTATCACCATAATTCTTTTTTTTTTCATTGAAATCGATTCAGTGAGTTTATAACGAAATTATTGCAGACAGAAATTGAAATAACAGTTGCTATAACAATTCTAATTTAAAGAACCACTGAACCGATTCTAGACATTTTATAGAATCCATTCAGTATTAATGGAAGAATGGATACAGAATTAAGGAATAATATTTCGGGAACCACTAAACCGTTTTAAAATTAATGTTTCTTGATCCACTAAACGGATTTTAATGATTCGTAACTAGTTGCATGAGGGTGGCGAAAACAGAGCGTTTTTAAGAGTTCCAAAAATCCGGAATACAAGAATTAAAAAGCCTCTTTGAAACGGGCAAGATTGATTCTCTCAGCCATCTTAGAATTTATAATATCAAATCTTTCTGCTTGAAAGCCTAATCAATTGGTTAGTATAGTTATAACAAAAACATTTTGACCAGGTTTTTTTGGTCCACCCGGCAGATATGAGTACCGGGTTAAATTACAGTTTTTTTTTTGATTAGTTATACAGACACACCCTATAATACTCCAAAAACTTTTTCAAGACTAATTTTTAACTAGTTTTGGGTTAAATCGGGCAGGGTACACAAAACAGCGGCGCGCGGGCCTTTTGAAAAATTTGGATACGCAGTAAAAAATCACTAAAAGATGTTAAGTAGAACCGTTGTTTGATGGAGATCCATCAAACAACGGTAGAACCAACAACTTCGTAACTTTCATTTCCGATAAATTTAGAAAATACTTTTTAGGGCTGATATAATAGGGTGGAGTTTACTTATTGTGTGCTAATTGGCTAGTCTAGGAAGGTATCTTATCCGTCATGGATCCATTTATTATTACTTAATAAATAAAATAAATTTATACTAAAAACACCTTGGATATTTATTAAAGATTCTATTATTTGATTCACCTCGTGGTTTTTTAGGACCGACGGGATTTTAAAAAGTTTGCATTTATTAAGGTAAATTACACCAAAATAAAAAAATTTGTAAATAAAAAAGTTGTAGGCCACCTTCATAAAGTCAGACTTTTCATAATCCCCTCGTATGTCTTCATATTTACATAAGTTTTTATAAATTTCGACTACATCGAATTTGGCACACCCGGTAGTCCCTTTACTACTCCGACACTGTTAATTTCTAGACAGAAAGAACACACAAAAAGAAAGGCGGGCGAACGGTTATTTGAGCAAAGAGAACTAAATAGAATGTAAGAGAAAAAAAAGCGCAAAGGTATCAAATTAAACTTTTGTTTGTTAATTATTTTTATAAGAGGTATTTCATATGCAATATATTTTTCCTACGACCACACATGAAAATCATGGGTTTCACACCATTTTCATCCTCAGAAAACGTTAGGTTTCACCCATGGGCAGAAATTTTTTGAAAAATAATTTTTGCACATGTGTTGCAAAGTATCTTTCCACACATGTGCGGAAAAGCAGTTTCATTTGATTTGTGCAAAATTGAAGAACCGTTTTTACAAAAATGAGTATAGCTCATCAGTGTTCGTAGGAAAGATAGCGTACACAACTCGATAGAAAGTAACTTTCTTACACTCGCCTGTTGTTTCACTCGGCTGGCGCCTCATTCTCAACATTCACGCTCGTGTGAAATTTGTCACTCTCTTCTCTTGTTCATATGTAATAGACTATTTCGTTTTTAACCTTACCATATGAATAATAAGGTTACTCGTTCCAGACCTTACTAACTAGAAACCACAAAAAGGGTCCACTTATTACAAAAAAAGAATGAAACTGCGCCTCCTTTCAAGGGTCAGTCCCAATCCTTTTTCGTTGTTTAGGGATAAAAACATAAAAGATAAAAGTGTCACTGTTTATCCCTGGGATGAACAGGGATAGATCAGGGATAAAAAATTAAAATCAGGGATGAAAAGTGACAGGTGAGGAATTACAAACCTGGGTTTTAGCGCATTTGATATTTTAGACAAGTCATTCTTATTTGATTAAACAATCGTTTATTAACACTATTTTTATACACCCCACGCTTTTACCTTAGTCTGTTAAAAGTCACGTTAGTGTACTTAAAATTTTTTAGTTTTTTATACAGCTGATGATTTCAGTTGAACCGTTTAACTTAAAAGTGTTTTACGTATTTTTGAATTTAATATTTGGCTAAATAAAAAGTTTAAAAAATTCAGACAAATAAATGTAAAAATAACTAAGTAGTTATACTACTACAATGAAAAAAAAGCAAATAATATATAAAACTAAAAAAAGTTATGAAATATTCTTGAAGATCAGTTTCTAGTTAGTTAGGTATCTATTTATTTATTTAATTTAATTTTGGATAATTTTGAAGTAACCAAGTGCTTATTTGTTTTTTAAAAGATTTTTTTGACCTTTTGTTCAGTTCAGATGGTAGCAGGTTAAAGAGTTCTTTTCCAATGTATGTTTTTCTGTACATTTCTCGAGTTTTTTTGAACATTTTCCGTGTTTTTCTGACCATTTCCCCAGTTTTCCAGGATTTCCGAAAATTTTCCCAGTTTTTCCGAGCATTTCGCGAGGTTTTTCAAACATTTCTAAAGTTTTTTGAAAATTGTCCGAGGTTTTCTAAACATTTTCCGAAAATTTTCTTTCTAACATTTCTCGAGTTTTATGAAAATTTTCCAAACATTTTCCGAGTTTTTCCTGACATTTCCGAAAATTTCTTGAGTTTTCCCAAAAAAATTCTGAGTTGTCCGAAAAATTTTAAAGTGTAAGGACTGTACATTTGCCTCTGGCCTTAACTCTTGGAAGTCAGAAAATATATCTACTTTTTCTTACCTACATATCTATGCCTACACTGGGCAAGACGCGTCCACCCCTACAGAAGGTTGCATGTATACTGAAAGGAGTGGCTGAAAGATTTTTCCAAATGATTTTGAATTAAATAAAATATCGGCAACACTGCACTATGGAGTAATCACAGGGGCAAAAACGCTTCCTCTCTCTTTTTTCCTATGTAAATTATTGCATAAGAAAAAAAAGACAGAGCGAGCATTGGAGTTCATGTGGTTACCTGCTATTATCAAACGAATAGCGACATCAGCGCCCTCACCGGTCGTCACCGGCTGATTTCAAAGGTCCTCAGTGCGTGAATTAAAGAGTATGCTATTGGCCTAATGAAAGCTGAGCGTCTATTATATTATTAGTTTATGGCCAGGCTATAATAGTGCCAGGCAGTATACTGAGAGTTTCGCATTGAAAACTGATAGCTGATCATTCAAAATTGACATACCGAAGTCGAATAAAAACTAAGTCGTTTATTTTCCATTAATAAAGGATTTCTTTCGATTCATATAGTAAACAAAGGCCAAATATTGAAAGATCATAGCTGAGCTTACAATGTGAAGGTTTCAAAATACTGCTTGACTATTATAGCCTAGACCCACAATAGACCCACTGGTGGTCGCAGTGGAAGGGCTGCAAGGCCCACTCACATATGAATCAATCATCATCATTATAGCCATACTTTATTCCAATAATTCTCTAGTGTGAAAATATTCTACTTCCGGTTACCAGTTTTAATTTTTGCACCATGCTTATCCAGATACTAAGAAAAACGCTGAGAAACATTCGATCAGAGTTACTTCCCCCCCCCCACCCTAATTACGTCATCATGGTCCGATATGCTTTAAGGAAAATGAAAATATTTTTCTTAAGGGTAGCATAAATGGATGTTGTAATATATCTTTCGAAAGTTCTTGAAAAATGCTAAATTTAAAGCGCTTACAAAAAACGAGGTTTTTACCGATGTATCATATTATCTAAGATTACCGACGGTAATGGAAACCTGTCTGAGAAAATTATTTTAAGAGCTTTCAAATGATCTCCGATCGGGGGTCTCCCGACATGTTTTTGTAACTTAGTTATGGACAAGCATCGTGCAAAATTCAAAACTCGCAACCGGAAGTGAAATATTCTTATGGCCTTTGTCAGTAAATCCACAGACTAGTTCGTTTGATAGTACGCTTTTGTCTTGTTAACTGAAGTCAGCATTTCCAGAAGTTTATTGTGCTGAACGCGAAAACCAGCGTCTGAATAAACTTCTTGGACTTTGACCCGATTTTCCCCTAAACGTATATGCGACTCAATTTATTGGAAGAAATTAGATCAACGGTCTCCCTTATACCTCAAATTTCCAAATACACTCCTCAGTCATATTCTTCTTAAATCCCGCTTCGATCATTTCCTCCCAAAAAAAGAGACAACCTTATGAAACGTAATGACAAAAAGGAAGAGCGAAATAATCAAGATAAGTTGAGGATAGTTATAATGCTTTGATGGGGAGTGATGGAGAAGAAGCTCATAAATGTGCAGGTCGCGTAAATGGCAAAACCGTTGCAGCAAGGAGTCCATCGAAATTGAAAAATCTAATTAACCACTTTTATAGGATGTAGTTTCGTGTGTCGCATAATTTTGTTTTTAACTTTCCTTAAATGTAACAAAAAAGGTACAAGGCAGTGGCGGCTTGTTGCTTGTGTCCCTGGGCTCTAAAATTAAGGCATAGGCAGAAAAAATCGTACATTTTAATCTTGTTCCCTACGTTTATATTATACCCTATAGGAAAAAGCTATATTGACCAAAGAGAAGCCTGCTTAGAAAAAGAAATACTATAATTCTCAGGTGTTTAGATAATAATAGAAACATAAAGGTTTGCCCTAAGCAAATCCCGACGACACTGGCGGAGAAATTGTACATCAGAGTTTGCGGGACACACACAACAAGCAAGCTCACGTTACGACATCGACATTTTGTTTTCTTTTAAATCTGCGTAGTAGACAATGCAATGAAGTTCATTTGAGTCCGAGTACGGCAGGCGCAGCAAGAATACGGAGGGGATGAAGAAAAGAATTGGCTTCTATTCATATCTAACAACTAAATACCTACCCACTAAATTAGGTTTACTCTTTCTAAACAGGCTTCCCCATGGCAAGTATAGCTTTTTCCTATAAGGTACAACGAATAGAACTTAGTAAGGGCAAGGAATGAATAACAGTAAAAATATTCTAGCCCAGCCAGGGACCTCTCGCTTACTAGGCTGTTGCTCTCCGAACTGTGCTACCGATTTACTGGTTCAAAATCCGCCTAGTCGGAAACCGTTTCGTCATCTCTAATTTTTCTTTGTTAGCATAGGTGTGTGCTCTCAAGCTTCCGATAGCTACCAGAACATGGGAGGTATTATTGTGCAGCGGTTAGACAAGTTATTGTAATTTTGGTAATTATTATGAACTAAAGGCATATTATGTTGTAAGTTATCTTTGAAAAATTCCTCTTTTATATTTATAAAATGCAGACGTCAACAAAATATCAGAAATATTCTTGAAAAATACTTTTGAACAACTTCATAAAAGTAAGCTACGTATATTGAGCGTGTAATATTCGGGCTAAAAGACACCTACTATTCTAGGCGAGGTTTCTAACCTTCCTTATAGGGATTCTTGAAAACCGCGATTTTTGTATAAGGCCTGACATTTCCATATAGAAAGGTTTCTTTTCCACACTTGTCTTGTCTACATAAGCGCAAATATTGTTGCGACTTGGCCACATAAGATCCATAAGTTACTATTCAGATATTATAAAACATATTAATAAAACAGATATTTATAAAGGTTAGTTTTAGCGTCCTAGATATAAATTATATAACGAGAGAATTTAGTGGCATAAGGGCACGGAAGAAATAACAAAAATAATATAGGTAACAAAAAGATTTTACCTCAAATCCAGCCTGAGGTAAAATCTTTTTGTTATCTTATTTTTCTTATTTATGCCTTGCCCTTATGTCACCAAATTCTCTTCGGTATATACCAGATATTTATGTTTGTTTTATAGATTACAACAAAGCTTTTGACGGTGTGCATCGTGGCATATTATTGAAGATTCATCAAGATCTTGGTGTACAAGGTAAAAAGCTTGAATTCATTACAAACCTCCACTGGAAGCAAACTGCTAATATAAAAATAAAAGATTACACCTCAGAATCGTCAGAACTGCATAAAATTGTTATTCAAACTCTACTCAGAAATACTCTTAGACGGCATAAATATTATCAGATGTGCGGATGTTGCCGTTGTATTTGCTGACAGTTTTGATGGTTTAAAAATGTTTATGAACAGAATCTCTTAAACAAGTGAATAATATAACTTGAACTGGAATGAAAAAAAAACCAAAATAAATAGTCATCAGCAAAAATCACATACAGTAAATATCGCTTATAACGATATTGGATATTACGGCATATCGATTATAGCCACGACATATTAAGGTCCCGACCGAGTTCTATATATAACCCATTTTGTTGTCTTTTTTCTCTATAACGACGCTCGGTTATAAAGATCGAAATTAAGCGGTCCGCTCAATGTCGTTATAATACCTCAAAGGCGAATAATAGTTACAAAAAGCCATTTGAGAGAGTCAAAATCATACACGTTTGCTTGGAAGAAAACACCAATTAATAAAGTAAAGAAATTATCTTTGTATCTTAAAAACAAAGAAAGATACAAAGATATTATCTTTTTTAAATACTAAAAACTACTAGGAAGACTACCCGAAATCGATTGATTATGGATCACTTAATTTGAAGTCGACGGATGTTTGCCTCAAATTTGAGAAAGAGCGCATGTGTGATGTCATAAATCCAAGATTGCGATTTATTCCATGTTTTTTCACAAACTTTTGTTTTTGACTTTTGCAACATATTTTTTTTTATAGGTCATGATTTGTGCGCCATAGAATATCAATTTTAATGATCTTTATATCTTAAGAACTAAAAAAGATATTGGTATACTTTTAACTATTAAAAAAATTATATAAATTTAAGATTTAAAAAAAATTGAGGAAGAAAGTTTTAGACTACCCTTGATCGATTGGTGCTGGATCACTGAATGTTAAGTCGCCAGGTTCAGCAAGTTTATATCGCGCAGCAGTAAATAAGGTCTAAATTATCATGTTGATCGCCAACATCCGCACTGCAAGAAAAAGTAAGTTTTTGGTCGAGTAATAAAAATTGAGCGACCTTTTTTTTTACTTCTAACTTTTGTGATTACATTTTTTCGATAGATCCATCCATTATGCACTCTTAAAAGGTCATCCATATCACCCTAATATCTTGGATCGAGTCTAATTTTATTTGCCCATGGGCTGCTATAAATTTTCTTTTATTTCCAATAGTTTATATACTATTACTAATTTTTTCCCTTCCGAAATGTATCTGCACTATTACTTAAAGAATGATTTTGGCCCTTTTAGCATCCACCTTTAAAAACTTTGTATGTTATATACGTGAGCCTGATAGCCCCAAGTTTGAAATGGTCCTTTTTCTTTGTATGTAAAACGATATCTTTCGTCTAGGACATACGTCAAGACAGGATATCTTAAGTTTTACGTTTTATTTTTGGACGTTTATCGTCCATTATGGAGAAAATAGGACATTTGAATCCCTTTACTTCTTTTGACAGGTAAATTGCTTTAAATTTCCGCAAGTTACTTCTGTTATTCTCAGAAATTAATTTTAACCCTGTTAAGTTCGAATTATAGAAAAAGAACCTATACAAGACAAATGGAAAAGAAGGTAAAGGGGGGTCGGAACAAAAAAGATAAAATATCGACATTACAGAAGATCGACAGAACGAAAGATCTAAGAAATAAAATACTAAAAGCACAAAAGATTGAATACAAGAAATTGAAAAGACTAAAGATTAAAAAAAAAAGATCAAAAAGATAAAAAATCGACAAAAAGTTAAAACAAAACAAGAACCAAAACCTAGCTTGATCTAGAAAAAACTAACCTGTTATGGTTAGGTTAGTATAATAGGGAAACATATTAACCTGACCAGATCAAGTTAGTTTTTCTTTTAGCAGTGTAAAAGAAGGAAAGATCTCAAAAACAAAATACTAAAAGCAAAAAAAATTAAATTAAAAAAAAACTATACTAAAATTATACTTAAATAACCTGTTACGGCTAGGTTAGTATACAAGGAAAATATACTACCCTGACCATATCAAGTTAGTATTTCCTTCAGCAATGTAAAAGAACTAATTATCTAAAAAACAAAATACTAAAAGCACAAAAAATTGAATAAAAAAAATTGAAAAAGCAAAAAAACTAAAAAAAAGATCAAAAAGAAAAAAAAAAGAAAAAGGATTAAAACGTAAAAAAATCAAGAACCAAAACTAAATCCTAACCTGACCAAAAAAAACTAACCTGTTATGATTAGGTTAGGTTACTTACTAAGGAAAAATAATAACCTAAAATACTAAGCTGAGAAGTTTTTCTTTTAGTAGTGTACTAACCTAACCAGGTCATGCATATGTGGTGTATTATTTCTATAAAATAATAAACTAACCAGCAGGTGAGGTTTTAATTGTGTCTTTTCGATGGTTGAATGTGGCGCCGGAACGAAAAAGCGATGTATAAAATAGCGACGTCTGAAATGGCGAGTAATGAAATAGCGACTATCAAAACAACGATGTAATGAAACAGCGACATATCAAAATAGCGATGTACCAAAATAGCGATGTTTAAAAATAGCGACAATCATTATAGCGTTGTATCAAAATAGAAAATGGCGCATACCTTCTTTCCCGGGATCCTAGAGGGTGTAAATCCGAACCGAACCGAACCGAACTGAATCGAAACAGCATATTTCTTCAAAAGAAAACTTCCCTGACTTCTTTTACGGGATCCTACGAACTGAACCAAACTAAACCGAACCGAATTCGGTATGAACTGAACCGAACCGAAATCGGTTTGAACTGAACCGAACCGAATTCGCTTTGAACTGAACCGAACCGAATTCGGTTTGAACTGAACCGAACCGAATTCGGTTTGAACTGAACCGAACTGAATTCGGTTTGAACTGAACCGAACCGAATTCGGCTTGAACTAAACCGAACCGAATTCGGTTCGGTTCGGCTTCAAACCCTCTAGGATCCCGGAAAAAAAGTCAGGGAAGTTTTTTTAAAATATATGAGTCGCTATTTTATTATATCGCTATTCTGTTACACCGCTGCTTTGTTTCATCGCTATTTTGATAGTCGCTCTTTCATTACATCGGTATTTTGATTGTCGCTATGTTGATACCACTATTTTGTTCCGGAACCCTTTTTGATCTTGTCTTTTTTTATTTTTGATTTATTATTGGACAATCATAATAGAAAATAGCGCATAACTTCTTTTCCGGGATCCTAGAGGGTGTAAATCTGAACCGAATTGAACTGAACCAAACCGAATTCGGTTTGAACTGAACTGAACCGAATTCGGTTTGAACTAAACCGAACCGAATTTGGTTTGAACTGAACCGAACCGAATTTGGTTTGAACTGAACCGAACCGAATTCGGTTTGAACCGAACCGAACCGAATTCGGTTTGAACTGAACCGAACCGAATTCGGTTTGAACTGAACCGAATCGAATTCGATTTGAACTAAATCGAACCGAACCGAATTCGGTTTGAACTGAACCGAATCGAATTCGATTTGAACTAAATCGAACCGAATTTGGTTCGGTTCAGATTTATACCCTCTAAAATCCCGTAAAAAAAGACAAGGAGGTTTTTTTTAAAAATATATGAGTCGCTATTTTGTTACATCGCTGTTTTGTTACATCGCTATTTTGATAGTCGCTCTTTTATTACATTGTCGCTATATCATCATCATCATCATCGATCATTTGTTTTTTGATCTATATTCTGCCGTCCTAAGGTAAACGGATCGCTCTAAAGGCTGACCAAAGGGACCAGGATAATAGCCTGACTATCCTAGAATTCCCCCCTTTACAACTTCTAAAATTATTGCAATTAATCTTTATATTATTGCGTGTCCATGGCAATTTACTTGTATACTTGTTTCGGTCAGTTTAAAATGAATAACAAAACAGAAAAAATCTGTTCGGTCACATTTTTGCATAAAATACGTACGGATCATCATTTATTTTAATAAAAGTTGCATGCAAAAATAATATAAAATGAAAAATGATCTAAAGGAAAGTATTGGAAGTAACTATATTGTAAAGGCTGTATTACACTCTAACCCGGCACAATTTTAATGGAATTTCAAGTTTTTCAAGCAAGTTTCTGTAAAAAATATTTAAACATTATAATTAATGTTGGTTAAAGTAGAGTTAGATTTTCACTAAAATATTTAAACTAGTCGTACTAGGAACGTTGTTTAAATGATATAAATATATTGTTTTGTTACATGAACGACAGCTAATGCATACACGGTAAAAAAATTGTCTTAGTTCAAAGCAAATTGCTTTGAAGTAAAATAATTTGTGCTTTCCTATTCACCAAGAGAATATTTTCTTGATATAGCACAAAAAATGTCTTGCACAGAAATTGTTTTATTATATATTGGAACTGAATTATTCAATAGGCACCGTTTTCTCTGGAAGCAAAATATTACTTATATGAAGACAATATGCTTTGTTACAAAATGCAGTATACTAAAACAAAACAATTCAAGAAGAAAAATAAAGTCTCATTTCAAGATTAAACGCTGCGTTGCACTAAAAAGATATATTTTAATTCAAAAAAAATTGCTTTAAGGTAAAACATTTTATTCAAGAAAAAAACGTGTTTTCATTGAGACAAAAATTTTTTATACTCGATGTAACAATTACATGTAAATATAATATATTGTTAAACTATATATAAATAGATAATATTTTAAAACACAAGGTCAAAATTAGAAAAAAGTTCATATAAAATGTGGAAAAAATGTTTGAGCAAAAAAGAAAATCTGCCATCGCAAATTGATTATTTAGTTAATTATGATAATAAAATTTGTTTTTGTTATGAAATAGAAAGTTAACGAGATACAAGGTATCAAATTTACTTCCAAAAAAGAGTTAAAAAAATAACACCTCGCTCGCGATTCTAGAGACTTGTTTCTAATAACATAAAACATTACAAAAAATTTATTATTTATTTGCCAACTACTAACATTTTTTTTTCAATAACGGTCAAAAGAAAAGAAAATATTAAAAAGCTTTAAGATATCTCTAAACGAAACAAATTATGAAAGAATCGTGCACAGATTTGCCCTCTGAAATATTAACACACAATTATGTAAAATCCTGTATACAGGGGTTTAATAAGGATTTATTTTCTACTACATTTTGCAATAAACCTCTTTTTAGATACAGGGTATCAAACTTAACTTTTTTTAATTTTTTTACTTTTAGCTTCCTTAAAAACTATAACAGATAATTAAAATTTTGTGGAATTAGGTCATAATTAAGTGTTAAAGTTATTTAAAAAAAGTTAAATAATCAAAATAATTACCAAAAATATATATTTTTTTTAACTTTAAAAGTATTTTGATAAATTTGGTGCTCAAATAACCATTTTCTATTTCTATTAAGGAAGCTTTAGATATGTACAAAAACTCTATTTCAATGCAGATTTAATATGTTACAAAAAAATTATTCTATTATATCTGAAAAAAACATGACAAATGAATATCTAAGGCAAAGGTTATTTATGTTCAAGGGATTTTAGAAAACATTAGACGAATAGCCACACACTATAATATAAAAACAGTATTTTCATCGAGAAATACGATAAGGAGTGTTTTAGTTACAAAAACAAAACCAAAAAATCCCTCAAATAATAAGGAATGTATTTAACAAATCCCATGTAAATGTGGTCGAAGTGAGGTGAAACGAAACGCTCTCTTCAGGTTAGAGTAAATGAACATCTAAAAAGTACCTAATTAGGGGATATTGAAAAATCTGGTTTAGCGGATCATGCTTGGTCAAAAAACGAAACGAAAGTTTATTGAAGCTGCGCTTATAATGCATAGTAAAGAAGTTTCTAGTCAACCAAGCACGGACATACCAAACATATGGAGACCACTCCTTAGGGAAAACAAGTCACACCTGACTGCACACCAAGTAGTATAAGTAGTAGACTGTTTAGTTTACACTTGAGGACGGTTAGAGAGCTCCTCCTCCTTACTAGCCGAAACAATGTGTTTAAAAAAATTAAGACAATGGAAGTACGAAATGTTATTTTTATATAATCGAGTTTCAAACAAAACGGTTATTTCGTCACACTCCTTAACCCATTTTTAATTTTTTTTTGAAACAAAGCAATAGAAAATGTTTTGATTATAATGAACCATACAATTATTTGACTGTTATTTCTTTAAATAATTTCTCACTATTCAAACCTAATAAATGCAATAAAAAATATTTTCCATTTTACGTCATTTTAAAGCCCGCGGTAGTAAGAAAAGTGATTTATGACATATCAACACTTGGTTTTTCGGTCATATTTCAACTTTTTCCCGTGTGTTATACAGCATATTTTTCGCCTCCCATATGCACCACTTAAATCTGGAACGTTTTATGTAATAAATCTTGGA
Organism: Aspidapion aeneum; assembly: GCA_963576565.1. Taxonomy (NCBI): domain Eukaryota; kingdom Metazoa; phylum Arthropoda; class Insecta; order Coleoptera; family Brentidae; genus Aspidapion; species Aspidapion aeneum. Next base: position 39,112,401 of record OY755047.1, on the reverse strand, counting down.
CGATTTTTCTCGTAACGACAAGAAAATTTAAAAAAACTTCGAAACATTTATTATAAACTTAATTGTTGCAAAATAGTATATTACATAACGAGTAAAAAGTGTAACATATTTTAGACCAGAGCTGTCACAAGTACATTATAAAAGTACTTCAAGTACAAAAACCAAGTACATTAAGATTTGTAAAAGTACCTGAAGTACTAAGTACATTTTCTTTACAAATATACTTCAAGTACCAAGTACATTATAAAAGTCCTTGATTTTCCTTTTTTACTTTTACAATAAAAGTACTTCAAGTACTTTAAATAAATATGTCAAAAAATGAGAAAAATGCTAAAAATATCAAAAAATTTTTTTTAAATGTTCAAAAATTTAAAAAAGTTAAATACGTCAAAAACATCAAAAAATATCTATGACAACAAATTTAAAAAAATTTAAGAAATCGTCAAAAACCGTCAAAAATTCAAAGATGTAACAAAATGTAAAACTTGTCAAAAATGTTTACAAAATTTTCTAAAAGGTTTTATTTTTTGAAAAATTATTTTATGTAAATATTTATTAGTTATATAGGTACCTAAATTGCATTTATTTATTTTTACTGAATGGACATAGATAATTTTATTACACAAAATACTTTTAAATTGATCCAGTCGCATCAAAATGTTTTTAAAGTTTTATAGTTTTGCAATAGGCGTGTCACATTTACCTCGAACTCCGGGGGGGGGGGGGGGTTAAGTTTTTCTGTCTCTAATTGCATACGTTTGTTTCAAATAGATCACATTTGTATAAATCCAAATATATTTGACTTTGTAATGAGATCTAGAAAAAACTCTTGAAAAACCGGGATGCACGTACCCTACCATGCCTTATTTCTTTTTTGGTGGAGCACTTGGGCCAATGTTCTTACCGTCAATTTTTCTAAATCACTCATAGAAAGTACTATTTTTATAATAGCCCACAAAACTGTTTAAAAACGTGTTCAAATCAAACTGAATAAATAAGCATAACAAACGTAAATATTCAAGGAATTTTTTGAGGTGTATTTAGTCAGACTAAATAAATTTTCGGGTTCTTTAAACCAACCTCCATCAAACGTAGAAATTACGTCTGCTGCAAGGCGAGTAGGTGGATCCGCAAACCTGCTCTACCGTACTACCGACACTTTGGCTAAGTGTGTACCTAATTAATTAAAAGTACCTATCAAGGTTGCTAAAATACCGGACTTCCTTGCCAAGTTGATAAAAAACCGAACAAATGGCACCCCTGGGTTACCACTTTGAATGTACTTGAAGTACTTTGACTGTACTTGAAAAACTTATAATGTACTTGAAGTACTTTACTTGACAAAAAAAGTACATTTTCAAGTACATTGTCAAAAGTACCAAGTACAATTACCGGATTGTAGTACTTGTAAGTACTTAAAGTACAATTTCAAGTACTGTACTTGAAGTACCTGACAGCTCTGCCTCTGAAATTCGCATCCCTTACTTTTGTTTTATTTCTGATCCATCCATAGTTTCACATGTAACATTTGTCTTTCCATTGATCTTTGGGCTTTAATTACCTTATCCAGGTTTGATTTTGTAAGTGTCCTGGTCTGGAATCCATATGTGAGTACAGGAAGGATACATTGATTATACACTTTCGTTTTGAGGTATTGAGGATACTTTTTAATATGTAGCTTAATTTGCCGAATGCTGCCCTGGCCAATCTTACTCGTCTCTTAATTTCAGCAGTTTGTTTTTCTTTTTTTAGTTTAATAATATGTCCCTTATATATATACTCCTTCACTTGTTCTATTTTTTCTTGGTTTATTCTGATCGTGATATATTTTTTTTATATACTGGGACTTTCCATCCAAGAAGGATCAATCGCCCAGTTTCGCAAAGTTGGAGCAGGGTTAAAGCATTTGAAACAATCACAAACAGCCAAGTACGTAGCCAGGAATGGAACCCGGACCGCCGGTGGGTCAAGCAAATGCTACTCCCACTACATTACAGGTCTGGTGACGACTGATCGTGATACCTTCATCTGTGTTTGTCATGATTTTAGTTTTAGTATAGTTCATACTCAAGCCTATGTTTTATCTGCTGTATCTAGTTCTTCCAGCATTTTTATCACTTCTTCTTTTTTATCTGTTATTAAGGCGATTAAAAAAATTAATATGCGTGTGAAATATGCAACTTTCTTATTCTATGTGGTCAAAGGAAAAATATTTTTGCCACTTTATCGATATAAAGGGTACTTTTTATACCGAATTTTAAGGCTAAAAGTATCACTATGGCTAAATTTTAGTTAGGTCAAGGGTTAGGTGAGGTAAAGTGAGGTCAGCTAGGCAGGTTAGGTAACGTCGGGTCAGGTAATTTTAGGTTAGTTTAGTTTAAATCCATTTGAATATATCCAACTATAGTTGCTGCATTTTCTCCAAGTTTTTTGCCGCAGGGTGTTCCTATGATACGTAACAAGCATTATTCAAAGCACATTTTCCTTATATTATGGTTTTTTGTTTGAATCATTTTATTCAACTTTTCTCAAAAATGGTGCATTCCTATGAAATCAGAGAGCCTCAATAAGGGTATTCAAATTTTTTTAAAAGCCGGTTTTCGCACTTTTAAAGCTTTTTGTTTGAACTAGATTTTCCTACTTTTCTCAACACCGGCAAAGATTCCTTAACATTTCGAAATCAGAGGGCTTTAATAAGGCAAGGGTTTTAAAACAATTAAAGCCTGATTGCCCACAACGAGCTTTTAGCATAGGCTGGGTTAACATAGGGGGGTCCGGCTGCTGCTAAGCGCCACTTTTTTCACGTATCCGAGGGCTATAAACCCAGTAATACCCACAAAACATAAGTAAAGCTCGAAATAATATATACAAGAGTATGTGTAATTTGTTAGGCATTTCTTTCCTGCTTACTTGCAGCTACTGCATTCATATTTCTCTCGCTAAGCCTATAAAATAAAGACTGTTTAATGTGACTATAAACTGGTAAAAACTTATTACGGTCTTTTTGTGGGAGCCGAATTTTTTCCCCAAGATTTATTTTAAACAGGGGCAAAGAGGTTTATGTTGTAATACCTGCTGGATTAATTTTATGGTTATTATTTTTAACAGAGTAATTTATTGAGGCAGGAAGTATTAAAATTTGCGCTTAAGTCAGACGAGAACAACAACAATGCCGAAATAGCGTCTAACAAGGACCATTTAAGGCAGCGTTACATATCGTCGGTCCAATGCCAAAGTCACGAATGTGCAAATTTGACAATTTTCGCCTATGTACAGCAGTATGTACAATTTTATTCATAGTATTCAATGCCAAAAGCGCAAAGGTGTTTGCTCTCTCTTTCCCCCTCCTTTAAAAATTTAAAAAATGAAATCTCTATTTCTCGCAATGTATCTTCAATGTTAAAAACGCGTTTTTCTCAAAACATCAATTATGCACATTCATGACTTTGGCATTGGACCGACGATATGCAAAATTTGTTACACGAGTACATAGGTCGGGTGTGTGACACCCGATTTTCCAAAATTTTGCATTTCCTATGTTTAAATATTTTCAAACAATTTATTATTTTATATTATTAAGCAATTATCATACTTTATTTCGAAATCTCTGTACAACTAGTATATTACTTTTTCTAGTACAACCCCAAAGTTGAATACCATATTAGGTATGTCCATATTGGTTTTAATATTTGCCTATAAGGCAATAGTTACATGGTTATATTAAACTTAGTTATCAAAACTTCTGCCTTTTTTTTTCTCAACATGTCCTTTCTAGCGCAATTTTATGGGAATGTCGTTTATTGTGATGTATGTGGTTTACGTTTTTGATTCGATTGTGTACTAGACGCGTGTGAAGAAACAGATTTATTTTAAATTCAGGATTTTGTGGTTGAGAAAACTAATTTTTTATGGTATATTCATGTATGACCAAAGTAGGAAAATATATCACAGAAAAAGATAAAAATGGCGAAATCTGTATATCAGAAGAAATAAAGAAACTGATGCAAAAAAGGTGGAACCTGGAGTAAGAAGGAAAAAGAACATCGATAGAATACACAGAAGTAAATAAAACTATAAGACAAATGATTAAAGAAACTAAAAGAAAGAGTCAAGAAATAACAGTTGAGAGACTTAAAGAAAATAACAGAAATATCAAATGTCTAAAGACGACTCTAGGTAGATATGAAGTAATTAAAATAAAGGATATGAACGGCATAGAGGCTAACGTTAAAGAGGATATTATAAATATCACACAACTATTATATTCAGATTTATACCAAACAAAAAGGGAACCATCGCAAGAAACCACGAAGAAACTCTAAACAAAAATAAAGAACATAAACTCAAAACTACAACCTGAAATAAGCAAAGCGGGAATAAAGAGAGCATTAAAGAGAATTAAAAATAACCTGGAAAAGGCGGAGTAACAGCACAAATGCTCAAATACGGTGGTAAGGGTGTAGTTAATACCCTCCATATTCTCCTGAATAAAATCCCAAACAATTGGAAAGGATCCATAACCATTATTCTACAGAAGAAAGACGATAGAGCAGATCTAAAAAACTATCCACCTATAACACTCCTGAATGTAATATATATTCTTTTATATATTAATTAATTCCTAATAGAACGAGCCAATCCTAATAGAACCAGCCAACGAATACAAAATTCCAGTATATATTGCGTATATAGACTTTGAAAAAGCTTTCGATAACATTGAGAACTGGGCAGTAAAAGCATCTTTAATTAATAGCCGAATAGATCACAGATACACAAATTTAATAGCCAATATATATAGCGAAGCAACCACATCAATCAAAATCTACGAAGGAACCAAGCTATTCCTCATAAGAAGAGGAGTCAGTCGGGGGTGACAGAATATCCCCTAAACTATTTAACCAGGCCCTAGAAGATATTTTTAAAAACTTAGATTGTGAAAAAATAGGCATCAAAGTAAACGGACAATACTTGAACCACCTAAGATATGCTGACGATATTGCCTTAATAACAGATAAGAAAGAAAAACTGATAAAAATGCTGGAAGAACTGGATATAGCAGCTAAAAATATAGGCCTGAGTATAAACTGCACTAAAAGTAAAGTCATAACAAACACAGATATCACAACCTGGGACGAATTATTAAACTAAAAAAAGAAAACCAAAGGGCTAAAATGAAGAGTAAGATTGGCCTGGGCTGCATTCGGTAAATTAAGCTACATATTAAAAAATAAAAAATATCCTGCAGTACCTCAAAATAAAAGTGAATAACCAATGTATCCTTCCTGTAATTACCTATGGATCCCAGACCTGGACACTTATAAAATCATACATGAATAAGGTAACAAAAGCCCAAAAACCAATGGAAAGGCAAATGTTACATGTAAAGCTAACAGATAGAAAAAGGAATGAATGGATTAGAAATAAAAAGTGTATTGTAAACTGGACACCCTGGGAAAATAAAATTACAGGAAGACCCCAGATGAGATGGATGAACACGGCGACAGACAGAGAAGAATGGAAGATATTGGGGGAGGCCTATGTCCAAAGATGGGTCAAAGAAGGTCTATGTAAATAGATAGATAGATATTCATGTATACAGGGTGCCCTATAACTAAGATATTCAAATTTTATTTATTTACTTTTTTCCGCTCCTATCCGGTAAAAAGTCGGCATAATCTTGGCACATCTGCTTTATATTAAATTTTTAAATCAGATTCAGCTTTCAGAAGATTAATCCACTTATATTACTTGTATTATGAAGCTCAGAAATTAAATCATAGTACGTTCGTTGCTGCATTTTTTCGTGTTTTTTTTTTCAAGCGTTATTGGAGTGACTGATGAGATAATTGCCATGGAGAGAAGAAGATTTAATTAATACTTTCAAATGTCATGTGTCAAGATAAAATGGTATATTATGTATTAGGGTGTTATTATAAAGTAAAATGCTCTACCAATTAATGTGGTCGAAAGGTTCTTCCTGAAAATTTCAATCTCTAATGCAATACTGGTGTTATACAGTGTGTCCACGGATCGAGTGCCAGTTATGTATAAATGACAAAACAAAATCGATTTAGATTCTGATTTTCTGGGAATCACTTGGTCTCTCAAACTAAAATGTTAAAAAAATGAGCCAAATCAATTACTATACAGAGTGGTTTAGTAGGCTGATTTGGTGATTAAAAAAATAAATTAAATCAATTAATATAAAGGGTGGTTCTGTAGGCTGATTTGATGATGGTATAAATTACAAAAATGTTCAATTTAGATTCTGATTTTCTGGGAATTGCTCCTGCTTGGTATGAAACTAAGATTTAAGTCAAAGTCAAGTCAATTAATCTACAGGCTGGTTTAGTAGGCTCATTTGATAAAAAGTGTGTGAGTAAAATACCTTCGTTTTAAAAGATATCGGAAAATGTTATTAAGAAGAGCTATTTAGATTCAAAAGTTATGGCAGATTCTCAATTTTCAGAAATATCAGCCAACCCTGACTCGATTATTAAAATTTTGTTTAGATGATTTTAAGATAATTTAATAATAAAATATAAATAAAATAAATAAGTCTCCTAAATGGTAATAGAAAAATTTTGCAAAATTAATTTTTACCTTCCTAGCCTGCGAAGCAATCGCTAGAGAAGGTATTGTTTTCGACGAAATAATTTTTTTTGAAATAACGCCGAAAATGTTTTATTTGGGTGTATTTTGACCTATCCTAGCAATATCGTCATGATGTCTGTCTGTATGTGTGTGTGTGTGTGTATGTATGTATGTGTGTGTGTGTATTTTTTTTCTGTCCGTAACACGATAGCTCCTAAACCGCTAAACCGATTTTCATAAAATTTTCAGGTAAAATAGTGCTCGACACTGTTACGAACTGATTAGATTTTGGTCAAAATCCATTATTGCTAATGACTATTGTTTTTTGACAATTAAATTATTTTTAAAATGCTAACTTTTGAACGGAGCATCGCATCAATATGCGGTTTTCGGAATATAGTAGAACGCATTTTGCTCAATAATTTGTTTAATAACTAAAAACTTCGTAGAAGCTTTACTTTCCGAGATATTTACAAAAACTGTTTTTAAGGCTGATTATCATAGCTTCACTTAAAGTGTGCTAATAGGGTAGCTAGGAAGGTATCAGATCCATTTTAAATTAATATGTAGGGATCATAATGGACTTCTCTAATACAACAAAATTTGAAGAGGGTACATCATCGTTTTGCAATTTTTTTTCAAGAATGCTAAACGTTTACCAAAATTGATATGGTTAATAAACAAATAATGGCTCATACTAGATAATTAAAGTTTTCAATTATTCGTCATTTCCTTAAACCAACCATACGAATTTTATATAAACGCGGGTTAGGTTATTTAAAAAAAATGAGATAACGCCGGATTTGTGGTATTTGGTTGTATTTGAACCTATCTTCGCAACCTCGTCGTGACATATGTCTGTTTGTGTGTCCGGCCCACGATAGCTCCAGATCCGCTGGACCACTTTTCATAAGATTTATAGGAAAAATATTGTTCGGCACTGTTACGAGCCGATTAAATTTTGGTCAAAATTTACTTATGCTTATAACAGTTTTTTGACAGAAAAAGTGCCTACTTTTAAACGGAGTATCGTATCAATATGCATTGTATAGTAGAACATATTTTTCTCAATAATTTGTGTTAACCGAAAGCTTCGTAGGAGCTTTTATTTCTATGATATTTACAAAAAACTGTTTTCAAGGCTGATATAGCAATGAGTTCACTTGGATTTTGCAAATGGGCTAGAAACTTTTATAATTGATAGCCTAAGATTATTAACATTAGAAGCATATAGAAGCCAGTTTTGGGTCTGTTTAGGAGACATTCTTAAAATTTTAATTTTGATGAAATTTGGGCATCAGAAACGTTTGATGCCGATGCACAAGAAATTGTGATTTTTAGTATATGTTAAACTGTACATTCTAAACTGTTTAGAAAAAAACCTGTCGAATATTGGCGTGTACATTTAAATAGCTTATATAAAGACCTGCTTTAATTAAAATCGGCTAAATAGTTTTTAAGTCCTGTTAATTCATACAAAAACAAAATATTTTTTTTGAATGCTCTTAAACACAAAAATGTTAAAAAATCGGATTTACCCCTATTTAAAAGTTCAATAACTGAGAAAAATTGTATTAACGTATTATGACAGAACCCCTTTAGTATTTAAATACCTACCGCTAAAATTGTCCTGCATATTTTTTGTGCCGCCTGCAGATATCATGTTAAACAGTATAATTTATGGGCATCTCGAGTAACGTAATAGATATGCTTACAAGAGATTTTTTAAATAACTTGTCAACGACGATACTCTGCTTGTATGCGTGAAAAATGATGGGTGCTCCGCAGGGCTCCATTCTTTGGGCCCAGCCTAATGCAGACGTATTTATTAAAATGTTATGACATGTGCCGTGTAAAGAAAAATAAGAAAAACAATAGTCTTGTAGGACAAGTTATGCGCCTGATTTTAATAAATGAATGATGAAAGAGAACATGAAAGCTCGGTTACACAAAAATGTATAACTTGTTGAGAGCATTTTTAATTACGTATCGTCATCTAGAAAGTTAATAATTGAGTTAATTATATCTATTAATTACCTAACTAGTCCAGAAAGTAGTACTTTACCGCACGCGACGTTAATGCAGATTCAATTTTTTACCATCCTGAGATAAAGCTGAAAATCTGTTATTTGGACCTATCTTAGCAATATCGGCGTGATGTCTGTCTGTGTGTTCGTGGCTGTATGTATGTCTGTCAGTAACACGATAGCTCCTAAACCGCTGAACCGATTTAAATGAAATTTTTAGGTAAAATAGTGTTTTATAGTGTTACGAGCTGCATAGATTTGGGTTAAAATCCTTTAATGCTACTGACTGTTTTTGACCGTTAAAAAATTGAAGTTTTAGGAATATTAGAACATATTCTTTTCAATAATTTTTTTTATAACCAAAAACTTTATAGGAGCTTTACAAAAAACTGTTTTCAAGGCTGATATAGCATGGACTTTACTTGAAGTGTGCTAATGCATGCGTATCGAAAGTTATATTTAAAAAAAAACGCTCCTAACGAAACTGTACCGAACCAAACCGAATGAAGATTACTGCTTGGAACACGGTCATACCACCGGCTTATACAGGGGGGTATAATGTGGGTAATTAGCCCCCCCCCCCCCCGCCTCAAGAATGGAAAAAAGTGTGTATTTTTCTACTAAACCTGCCTGCAGCACATTAAAATGTCTTTCAGTGACATAAGTCAAAAGTCGTAGATTAAAACTACAAAATATTTCGCCTGCGGCGCTTAAAGTACCTATAATAATGTTCAAAATAAGAACTAAAGAATTCTACGGTTTATAGAAATGTTCCTATATTATTGTCATTCTTATGGCGCCGGTTAAAACAGAAATATATAAAAAACGACATTTATGGCAGCCACAGGCCAAAGCGACAATGAACAGAGTGACATATTTACACAGCGGAATTTAAAAAAGCGACATTCAAACATTTAAAATAGCGACATTAAAACCAGCGACAATATAATCTTTTTCAATCTAAACTGGTTAGGTTAGTAATTTAGCTTACCTGATTTCGAACCAGGTTAGGTTAGTGGAACAACTGGTTAGGTTAATATACCAAATCTAACCTGTTTCAAGGAGATACTAACCTCACTAGGTCAGAATTTAAAGCAAATTATTGAAAAAAAAATTACTTAACCTTATACCATTATGTAAATATGCCAAACCTGACCTGCCTTGAGGACATTTGAGCTATATTACTAACCTAACCAGTTTAGATTGAAACAAATATATTTATCACTGTTTTAATATGTCGCTATTTTAAACGTCGCTGTTTTCATATATGTCTGTTTTTCTTAGATGGCTTTCTCTTTAATTCGCTACTGTGCTCGCTCTTTTGATATGTTAGTCTTAAAGTGGGTATTGACTTGCAACAAAACACTACAAACACTCCAAACATTTTCGCCGAAAATGTTCGCTCAGTGAGTACGTGTCTATGCAATGCTTATGTAATTTTGCAATCTGGGAACACAGCGCGCATCAAACACTACAAACAGGACAAACATTTTCGGCGAAAATGCGCGGAGTGTGTGTGAGTGAATACGTGTACTTCAAAAGCACAGACCGCGCTGCAACAAATTTTGCAAGTCAATACGTCACGGCGAACGCGCAAAACATTTTCCGAGGCTTGTCGGTAAATCGGAATACCACAAAGAGATTTATTCCTTCTTGTTTGTTCAGTGGGTGCAGTCGTTTTTTTTTTACTTGGCAATTAAAAAATTGAATGGACCATCCATCTCCCGCACAACGCTCAAAAAGTATTGAACCTTCATATCCTTAATTTCAATACGCATCTGATTATTCAGCTGACAAAACATATGTAAACTACGACATTGAGGAAAATTGATTAAATTAATTTATGCGGTTCGGTTCATTTAGTTTAGTTACTAAGTAAAAAAAACTTTACCACTAGTTAATATGTTTGAATAATAATAAATAAATATTAAACTTATTTATAAAAAAAATTAATAAAAAAAACACCAAACTGCTAGTTCTACTTGTGCCTACTATAGTCGCAGTTGAGTATAAAATTGATAGGTATCACAAACTGTAATAGATATACTTATAATGTACGATATGCTTCAATCTTTAGTTAGTTTTGATGCCCAAAGCGCACTTACAAAATTATACAGTTTTGTATTTTCATGAATTAGGTTTTTGGGTAATTTTAGCAAGTAGATTTAGCAGTTGGGTGTTTTTTGTTAATTTATTTTTTACATCAATTTTTTAATTCTTATTCAGCCTTATAGAAAGAATGCATTTATCATTCATTTAGCATTACTCGTAGATAGGTGCGTTTCTACAAACATTGAGTCAAGGTGGGGGAGGAAGAGGTGTAACGTGTCATTTTTACGTTTAAGACAACGTTACATACTTGTTTATTTAGGTAAATAATCAAGGCTCTTTGATTCGTCTTTCTGTACACAAAGTAAGGGTATTTTATAGAGCTAGGTTTGGAGGTTATATAGTGTCTAGGAAGTTACCTTAAAAGGAGGCATTCCATCGAATTACTGTGGACACTACGCACATCGCATTATCTGGACATCGTAATTGGAATTTAGGATCACAGGTTTCGGGAAAATCACATAAAACTTTTGGTTGTTTTGTTTATTTCTGCAGTTTCGTCGTTTACTTGACGTACATAAAGTTAAACAGCTGTTATGCTGGGGAATGGCGGCGTTGCCGCATCACAAATGGTTTCAGTAACAGGAAGGAAACATTTAGATGAACATTTCATTCCCTTACGTTTATTTTCGAGGATATTGGGACAATCCGAACCTCATAGCTAGTTTTGACAGCACGAAAACATATTTAGGTCCACGGTTTGACCAGTAACAACCGAGGCTCCGCCACTTTGATATCTTTATTAATTTGATAGGGAAAGGATAAAATAAATACGAGTTATGCACTTTGGTAAAGGGGAGATAAACGAGGGATAAAAACCAAGACTAAAAGAATAAACGAAATCGTGTGAGTTAACATCTGAACACTCTTGTGCCTTTAAGCAATAGTTCAGTGTGTATTTTTGGGTTCAGGTTCAGAAACAACTTTATTACTGTAGAAATGTTTTACAAAAATGGCGTTAAACCATATGAATATTAGAGAAAACATTTATAAAGAGCGAAGGAAACTTTTGACGAAGACTGTAACTGGAGTGCAACTAAATTCTGCGCTCAGTATAGCTTTACTCATATGGGAATTGGTTGAGTGTTCGAATATTAATAATGTGTATGGAGGGTGTCTCGACGTCCTTGTTATAAAAATTCCAACCGTGGAAATAGATCCGACAACACCTCAATGTACGTTTTACCTAATTGCAATGTCCACTTGGTCGGTGCTGCCCCTATATACCTGTATAGAACTATTGCTGTATGTCCTCATTGGTTAGTTTGAAAACCCCGGGGTTTTCTGGTTGGTTGGTATTGCGTTTTACCGTCCCCACTCCCCACCAAATTTACAAAACGGTTTCCGGCCACTTCATTATTCTGGTATTCTCGACGAAGTGCTTTCTCTCTCTTTGCTAACAAATTTTGGCTGGGTCGGCAACAGGCTCTGGGATCGCCATTGTTTTTGATTTGGCACTGCAGCGAATTGTAGGAGATATCCCAGAGACTGTGAGGAGTGAGCCGTCGTGTTTTAGGCGTAATCTGGAGTGACGCTCGCACCCTTTTGAGGGGAATTTAAGTCGGCCTACGCCATTTGTACGGAAAGAGCAGCGGTAAGTTCGATTTTATTTTTTTTTAATTTTTTTTATTATTTGAGTACTCTTCAAGATAATATTTGCCTCCCAAATTGTAATTATTTTTCGTGGGAAATGTACTTTTTTTTGACAAAGGACGTGGGGAATTGTTGGGGTTTTTATATTTTTCTTTTAACCACGTGTTGGATAAAAACTATATATTGTTTTTCTCCTTTGTCTACAGCCCTGTCAATTCCAGCGACGGGACAGTTGGGCTGGACGCTGGTGGGAAGCCGGACGAGCCAGTTCTAACCCTGGGAAAGGTACGTAGGGTTATTTTAGTTCATCTGTTTAAATCTGCTGTATTTTATTGAGTCGACATGGGGTTCTCCAGGAAACTGAAACATTTCATTTTCCACAGGGTTTTATGCTCGGGGCAAGAAACCAACAACATTTTGTCCATGATGTGCTGCCCTAGCGTGATGTGCTAAGTGGGCATTAGGGGAGGCGCGGGCAAACCAGGAGCAGCGAGAGCAGTGAGAGGATGTCTGGACAACTCCAGGTTTACTAAACAAAACACCAACAATTAAATAATTGCAGGACCAAGGTAGGAGCAAGCCATAACTATAATTTTTTTTCCATATATAATCTTTTTATATAATTTTTTTGCTATAATTTCCATATAATTTTTTTTAAAGTATAACTTTTGAAATTCTTGTAAACGCAAGGTAAAGGTATGACGTCATAACCCCAATTTTGCGGTACTATTAAGCTAAATTTTATTGTGAAATTACTATTGCGGTTATTTTGGCGCTGACTCGTTCCCACCAATTTCATTGGTTTATATTTCATGTTTCAAGTATTTTTCTCAGATTTCAATACTTTTTTTTGTACTTTAATCAATTTCATTTTCATCCTCCTGTGAAAATAAACAAGATGAACTAAATTTTTGTGTTATTTGTGCAACCCAATGACCAACTTTGCGGAGACAAAAGAGAGATGAGATTATATGTTTTAGCGGTTTCTTTACACTGTTTTACCTCATGGGGTAGATCTCGGACTGGGTTGCTGTCTGTCTCATTCGACCTAGCGTAGAACGATGACAGCGGATATTTGGTCCAGATCTCCCCTATGACAGAATAATTTTGGAAGTATATTTATTTTTTTTCAATCATTTATGTAACCGAGTCTCACACTACTGACTCAGATGTAGGTACACTATGACCTGTTAAAGGAATCCATCTACCTGTAAAGTGCTTCTATTTTTGTCATCTTAATTCAATCTTTTGGAATTTTATTCTGTTTATTAGTCAATTTTTTTTGTTTTTTTTATTACACAAATACTCTGGAAGCCTCAGAAGTAAGTGGAATTTCATTGTTTGGCTACAACGTTTGGGTTGAACTGTATTTTATTTAAGAACTTCTTTGTAAAACATTGGTATTAAATAATGTGGCGCACTTAAAATTTTCTTATTTCTGAACCCCCCCCCTTCTCCACTGTATAAAAGTTACCGGGCATATCAATGTTTTACCTAGCTGGAAAATACAGTTCTGCCTCCAGATATTTGTTTAATTATTCAGAGGTTTTGTTGTGTCACAAGTTGGCAAATTGTTATATTCTAATTACAGTGTCACAAAATGGCAGCAAAGTCTTTAAGCTGCCACAAATGTCACACAACGCATTGTAATAGGCCACAAATTGGCGCCCAAATTATTTTTTTAACTTTTATTAAGGCCACAAATTGGCGCCCTACGTGTGTTTTGGCTAGTTTTTTTAACATCTGATGTAATTTTTTTTGGAATTGAATTTGGAAAAGAAAAAGACAAAATTATTTTTAATTTTTTTTTGAGAAAATTTTTTTGTGGTACAGCCAAAGCCAGGTTAAAGGCTTTCAGTGGCTGTGGGTGGTTTTGACACTCAATCATTTTTTTTTCATAAAAAACAAGATCATTGGTTTTTGGAAATAACATTTTTTTAAATATTTTTTTAGTAATAGTTGATTTGGAACTCGGTTTGTTGTTTTAGTAATCCTCTTAGTTTTTATTAGCTTATCTTCACAAGTTTTTTCTTGGAAAATAAAAGATTCATTTTTATTTATTAAGGAAGAATAAGTGGATAAAAAAACATAGGAGTTTTTATTGAACAGAGTCCAACTCATGTTCTTAATTCTTTAAAGTTTTTGTAGGAAAAACATGTTTTAATTTTTTAACTTTTTTTTTAAGAAAAATAAATACAACAATGTGAATTTACTTCAATTTTTTTTTTGTTGATTTATAGGTGGATGGACCTCCAGACATGGTCTTTTTATGTTTTAAATATATGACAAAAGTGGTGTGTTTTTTATTCTAACAATTTTTTTTGCAGGTTGCCTACTACTAATATGTTGTTATTTCCTGCTTGTGATAAGATAGAAATTGTTTCACCGATTATTTTTTAGTGCAGTCAATTTATTTAGGTCAACAAGTTATTTTTTTTTGGTGATTTTAATTTTTTTTGTGGGATATCACCACTTGGTATTTGGAATATTTTTACAGGGTTTCACACAAATTTTTCTTGGCTGAGTTGTTTTAAAGTAAATATAGCTTAACAGCTGGTAGCTTTGTTTAGTTGAAAGTATTAATTAGTAATGAAAGAAAAGGAAAATGAGTTTATTTTGCTTTGTCATTTTCTTTTCTTGTTTTTTTTGGTGGTAACTGTTGGATGACAATTAAGACCTTACGTCACTCAGTTACATCGGGTCAGAGGAGGGTACTACTACTAGTGTCGGCTCGGGAGGTTAGGAAACACAAGGCTAAAACTCCTAGAGCAACACCTTGGCTGAAGATCAATGCCAAAAGTCCAGTTGGCATTTTTTTTTTGGGGTATTTTTTTTGAAAGACAGTTTTTTTTTAGGTCTGTGGTTACCAGTTTAGTTGTCTAGTTGTGTTTTTGTGACTGGTCAAATTTTTTTTGGTAGAAAATACAGCGTTGGGCTTTGGAGTGCATTTTTTTTTAAAAAATGACCTACGGGTATTTCTATCAATTAAAGTTTTCTGGTTCACAATTATTTTTTTCTGTATTTTTTTTCTGCGTTCAGGTCATAGCTTGGTCATGGCCATTGGAGAGCAAACATTTATGTTTGAGCCTTGAGAAGTTTTGCCTGCTCCGGATTAAATACAGGGAAAATGAATTTGAAGCCCAACTAGATATAATACCACAAAAGGAATGTTTAACTGAGACAGATATAGATATAAGTTTTTTGATTTTTTTTAGTTCATTTGTAGAGTTCATTTGTAAAGTTCAGTAATTTTTTTTAGTAATGTCATTTTGAGGCCGAGAAATTGGTCAGTGAATTTAAGAGAGACTTTCAACTAAATATAAATGCTAGGCGGTGGTAATTGGTAAAAATATTTCAAAATTTTAATTCGTTTTAAATAATTTAATTTTTCTTAAAAAGATTATTTTTTTTTGTAAACATAACTTCTCGAATTCTTGTTTTGGTCAAAACGGTTTTTATAGTGGTCGTAGTTTTAAAGGGTGACCAGATAGGTTATATTTTTTTTTTGGGGGACCAAACAGGAATTTCTTGAGTTACAAAAGGTGAACTTTTTTTGTCTTAGTTGATCAGGCAGGAATAAATAAATCTTTTTACTTCCAAATCATAATTTTAAATAACAAGATTTATTGGTTAAGTGTTTGGGTCTTGTAGTAAAAAACGTTTTGTTTTTGGAGGGTACTGGTATGATATGAAATTATTTTAATTTCATGCCAAATGTTGTTTGACGGCAGATATGCTAGTCTTCAGTTTTTTTGTTAGTTTGCAGTTCAGGACAGTGGCGTGTACTTAAAGGGGCCTTACATCTGCGCCCATTGTAAAGCAACTTCCAACATACTTGCTTAGCTTCGTTTTGTTGCTTCTGAAATTAAAGCGTTATGTTGGATAACGATGGATGGTGTTAGACTGAGATAGTACCTAGGTATTTAGGGATGAAAACTTGGAGGTTGTGGACAATTGGGAAATAATTTTTTTTTATTTCATTGTTTTTTTTAATTTTAAAATAGTTTCATACTGGTGACCTCAAATAATGAAGCAAATTTTTAAATTACAATACACTGTTGTGGAATAAATGGGAAAGTGTTCAGGTTAAACAATAAATTTAAGATGATTGATTTTTAAAAAAACGATTTCAATCTAAGAATAAATTTAAAAACAATAGGTTTTCTTTGACGCGACTAAACAATGAAGAGGGCATTTTTGTTATGCATAATATGATAAGTAGTACCTTTTGGATTGCAATAATTAGGGGTTTGCCTCCCGCGAGCTGGGTGGAAATGGAAGAAATGTTTGGTTCGGAGTGTAGAAATCGAGGAACGAGGACTTCCTGCTAATCTTTTTAGGATTTCGCAACTTCGGTTTTCGCTAAATTAAAATACATCCAAATTTGGCCTACAGACTGAATCTCACATCTTCCAGGACCTTGCAGATTCGCGGAGAAAGAAAATTTTTGTGATCTGTTTAGTTATGATAGGAATTAAAATAGTAACATGCACATGAGGGAACTAGATATTTTTATTTTTTATTTTATTTTTTATTTTATTTTTATTTTTTATTTTCAACGGTCATGCCATTTACAAAAATTTAAATTACAATAGTATGAACTATAACTAACAGTATTATGTAGTAATAATTATTGAGCAAATTTTTTCACAAACTTGTTGAATTGTTGTAAAGTTACATTAAATAAATCTACATCGATTTTATTTAAAGAATTTGCCATTCTAGTAAGATGAGAGTTTATCCCATGTGCAGTTCTATGAAATTGCACAAACAATAAAGAATAATTTCTAGTCTGTCTTTGTGGAACTTGAAAAGAGATCATTTCTAATAAGTTAGGACAATCAATATTATTATTTATAATTTTAAACAGTAACCTGGTATCCATCATAAACCTCCGCTTTTCCAAAGATTGAATACTCAATAAACTCTGTAGAGATATGTAGTCAATATGATCTTTTGGTATTTTTAGCTTGTAGTTTATTAACCTTAAAAACCTACGCTGAATTTTTTCTAACATATCTATATATTTAAAATAGTGTGGATTCCAAATTTGACTAGCATACTCAATCAATGATCGCACCAGAGAACAGTACAACAATTTAAAGCAATATACGTTATTGAATTCCTCTAAAGTATGCGATATAAACCCTAACACTCGTAGACTTTTGTTGCAAATATTTTCAATGTGCAAATTAAATTCAATTTTTTGATCAAAAATAACACCTAAGTCCTTAATTTGATCCACACTGTTTAAAGTAGTAGAATTTAAGATGTAGTCAAATATTATTGGTCTATGAATTCTGAAATATCTCATGACACTACATTTGTTTAAGTTCAATGATAACTTGTTATTTTGGCACCATAAATTAAAGCAGTCTAAATCCTCTTGAAATAATAGGCAATCTTGATGACATCCAATTACTAAATATAATTTAAAATCATCCGAATCAGATATATTTAGGTTAAAAAGTAGTAAGAACACTGATCTGAACAATTTTCCATAATAGTGTCCTATTTTCACAGGGTGCTTCAAAATATCTTCACCCTTTCTTTGAAATAAGATATTGTTTCGCCTGTGGGTGTTTGACCGTTTAAAAAATATATAGGGTCCAGATGGGATTGGAATGGAAATCACAAGTTTTTGGGTTTTATTGACATTATACTTAGGGAATGGGGGAAATGTCTAATAAAAAGTTTTTGGTTTTAGGCCGAGTTTTGTTGAGATAACAAAAGTTTAATTGGGGCCGGGAGTTTTATTATGCTCTTTTAAAATTAATGTAATAGTTTTGGCTTCTTGATTTTTGTTTTCTGGGTTTTTACGCAGGATTATTCCCAACTGTTTCATTTCAAAATATTATTTGTAGGTGATGGGGTCTCATTAGCCCTTGGACATTTGGTAGTTTTGCTTTGACTGATAGTTGTGGAAAGGGCCCAACTTAATTTTATATCTCGTAAACACCAGGAATAGGGATCAGAGAATGCATTAAGCGTAAAATTTTTTTTTTGATTAGATGTTGTGTGTAAAGACACTTGAGTAGGCAGATTTAGTTGTGCAACGTTCTTATAGGTGAACCTTGAAATTGTTTTCATATTTGTTTTTTTGAAAGGGCACACAAGATAATTCTTTACGGGGTTGAGTGCAAGGTTTAAAACTTAGGTTCACATTATTATAGTGGTACAGTAAATGAGTACTCACGTTGTTTGTTTCCTTTAGTAATAATTTTAAACAAATATACTAACATCGTTTGTTTTTTTTTTGTAACATAAATATTTTTTTAACTTTTCCTAAACTGATTGTTTTTTTGCAATTACGATTTTTATACCTTATGATTCTTAAGTAAATTTAATTTTCAACATTTTTTTTTATAGTAAATTAATTTTTCTAGCTCATTTACTTTTCACATTGCCACAGTTTTGGGAGAGGAAAGGGAATTGACAACTGTTTTTTAAAGGAAAAGAACAAAAACTGTTGCATGACAACTCGAATAAGATTTTTCTGGTGTTGGTTTTATTAAATTTTTTTTTAAGGTTGACTAATAGGAGCTGCAACCCCACTTAAACATTTTGAATTTTTTTTGAAAATATTTTTTAAATATTTTTCTTTAAATATTTTTTTTTTAAAGGGAAACTTGATTTTCTTGTTGGACATTTTTTCCTTGGTGCATAGTAGTACCTTGCCCCTACAATGGTTTGACCAGTTTATTTAAATATTTTTTTGCTGAATTAAAATATAATTTTATTTCGAACCCTCACGTTTTAACAACCTATCATCATTTGTTTAAAAATGGTTTTTTCTTCTCCCTACTCCAAACCACCTATTAGGGTAGAGTAATATTTTGAACATTGTAGTGAGCCACTATTTATTTTTTTTTATTATTGGGCTACTGTGGTCGCCACCAAAAAATTTTTAAAAATTTTTTTGCGCACCTTTCGCTACGATCCTAGGGTCTTTTTGACCATGGGTTGATGCATCAATTTAGTTTAAAATTTTGGGAATTTCATTTTTAACGATTATTAGAGAGTTGCAGTCCTACCAAGACGTTATTTGTATAAATTTTTTTTAATACCATCGGTAATTTTTTTTTCAAATTTTTTTTTGAATTACACACAACATCCTCACTAGTCTAATTCAACGCAATTTCAGCGAGCGGATTTTTTTTTTAATTGAGCATATTTTACGATTTCTATAACATGAACATCTGTTCCGATGTTTATTGCGTTCACTTATATATTAAGGGATGATGTGACCTTAAGCAATGCATGTTTCGTGTAAACTCAGAGTGGGTAAGCAGGTTAAAGTGGGTTTTGATTTATTCTTTTTAGAAAAATCATTGTATACGGCGATTTGGGTTTTTTTTTTGAGGAGTTTATTAGTGGAGCCGTTCTGCAATAGCAGGAGTATACCCTAGCGTTAACTGTGTACGACAGCTTTGGGATTTTTGTTATAGGTAGTCTGTTGTACGTTCCATTTAGGGATAAATTTACCTATTCGGTTGCTGAGGTAAACAAACATCACTTAACTCTAATTTTAATCCAGTTCAGCTAGGATAAGCGCAATTATTTTTTTTTTGGTTTTACTCACGCAGGAGTGGAACATAAGACCTAAACACTGCCAAAACTCTTGTCACTCTTTTATTTTTTTTAATTTTTTTTTATGGCTACTTGTTAATTCTAACTTAGGATTTAAGTAGTTATTTCTCTCTGCAAGGTTGGACGTCATAGTTGGTTGTACAAATACTTAACCTAAATTATGATTACATTTTTAAATGCAAATAAATTTTATTTTCTTACTGCTCCGGTGTTTTTCGGTTTTGTTCGCGTCTGCCCGTATTTAAGTTTTATATTTTCTACATTTGTGAGAAAATTTATAGTGATTTTCACTAGTGAGGTTAAAGTGAACTTTGTGTTTGTTATTGCGTGGTTTAGTTTTTATAATTGGGAGGTATAATTAACAGTTTTAATTAAAGTTTAAAGTTTAAATCTAAAAGGCACCATGGCTGTTTCTGTGAGTCGGTTGTCTGACATAAGGTACTTAGTCAAGGACGAATTAATCTATGAGTTAACATGGAGAGGCATAGCCATTGGATCGGTGGAAGAAATGAAACAACAGCTTATGCTGATTAAGCAAAGAGAAAAGACTGATACAAGTATGAGATACCCTCCGTATCCCTTTAAATTTGGCCAGGATGCTTTTAGCTGCATGAAGAAGCTTGATAGTCTGGTACCGCTGGTAGAGAAGTTCTCTGGTACGAGTAAAGGGGGAGAGTTTAGAAAAATCGCTGTAAGGTTGGAACATGTGTTAGCCAGGATAAATAACATGAATCCGTCTAACTTTGAAGAAAGTCAAACCAAAGGCATACTGGTTGCGGAAACCTTGAGTTTGATTGGGAGGTTGCAGAGCCAAGCAACAGATTTATTGAGAGTTGGCGTTGCCTCAGATGATGATGAAGCATCTGAAACCCATTCAACGAGTCGAGGCTCAGACCACTCAACAAATGCTGGCAACACACCAAACCAGTCTCATTTCCCGCAACCACAGCACTCGAGCACACAAAGAACAGCTCAACAGCCTACGAACCAACCGTCGGTCATTGCTCCAGTGCAAATGCAAGTGCTAACGAACCCAACTCAAGCACCAATACAGGCACCAGTCCCTATGCCGATTGAGAATTACGGTACATCAGCTTTTCATTATCAACAACCGTCTACCGTTCCTTTGAGTCTAGCTGCCCTCCAAAGTAGCATTGCACCAATTGCTCAGTCACGACCATTTTCTTGTTCGTCGCCAGTACCAATGTCAAGTGATCCTGGTACTTCATATCATGTGGCACCTGTACCTCCGCATAAGTGGAACATAAAGTTTACAGGCGAGAGGGGTACGATCTCCGTCACCGCATTTTTTGAGAGAGTGGACGAGTTAAGTCAGGCGAGAGGAGTTAGCAAAAAGGTGCTACTGAACTCAGGCATTGATCTTTTTGAAAAGTCAGCCTATACTTTTTATAAAGATGTTCGAAGAGAAGTCCATACATGGGAACAGCTGGAACAGAGGTTCATGGCAGAATATCTTCCTTCTTCATATGGCGAGAAGCTATTGAAGGAGATTCAAAAACGTAAACAAGGCCCTGGAGAGTCTATAGGGACCTATATTGCTGTCATGAACACATATTTCCAAAGACTTGGCTGTCCTGTTTCTGAAGAGGCAAAATTAGCTATCGTCTTCAGAAATATCGCGGACATCTATAAAAATGGGTTGATTGCCACTGAGGTCAATAGCCTATCACATTTAAAAGATTTGTGTCGGAGAATAGACCAGAGATATGGGTTAGAGGAGGAGAATTTTACTCCTAGAAGAAACCAATCTATTGAACCTGACTTGGCCTACGTTGACGTAGAGAGCGATTTTGACGATTTTCCAACAGGGGTTGATGCAATTCAAATATCAGGTGCCGGGACATCAAATCAACAGAATTTGAATATTCCTGATAATAGATTTAACAGAGATAGGCAGCAACCAGCAAGCAGTTTCGCTGCTAGAGCTGATAGAGCTGATAGAGAGAGACAACAACCAGCTAGTGGTCAGGCTAGTGTAAATGACAGAGATAGACAACCACCACAAGGTGCTAGGTCTGGTATGGCGAATAGGGACGTTGTTTGTTACAGATGCAACCAAACAGGGCACATGGCAATCGGGTGCGCATTACCTAGAGGCAAACAGTGCTATTCGTGTGGTCAGGTAGGGGTAACAGTAAGAGAATGTCGAAATTGTAATCGTCAGGGAAACGGACCCAGGCGCTCGTAGGTGGTCGACCTTCGAGTCAGCCTGAACAAGCATCGACCGATAGGCTAACGTACGTCTTAGATTATGTGATAAGTCATGTTCGTAAAGATGAGAGGCCTTATTTAGAAGTGGATGTGCTCGGAAATAAGTTATTAGGTTTGTTGGATTCCGGGGCTTCACGTACCTTTTTAGGGAATCATGGTTGGTCAATCATCGAGAGGTTTGGTTTTTCACTTGATACGACAAAGAAGACGAGTTGTATTGTGGCAAATGGTCAAAGCACGAGTAGTATTGGGACAGTGCAGCTTCCTATGCGAGTTCAGGATAAATTTAGGTTAATAGAGGTCGTCGTCGTTCCTGAGTTGCCGCACACTTTGATTTTAGGATTAGATTTTTGGATTTCGATGGGGATAGTACCGAACTTAAGTACTAATGAGTGGCACTTTGCCGATAATAAAGATGTGATTTGTTCTTTAGAAACATCAGACCAACAAACTACTCTTACTCCTTATGAATCAGAACGACTAGAGGAATTGGTCGATAAATATAAGACTATTATGGGTGACTCACTAGGATGTACAGATAGGGTAGAGCATAAGATTACAACAGATGCAGCACCAATAAGACAACGTTCATATAAGGTCTCACCGGTCATTCAGAAACTTATTGATGACGAAATCGACGAAATGCTGAAAATGGATGTGATAGAACGTAGTAGTAGTTCATGGGCTTCACCAGTGGTAATGGTACAAAAGAAAAACACAAAGAAATATCGTTTCTGTGTAGACTACCGCAAATTGAACTCAGTGACGGCGCGTGATAGTTATCCTTTACCACTCGTATCCGAGACTCTTGACAAATTGAAAGATGCTAAGTACTTGTCAACTTTAGATATTAAGAGTGCTTATTGGCAAGTACCAATGGAAGAATCATCGAAGCCACTAACAGCATTCATCTGTCGACGAGGTCTCTTCCAATTTAAGCGGTTACCATTTGGTCTTCATAATGCACCTGCAACTTGGCAGAGACTCATAGATAGCATCATAGGAAACGATTTAGACCCCTACGTGTACGTATATCTCGATGACCTCGTAATTGTCACACAGAGCTTTTCTGAACATCTTAGAATTCTTGAGGAAGTCCTACGAAGATTGCAGAATGCAAAGATAACGGTAAGTTGGGAAAAATGCCAACTGTGTAGGCCAGAAATGACTTATTTAGGTTTCGTAGTGGACCGTCGAGGCATCCGAGTTGACCCTAATAAAATTAGAGCCATGTTAGAGCTCCAGAGGCCAAGAACTGTCAGAGAAGTTCGTAGAGTTGTAGGTACAATATCCTGGTATAGACGTTTCATAGAGAATTTTTCAGCGATAATAGCTCCAATTACAGCTCTAACTAAGAAAAATCAAAAGTTCGATTGGACTCCAGACTGCGAAAAAGCATTTATTAAGATTAAGGAACTTTTAGTGACTGCACCGATTCTTACATGTCCAGATTATACCAAAGAATTTGTCATTCAAACAGACGCCTCAGGATATGGAATAGGAGCATGTTTACCGCAACCTTATCCTGAAGGAGACAAAGTCATATGCTATTTGAATCGATCTTTGACTAAGCAAGAACGTGTTTACACGACCACCGAGCGAGAATGTTTGGCATTGGTTTGGGCGATAGAGAAGCTCCGGCCTTATATTGAGGGGATCTCATTTAAGGTCATAACAGATCATTTTAGCTTAAAATGGCTTCATAGCTTGAAAGAACCCAGTGGAAGACTTGCTCGTTGGTCTGTAAAACTGCAGCAATATGACTTTGAAGTAATCCATCGGAAAGGGAAAGATTTAGTTGTCCCGGACATGTTGTCTCGCGCAGTACCTATGATTGATACAATTTCGCAGCCCAGAGACGTTTCAACAGCAATAAAAGATCGATGGTACCAAAAGATGGTAAAGAGGGTCGTAGAATCACCGTTAAAATTTATGAATTGGAGATACACTGATAATAAGTTGTATAAATATGTCAAACAAGAATACCCTCAACTTTCACCATCTAACGAATATTGGAAAGAGGTAGTCCCCAAAGATCATAGGCGTAGAATTATTGGAGAAGCTCACGATCCTCCTACCGCAGGACATATGGGTGTGTATAAAACCTTCCACAGACTGGCAGAAAAATATTATTGGCCAAAAATGCGCCAGGACGTGGCAACTTTTGTAAAGAAATGCTTTGTCTGTGCAGCTCATAAAGGTGATACACAAGGTGTATCTGATCAGATGATATCTCACCCAAAACCAACTCGTCCTTGGGAAATTATTTCGACGGATTTATGTGGACCTCTACCTCGTTCGACAAAGGGTAATTGCTGGATTCTCGTCGTTACGGACTATTTGAGTAAGTTTTCCTTAGTTTTTCCAATGCGAACAGCCCCTACTCAAGCTGTTGTCAAGCATCTTGAGGAGCAAGTATTTATGGTCTTCGGAGTACCCCGTTTGATACTTTGTGATAATGGCCCTCAGTACAAAAGTAATGAGTTTAAGCGTTTTGCTGAGAGTTATCAGGTTAAAATTCAGTATAATCCGTATTATCACCCCAGAGCAAATCCAACAGAAAGGACGAATCGCACGTTAAAAACCATGTTATGTTGTTATGTGAAAGACAACCAGAGGAAGTGGGACGAACAAATACATAAACTTGCCTGCGCGATTCGTACTGCAACCCATGAGACAACCAGGATGTCTCCTTTCTTTGTTAATTTTGGTAGGAATATGTGTTTGTCAGGAAAAGATTACTCCAACCCAGTTTTGTTATCTGAAGAGAATGGTGTACAAACTGCAGCTGAAAGTAAGAACGAAGGTTTCCGGAAGCTCTATGCTGATGTTAAGAGAAGGTTAGAGGTGGCTGGAGAGAAAAACGTAGTTCAGTATAATTTGCGTACAAGGGTACCCAACTTTGTTGTGGGTCAGCGTGTTTGGAAGAAAAATTATGTGTTGTCAGATGCTGCGAAGTTTTTCTCGAAGAAGTTAGCACCGAAATTCGTTGGTCCTTATGTGATTAGGAATAAAATTTCTCCATGAATATTTGAGCTTCAGGAACCATCGGGTAAAGTACTACCAGGAGACCTTAAGTCGGCAGCGGACCTCTCCGATTAACCTTTTTAGGTTAATCGTCTTGAAGTTGGGGGGGGGGGATTATGTAACGTGTCATTTTTACGTTTAAGACAACGTTACATACTTGTTTATTTAGGTAAATAATCAAGGCTCTTTGATTCGTCTTTCTGTACACAAAGTAAGGGTATTTTATAGAGCTAGGTTTGGAGGTTATATAGTGTCTAGGAAGTTACCTTAAAAGGAGGCATTCCATCGAATTACTGTGGACACTACGCACATCGCATTATCTGGACATCGTAATTGGAATTTAGGATCACAGGTTTCGGGAAAATCACATAAAACTTTTGGTTGTTTTGTTTATTTCTGCAGTTTCGTCGTTTACTTGACGTACATAAAGTTAAACAGCTGTTATGCTGGGGAATGGCGGCGTTGCCGCATCACAAATGGTTTCAGTAACAGGAAGGAAACACTTAGATGAACATTTCATTCCCTTACGTTTATTTTCGAGGATATTGGGACAATCCGAACCTCATAGCTAGTTTTGACAGCACGAAAACATATTTAGGTCCACGGTTTGACCAGTAACAACCGAGGCTCCGCCACTTTGATATCTTTATTAATTTGATAGGGAAAGGATAAAATAAATACGAGTTATGCACTTTGGTAAAGGGGAGATAAACGAGGGATAAAAACCAAGACTAAAAGAATAAACGAAATCGTGTAAGTTAACATCTGAACACTCTTGTGCCTTTAAGCAATAGTTCAGTGTGTATTTTTGGGTTCAGGATCAGAAACAACTTTATTACTGTAGAAATGTTTTACAAAAATGGCGTTAAACCATATGAATATTAGAGAAAACATTTATAAAGAGCGAAGGAAACTTTTGACGAAGACTGTAACTGGAGTGCAACTAAATTCTGCGCTCAGTATAGCTTTACTCATATGGGAATTGGTTGAGTGTTCGAATATTAATAATGTGTATGGAGGGTGTCTCGACGTCCTTGTTATAAAAATTCCAACCGTGGAAATAGATCCGACAACACCTCAATGTACGTTTTACCTAATTGCAATGTCCACTTGGTCGGTGCTGCCCCTATATACCTGTATAGAACTATTGCTGTATGTCCTCATTGGTTAGTTTGAAAACCCCGGGGTTTTCTGGTTGGTTGGTATTGCGTTTTACCGTCCCCACTCCCCACCAAATTTACAAAACGGTTTCCGGCCACTTCATTATTCTGGTATTCTCGACGAAGTGCTTTCTCTCTCTTTGCTAACAAATTTTGGCTGGGTCGGCAACAGGCTCTGGGATCGCCATTGTTTTTGGTTTGGCACTGCAGCGAATTGTAGGAGATATCCCAGAGACTGTGAGGAGTGAGCCGTCGTGTTTTAGGCGTAATCTGGAGTGACGCTCGCACCCTTTTGAGGGGAATTTAAGTCGGCCTACGCCATTTGTACGGAAAGAGCAGCGGTAAGTTCGATTTTATTTTTTTTTAATTTTTTTTATTATTTGAGTACTCTTCAAGATAATATTTGCCTCCCAAATTGTAATTATTTTTCGTGGGAAATGTACTTTTTTTTGACAAAGGACGTGGGGAATTGTTGGCGTTTTTATATTTTTCTTTTAACCACGTGTTGGATAAAAACTATATATTGTTTTTCTCCTTTGTCTACGCCCTGTCAATTCCAGCGACGGGACAGTTGGGCTGGACGCTGGTGGGAAGCCGGACGAGCCAGTTCTAACCCTGGGAAAGGTACGTAGGGTTATTTTAGTTCATCTGTTTAAATCTGCTGTATTTTATTGAGTCGACATGGTGTTCTCCAGGAAACTGAAACATTTCATTTTCCACAGGGTTTTATGCTCGGGGCAAGAAACCAACAACATTTTGTCCATGATGTGCTGCCCTAGCGTGATGTGCTAAGTGGGCATTAGGGGAGGCGCGGGCAAACCAGGAGCAGCGAGAGCAGTGAGAGGATGTCTGGACAACTCCAGGTTTACTAAACAAAACACCAACAATTAAATAATTGCAGGACCAAGGTAGGAGCAAGCCATAACTATAATTTTTTTTTCCATATATAATCTTTTTATATAATTTTTTTGCTATAATTTCCATATAATTTTTTTTAAAGTATAACTTTTGAAATTCTTGTAAACGCAAGGTAAAGGTATGACGTCATAACCCCAATTTTGCGGTACTATTAAGCTAAATTTTATTGTGAAATTACTATTGCGGTTATTTTGGCGCTGACTCGTTCCCACCAATTTCATTGGTTTATATTTCATGTTTCAAGTATTTTTCTCAGATTTCAATACTTTTTTTTGTACTTTAATCAATTTCATTTTCATCCTCCTGTGAAAATAAACAAGATGAACTAAATTTTTGTGTTATTTGTGCAACCCAATGACCAACTTTGCGGAGATAAAAGAGAGATGAGATTATATGTTTTAGCGGTTTCTTTACACTGTTTTACCTCATGGGGTAGATCT
Source organism: Aspidapion aeneum (assembly GCA_963576565.1). Taxonomy (NCBI): domain Eukaryota; kingdom Metazoa; phylum Arthropoda; class Insecta; order Coleoptera; family Brentidae; genus Aspidapion; species Aspidapion aeneum. Next base: position 39,084,711 of record OY755047.1, on the reverse strand, counting down.
CGGACTGGGTTGCTGTCTGTCTCATTCGACCTAGCGTAGAACGATGACAGCGGATATTTGGTCCAGATCTCCCCTATGACAGAATAATTTTGGAAGTATATTAATTTTTTTTCAATCATTTATGTAACCGAGTCTCACACTACTGACTCAGATGTAGGTACACTATGACCTGTTAAAGGAATCCATCTACCTGTAAAGTGCTTCTATTTTTGTCATCTTAATTCAATCTTTTGGAATTTTATTCTGTTTATTAGTCAATTTTTTTTGTTTTTTTTATTACACAAATACTCTGGAAGCCTCAGAAGTAAGTGGAATTTCATTGTTTGGCTACAACGTTTGGATTGAACTGTATTTTATTTAAGAACTTCTTTGTAAAACATTGGTATTAAATAATGTGGCGCACTTAAAATTTTCTTATTTCTGAACCCCCCCCTTCTCCACTGTATAAAAGTTACCGGGCATATCAATGTTTTACCTAGCTGGAAAATACAGTTCTGCCTCCAGATATTTGTTTAATTATTCAGAGGTTTTGTTGTGTCACAAGTTGGCAAATTGTTATATTCTAATTACAGTGTCACAAAATGGCAGCAAAGTCTTTAAGCTGCCACAAATGTCACACAACGCATTGTAATAGGCCACAAATTGGCGCCCAAATTATTTTTTAACTTTTATTAAGGCCACAGAGGGAGAGGGAAGTAGTAAAATGCTGTTGAAAAATTCTTAAACCGTGTGCAGAAAGAAGTTTTGAAATCGCTCCATATTTGTGAAAGTTATGCGAATATGGTTTTTGAAGAGGGTGAGGGGGAATGACAGGCGGCGAGATGGCTAGGACATGACATATTTTAAATAGAGACCCTGTATGTATGATATATTTAAAATATGTCATACATACAGGGTCTCTAGCTAGGACCAGGGAGGACTACAAAGTAATTACAGCAAATTTTGTATGCCTTAACTCCTACATCATGTGACAAAATATGTACCTCATATATATGTAAAAAGTGCCGTTTACAAACAACCAAAAGTTTTTTTAATTTTAGGGATTTGTGTCATATTGTTTTTGTATGTCTAAAGTTGTAGCTATTGACAGAACAAAAAAGAAAACAATTGAATCAGCTCAAGATTTTTTAGTAGCTCATTTATAAAAAGTGGGCAGTACCCGGTCTACCCTACCTTTGATTCTGTGTGCCATCTTGGAATTTGATAGCGGACAAAAAATATTTTTTGGTCAAAACCCAGACCAATTCGTTCAAAAGTGATAATAAAAATCATTTCATGCCTTTTTTTTGGGCCATCCGGTATATTTACCTTTATTTCATGTTTCAATTTTTCAATAAGGGCATTGCAGGTCTCTATAACTATAAAACCAACTCGTTGTTTTGATACTTTAAATAGGTAGTGTAGACTAGTGAAAGAGTCCCCTGTTGCTAAAAAACGTAGAGCAACAGCTAAGCGATCTTGAACAGGTATAGCATGTCGAAGTTGGGTATCTTTCTTGAATATTTTAGGACCCACTAGACAAATTAAGTTTTCAAAATCCTCTGCAGATATTCTGGTAAAGTTTTTGAAATGTAATTAGTCCATATCTCTCAGTAAACTTAAATTTTGTCTTTGTAAATACAGACGTCTGGACCATTCTTTTCGCTGCTCTTTTTTATTTTTTCTTCTCAAACTCTCAATAATCAGAAGAGCGCCGGCCGCTACAACGGCGTCGTCATCGTCCATCACGGTTGACGGTGATACTGACTTAAAATAGCGAGAATACAGGACGCAGAGCAAATGCTATATACCAATTAAAACCGTAATTTCAGAAAAATGAGCCAATCACATTGCATCTGTACACCTGGTGCATTGCAGATTTTCACTCCACGTGGACTACGATAATCTACTTGCTATTAGGGAAGTGTTGAATTGATTAATAATCACTTTTCCTAATTTCCACTAAATTTGACTTGTGCAGCGTTAAAAATCAATCGGTGTAAACTACTAATCCGATTATAATGAGAATTTTAAAAATAGTAAATAAAGAAAAATAATCAAAAATAATTTGCAAATAAAATACTCTCCCAATTTTTGGGCACCTAAGCTAACACAATTAATGTATGTATAATATAGGTAATTTTAACTAATTTTGGTCCACAAAAAAAACCTCTTTGCGACACCCGGGGACCCGACCAGTGGACCAGTGTAATACCAAGTATAATGTTTTAGCTCACACGTATACTATAAGTAGGGTGAGCTATGGTGTCTGTCTGTCCGTCTGTCCATCTGTCCGTCTGTCCGACTGTCCGTCTGACCGTCTGTCCGTCCGTCTGTCCATCTGTCCGTCCGTCTTTTTATTTTGCAGTTGTTGTGTTATCTTTATTATTTAATATTGTTATTATCCTTTTACCAATACCTACAGTTTTATTCTAAATGACTCTAAATATTGAATAAACTTACTTAATTTAGATATATAGATATATATATATATATATATATATAATATATATATATATATATATATATATATATATATATATATGTCTGTATTTCTGTATGTCTGTAAGTCTGTATGTTTGTCTGTCTGTCTGTCTGTATGTCTGTATGTCTGTATGTCTGTATGTCTGTATGTCTGTATGTCTGTATGTCTGTATGTCTGTATGTCTGTATGTCTGTATGTCTGTATGTCTGTATGTCTGTATGTCTGTATGTCTGTATGTCTGTCTGTCTGTCTGTCTGTGTGTCTGTATATGTGTATGTCTGTATGTCTGTATGTCTGTATGTCTGTAAGTCTGTAAGTCTGTATGTCTGTATGTCTGTATGTCTGTATGTCTGTATGTCTGTATGTCTTTATGTCTGTATGTCTGTATGTCTGTATGTCTGTATGTCTGTATGTCTGTATGTCTGTATGTCTGTATGTCTGTATGTCTGTATGTCTGTATGTCTGTATGTCTGTATGTCTGTATGTCTGTATGTCTGTATGTCTGTATGTCTGTATGTCTGTATGTCTGTATGTCTGTATGTCTGTATGTCTGTATGTCTGTATGTCTGTATGTCTGTATGTCTGTATGTCTGTATGTCTGTATGTCTGTATGTCTGTATGTCTGTATGTCTGTATGTCTGTATGTCTGTATGTCTGTATGTCTGTATGTCTGTATGTCTGTATGTCTGTATGTCTGTATGTCTGTATGTCTGTATGTCTGTATGTCTGTATGTCTGTATGTCTGTATGTCTGTATGTCTGTATGTCTGTATGTCTGTATGTCTGTATGTCTGTATGTCTGTATGTCTGTATGTCTGTATGTATGTATGTATGTATGTATGTATGTCTGTATGTCTGTATGTCTGTATGTCTGTATGTCTGTATGTCTGTATGTCTGTATGTCTGTATCTCTGTATGTCTGTATGTCTGTATGTCTGTATGTCTGTATGTCTGTATGTCTGTATGTCTGTATGTCTGTATGTCTGTATGTCTGTATGTCTGTATGTCTGTATGTCTGTATGTCTGTATGTCTGTATGTCTGTATGTCTGTATGTCTGTATGTCTGTATGTCTGTATGTCTGTATGTCTGTATGTCTGTATGTCTGTATGTCTGTATGTCTGTATGTCTGTATGTCTGTATGTCTGTATGTCTGTATGTCTGTATGTCTGTATGTCTGTATGTCTGTATGTCTGTATGTCTGTATGTCTGTATGTCTGTATGTCTGTATGTCTGTATGTCTGTATGTCTGTATGTCTGTATGTCTGTATGTCTGTATGTCTGTATGTCTGTATGTCTGTATGTCTGTATGTCTGTATGTCTGTATGTCTGTATGTCTGTATGTCTGTATGTCTGTATGTCTGTATGTCTGTATGTCTGTATGTCTGTATGTCTGTATGTCTGTATGTCTGTATGTCTGTATGTCTGTATGTCTGTATGTCTGTATGTCTGTATGTCTGTATGTCTGTATGTCTGTATGTCTGTATGTCTGTATGTCTGTATGTCTGTATGTCTGTATGTCTGTATGTCTGTATGTCTGTATGTCTGTATGTCTGTATGTCTGTATGTCTGTATGTCTGTATGTCTGTATGTCTGTATGTCTGTATGTCTGTATGTCTGTATGTCTGTATGTCTGTATGTCTGTATGTCTGTATGTCTGTATGTCTGTATGTCTGTATGTCTGTATGTCTGTATGTCTGTATGTCTGTATGTCTGTATGTCTGTATGTCTGTATGTCTGTATGTCTGTATGTCTGTATGTCTGTATGTCTGTATGTCTGTATGTCTGTATGTCTGTATGTCTGTATGTCTGTATGTCTGTATGTCTGTATGTCTGTATGTCTGTATGTCTGTATGTCTGTATGTCTGTATGTCTGTATGTCTGTATGTCTGTATGTCTGTATGTCTGTATGTCTGTATGTCTGTATGTCTGTATGTCTGTATGTCTGTATGTCTGTATGTCTGTATGTCTGTATGTCTGTATGTCTGTATGTCTGTATGTCTGTATGTCTGTATGTCTGTATGTCTGTATGTCTGTATGTCTGTATGCATACATGTGAGCTAAAAATTAAAAAATATCAAAGTGCGAAAAATTATTTTTTTAAATTTTACGCAATTTCAAAAATCATATCGAAAAAAGTTTATTAAAGATTAACTTTATGTAAATCATCATTTCATATTCTACAGAAGCGCACCTTTTGAGGATATGCCCACATACAAGGATCCTGGAATTTCTGTTCGATTTATATTTACCTGTAGTTTATGTGATTTCCGCGAGGGAAGTGTTGGAAATCTTGTTTTCATTTCTTTTTAGTGACGTCGCGGCCTACAAATACTTTGGTCGGACCCGAAAAGAGCCGCGGCTGTTTGTGTCGGTAGGGTTGAAATTATACCAGGAAGATTTTATATGAATTTGGATAACTTTTGAAGGGCAGAATCAAGCAAAATTTCACGAAATCGTTAGAACCCCGTATTAGGAGGTATTTCAAATGACCTTGCAAACACGACGATCTTTTGCGCGCGAATGTTTGTTGCATTCGGAGGAAAAAGATCGGAATGTTCGTAGTGTTTTGCGCGTTTGGAGTGATTTGTTGCAAGTCAGTACGCACCTTTATAAATGCCTCTGTTTTAAATATCGTATTTTTGAACGAGAGCCGATCCTTACCAAAAAGTGTCAGCCAAATCGAGTAGGCTTGGACCAAAAAACAAAAGCAGAAGTGACAAGGGTCAGAAAAGGTAAATACCCGAGATAAAGGCGAAAATTGAACAGAAAAGTTACCATAATCAATATAAAGTGCACTTTTTTCCCGCATTTCAGTGATAAATGTCACTTTTTATCCCGGGGTGAAATGTTACGAATCCGGGATAAACAGTAAAATTAAATTTGAATGTTTACATCGTAAACACGTTTATACATATAGTAACCAGTTCCAGAAGTGCCTATCAATCGTAATCCTTTCACTTTTAGTAGCCAAATCAAAAATGCGGCCATTTTACCTATTTACATTTTGTTCGATGGTTTAGAAATGTCAGGTGCTTGCCAACCGCTGTTTTTGTTTTGTTGTGTTTTTGCTAGTTTTTGCAATTAAATTTTTGATAAAATCTAATTGTCAAAAACTGTTCAGGGTCTTAAAACATTATTACTCTTTCCATTAAAGTAGGAAAAGTCCAAGATTTACTTTTTTTTCAAACAAAAAAGCTACAAAAGTAACAACCCCTGAGAGCCTGCGCCATTTTGACAAGACCGTAATAAAATCAAAGTATAGCGAGTTTGACGGAGTTGGGTTAGGCTATCCGCTTTTTCAAAGGTAATGTCAAACGCATGGTGTACCCACTCCTTTTATTTTGGTTAGTTGTGAAATCCAATCTCTAGCTGTTATATGTCTCTGAACTGTGTCAGTGTTCTTGAAATCTCCTCGAGGAGTACTCCCTCAAAATCGGGTGAAAGTCAAACTGCGCATGCGATGTCACTTGATTTCCGCATCTCTATTGGTCCTCGCTCGAATTTCGAGAAGTACTCGCTCGGGAAGATTTCATGAATAACGACACTGGAGTCGCCTAAGGTAGTATAGTTGCTTATGAATGAATCGGAAAAAAAAAGGGAAAAAAGTGCAGCGAGCGTATGTACCAAGGGATAAAAAGGCACTTTTATCACGAGGTATATAGTATACGATTTCGTCAAATTTTATTATCTACTTTTTTATCCCGAATGTTTAAAAGCAAAGTTTATAGGTATAAAAATTAAATAAATAAGTAAAATAGGGAAAAAACCTTAACGTCATAACTTAAATAAAAAAAAACAAAATCCACACAATGCCAAGCAAAATAATACAATGCGTGTGTATGAATTAGAATTAAAAAAATAAATATTAGGCACAGGTATTATTATAAAGGACTGTTGAATAAAATGGGGTAAATTGGACCAAATTAATGTATGTTTTTATGCTTCACTTATGCACAAAAATTAAATTAAAAACTATGAAACGTTATGTTATATGACCTAATTTTAAATTGAATTTATGGTTTATTGGTCTACTTTTTTGTTTTGTGTAAAATGCGTTTGACCTTTTTGAACAAATTCAAAATTTCTTCTTTGAATCCTAAAGAAACCTAAGGTAGGAAAGAATAAGAATATGCATTAACCACTCCACAGTGGTTTTTTTGGTAAAGGCGAAAAATAATAACATGTTGAACTCGCCATCATACTAAGCAAGTCGGGTAGTTTTTTAATATCAGCTTGCTACAAATTTTTTTTGGTGGGTTAGATGTTTGGACTTACATATATAAAAATGCGTTTCTCTGTTAAGAATAAAGGTAAATTTACACAGGTTAAGTTAGATTAGAATAAAATAAAATAAAACAAAACCTAATAAAAAGTTAATCCAATGGTAATACCATTTCCCTTTATGAAGAAAGATTAAAACGAAACAAAGTAAAAAAAAACTTTTTCGAGAAATGGCTGACGTGTCAAATACAATACAAAAAAAACAGGTTTAGTGTACGCAAACTAAAAAATACAAATATAAAAATTAGTAACAAAAAAATTGAGACAAAAGAATCTAGTGCTATGTGTGCGATAATTTGCTTAAGAAATGGGGATTTTATTTAATACCACGTTATCCGAAAAATTCTTTCGGCAGAAAAGTTTTGCTTGTCCTAAAACTTATTTAACGCCAAACAGATATTTTGCATAGGAGTAAAGTACCCTTATTTGAAGAGATATGAAAAAAGGGTACTTAAAAAAGTTGTTTAGAATTAAAAGCTACGTGCAAATATTAATTTGCAACTTCCTATGACGGCTTTGAAAATATTGAAATGTCTCGAGATTTTCTTCAAGGATTTTTCTCCAAAAGATCTGCCCATAACTAATTATTCTTAAATTAATTCTAAACAAATTTTTATGTACAATTTTTTCCTATCTCTTCAAATAAGAGTACTTTACTCTTATGCAAAATATGTGTTTTGTGTTCTACCCTGTATATTGTGCATGGCAACTTTGATCTGTTTGCTGTTAAATAAGTTTTAGGACAAGCAAAACTTTTCTGATGAAAGATTTTTTTTGAGAACGTAGTATTAAAGAAAATCCTCATTTGTTAAGCAAAATTTCGCACACACTATTTGTGAGAAAGCAGAACAAAATTTATTTGCTTATTTAAATTAAAAATAAACTAACATAATTAATTTTTAAAAATACAACAAAATACGCGAGAAAAGCGACGCCTTGTCTAACCACTTTTTTATTAGCTCACACATATACTATACTATAGTAGTGTGAGCTATGGTAATCCTAATTTTTGCTCCGATTTCAAAATTTTTTATATATTTATATATCTATATATTTTTTATATATCTTTGCGTTTCAGATGATTTTGAAACTTTTTTGTTGCGCCGTCTGTCTGTCTGTCTGTCTGTATGTCTGTCTGTCTGTATGTCTTTATGTCTGTCTGTAACGACCAACGCGCATAACTCAAAAACCGCTTGGCCGATTTTAATGAAATTTGGTACCTAGGCTGGGTCTTGGGTCGAGATGGTCCCATTTGAAAATGAACAAAATCCACCGAACACAAACCAAATAAAAGGGTAGGGATAGATTTCAAAAATTAGAGTGTATGTGAAAATATGGCGTGTGTGATATCAAACGAAAGGTAATTGAGTCTGGAGTTAAACAAAATACATTTTAATTTATTTTAAACAAAGGGTGAGGGTATATTTCAAAAATTAGAGTTTAAGTGTAAATATGGCGTGTGTGATATCACGAAAGGTAATTGAGTCCGGAGTTTAGCAAAATACATTTTAGTTTTTGTTTTTTTTAAGGGTGGGGGTGGATTTCAAAAATTTGAGTTTAAGTCAAAACATGGCTTGTGTGGTATCAAACAAAAGGTAGTTTAGTGTGGAGTTGAATAAAATATATTTTAGTTTTTAGTTATATTAACTCACACGTACACTATAACTATAGTACCTAGTGCGAGCTTAGGGGCCCATATATTCGCAGAGTATTTTTCTGTTGTAATAAAATTCCTTGGTTTCAAATCACCCTGGTTAAAAAGGTCCAAATATAATGTTTTAGGTAGTTATTTTTAAAAACACTACTGATTAAAGTATAAATGGGTATACAAGCGCAACCAACAATAACACTTTATTGTAAAACTTTTATGAATACACGAAAAAATGGCAATTTCTAATATCAGTATACTACTGGCAGTAAGTTTCGCGGCAGTTTTTATTATGGTATTTGGACAAAATGACGGTGGTAAGTTAAAAAACAATTTTATTAAGCTCAAATTAAATAAAATGCGGTAAGTTAAAAAACAATTTTCTTAAGCTCAAATTAAATGAAATGCAACAAATTTCAAATTATTTGCAAGCTCGAAATTTTTTAAGAATATTGGGAATTTTTGAGGTTTTATGGGTTTTTAGGACTTCAGTGAGCGCGCGCAGTAGCCAGTGAATAAGAAGAAAAATAAATTACAAGAACGAACTACATTCCGTATTTTAGAACTAGTAGCATGCTAAAAAAACCATAATAAGCATAAATCGGTTAATGCGTTTCTTCAGTGGCGTCATCGTTCTTCACAAAACACAAATTACGACAGCTTAGGTCAAAATAATACGCGAAAAACGGCCTAAAACTACGAAATTTTTTACGAAGTTTAAGAATATTTATGTTAGAATGTCAATAAGAAATTCTAAATGTCAAAATTTGACAGGTTGATGGTTTTTTTAAATGAAATACCCTGTATATTATTTTAAAATTTTGTAGATCTTTTCTTTATGATTTCAAAAATAGATATGTTGGGATTATTTTGTTTATTAGTGTTGGAGATATATGCGTTTAAAAGTTTTAAAAACTTACTCTTTAAAACATCAAGGCAGCCATAAAAAAAACAATCTATTGACACAAAAAGTCATGCTATTTTTTTGTCAACTTATCATATTTAGTTTAAGAGCGGAAAAAGATGGATTTTTCTGAGGAAGAAAAACTGGATACGATTAAATTTTTTTACGCAAATAATGGCTCGTAACCAGTATTATATTCAGTTTCCCTATAGAGCACAACCACCTCGCCAAACCATATTAAATATAGTAAACACATTATTATGGTCAGCAAATAACCTCGTGGTACCTCCCCTTAATTTATATTAGCTTCGTTCCATCATCGCGTGCGACAGTCATAGAACCAGGTTGTTATTGTTATTGTTATCGGACAGTCAGTTTTCCGCTCCAGCAGGCCACTTAAACCGGTTTCGGACTCCTCCAAAATACAAGGATCGAAGACAGGCGCATATGTTTGCATCTCACTCTTTTCTTTGCCTGTGTTTATTATATGTTGGACTGGAAAAAATGCACCTATGTAAATTCTCATCCACTTCGTGACAACAAATTTTTAGTTTACATCAGCTGAGATAAAAATATACCATAAATTCACATTAAAAGTACATTTGTCTTAGAAAATTACAAAAAAAACACGGGATGGAGGTGTTACAAGAGGCTGGAAACACTTCAAATTCTACAAGAGAAAATAGAGCAATTGCAAATTGTTTGCACGCTATCTATCAAGCTATTCGCAAAAAATTTATAAGAATTATTCAAAATTGTATTAATAATCAAGGAGGCTATGTAGAAAATTACCAATGAAGTATTGGATATATATTTTTTCAGAATTTTTTTCTATTATTTTTTGTTTTTACTGGCCTGCAGCGCCACACATTAATTTGCAGAATCACCACGGATGGTAAATATTAATAAATTATATACCTTACAAACGCAACAGCATCACTTTTTGTGTCAATGCGATTGTCTTTTTCATGGCTGCCTTGATGTTTTAAAGAGTATAAATTTAAGTTTTTTAAATATTTTAATGCATATATCTCCAAAACTAATAAACGAAATAATCCCAACATATATATTTTTGAATTCAGGAAGAAAAGATCTATATAAATCTGAAATAATCTAATAAACTTTTGTATTTATCATATTTTGATATCTATTCAATAGACGATTTAGATATTGTGTAAAAATATACGGGAAAACCCTGTACATGCCACCTTTTAAGATGTAACTTGCCACCTTCTGGACCAAAACACATTAAACTACTATAAAAGAGGTATTGTCCTATTGTTACCGGTTTTTAAATAGTTCTTACGTTTTTGAACCACAAACATTATAATATTTATACATACAATACGTGGTGATAACGCAGAACTTCAGTTATTTATAAAATATAAGTTTTAACTATATCAAACTAGAAAAGAAAAAATCTAAAATAAACAAGTCAGTAAATCGGTTCTCGTACATTATGTACACACTATGGTTTTGTAGACAGAGTCTGACAGAGAGGGAAATATCGAAACCGCAAGGGCTTGGGCAGAGCCAAAATAGGGGCTTGGGTCATACTTTTCCAATACGAGGGACGATCCAAAAGATGCTGCCATAGGAAAATAATAAAATTTACCTTATGGTTTATTTTCAACCCCTATATAGATTATTAAATTATTTATTAGATACATGATTTTGGGAGGTCATTGACAAATGATCTTATGTAGGAGCCGGCGCCCCGCTGCGTTTATTATTTTCTAACTTTATAGGCATAATTAGAATTGTAGTAACTACAATACGTTATATTTAGAACCTTTTCCTGATAAAAAATCTCCCTAATATTTCTATAACTTTTTCTTATAGGCCTCAATTGTGGGCATAATGAAGTAGAAAACAATTGTGGAAGTTCATGCCTCTCTGCGCCGTCATGCGGTAATCCCAGGCCAACACAACCCCCAGATGTAAACTGCATTGCTCTTTGTCAACCAAGATGCGAGTGTAGAAAAGGATACCTTTATAATGACGGAGTTTGCGTACCAGCAAGAAAATGCCGTTCCTCTTAATTATGCAGTTTTAACTATCCAAAAAATTTATCTGTACATATAAACCTACTATTACAGGATTTTTTTTTATAAAGCATTAAATTATTTTTTCTCCAGGCACAAAATTTATCATTTTTAACTCTATACCAACAACCTCTTAAGTATACCTAAGAAATTTCGAGTATTAAAACTTATCCGATAAATTTTAACCACAAGTTCTCATTAAGGTAAGATCTAGATTTATGAAAAATAAAGTGTATTTTTTTAAAATTTTTCTAACCTTTTAGTAGTTAACATACCTGCCCATAAAGCACACAAACGTACATTCAACTCAATTTTGAACAGCTTTTTAAAATTTAAGCAGTTTAAATTTTTTATCTTCTTTTCTGTAGGATTTTTTTGCATAAATCGACTTCTTTTGTAACCTAGAACTTGCGGTTAAAAGTTGTGAAACACATAAAAGTTATTAGGCAGAGGATTTGAACTGATTTCAAAATATGTTAAATAAAAAACTTTCATGAAAATCACAAAAAAGTTTAGTAAATGTAAAGAAAGTTTAGTAGATGTTGACAGCTGTGGAATATTATTAAACAGGTTAGATTAGGTTATGTTTGATTATAAGTGGTGCGGTTGTCGCTCCTCCACTGCGACTCAAGTGGTCTATTGTAGCTCATTCCAACTTAAATGTATATAAGGTATCCCAGATAAGAATAACAATATGGAGACTTCGGAAATGAAAAAAAAGTTGGGATATACCAAGCCCAATTAGACGCTGCCGCTGTATCGAAATTAACAAAATTAAAATATCGAGCAAAAACCAAAAAATTCAAATATTGTCGCCATCTGATACATTTTTTTTAAAATAAAATTTGGTAGTTTTGTATCTCAACGACTACAGCCAATAGAATGACGTTAGCGATTTTTTTCGAGGTTTTTTAGTTATTTTGCAGCCAACTTTGTTTTGGCCGCCATATTGGAGTTTCATAGCCAACTAGGCGAAAAACTGTTTTCCTAATAAATAAAAGAGTTGGCTGTAGTTTCAATAAAACTAGGCTAAGGCCTAGAAAAAAATTGATGACGTTATTCGATTGGCCTTAGTCGGTGGTTCGTCCCGCCTTCCTTTTTGTAAATATGTTCTTTTTACTATAATTTACCAAATTGGTTCGAATTAGGCTATTTGGTGATTCACTAGAGCATTTTCTATTTTTTGTTTATTTAGTATTAATTAACTAATTAAGTACTTAAAATTACTGGGTTATTTGCATTTGAAACTCCCGCGGTTTTAGAGGCAAATATTACAATTTGCTATAATTAATTTACTTTACATAAAATGCATTTTGAATTACTAAGGTTCCTAGTTCCTTTAATATGGACCTTCGTAATCTCATTCCTTCCTACTTATTCCTTTTCTCCTACGCCTATGGATTAACGACGCCACTGGGCGACATGTGGGAGAACGAACGCAGTAGCGATATCTGCTGCAACAGAGAGAACCGTTTCGCCTTCGAACGATAATACACGCGTGTTAGCGACTCTCCTACCACAGAAATGTGGGGTGCAAAAACTACGGTTTAACAGCGCGTCCTCCCATGAGTTCCACTTCCTGTATAAAAATGGTAAGTGAAAATGCATTATTTTTACCTTACATACATTTGTTTATTGCTACACTAACCTAGAAGGTAAACTAGACCATTTCAGAATCCCTTGTACCAGCTTAGCCTATGACCTTATTCCCTTAACTTTATACAGTCCACACCTGACACCGTTAAATTCCAGACAATCTCCTTTCTGGACCACCAGGGAACCCCATTTTTGGTCCTTCGAGCCGGATTTCTGGAATCGTTTTTTTGCCTTTTTAGGTTAGTTTTTTTTACTGGTTTCAAATGCAAGAAAAACCCTTGTTTTTCTTACATGCCTACTTTAGAAAACCCCTAGGTTTCTAAAATACATTTTGCGATTTTTTTTGTGTAAAAACAAATGCAAGAAAAACCCTTGTTTTTCTTACATGCCTACTTTAGAAAACCCCTAGGTTTCTAAAATACATTTTGCGATTTTTTTTGTGTAAAAATTAAATATTTTTAACAATAAATTTAGCCTTTTCATGCGAAAAACCAAACACAGATAAAATCTGTAAACTACTATGCTTTTTTTTTGTTTCGAATAAATCAAGTTTTTTCGTTTCTTTTTTGTAAAAAAAAAAAACCGTATGGAATTTGGGTGTTTTTTTGTTTGTCACTGGAAATAGTTTAAAATAGTGTCTGCAAAGTGCTATTATTTTAGCCGTTGTGCCTTCACATTTGTGGATTGCTATAATTATATCCAATTTGCTCGAAAAAAATCTCCAAATTGCCATATTCATTTTTGCTTATTGCAAATTGCTATGACTATATCCGATTGCGGATGCTTTACTATATTCGTTTTTGCGTAAAAATTGCTATGAATATATCTATTTCTAATTTACTATTATAATATCTGTCTGCAAATGGCTATGATTGTATCCATTTTTTGCGTGCATAATAAATTTTGAAGGAAATTTAATTCTTAACTTGAGAATTTGTTTTCGTGTAAAGGCAGATAAATAGTTTTACCAAATTAAATGCTTTGATTTGTAGGTATTTATTTTTAAATTTAATACATAGTAGGTACCTACTTATTTGAATTCGCGAGGCGAAGATAAAAAAACTTATACACAAGTTTTTTGTTATCATTAGTTTGCATCGGGTATTTTCTTTACTTTTGTGCGCTTATAGTTTGATTATTGTAATTAAACGTAGGACATTAATATTTATACAGGGTGTCCAAAATTTGATTTTTTTTTCAGTTTACCTAATTTTTGTCAATTATTTTTTGGATTTTTTTTTAAATCATGTCTAGTTCGGATAAAATTTTAAAGGCTAAAGCCTTGCGCTATAGTGCGATTTCACAGCTAAATTTGATCATTGAATCCGCGACCCTCGCAAAAAATGACCCTGCCTATCACAGCGGCTTTAAAGTCAAATTTCGGACATTGTCAAAAATCAAAAAAGATTTTGAAAAGCACCATAATACTTTGTTGACGTTGGTAGCCTCTGATGAGGATCGCTTAGTAGTAGAAACCAAAGTGTCTATGGACTTTTGCAAACGCTGTGACGAGATTTCCACTATATTTTACGAACTTTTCGAACTACCCTTTGAAGATGGAGGGCTTTTGAGCAGTACGATAAATCCCATGGGCAGTCCCTGTGCCTCCACAAACCAGCATGGTTTACTGCCTAGGATAAAAATACCTCTTTTTCAAGGGGAATTTAAGGAGTTTCCAACCTTTTTGCAAGCCTTTAATGCTACCGTGCACAATAATAGGTCGCTGGGAAACTTTGAAAAATTCAATTTGCTTTTTTCTAATTTAAAGGGCCCTGCCCTGGATGTCATTTCTGACATTCCTATCCTTGCTGAAAATTATTTAAATGCCTACCACACCTTGGTGGATAGGTATACAAATAAACGATTACAAGCTTACCTTCACTGGAAGGCAATTGAAGGCTTCTCTCCTCTTACTAAAGAGAATGCTACGAATTTGAGGAATTTGCTTGATTGTTTTTCGAAAAACTTAAGTGCTTTAAAAGTCATGGGTTTTAAAACGGAGTTTTGGGATTATATTATGGCACAAATGCTCTTGGATAGGTTGGACCTAACCACGCGCAAGGCATTTGAGCAAAATTATTGCTCCAATGAGATCCCCTCTTATGATAAAATTCGTGCTTTTGTTTCTAGCCATTGCATTGCGTTGGAACAAATACAACAAACTCAAGATTACTTAAAAAATAAAGATTTGTCAATTTCAAGTCAGAAAAATCAAGCAAAGATTCAAAATCGATCTGCTTTGTTTGCTAATACTCAGAGAGCCTCCAAAAATGCCTCCCAGTCTCCAAATGGCCAAAGTGGCTTAAATAATACTCCAAACCCTCAAAATTTTTGTTTTCTCTGTAAAAGTGGCGATCATATAATATACAGATGTCCTAATTTTTTGGCGAAAACTCCCCAGCAACGTTTTGAGATTGTTAAACAACATAAAGCGTGTGTCAACTGTTTGGCCTCAAAGCATAATTTACCCCAGCAATGCAAATCAGAAAAAAGATGTTTACATTGTGGCCAATTTCATCACAGTCTCTTACATTTTTTTCCTATTAATTCTACACCTAGTTCTGCGAGTAGCCCCTCTACTTCTGCAGTGCAACCCCCGAGGAGCCCCGTGGCTACCGAATTTAATAGAACCACTAACACCATTGTTACTGGTATGTCTTTAAATGATCGCGAAGTACTTCTCTGTACCGCTTTAATACAAATACAGGATGTTTTTCAAAATTGGCACACAGTGCGCGCCATCTGTGACTCTGGTGCTCAATCTTCATTTATATCTAAGTCATGTGCTGATAGTTTGGGCCTTCCTAAATTTAATATCGCCATGACTCTACAAAGCTTAGATCGAATGACAACTTCGGCAAAATCTGGAATTAATTGCAATATATCCTCTTTGCGTGATAATAATTTTGTTTTTAATTTTGATGCGATAATACTCGATAAAATTTGTAGTGATTTACCTCATTCCTCATTTTCGATTAAAAGTTTTCCTTTTCTCGCCAACTTAGAACTAGCTGACCCAGGCTTTAATAAAAGCGATAAAATTGATTTATTGTTGGGCGGCGATGTGTACCCTTACATTTTGCTAGATGGTCGTTTGTCTACGGGACCCAACAACCCCGTCTGCATTAATACTATTTTTGGTTGGGGAATAATGGGCAATCTTTCACTTTCACCTTCAACTACAAATCAAATTAAAACATTTTTTACTACGTCAATGAACGATTCTTTTGTCAATTTAGATAAAAATCTACAACGATTTTGGCAAATAGATGACATACCTAATGTCAAGGCCATTGACCCCGAAGATGAGTTTTGCGAAAATTATTTTTTGAAAACTACCTCAAAAAATGAGGAGGGGAGATATATTGTATCTTTACCATTTAAAGTTACTGCTCCAGATTTTGGCGACACTCGATCCATTGCCGTACGTCGTTTTTTCTCCCTTGAGAAGAAATTGCTACAAAACCCTGATTTTTATGCTGCCTACAGCTCTGTTTTACAAGATTATTTAGATAATAATCATATGCAACCGGTTTCTGCACCTTTGCCGACCGAAATTTCAAATCATTTTTATATTGCACACCATGCGGTGTTTAAAAAAGATTCTACTAGCACCCCCCTGAGGGTGGTTTTTGATGCGAGCATGCACGCCCCTGGCAAAATCTCGCTCAACAACGCTGTTTATACTGGGCCCCCTTTACAAAGGGACTTACAAAAAATTTTATTACTTTATCGTTTGCATAAATTTTGCTTTTGTTGCGACATCCGTCAAATGTACAGGATGATTTTAGTTGACCCTAGTCAAACTAATTTTCAAAGAATAGTTTGGAGGTTTGATCCTAACCAGCCTATTCAAGACTTCGAAATAAATAGAGTTTTATTCGGGGTCTCTTGTAGCCCCTTTTTGGCTATCAGAACTTTGCTGCAACTTGCTAGAGAGCATGAGGACCTTCCTCTTGCCTCAAAAATCATTGAGGAGGCAGTTTTTGTCGATGATGTGATTTCGGGAAGTGATGACTTTTTTAAGGCCACTGAGATGAAAAATCAATTAATCGAGCTACTTAGCCGAGGTGGATTCGAATTGCGTAAATGGGCGAGCAATTGTCCCGAGTTACTATCCGATCTTCCTGAGTCACACATTTCGATGAAGGCTCTTTCTCTCGATTTAGATGCTGAAAATTCAACTTTGAAAATTCTCGGTTTAAATTGGAACCCTCATACTGATGAATTTTTTTATACTTTCGACTGTTCTCTCCAAACATGCACTAAAAGAACAATTTTAAGTAATTTGGCCCGCATTTACGACCCTCTGTCTTTTTTGGCGCCAATAGTTTTAATTTTAAAATTAATTGTTCAATACTGCTGGGCAGAAGACTTAAACTGGGACGACCCTGTCAGTCCGGAAATTGTTTTTAAATGGGAAAAATTTAAAAATGAATTAAAGTTTTTGCATTCTGTTAAAATTCCTCGTCAAATAATTTTGCCTAATGCTAGTCAAATCCAGCTAGTAGGATTTTGCGATAGTTCAGAACGGGCCTATTGTGCTGTCGCTTATATTCGAATTTTTTATTCTGATGGAAACATTAAAGTTTTTTTTGTTTGTAGTAAATCTAGAGTCGCACCGTTGCGTCGTAAACTAACTTTACCAAGACTAGAGCTTTTAGGAGCTGTTTTGTTGGCTAAATTAATGGATTTTTTACTAGAAACGTTCTCGGAAAAAATTAAATTTGATAAAATTCTTGCTTTTACTGATAGCACAGTGACCTTATCTTGGATTCAGGGATCTCCTCACAAAACATTTGTTTCGAATAGAACTGCCTATATACAAGGAAGAATTAGCCCTGAGTTTTGGCATTATGTTCCTACTGAACAAAATCCTGCTGACTGCGGTACTAGGGAAATGTATCCCTCTGATTTACAAAGATTTTATTTTTGGTTAGAAGGGCCTTCTTTTCTAAACCAACCTACAAATACTTGGGATTTTATGACAGTTACTTACGATGGGAATGCAGTTTTGGAAGAACAGCGAAAAAATATTTTTAACGTTTTTACTTGCGAACAAACAGTTGAATATTATGTAAACAACTTGTTTGAAAAATACAGTTCTCTTTTTAAAATTAAGAGAATAGTTGCTTACTTTTTGCGAGGGTTACAAAAGTTTAAAAATCCCTCATACAATTTTGCTACTGATTACCTTACAAATCAGGATTACTACAAAAGCTTACTTTTTATTTCGAAATGCGTACAATCTTTTTCTTTCCAAAAAGAAATTGAATTACTAAAAGATAAGAAACAGCTTCCAAAAGCTTTTCAAAAATTATGTCCATTTTTGCATAATGAAAGCTACGATTTGCTTCGTGTTGGAGGCCGTTTATGCCATTCAAATTTATCATACGATAAAAAATTTCCAATTCTTTTGCCTTCTAGTGCAAAATTCACTGAATTACTGATTTTAGATTTGCATCGCAGCAATCTTCATTGTGGTATACAGACCACAACTTTTTTACTAATGCAAAACTTCTGGGTATTGTCTGCTAAAAAGGTAGTGAGAAAAGTTTTAAGTTCTTGCCATACTTGCTGGAAAACTAAACCTAACTCCCTTCAACCCCCTATGGGTAACCTACCGAAATTTAGAGTTTCCGAAGCAAAGGTGTTCGAAAATGTAGGTATAGATTTTTGTGGTCCGTTCACGATTACTCTTGGTCGGACCAGAGGTGCAAAAACCATGAAAGCATATGTCTGTTTATTTATCTGTTGCGCTGTTAAAGCCGTGCATTTAGAGTTAGTCTCTGATATGACATCAGAAGCCTTTCTGGCTGCTCTGCGCCGCTTCATAGCTAGAAGAGGACTATGCTCAAAGATCTCTTCAGACTGCGGGACCAACTTCGTGGCCTCTGAAAAATACTTGCGACAAATTTTTTCTGATTGCGTGAAGGGGGAAGGTATAGTTTGGTCTTTTAACCCACCTGCTGCTCCCCACATGGGAGGCATTTGGGAATCAAACATTAAATCTTTAAAGACTCATCTTCACAGGGTAGTTGGAAATCAAATACTCACCTATGAGGAATTAAATACGGTTTTAACCCAAGTTGAAGCCATAATGAACTCACGTCCTTTATGTGCCTTAAGCACCGATCCTACTGATCTGGCGGTCTTGACTCCTAATAATTTTTTAAATTTGAGGCCTCCAGGTACAATACCCGATCCAAACTACTGCGATATTGCGTTAAACAGGCTGTCCAGGTGGCAACTGTTGCAAAGAATGCACCGCGATTTTTGGATTCGCTGGCATCGCGAATATTTGCACACTTTGCAACAGCGAGCCAAATGGCACCAACCTCTTGCTTCCATTGATATTGGTACTATGGTACTGATCAAAGATGAAAATTCCACTCCATTGGATTGGCCCCTAGGCCGCATTGAAGACCTTATTAAAGGTTCTGATAATGTTCCACGGGTTGCTATTGTAAAGACTACTAAAGGTACCTACAAACGGCCTTTGGTAAAACTATGCGCCCTGCCTACAAATTAAACTCTCTGAAATGCCCCTGGGCATTCTCAGGGGGGTGGGAAATGGTTCGTCCCGCCTTCCTTTTTGTAAATATGTTCTTTTTACTATAATTTACCAAATTGGTTCGAATTAGGCTATTTGGTGATTCACTAGAGCATTTTCTATTTTTTGTTTATTTAGTATTAATTAACTAATTAAGTACTTAAAATTACTGGGTTATTTGCATTTGAAACTCCCGCGGTTTTAGAGGCAAATATTACAATTTGCTATAATTAATTTACTTTACATAAAATGCATTTTGAATTACTAAGGTTCCTAGTTCCTTTAATATGGACCTTCGTAATCTCATTCCTTCCTACTTATTCCTTTTCTCCTACGCCTATGGATTAACGACGCCACTGGGCGACATGTGGGAGAACGAACGCAGTAGCGATATCTGCTGCAACAGAGAGAACCGTTTCGCCTTCGAACGATAATACACGCGTGTTAGCGACTCTCCTACCACAGAAATGTGGGGTGCAAAAACTACGGTTTAACAGCGCGTCCTCCCATGAGTTCCACTTCCTGTATAAAAATGGTAAGTGAAAATGCATTATTTTTACCTTACATACATTTGTTTATTGCTACACTAACCTAGAAGGTAAACTAGACCATTTCAGAATCCCTTGTACCAGCTTAGCCTATGACCTTATTCCCTTAACTTTATACAGTCCACACCTGACACCGTTAAATTCCAGACAATCTCCTTTCTGGACCACCAGGGAACCCCAGTCGGTAACACAAAACTTAAATTTTATTAAAATTTTAAACAATATTTTATTTTTACGAAAAATTGCTGGATATTTTAAAAACACCTGTAGATATTTTTAATTTAGAGAGGCCAACTCATTGAGCTCGGAATAGTGCAACTTTTTTCTTATTTGACCAAAATTGTATCTCTTATCGTTTGCGAGAACCCCATGTAGTTATGTATAAAGTTTTGTTATTTTACTACATGGTAACGCCCGCCCTTGACTTGGGCTGGGAGATGGTGCCACATTTTCCAGATATCACCAGATTAGCAATTACATTCAACCTTGAAAAATTAGTTGCATAAAAAACTTTCAGTTAAACGTCAAATCTTACTATACCTTTTGATAGTTACATAGAAGAGAAAAGTTGTCATTTGGTTTTTTTTTAGCTAAAAGACCACCTAATAAAAAGGTAGGTAGCTATTTTTAAAAACACTACTGATTAAATTTAGTATAAATGGTTATACAAATGCAACCAACAATAACAGTCTATTGCAAAACTTTTATGAATACACTAAAAAATGGCAACTTCTAATATCAATATATTACTGGCAGTAAGTTCCGCGGCACTTTTTATTATGGTATTTAGACAATATGATGGCGCATAATGGGTTATATGGCGGAGCTAGCACGACATTAGCCCTGTATATGTTTTTTAAATTATGATAACCAAACCCACCCAAATGTATTGCAGATAGTCCAGTTAATAAAAAAAATGCAACTGATAAAAAAAGTCTTAATGTATTTCTCTGTAACAGAGCCCTAAAGTTGAAAAATATTTTGGGAGAAAAATTTATGTTTTTTTACAGTATTTTTAAATAACAAAAATGAGAATTCAAACAGCACTTTTTGGGTATACGGGATAAGGTGGGCATAAGCGGTAACTGCACTTTTAAAAACTACTAGTAATATCCTAATTCCAAAACCCTTTTTATGGTTAAAATTTTATTAAATATATTACGTTTATTTTTGTCTGTACTTTTCTTTGTAAAGCCTGCAGAAACAAGCTTAGCAAGGCTTAGTAAAATCTCCACCAGAATATTAGAGAGAGGGGTCTATTTGACAAAAAAAAACAAAAAATTTGCTGCCCCTAGCTGCCCCTTTTTTTTGGGGGTAGCCCTAAACACTGCCATGTACGTGGTCTTTATACAATCAGTGTATCAGCCAAATGGCATAAATTCGATAGCGGATTGAATTTAGATTATTCTAAAAAATCCAAAAGTACTTCGACTAAGATTTTTAACGAGCAATATTTCTGTTCGAAATTTTTTTGTAAAGACCCCCTGCAAAGGGGTCTACTCGCATAAAACTTTTTTTTTAAAATTAGATAACCCCACTTGTGGCACCTTGCTAGAAAGCTTATCAAAAAAGAAAAACGATGAACTACTTTTTTTTGACACCTGTCAAATATTAAAAAAAGCTAACCTTTACTTATTTGCCACTTTTAGACAAGAAAAAATATCCTTTTAAGTATATATATATATTTATCAGTTTCACAACGTTCTACGTCTTCCGATACCCAATCTCCACTCGTTTCTGTTTGCCCATAATTCATCATCTAGGCCTCTTATTCTTATTTCACTGTCTATTCCTTCTCTCCAGCTTCTCCTTGGCCGTCCTCGTTTTCTTCGGCCAGTTGGTTTCCATTGTAGTATTTGTTTAGGTAGTCTTTAATCATTCATTCTTTGTACATGTCCGTACCACACCAGTTGTTTTGTTCTTATATCATCCACTAAAGTACGTTCACCCACTGTCATAATTTCTCTTATTCTTTGATTTGTAACTCTTTCTCTTTTTGATTTCCCTGCTGCTCTTCTCCAATAGTCCATCTCCGTAGCGGAAAGCATTTTTTCTGTTCTATCCTTGATTGGCCATACTTCTGAGCCGTATGTAATAATACTTTTTACAATGGTGTTATATATAAGCTTTTTGTTATGTTTTGATATACTTTGGTCCCAAATTATTCCATTTAATAAAGTTATTGCTTTTCTTCCTTGTACGTTTCGATCTTTTATAGCTTTGTCTGGTGTTCCATCAGCTGTCATTTTTAGACCTAAGTATTTATACTCATCACAGGACTGAATTCGCTGCCCGGTATTTACGATTAGATCCTGTTTCATTCCACCGATACACATATACTCTGTCTTATTGAGATTAACCTCTAGTCCCCACTTATTGTACTCTTCTATTAGTTTTCGTGTCATATATTCGATGTCGTCATAATCCTGAGTCACTACTATCTGATCATCTGCGAAACATAAAGTATACAAGGTGGTTTCGTCCAACGGAATTCCCATGTTTTGGCATTTTCTCTTCCATACTTTAAGGACTTGTTCCAAGTATATCTTGAAGAGCGTAGGCGAGATACAGCAACCTTGTTTAAGACCTTTATTTACTTGAAAGCCTTTGGTTAGTTTTGCTTTTATTTTAACTTTTGCCTTACTATTGCGGAATAACTCTTTGATGGCCTTAGTTGTACGCTTATGTTTGTATTTTCCAACGCTTTCCAAAGTAGGTTTAGTGGTATACTATCATATGCCTTCTGCAAATCCACGTAAAGCAGATGCAGCTCTTGTCCGTATGCCATTTTCTTTTCAATAACTTGGGTTATACAAAAGAGATGATCTGAAGTCGATCTACCCGCCCTGAAACCAGCTTGTTCTTCTGCCTCCATGTCTTTATATTCGCTCCACTTTATTTCTTATTATTTTACCGTATATTCTGCTTAACGTACTAGTCACAGATATACCTCTATAATTGTCACATATATCTTTCCTTCCTTTTTTGTGTATTGTGGATATATATGACGTTTTCCACTCAGTTGGGACTACAGTTCCATTTAGATATTTTTGGAAAAGTTTCCGTAATCTCCAAAACAGTTCTTCAGTGCCATATCAGTGCAATAAGTTCGGCTGGGATATTTCCGGGTCCGGCAGATTTACCTCTTTTTAAGGTAGTGCACACGTTTTTGACCTCAGAGATTGTGAGGGGTACTGGAGAGCCAATCGTTCTAATTATATTGTCTCTAGCGTCTTCCTTGAATTCTGCTCTATCTTCAGTTAAAAGTTTTTTAAAATGCTCATCCCATTCTTTGTCTGGTGCTGGTGAAATGATATCTCTGCATGTTTCTTTTTTAATCGATCTTATAGTTTTCCAGCTTTCGGTACTTCTCCTACCTCCTAAGTAAGAATCTATTTTCTGGCACTTTTGCGTCCACGAATGATTTTTCTTATTACTGATCATTCTTCTAACCTTTGATTGCGCGATTTTGTATTCTTGTCTGCTTCTATCTGTCTTTTGGGATAATTAGGTGTGATATAATTTTCTTTTTTCCTCTATTTCTCTTTCAATCTCAGCAGCCCACCAGTATGGTTTTCTCCTTTTAGAAGTTTCTTCCACTAATCCTAGTGCTTCTTTTGCAGCTTGGTGAATGCTTAATGTAATACATTCGTATTTCTCATCTGGGGTTTCACCTAAACTTGTATTAAGTTTTTCGTTCAGTCTCTTTTTGTATAAGTTTTTTACACTGTCATGTTCTAGCCTTAGTAGATTATATTTACAGTGATCAATTTCTTCAATCACTTTATCATCAAGATGTTGTTGATGCAGGCTTCGGCCTTGATAAGGAAAGAGAATTTTGGACTCCAGAAAATAGTGATCACTTCCGCATGTTGATCCACGCTTTGTTCTGACATGAATTTTTAGTTTTGTCTTTTATTTAGTGATAAGATACTTCTAAGTAAAATGTACAATTTAATTAAAAAATTTAAGTAAAAAGTTAGTAACATCCAACCTCTTTTACAACTGGTAGACCCAACTTGTGAAAACTTGTTCGAAAGTTTATTAAATAAGAAAAAATATGGTGCGTGATCCTAAACCCCGAAAACCCCTCCACTATCCTTATAGGTGGAGAGTTTCCAACTTTAGAGCTTTATAATACAGTCGAACCTCTATAACTCGAACCTGAAGGGACAACCAAAACAGTTCGAGTTATGGAGAGTTCGAGTTATAGAAACTCGAGTTACATGGGTTAAAATGCATGTGAAAAGTGCAGGGACCGCTTAAAAGTTTCGAGTTATAGAGAGGTTCGAGTTATAGAGGTTCGAGTTAGAGAGGTTGGACTGTATTGTATTGTCGCTGTAACTATAAGTCCATACCAAATTTGATGTTGATCGGATATGTACAAGTTGGTCAAAATTGACTTACAAGAGGGCGGCGTCAATTTCACAATTTTAAAAATATAATTAAAAATTCGTGATCCCTATTCTCAAAAGTCCCTACATACCAATTTTAAACGAAATCGGACATACTTAGATGGTCCCCTTCCACCCTCTTCAACCCTTTCCAACTTTAAAGCATTATAATATTGTATTGTATTGGCACTGTAACTTATAATAACTCCACAAGTCCACAACAATTTTGATGTTGATCGGATATGTACAATTTGGTCAAAATTGTCCAAGGGAGAGGGGGGCGTCACTTCACAATTTTAAAAATCTAATTAAAAATTCTTGATTCCCATCCCCATACAAATTTTGAACGATATCGGACATAGTTAGATAGTAGCCCCCCTCCAGCACTTACAAAGGGGGGGGGGGAGCTGTGAACTTCATAATATTAGTATATTGTATTGTCATCGGAACTTTAAGTGTGTACCAAATTTGAAGTTGATCCGATGTATAGAAATGGGTTCAAACTGAGTTAAAATTGAGTGTCGCGCTAGTCCTCTCATATAACCCATTGTGCGGCGGTAAGTTAAAAAACAATTTTCGTAAGCTCAAATTAAATGAAATGCAACAAATTTATCAACTTTTAACAAGACTCGTAAAACATCAAATTATTTGCAAGCTCGAAATTTTTTAAGAATATTAAGAATTTTGGAGGTTTTATGGGTTTTTTAGGACTTTTTTGAGCGCGCGCAGTAGCCAGTAAATAATGAGAAAAATAAATTACGAGAACAAACTATATTCCGTATTTTAGAACTAGTACCATGCTAAAAAAAAATATTTTCAGATATTTTGAATAAATAAAATGTCGTTTAATATAAGTTAAATGATGAAGGTATTTAAAGTCATACAATTTTTTCTATTTACAAAACGTTTTTTAAGGGCTGGCCATAGCGTAACCGAACCGAACCGAACCGAACCGAACCGAACCGAACCGAACCGAACCGAACCGAACCGAACCGAACCGAACCGAACCGAACCGAACCGAACCGAACCGATCAAACCGAACCGAACCGAACCGAACCGAACCGAACCAAATCGAACCGAATCGAACCGAATCGAACCGAACCGAACCGAACCTATCCAAACCTAACCATACCCAATCAAACCTAATTAGCAGTGATGTAGTTTAGTTTGGTTAGGTTAGGTTTGGTTCGGTTTGGTTCGGTTCGGTTCGGATTCAACCGTTTTTTAAGGGCTGGCCATAGCGTAACCGAACCGAACCGAACCGAACCGAACCGAACCGAACCGAACCGAAACGAACCGAACCGAACCGAACCGAACCGAACCGAACCGAACCAAACCGAACCGAACCGAACCGAACCGAACCGAACCGAACCGAATCGAACCGAACCGAACCGAACCTATCCAAACCTAACCATACCCAATCAAACCTAATTAGCAGTGATGTAGTTTAGTTTGGTTAGGTTAGGTTTGGTTCGGTTTGGTTCGGTTCGGTTCGGATTCACACCCTCTAGGATACCAGAAAAGAAGTCAGAAAAGTTTTTTTTTAATTGTTGGTTCTGTTTGCTTTGGTTCGGTTCAGTTCGGCTCGGTTCGATTTGGCTTGATTTGATTAGGTTTTATCAGGTTAGATTAGGTTTAGTTAGATTAGCTTAGGTAACGTCAGGGTCGGGTTAGGTTAAGGTTTCGAAATTTTCTATTTTTGATTTTCGATATTTTGTGATTCGATACTTTGTATTTTCGATATTTTGTATTTTCGATAATTTGTATTTTTGATATTTTGTATTTTCGATATTTTGTATTTTCGATATTTTGTGATTCGATATTTTTTAGTTTCGATATTTTGTGGTTTCGATATTTTGTAGTTTCGATATTTTGTATGTTTTCGATATTTTGTGTTTTCGATATTTTGTGTTTCGATATTTTTTCGCCCTTCCGTACATTATAGGTATACCTATCAATTTTGTACCCAACTGCGACTAGTAGTGACAACAGTGTCGTAACGTGCCTTGGCGGGGCCCCATATAGAAATTGGGAGCCCTTAGTAATTTTATATTTGCTGCAGGACACCAAATCAGACAAGAGCAATCAACCTTCTGACTGAAGCGTCACCCCCATATACCGGGGGCAAGTCAATTTGATTGAGAAAATTTAACTAGGATCACGTGACCCGGATTTTCACATTATTTTCAGATATTTTGAATAAATAAAATGTCGTTTAATATAAGTTAAATGATGAAGGTACTTAAAGTCATACAATTTTTTCTATTTACAAAACGTTTTTTAAGGGCTGGCCATAGCGTAACCGGACCGAACCGAACCGAACCGAATCGAATCGAACCGAACCGAACCGAACCGAACCGAACCGAACCGAACCGAACCGAACCGAACCAAACCGAACCGAACCGAACCGAACCGAACCGAACCGAACCGAACCGAACCGAACCCAACCGAACCGAACCGAACCGAACCGAACCGAACCGAACCGAACCGAACCGAATCGAACCGAATCGAACCGAATCGAACCGAACCGAACCGAACCTATCCAAACCTAACCATACCCAATCAAACCTAATTAGCAGTGTTGTAGTTTAGTTTGGTTAGGTTAGGTTTGGTTCGGTTTGGTTCGGTTCGGTTCGGATTCACACCCTCTAGGATACCAGAAAAGAAGTCAGAAAAGTTTTTTTTTTAATTGTTGGTTCTGTTTGCTTTGGTTCGGTTCAGTTCGGCTCGGTTCGATTTGGCTTGATTTGATTAGGTTTTATCAGGTTAGATTAGGTTTAGTTAGATTAGCTTAGGTAACGTCAGGGTCGGGTTAGGTTAAGGTTTCGAAATTTTCTATTTTTGATTTTCGATATTTGTTAATTTCGATATTTTATGATTCGATACTTTGTATTTTCGATATTTTGTATTTTCGATAATTTGTATTTTTGATATTTTGTATTTTCGATATTTTGTATTTTCGATATTTTGTGATTCGATATTTTGTAGTTTCGATATTTTGTGGTTTCGATATTTTGTAGTTTCGATATTTTGTATGTTTTCGATATTTTGTATTTTCGATATTTTGTGTTTTCGATATTTTGTGTTTCGATATTTTTTCGCCCTTCCGTACATTATAGGTATACCTATCAATTTTGTACCCAACTGCGACTAGTAGTGACAACAGTGTCGTAACGTGCCTTGGCGGGGCCCCATATAGAAATTGGGGGCCCTTAGTAAGGGGAAGATTTCTCAATCGCATCGACTTTTGTTATTTGTAAAATAAAAAATTTTTTTGCTTACGCACGTTGGGGGCCCCCGTTTCCCCCCGTATAATTGATACGGCAGATACGGCGGTAGTTACGCCCCTGAGTGACAAGTAAAGTTAGCAGTTGGGTGTTTTTTTTCAAGCTTTTATTTAACTTCACCTGTATGTATGTATGTATGTAATCAAATCTTGCAACTTATTTTTGAAGAACTTCCAAAGATCCGATTGACTTCAAATTTCGCAAAGCGTCTTAGTTCCGATGACAATACAATAATATGGTTTCATCGGGTACCTACCTCCCCCCTAACGTGGGGGGTGGAGAAGGGGTAAAACTTTAGTTTGTCCGATTTCAACCAAAATTGGTATCTGGGGGTTTTTAAGGATGACAATTACGAATTTTTGATCAGATTACAAAAATTCAATATGGCGGATTCAAAACGGACCATTTAATGTCAAGTTTTTCTGATTGCTTTTAACTGACTTCCACGTATCCGATTGACTTCAAATTTCGCATACCGTTATAGTTCAGACGACAATCCAATAATGTGGTATCACTGACTGCCTACCTCCCCCCTAACGTGGAGGCGGAGAGGGGGTAAAATTTTAGTTTGTTGGATTTCCACCAAAATTGGTATCTGGGGGTTTTTGAGCATGAGGATTACGAATTTTTGATCAGATTACAAAAATTCAATATGGCGGAATCAAAATGGACGATTTAATGTCAGGTTTTTCTGATTACTTTCAACAGACTTCCACGTATCCGATTGACTTCAAATTTCGCATACCGTTATAGTTCAGACGACAATCCAATAATGTGGTATCACTGACTGCCTACCTCCCCCCTAACGTGGAGGCGGAGAGGGGGTAAAATTTTAGTTTGTTGGATTTCCACCCAAATTGGTATCTGGGGGTTTTTGAGCATGAGGATTACGAATTTTTGATCAGATTACAAAAATTCAATATGGCGGATTCAAAATGGACGATTTAATGTCAGGTTTTTCTGATTACTTTCAACTGAGTTCCACGTATCCGATTGTTTTCAAATTTCGCATACCGTTATAGTTCCGATGATAATACAATAATGTGGTATCACTGACTGCCTACCTACCCCCTAACGTGGAGGGCGGAGAGGAGGTAAAATTTTAGTTCATCGGATTTCCACCAAAATTGGTATCTGGGAGTTTTTGAGGATGCAATATCTGGGGGTTTTTGAGGATGCAATATCGATGCGCTAGGTGAAATGCCTGGACTTAGACAAATCTAAAAATTAAAAAATAAATTTAGAAAAAAAACTTTTTGAAAACAAGCTTTTATAAAATGGACTAAAAAGCATAAAATTATTTTTTGAGTGTTCTGATATCATAATAATAAAAGCGATGGGCGTATTTAATATTAGGTAAATGCCTTTACATGCGCATTTGGTGGATCGTCCACAACCGATGATGGGCCGACATTTCTCTGCTATAATATAATGATTTAGATTTTCAATAAATTCCGAGTTAACAAGGCTAAAACAAAAACGGGTAAATTTCCTTTAATACGCCCATCGTTTTTATTATTATGATATCAGAACACTCAAAAAATTATTTTATGCTTTTTAGTCCATTTTATAAAAGCTTGTTTTCAAAAAGTTTTTTTTTTCTAAATTTATTTATTAAAAAAAATAAAATTTTGATAAAAATGTCCCTAATATTTCTTTAATTTTTTCTTATAGGCCTTAAGTATGGGCACAATGAAGTAAAAAACACTTGCTCAAATCCATGCCTCTCTTCGCCGTCATGCAGTAATCCCAGCCCAACCGAACCCCCAGTGGTTGGGCAGAATTTCCGAAGTTGTGGTGATTTTGATATAAATTGGTACGATTAATAAACTTATGAAGAGATTCACAAAAATCATATTTTTTTTCCGGCGACGTAATATATGCGGCGTCGCGACGCTTTCAAATGTGATGACATTGATCCAGATTTTCTGAAATAACTTAATAACTACATTAGATAGGACAGTTCTAATTTTACTTTTTGACAGACAATGAGTGTGCCTTTCTAACAAGGTATCACACTTTGGAAGCGTGATTAAGTTCCATTAAATAAAAATTGCTAAATTTAGTTTTTATCAAAATTTACATTTTTGTATTTTTCCTTAATTTTGGTTTATCTGAAGCGGTTAAGTGGTTTTAGGGGTGATTTTGGGTTTGGTTGCAAAATAAGGTTCCTTTTGAGTCTGCCCATAAGAATATATTATAGCTTAGATTTTTGAGTCGCAGGAAATGATGCAAAAAATTTTAGAATTTGGTCAAGTCAGTTTTTTTTAAAGTCCATGGATTTCGCTCATAACAAAAACATTTTTTTACTACACTTTATTTTTAAGTATTTTTTTCTTAAGTTTTTATTATTATGTTTTAGAATTTAAAGATAATTTTAAAAAATATATTGCAGTTCAAAAAAAATAGTCAGGGAGTTTGGGAATTTAATCCAAACACAAGAAATGATACTTTAAAAATTCTTGAATTTTGAGTCAATTTTGGCACCTCTTCATTCATGTCCATGGGATTCTTATATTTCCCGGGTGATTTTGTTCCTCCAAAAGAATTTACTTTCCCAAGGAACAAGCTTTCAAAATTTGTGTAAATCTCCAAAAACCATATTGAAGTTTTCATGCCATTTGCCCCCAAAAATAGCTATTTTTAGAGAATCTATGAAATCCCATAAAAACAAGTCATTACTGTAATTAACTTGCTGTAGATCTATGACTTAAACTTAACTATAGAAATTTTTGTACTTCTACTATATAAAGCATTAATTTTTTTTAATTAGCATAATTAGAGAGAATAGAATTTGTTTATATTGGTATAAAAAATAAAATATACATTTAATTTAAATTAACTAAAACTACTATTACCACAAAAGGACTAAAAGGCAGTAAAGTATTATTGTAAAATTTGAAATTTAAAAGTAAATAAGAACAACTGATATTAAATTTTAGCCCTCATAATTTGTACCCACAGTAGGTATAACTAGTTGTATATTTTGTATTTATTATATAGTTAAAGTAGAAATTACTATCATCCAGTTTATTAAAATATCGGGTAAAGCAAAAAAAACCGGAAAAAACGGAAATTTTTTTTCGTTATAACTCTTGAATGAATGAATGAGGAAATGAATCAGGATTTTAAGAAAAAATAATTTATCCGCAATCTTGAAATTACAAGATGGAGCACAAAATCATGCTAAACCCTTTAAATTTGCTTGTTGACGTGTAAACTTCTTTAGGCGCGTTTAGCAGTTTTTGTGGGTAGTGTATTGAACTGAGCCGTCAGGCTCGGCTATGTGACGCTCATTCGGGTGAAGTCGGCTCGAGGTGACTAACTCCGAGAGAAACATTCAGCGAGCGATATGATGATGCGGATGAAGGCCAGTATTATTAATTTCGACTTGTTGAAGTTTACACTTCTGCCGTGTGGTCTTAAGCATACACACTTTTTTTTATTTTTATGTTCCAGATCTTTTTTAGATTTTTCTTTTAATTTATAAAAAAATCCTATTTCTGCCACGCACGGACGAGGTACGCATTACTAGAATCAGTTGGATTGTTCCAAAAAAATTAGTTTTTGATTTAACCTTTATTGTACAGATTTCAATTCTGTCTCCATTCATTTCCTAATAAATTAATTATTCTTCTTCTTCTTTAAGTGCCATCTTCGTTCCGAAGGTTGGCAATCATCAAAGCTATACGTATCTTAGATACTGCAGATCTAAAAAGTTGATTTGTAGAGCAGCTGAACCACTCTCGTAGGTTACGTAGCCAGGAATGTCGTCTTCTCCCCACGCTTCTCCTTCCTTGAATTTTACCCTGTATTATGAGTTGTAACAAACTATATTTATCTCCGCGCATGATATGTCCAAGGTATTGCAGTTTGCGTTTCTTTATGGTAATAACTACTTCCCTTTCTTTCCCCATTCTCTGCAAAACAGCCTCATTTGTAACTCTTTCTGTCCAGCTTATTCTATGAATCCTTCTGTACAACCACATCTCAAAGGCATTAAGTCTCCGTATCTCGGTCCTCTTCAAAGTCCAACATTCCATGCCATAAAAGAGCACCGAAAACACATAGCACCGCAACAGTCTAATTTTCAAGTCTAACGTAAGGTCTCTCCCGCAAAACGCTTGTTTCATCTTCATAAAAGTTGATCTTGCCTGTTCAATTCTACTTTTGATTTCTTCCGAGCAGTCATTATTTTGATTTATAATGGTGCCTAGGTATTTATATCTTTCTACTCTCTCAATAGTTTGGTTTCTTAAAACAAGGTTCACATTGGCTTGAGGCTCCTTTGATATAAGCATAAACTTGGTTTTTTTAGCGTTCAAGGTCAATCCTTGATCTTCACTAGCTATGGCTACTTTCTCTAGCAAAAACTGCAGATCATCCAAGGAGGTTGCAATCAAAACTGTGTCGTCAGCATATCTAATGATATTTATTACTCTTCCATTTACTTTTACTCCTTTGCTTTCGTTCTCTAATGCATTTTTTATGATTTCTTCTGAGTAAATATTGAAGAGCATTGGCGAAAGCACACATCCCTGTCTAACCCCCCATTTTATTTGTATTGCCGTGGATTGCTGATTGTCGATTTTGATAACTGCTTTTTGATTGAAATAGAGCCTTGAAATGATTCTGATGTCTTTGTCATCCAAATTTTTCTCCTTCAGAATGTTGATAAGTTTTTCGTGTTGCACTTTATCAAAGGCTTTGTTATAGTCTATGAAGCACACGTACAGTGGTTGATTCATATCCATACAGCGTTGGCCCAGTACATTCACTGCAAACAATGCTTCCCTCGTGCCAAGTCCGTCTCTAAAGCCGAATTGAGTTTCACTTATGTCTTGTTCTAGTTTTCTGTACGTTCTGTGATGAATAATTTTAAGAAAAGTTTTCAGAGTGTGGCTCATAAGACTTATTGTACGATAATCGGTGCACTGTCTAGCGTTAGGTTTCTTTGGAAGAGTAACAAATGTTGAGACAAGCCATTCTTCAGGTATATGCCCCGAATCATACACCGCGTTAAACAAGTCAACCAGAATGTCAATGTGTTCTTCTTCAATGAGTTTAAGAATTTCACTTGGAATTTCATCGGACCCTGGGGCTCTACCGTTTTTAAGATTTTTAAGAGTGTATAAAATTTCCTCTTTAGTTATTTCTGGTCCACTGTTTTGAGGCGATTCTTCTTGATCATTTCTTTCATCATCGAACAAATCTTTAATATAATTTGTCCACGTTCTTATTTTCTCTTCTGTTTCTGTAATAATCTTCCCATCTTCATCTTTTAGAACAGAAATTTGCCTTCTTTTTTGACATCCAGTTAATTCCTTTACTTTCTTATGAACTCCAAAGCTATCATGTTTTCTTTGCAATTCCTCTATCTCTTCACATTTTTTCCGAAAGTATTCCTCTTTTGCTTCTCTGACTTTGGCTCGAATTTCTCTTTGTAAACTTTTGTATGCCTCGGTGTTGTTTTTAGCTATTCGTCTTTTTTCCATCATTAATTATTACTAAACCGATTTT
Organism: Aspidapion aeneum; assembly: GCA_963576565.1. NCBI lineage: Eukaryota > Metazoa > Arthropoda > Insecta > Coleoptera > Brentidae > Aspidapion > Aspidapion aeneum. The sequence goes on along the minus strand of OY755047.1, from coordinate 39,051,471 downwards.
CCTCAAATAAAAAGTATCAAGGCAAAAATTAATTGCACTTTAAAGGTCCCTATCGAAATTTATCACCTTCTTAAAATTCAAGATGGCGGTCAGAATCAAACTTAACCTTTCAAAGAGGTTTGTTTATTTTTATGTTTCGAGAGACTATCTGATTTTTTTTAAATTCGTTAAAAAGCTCTTTATTATCTTTATATCCGCCACACAGAACAAAACTTAAATTATTAGGCTTAGCAGTTTTGAAGTATTCATTTTTATTTTAACCATTGATAGGGCAAATATGTTTCACAAACTATACGATTGCCTAATTCGTTCTGCATTTCCTCACAAATTCATTAAAACTAAACCGATTTTAATTGAACGAAAAGTATCATAGTGAGAATCGTTTGCTCTTTGAGCATCACCATAGCAACTTTCGTCAATTTTTAAATCAAAGATGGCCGACTAAATAATATTTGTCTCTTTATGAAGGATCGCTATTTTTAGTTGCGAGTAATTTTCTCCCCTATCGATTTTGTTCATTAAAAGCAGTTCATTAATAAGGAATTCATAAGCAAAGAAATGCAAGCAGAATTAAAAAAGCAAATAAGAAATCCATCCCAAATTTTTAGGCTCATAGATTGTTTGCTAATTTCCGAAGAAAGTGTATTTTTACCATATAATAATATTTTTTTAACATCCTGTTAAACTTTGATAAATTATTATAATCCAAAAAATTATTTTGTCTGGGGGTAAGGCCATCAACGACGCAGTCACCTAAGATGCTGTTATTATTATATATATTATATATTATATATGTATTTAGAAGTATGAGTATAGGCGCGCCAATTTACTGTTTCACCCAGGGCGCCTAAATATCTGTGGCAGGTCCTGTTATGGGCTTCAGTTATTTAAATGTATTGTAGGTTCTAAGGTTCTATATAAATTCAAAGCATTTTGAGACATAAAACATATTAATATTTTGACAGCAAATAATGAAAGTTTTTGTAGTCAGCACCCCTACTAAATATAAAAATTTTGGTTCCGTTTTCGAGAATAAAGGTTCTCTTTAAATTTGGTATGGCTGTATGATTTTAAACATTATAAAATTGTTATTTGTAAAACGATATTTAAGGTAAATGGTGTATTTTTGGGAATTTCGACAATTTTTTAAAAAGTGCTATTTTTAAGCATGTTTGGCATAAAAACTCCAGCACGATTTTTGTAAAATTATACAGTTTTTGAAAGCTTGTTTCTCAACATAACTAATTCCTTTGGAGGATCAAAATCACCCAGAAAATATAGAAATCCGATGTTTTTTTTACATAGCATTACTTAAGTTTGAATTTTCTTATTAGACACCCGGTCTATTTTACATTTACCGCAATATTTTTTTAAATAATTCTGTTAAGTTTTAATAATATTTAGACAAGAAATAAGAATAAAAAAATTAGTAGTAGTACTTTAAAAAAATTATTTAATCTTAAGAGCATTTTTTTAAATTTTTTTACAAAACGCGATATTGCTAATTTTGGTATTTTTTTGCGCGGTTCTATGTAAAGATAATATATAAATTTAAGCACGTTGTGATAGGCTAACTCAAAAAATACAATAATTATTATACGAGATCAAAATCACTACTAAACTGTGTTCAAGGGAAGCAAATAATCCAAAAATTTTAAAAATTACAAATTTAAATTTTGGTGAAAATTTCAATTCTAAAATTTTTTATAAAAAAACTCAAAATATTTGTTGAGATTGTTATAGAGCGGTAGATAGATACATCTACTGGCTGCATAAAACTGAAAACAAAATTGTCCTACAAATTACCGTTTTTAAGATATTTGACAAAAAGTAGGTTACAATCAATCTTCACCTTTAGGGCGTCGCGACGCTACCTATAATGCGACGCCGAGCAAATCACTGTTTTTTCCTAACTTCGTAGGGAGTCCTTAAACAGCATGCCAAGTTATATCAAAATCACCCAAAAATTGAATATATTTCCAATTTGACCTGTGGTCGGGCACAGGTGTAAACTGCATCACTCTTTTAGTCAACCAAGATGCGAGTGCAGAAAAGGATACCTTTATAATGACGAAGTTTGCGTACCGGAAAAAAAATGCCCTTACTTTTAATTATGCAGTTTTAACTATCCAAATCTTTATCTGTACATATAAACCTACAATTACAGGATTTTTTTTTATAAAGCATTTATCTACCTGCCTTTATTTTTACTCTGGTAGTTTCTTTTGTATTTGGAGATGTCGCCACTTATGTAAAAGCAACGGTATTGCAGGCTTTATTTCTTTTACCAACATGGTAAGATGTCACATTGACCATGCAGTGTTCTGAAGAATCCCTTAAGGACCAAACAGTTAACTGTCAACACTTGATAGGTGTCCATTAGATCTTGGACTCCTGTGGGTTTACAGCTTTCGAGCGGCACACGAAAAAATACAAGAAAAACGAAATGTTTCTATGCCCGCTTAGCCATGAAAAATTTTTTATATTTTTATTCACGGGTACTAAACTTCACGTTTGTAGTATTTTTGGCTCACGCTCCGCTGACTCGACATAAACGTTGCGAAGGCGGAAAAAAATGCAATATGCATTGACGCGACCTGAAGGACAAATTATGTCACAGTCATGAGTACTGTTTTTCATTTTATCTGCCTGTTTTTATTTTTACTCTGGTAGTTTCTTTTATATTTGAAGATGTCGCCACTTATGTGAAAACAATGGTATTGCAGGCTTTATTTCTCTTACCAACACCGTAAGATGAGATTCATATACCGTCTCTGTAGATTAACAAAAGTGTCACATTGACCATGCAGTGTTCTGAAGAGTCCCTTAAGGGCGAAACAGTTAACTGTCACTTGATAGATCTTGGACCCCCGTGGGTGTACAGCTTTCGAGCTGCCCACGGAAAAATACAAGAAAACAAAATCTTTCTATTCCCGCTTAGCCACGAAAAAATTTTTGTATAAAGCATTTTAAATTATTTTTTCTCTAGACACAGAATTTTGAACTCTATACCAACAACCTCTCATGTGTACCTAACAAATTTTGAGTATACAGGGTGTTTAAAACTTATCCGATAAATTATTTTAGCCACAAGTTCTCAATAAAATAAGATCTAGATTTATGAAAAACAAAATGTATTTTTTTTCAAATTTTTGTAACTTTTTAGTAGTTAACATACCTGTACATTTCTTTATAAACAAAAGCCATTCAAAATTGATCAAACTTTGGTTTAAGGCATACAAACGTACATTCAACTCAATGCTTTTGAACAGCTTTTAAAAATATAAGCAGTTTAAATTTTTTATCTTCTTTTCTGTAGGAGTTTTTTGCATAAATCGACTTCTTTTGTAACCCAGAACTTGCGGTTAAAAGTTGTGAAACACTCTGTACATATAGGGTTACAAAAGTTATTAGGCACAGGATTTGAACTAATTTCAAAATATGTTAGATACAAAACTTTCATGATTGTTCTTGTATGAGCGGTATGATTTTTCAGGTGAAAATTACAAAAAAGTTTAGTAAAAGTAAAAAAAGTTTAGTAGATAGCCAAGTTTAGAAAAATATTTCCAAACTAGTAAGAACCTTCCTTTTTGAAATTTGTATTGGAAAACTTGGCTTTACCTTTATCTCAATTCTTTTTACGGAATGCCATTTTCGCGTACTTGGCTTTTTTTACATGAAATGTTTTTATTATGATTTCACTTCTTTTTTAAAGGAATTGGATAATACTTAATTTTTAAAGTAGTAAAATATGCGGAATATTGTTCAAAATTTTTGCAATGCCTTACTTAAATTTTTGAGATTTTTGAATTTTTTTCCATGGTTTTATCGTAGTTCCTATCAGCATTCCAAAGCTCAGCTCTCTAGCGTTTCTGAAAGTGCACAATGTTACTTTTACATAACTTTACATGTATAGGGGAGGGAAATAAATTAAAATTGTCGTGTTTTTAAATTTTGTCCTATAGTTTTATCATAGTTCCTATCAGTCTTTCAATGCTCAGCTCTCTAGCGTTTCTGGAAGTGGGTAATGTTACTTTTACAAAACTTTACATTTATAGGGGAGGAAAGTAAATGAAAATATTGGACTTTTAAAATTTTTTCCCATGGTTTTATCATAATTTCTATCAGCATTCCAATGCTCAGCTCTCTAGCATTTTTGGAAGTGGGCAATGTTAGTTTTATATAAATTTACATTTATAGGAGAGGGAAGTAAATTAAAATGTTGGTGTTTTTAATTTTTTTCATATAGTTTTATCATATTGTCTTTCAGTCTTAAACAGTTCAGCTCTCTAGCGTTTCTGGAAGTGGGCAGTGTTACAGCCAAACTTCTTTATGTTCAATTTAGCACTGTATTTACAGCCGTAATAGCCAAGTTTAGAAACATATTTCCAAACTAGTAAGAACCTTTAATTTTGAAATTTGTATTGGAGAAGTTGGCTTTAATTTTATCTCAATTCTTTTTACGGAATGCCATTTTCGCGTACTTGGCCTTTTTTTACATAAAATGTTTTTGTTATGATTTAACTTATTTACATTAAGAAAGTTAAGAAAGCTTCTTATCCTTATATTTTTACGATCAGTCAAATCATTTTCTTTATACTTTGGAACATTAAAATCACCAAAAAGTAGAATATGGGATTGGTTAATGAGAAGCTCTTCAAAATGGTCCAAAAATTTACAAGTTACAAAGTTACTAGCTGTCACAGAAGGAATGTAGATTACATATACATGAACTTTTTTGGATTGTGTTCACCAGACAAAACCCACAATATCAGTTAATGAAACTAGTTGGTTTAGGAAAGTTAAATCGAAACTTACAGTTTTTATATTTGATTTTGTTGCCAATATCACACCAACACCACGTGTTGTTTGAGTTGCTACCAGATGTCTCGATTGTTGAGAAACTTCAAATATATCAGGAAAATACTCAAAACTATTTGTGCTGTCTTTAAGCCGAGATTTGGTCACTCAAATCACATCACAGTCACAGGAGCACACTGAAGTATAAAATTCATTTACTTTTGTGTCTCTCCTGTTGTCTAAAAGAAATCGGATCGTCAGAAGACTATATCGACGGTTATATAGAAATACTCACACGGGACAAAAACGCAAGCAGAAATAGTTAAATAGAACCCTGCCGAAAAATAGTGTTTCCTTTACTTTTGGGACACTCGTTATATACACAATATATTTTTTAAAATTTTATTTATCAGATTGGTAAAGACCAGACAAAACACTTTAAGATAAAAATTATTGAAAATATGAAATGTGATTGTTTGAATAGCGTAATAATTGATAGCTATCAGTGGCATGTGGTAAAATTTGAGACTAGAAAAGCAGTTGTCTTATATCATTTGTTTTTATGGAAACACGATGACGCAGCTGCAGTTGTCCAGTTAAGTTCACATATATATTTATCGGTTCCACACTGTGCGGTAAAGTTACTTTACTCCGCTCCGCGTCGTTCGGCCAACTGCCGTCGCGTGCGGTCAAGTATCACTTTCCGCATTTGTTGGGTAAATAACTATAATGATTTATTTTATGTAAACAGATTTAGTTTCATCAAACGAAAAAAAATGTCAAACTAAAGCTTTTGTTACTCTGTTCCTAATGATACAAAGAATGCAAGGGTGACAGGATTGATATCCAAAGATGTCACAAATGGATAGACTGACAAGAACAAGCAGGTTGTAAAAATTTCAAATTTATTTAATACCGGGTCTCGGCAATCAAACTATATAAATAATTATGGTTTGTAAATTAAAAAAATAGATGTTTTCTATTAGAGAGGTGATCCATTATTTAAATTTAAAATTTAACTAGGTACATTGTCTCTACTTTCTATAAAATTGGTGGAGATGCGAAGTAACTTGACCGCATACTCTACTGTAAAGTACCACTCTCCGTTCTCAAATCAAGGTGGTAAAATGCACTTTTACGCATGCGAGTAGGTAAAAGATATTTAATTCAAAATTAAATTTAATTTAACAGAACTGGTTTTTATCAAGTTTTATTTTATTTATTTTATAAACATGCAAAAGGAAATAAACAGTCCCCTTATTGGATGTCATAACACTACTGTAAATGTCAATATATATACTGATTCACAGCCCCCTCAAATTAATAAGCCCGATCCTTCTTTCTTGTCAGCCTATATTTTTTGTGTTTTCAAAATAGTTACTATTTTAGATCTGTCAGCCTTCGAAACTGTTGCCCACAGTATACGAATTATTTATAGTAAGGAAAGCACCCCGGTCTTTTCATAATACTGTTATACATACCCCCTGTATACATTAGTTCGGAACACAAAGTCGAGAGGCGCTTATTACAGACCGTCACCCCTGGTATAAAAATATTATGTACAGACTCCTGTGCTGTCGCCATGGACATTAACCGCTACTCTCAGTATATGTTTTTGATTATGACTGACATTGGCAAAACAGATAAAAATATGACGTAAATGTAATTCGGCATTTTTCATCTGTGGTTGCAGTTTTTCATGATTTTTCGACTTTTTACCTTATTTTTAAAAGTGTTTTGGATAAATTGTGGCCTATCGGTAATTAAGAAATTTAAAAGAAAACAATTTTGTGTTCGTGGGTGCAAAGACTATGTTAGCAAGCGCCATTCCCAAACGGAACCTAAAAAAAATACTTTGGCAAAAAAACTAACTTTGACGAAAGATGAAATTCACAAATATATAACGTTGAACCTGGACGGAGTTTTAAATGTTTAGTTTTAAATGTTAATATTTGGAAAAACATAGATTATTTCAGTATACTTAAATACAGGGTCCGGCAGAATGATCTCCCACAATAAAAACGCCATTGTGCAGTAACTCTAAAGCGATATTCCTGTAATTTCTTGGTGTATTGCTGCTTTCAATTCGTCAATGGTTCGGGAATAGTGTTCAGATATTCCCAAAGTATCTGGAACTAAATCATGTCTACCAAGTGCGAAGTGAGTACAAAAAGTTCTTTGTGTCATAATCACAAATTCGTTACCTAATTTTGCTTAATGTCTCGATAACGAAGGCACGATGGCAAGGTAATGGCAAGCCGCAAGCTACCAACCAACGACGCTAAGCTTCCCTTCTCTTCAGTGATTCAGGCTCAGTGGCAGTGCAAAATGTGGGAGATCATTGTGCCGGATCCTGTTTAATTAAATGAATAACCGGCAATATTCACTTTACTTTAAAAGGCTTATGTTACATTTTTTTATTTTTCATGAAAAAACAATTAAAAATGTTTCCGTTTATAGAAACCTGTATTTGCAACATTATTATGTATAAAGCATTGTAAAAGTATACATTATTAATTTAAGTTAATGTAGAATGTGTAAATATTTTCTATGCACTAATGAAAAGGAAATTACTGTAGAATAATCGTCAAAAAGCCTTTTTTTAACTAGAAAATTACCCTCTCAAGGAAATTTATGTACCTAAATGAATGGGAAACAAACTTTTAAACCTAGATTGAATAAAAATTTAACTTTCCTTTTTTTTATTGCTAGTAGTCATTAATTTAAACATTCTTTGATTAAGCTTCCTTATTGATTGGTGTTTATAGAGTCTTTTTAAGCAAATTGAGCTTTGTCACAAAATAACTCATTCTTATCAGCGCGCATCGTTTAAATTTAAATCTATGTAATTGACGAGTAGAATGAGTTTTTTAGTGTTAAAATTTAATTTGAAAAAAACTGTTCAAAACACTATATTAAAAGATGTAGCTTGATTGGAGAACGATTTCATTGATGGCTACGAGCATCCGGTATACAATAATTTGAAAAGCCATCCTGTAGCTTAGAGACAAACTGCGCAAGCGTTATATTGTTTCAAATCCCCCTGTAAATGTTTAGTACGGTGCACAAAGTTGGAGAGGCGCTGATTCGTGCACGACACCCCGGTATACTGCGCCAATTTCGTAATACAACTTCCACCGTGTAAGTGTCTGGTATATCTTTCGTCTATGCTGTTGCCATTCAAAGTAGGATCAGGCTTGATAATTTAAGGGGGCTGTGACTGATTAAAATAGAAAAAGAGTTTTTCCAGTCGTATCAGATTTTTTTGAAATCACCTGTACATTTAATTTTTTCTTAATCACATCGTTTAAAAGCAAATTTCTCCGTTATAAAAGTTAAATAAATCTTATGTGAAAAAGGGAATGATCCCATGTGCTAAAATAATAATAAAAACAGAATCCACACAATACAGAGCAAAATAATACAATCAACTTAATTACAATGAGTATGTTTGTATTGGAATTAAAAAAATTTAATATAAGACACACGTATTAATATAAAGGTGTATTTAAAATGCGGTAAATTGGAACAAATTTATAGTTTCTACACTTTCTTGTACATAAAAATTAAAAACTTTAAGCCTGCACGCAAACGCAAACTTTGTTTTCTTTTTTTTTTCGTATAATAATGACACAAATATGATAAGAAAATTGTAAGGAAAGTGGAAAGCTAATTCTATTTTATTTTGAGATAATAGTAAAATTAACGTTAATAGCTTCGTTCCATCAGGTCATTCGACAGTCATAAATCAAATCAAATCAAATCAAATTATGCTTTATTGTCAAAAAAGTAGAGTTTTACAGACAAAGCAAAAAATGGTCCTTAATTGTAAATATAAGATAAACACTTGCTTACAAGTCTAAGTTGAGGTACAGAATAGTCATTTAAAATAGTGTAACAGTCTATAAATTTCGCGATATATATATTTTTTAAAAATATTTCTCCTATGCAAATATGCTCTCTTTCCACCTATCACACCTATTCACTTACTATTATCGAAATACAACGAAATTCTTTGACCATTAAATTAAAATATGTTAAAATATGTTAAAACATGTTAAAATATGTTAAAATACGTAAAAACATGTTAAAATATGTCAAATCATGTTAAAATATGTTAAAACGTCAAAATATGTTAAAAATAAAATATGTTAAAGTTAGATATAAAACACAAGAAACAACAAACAGAACAATCTGATACATACACAAGTAAAATAAAAAAATTTAAATGTTTAAATATATTTGTCAATTATCCTATAACTGGTCCTCGAAAAATTCATTAAGACTATAATATGCCTTCTCCAATAGCAAATCTTTTACCTTAACCCTAAATATTTTTTCCGAGTGAATGCTTTTCAGTCTATTTGGAAGCTTATTAAAAATTTTAATACTGCGGTAGATTATCGAGTTTTGGGTTAATTGAGACCTAGGAATAGGCAGTGGTATGCTGTTATATTCTTGACTTCTTGTTTGGTAGGTTTGTTCAAATGTGTGATTTTTAAATTTTTTATAAATCAGCACCACTGTTTCTAGTATAAAAAGGCAACAAAGAGTTAATATTTTTTCTCTCATAAACAAAGGCCTACAATGGTCTCTGATTTTTGCTCCGCAAATATATCTGATGCATCTTTTTTGAATTACAAACACAGATCTGAACAAATACTGACTGCAATTCCCCCAAAAGGCTATTCCATAGCGCAAATGAGAATCAACAAGGGCGTAATAAGTTGTTTTGGCCATTTCACAACCAAGTTCGAAAAATGTTTGTCTAACGGCGTAACTACCTATCGATATTTTTTTATTAAGATAGGGAATATGCGAGGAGAATTTTAACCTATTGTCTATATACATTCCTAAAAATTTAGTATTTTCATCCTGAGTTATTCTTTGGTTGGAAACAGTTAGGTCATCAAAAGAAAATTTAAAACTGAGGACTTTTGTTTTATCTATGTTAAAACAGAGAAAGTTTACATCACACCACTCTTTAATTCGTTGTATGTCCTCTTGCACTATTTCTTTTAATATTGTTTCGTTTTTATGATGCCATAAAATTGTAGTGTCGTCAGCAAAAAGTGTTAGCCTTATACCTATTAAAGTTAAGTCGTTAATATATAACAAAAATAACATTGGGCCCAAAACAGAACCTTGAGGCACACCAAAGTTAATTTTGGATAAAGAAGAGACACAACCACCATTTCGAACCATCTGATATCTTCCAGTCAAGTATGAGTGAAAAAAACGCTGCGAGACTCCTCTAAACCGTCCGAAATATCCTATTTGCGTTCCAGGTCGACGTTGTGTTATCGGACAGTCAGTTTTCCGTTCTATCAAGCCACCTAAACTGGTTTCGGAGTCCTCTGAAATACAAGGAGTGAAGACAGGCGCATTAAAAATGTTTGCTTTCTCTCTTTTTTTTTATGTGTTTATAATATGTTGCAGTGGAAAAATTGTACATTTGTCTGAGAAAATTTAAAAAACAGCGAATAACCCAAAAAATTAAAATGTTTGTCAAAATAAATTGAGTTTCACAACCAATTTTAACACATGACAAAATGCCGGGTAAGCCACGTAAATTTACAAATATTTTATATATATATATATATTTATCGGTTTCACAACGTTCTACGTCTTCCGATACCCAATCTCCACTCGTTTCTGTTTGCCCATAATTCATCATCTAGGCCTCTTATTCTTATTTCACTATCTATTCCTTCTCTCCAGCTTCTCCTTGGTCTTCCTCGTTTTCTTCGGCCAGTTGGTTTCCATTGTAATATTTGTTTAGGTAGTCTTCCATCATCCATTCTTTGTACATGTCCGTCCCACACCAGTTGTTTTGTTCTTATATCATCCACTAGAGTACGTTCACCCACTGTCATAATTTCTCTTATTCTTTGATTGGTAACTCTTTCTCTTTTTGATTTCCCTGCTGCTCTTCTCCAATAGTCCATCTCCGTAGCGGAAAGCATTTTTTCTGTTCTATCTTTGATTGGCCATACTTCTGAGCCTGTAATAATACTTTTTACAATGGTGTTATATATAAGCTTTTTGTTATGTTTTGATATACTTTGGTCCCAAATTATTCCATTTAATAAAGTTATTGCTTTTCTTCCTTGTACGTTTCTATCTTTTATAGCTTTGTCTAGTGTTCCGTCAGCTGTAATTTTTAGACCCAAGTATTTATACTCATCACAGGACTGAATTCGCTGCCCAGTATTTATGATTAGATCCTGTTTCGTTCCACCAATACACATATACTCTGTCTTATTGATATTAACCTCTAGTCCCCACTTATTGTACTCGTCTATTAGTTTTCGTGTCATATATTCGAGGTCGTCATAATCGTGAGCCACCACTATCTGATCATCGGCGAAACATAAAGTATACAAGGTGGTTTCATTCAACGGAATTCCCATGTTTTGGCATTTTCTCTTCCAGACTTTAAGGACCTGTTCCAAATATATCTTGAAGAGCGTAGGCGAGATACAGCAACCTTGTTTAAGACCTTTATTTACTTGAAAGCCTTTGGTTAGTTTTGCTTTTATTTTAACTTTTGCCTTACTATTGCGGTATAACTCTTTGATGGCCTTAATTAGTTGTACGCTTATGTTTGTCTTTTCCAACGCTTTCCAAAGTAGATTTAGTGGTATACTATCATATGCCTTCTGCAAATCTACGTAAAGCAGATGGAGCTCTTGTCCGTATGCCATTTTCTTTTCAATAACTTGGGTTATACAAAAGAGATGATCTGAAGTCGATCTACCCGCCCTGAAACCAGCTTGTTCTTCTGCCTCCATATCTTTATATTCGCTCTCCACTTTATTTCTTATTATTTTGCCATATATTCTGCTTAGCGTACTAGTTACAGATATACCTCTATAATTGTCACATATATCTTTCCTTCCTTTTTTGTGTATTGTGGATATATATGACGTTTTCCACTCAGTTGGTACTACAGCTCCATTTAAATATCTTTGGAAAAGATTCCGTAATCAACAAAACAATTCTTCAGTGCCATATTTAATAAGTTCAGCTGGGACATTTCCGGGTCCGGCAGATTTACCGCTTTTTAAGGTTTTGCACACGTTTTTGACCTCAGATATTGTGAGGGGTACTGGAGATCCCATCGTTCTAATGATATTGTCTCTTTCGTCTTCCTTGAATTCTGCTCTATCTTCAGTTAAAAGTTTTTTTAAATGCTCATCCCATTCTTTGTCTGGTATTGGTGAAATAATATCTCTGCCTGTTTCTTTTTTGATCGATCTTATAGTTTTCCAGCTTTCGGTACTTCTCCTACCTCCTAAGTAAGAATCTATTTTCTGGCACTTTTGCATCCATGATTGATTCTTCTTATCACTGATCATTCTTCTCACCTTTGATTGCGCGATTTTGTATTCTTCTCTGCTTCTATCTGTCTTTTGGGATAAGTACGTGTGATATAATTTCCTTTTTTCCTCTATTTCACTTTCAATCTCAGCATCCCACCAGTATGGTTTTGCTCTTTTAGGAGTTTCTTCCACTAATCCTAGTGCTTCTTTTGCAGCTTGATGGATGCTTAATGTGATACATTCGTATTCCTCATCTGGGGTTTCACCTGAACTTGAATTAAGTTTTTCGTTCAGTCTCTTTTTGTATAAGTTTTTTACGCTGTCATGTTCTAGGCTTAGTAGATTATATTGACAGTGATCAATTTCCTCATTCACTGTATCATCAAGATTTTGTTGATGGAGGCTTCGGCCTTGATAAGGAAAGAGAATTTTGGTCTCCAGAAAATAGTGATCACTTCCGCATGTTGATCCACGCTTTGTTCTGACATCTTGAATTTTTAGTTTTGTCTTTTGTTTAGTGATAAGATAATCAATGACGGATTTCAGGTTTTGTGAGGGTTTGGTCCAGGTATATTTGTGTATTTTCTTATGTTGGAAAAAACCGTTTTGGATTTTTAGGTCTAATTGCTCACATACTGTGATAAGCCGGTTTCCATTTTCATTAACAACATCTTCTCCATATTGGCCAACTGTCAGATCATTTACTCTGTTACCTGTTCTACTATTTAAATCTCCCAATATTACAATTTCTCTAGATGTACTTACTGCTGATATTTCATTGTGGATTTCTTCAAAAAAATTGTCTTTCACGGCTACATTTGCATCGTCATTATACGCATAGATTCCAAAAATCGTAAGTCTCATTCCTTTTATTGTTATATTCATTCTTATTAGCCGTTCATTTACTGCTTCCCAGTTGGTGATATATTTTCTAAATCTTTTGTTGACCAAAATAGATACTCCTTGTTGCGCATGTTTTTCTTTTGCCACTCCGCTATAGAAATGGTCATACTGTCCTAGGTTTTCAGATCCTTTTCCTTTCTTCTTCGTTTCTGTTAGTACAGCAAGGTCAACCTTCATTCTGCTGCACTCATGGACTATATCATTCACTTTTCGACTTATTCCTTGTACGTTCCATGTACCAAAAATCATATTCCTGTTTCTTTGCTTGGTTCGTCTTAGGTTTTTCATTTCTTTCCGAGGCGTTTGATTGGGTTTTTTAACAGTGTACGTTTTTTCCGGGTATCAGAGAGTTAGTCTAATGCCCCAACCCCCAACCTGGAGGACCACGTGATTTTTGATCGAGGTTTTCTTCCCCTAGCCTTTGACGATTCCAACGCCGGTACTACAAGGCAGCATCTTCTTCTTTTATACTATCCCTAAAAGAAAGGGTTGCCACCTGCGCTATGATCACCGTACCGAGGTCCATCCTCTCCGCCTTTCATACCGATGTGGTCTTCTCCCGTAACCCTGGGAATGGGACCCTAAACAGGTGCTAACTCTCCGGGTCAGAGAGTACCTGGAATCTACGGAGGGCAGGGGTCGATTCATTTCCCCTGATAGACATCTGACGAGGTCTACCCCGTCCGTATATTTTTTAAATTTCCAAAAAAAAAATTGTGCGACATCTGCAGCATCTATTGATTTTTTTACAAGAGCCTCTTAATTTTTATTTCTGCGGCATGTTGCAGGTATACCACATGGAAAAAAGCTATACTGACCATAGGGTAGCCTGCTTTGAAAAAGAAAAACTAGTTTAGCAGGTGATTGGATAGGAATAGAAACATAAGGGTTTACCCTGACCGCAGCAAATCCCCGTGACCTGTGAACTATAAAAGTTAAAAGAATAGGGGAACACCAGATGTAAAATTTTACACGAGATTTGGCGAAAGAACAACGACTTCGCTTTAAGGCATCGACACTAAGTTCATTAACTATATATACCTACTGTTCCTACGATAGTCAATGAAAAGCTGATGAACACCAATAAACGATAAATTTTTTGTACTCACCACGTTTATGTAGATCTTCTGTCCTAATTATTTTTCACTCGGAAAATTGTGAAAATAGGAGGGAAAGGTAAAAGGAAAAATTGTAAGGTTGAGTGAATACTGGTGCCGCTTGCTTATTTGTAAACCAAAAAGGACCACTCTTTATTCGATGCAGAAAAGACGTTTTTCTTTCACCACAAAATTTTATGAAACCGCCTAATATATGTTTTTCACCTTATCCGAAGGTGACCAAAACCCGAGTCTTTTATGAAAAGAAAAATAAATTCGCAGCGGAACAACTACAATGTTGTCAAACTGATTTTCGTTATTTTCCTGGAATATTTTAATTTAAGAAAGGGCGAGAACATACCCCCAACCCTGAAAAATAGTTTTTCAGTCATATTAGACAAAAAAACAGAAACTAACAATAACTTATCTAACTCTAAACCCGCAAGGTTTCCCGTAACCTTAATAACCAAAACCTAAACAAAAAAATAAATAATAATAATAAAAATAATTATAAAAATAGAGATTTTTTTTTTAAAACTAAATCAACTTATTGAAGCTGACAAAACCAGCAAAACAACATAAAAAAAACTACTGTGTTGGCAGAGGGCACAATTTTACTACAGGCCTAGTAAAAGTGCCTTTGCTTGTTTTTAGAGTAACGTTGCGCACAACGCCGTCACTGCCTGGATGAACTTTTGTTATTATAGCCAATGGCCAATGTAATGGTGGAGCGTTATCCGTTTTGAGAATAACTACCGTACCTTCCGTTACATTAGTAATAGGTTCATTCCACTTTTTTCGAATTTGTAAACTACACAAGTACTCTAAACGCCATCTACTCCAAAAATCTTGTACCATCCGATCCACTAGTTGGAACCGATCCAATCTATTAAGTGGCACACCCATAACGTTCTCTACCGGAAACCCACGTAATGGCGCTAAGGTTAAAAAATGAGCGGGCGTTAAAGCCTCTGGCGCACTGGGATCTGCTGATAACAGACACAAAGGCCTTGAGTTCAACAGTGCCTCAACTTCCGTCAACAAAGTGGAAAACTCCTCAAAGGTTAGCAACTGGTCTCCGATAACCCGATAAAGATGATTTTTCACCGATTTGACGTTGCTTTCCCAAAGACCTCCTTGTTCCGGTGCTGCAGGGCTATTAAAATGCCACTCTATACCGTGCACTCCGAGCTCAGTTTCAAATGCGCTAATATATTCTGGAGAGCACATGAGTCCTTTTAACTCGCTTAGGACTGATTTAGCTCCTACAAAATTCCGTCCTTGGTCCGAATAAAGTGCCCTAACTGGCCCTCGACGAGATATAAACCGCTTGAATGCTTGCAAAAAACAGTCTGTAGATAGCGAGCTAACCAACTCCAAATGCAGCGCCTTAACAGACATACACACAAACAGACTTACATAACCCTTATAGACGGGAGCATTTTTTCTTTTCCCCATACAAATTCTAACTGGACCGAAATAATCTACGCCACTGTTCGTAAAAGCTTTAACTTCTTGTACTCTTGGAAGGGGTAAGTTTCCCATCAAAGGTGTTAAATGTTTTGGGTTCAATCGAAAGCAGCGATTACATTTGTATATTTTACTTCGAATCAAATTTCTACCCCCCAAAATCCAATATTTTTGACGTAAGAGTGCCTCCAGTAAGTAGGCCCCCGTATGCATGTTAATAATATGATGAAACTCAACCAGTTTTCCGTAAAAATGTCCTTCGCAGGCAAAATAAGTGGATGTTTTTTAGAAAAATCTAGGTTGGAGTTACCAATTCTACCCCCAACCCTCAACAATCCATCCTGCAAAAAAGGATTAAGTCTTTTTAATATCGTTTTACATTTGCCTCCCGAGTTCAACTGATTAATTTCGCTTTTAAAATGCTTGGCTTGGATTAATTTTATAAGCGTTAGCTCCGCCTGTTGTGACTCACTCGCTAAAACAATGCCCTGCCTTCTAGGTAATACCTTTAAAAACCGCAAAATAAAAACCGTTGTTCTAATCATTTTGGAAAAAGAAGACATTCGCTCCATTAACTCAAAAAATGCATTAGAACTTTCCTCCATTTTAACCGTAAAAACCTCTGATTCCTCTCGATCAACCGAAAAGTTTCCCCCGATATTCAAAAACTCGGGCCACTCTTCTTCTGGCTGACTGATCCATGAGGGTCCCTTTAACCATAAAGGATTCGAAACTAATTGAGAAGGGCTAAGTCCGCGCGATAAAGCATCAGCTGGGTTTTGAATACCCTCTACGTGATTCCAAATTGCATTTTTTACATTTTCCTTTATTTGTAAAATCCGATTCGCCACGAAAATATCTTTTAAAAAAGGAGTGTTTAACCAGCTAATAACCGTCGATGAATCTGAAAATGCAAATATCTTTGAAATTAAAACACGATCTCGATAATTTTCTACAACTTCTTTTACCAGCTTTGATAGTAAATGACAGGCCAGCAGTTCTATTCTGGGAATAGTCATAGTTTTAGTCGGACTAACCTTAGATTTCGCACAAACTAGCTGGATATTGATATCTTTTTTTCCGAAAGAAAACCCCGTTTTTAAATAAACTACTGAACCGTAACCGATTAAACTGGCATCCGCAAAAGCAATAATAATCACTGGCTGCTTTTCACTTGCACCCAAATGTCTTGGAACTTGAAATTCTCCGAGTTCAGCCCATTCGGACCGCGCTAATTGCCATTTTTTCTTAATATTTTCTGGGGGTTCTTCGTCCTACCCTAATTTCAATAGCCAAAGTTCCTTAATCAATGCCCTTTAACCACAAAATGAATGGTGCCAAAAGTCCAATAGGATCGAAACATTGAGCAACCGCTGACAATATGGCACGTTTTGTACATTTTGGCTCTGGAATTCTAACCTTAAAGCCAAAAGTGTCATTTTCCGGATTCCATTGAATACCTAAAATTTTTGTGTCGGTCTTAAAAACAACAGTCTCTGAAAGCCTTTTTTCAACTGGTATTTTTTCTAAAACTGACACCGAATTAGATGACCATTTAACTAAATCGAACCCGCCTGATTTAAATAAACTAACTGACTCTTGAAATAACCGAACAGCTTGATCTTCAATCAATACTGCAACAAAAATCATCCATGTACAGATCTCGTAATACATATTTACCCGCCATAGGAAATTTATCGCCCTCTTCCTCGACCAGCTGTTTAACCGTCCGTAGCGCCAAGTAAGGTGAAGATTTTAACCCAAACGCAACCACCCGCATCTCATAAGTTTGGATTTCGTTTTCTGGATTAAACCGCCATAATAATTTTTGAAATTGCCAATGCTCAGGAACTATTTTTATTTGTAAATACATCTTTTTTATATCCGAAGTCAATGCAATTTGAAACAACCGAAAATTTAAAAGCAACGAAACAATATTCGCTTGTAATTTTGGGCCGCAGTATAAAATGTCATTTAGCGAAACGTGATTATCACAAGGAGCGCTTGCGTCCAGTACTACCCTCACAGGGGTACTAGAGCTACCAATTTTAATCACTGGGTGATGTGCCATATAATATGACAAATCTTGATCCCCGCTTGTAGCTGGCGCCATATGCCCATCATCCAAGAGCGTTTGCATAACTTTATTGTATTCGACACGCAAATTTTGATTCTTTATTAACCGTCTTTCTAAAGATGATAACCGTAATTTTGCATTAATGTATGAATCGCCCAAACTCTCTGGGGAAACTCTAAAAGGAAGCGCTACCGTAAAACGTCCGTCTTTGTCCCTACTGTATGTTGACTTAAAAATGTCATCACATTCTTTCTCTTCTGGAATTAATAAAGGTCGATTTGGCACCTGTTCGACTTCCCAAAACTTATTTAAGAGTTGCTCAGTTGATTGTTCCTCTCGTAAAGAAAAATAAACCGAGGGAGATGCCGTTCTTGATAAAACCGGAACCTGACCCATGACGACATATCCAAAATCCGTTTCTACCGCTACTGGAGAACCCGTTGTTCCCGTGATCCGATTTTTGCCCAAAATAATGCCAAAAAGTTCTACTCCGATTATTCCGTGTATTTCTCCCGGTTTGTCAAACTCGTTATCCGCCAAATAAATGTTATCCAACTCCGGAATCGCGCCCACATCCACGCGTACCTTTGGTAAATTATCCGTAATTTTTTCTACTAAAAGCGCATCAATAGTATATTTTTTATTTGAGTTGTACAGCGAAGCAATCGACAGCGTAGTCATCCGTCTTACGCTTTGTTTATTTCCGCTTAAACCGTTTAAAGATTCAAAATTTTTTGAAATATGTAACCCTAATTTTTTGCAACAATTTAAAGTTAATAAATTTGTCTGACTCCCTGAATCCAAAATAAATCTAGCGGTACTATTTGGCATGCAACCATTTACCACCGAAACGACCACCGTAGACAATAACGTTGTATAATTAAAGGCTCTTTTCTCCGCACTCGAAGCGCAAAGATGGGATTCAAAATTTTCTTGCGCACTATTTCCCGAAAAATTACCCTCTCTTGAAATTTCCGATACTGTATTTCCACGTGACTGATCCGATTCTTGTGGGGTTTTAGCAAAGTGGAGTAACACGTGATGTTTTTTGGAACATACGGTGCATGCTCGTTCTGATGGACAATTTCGAACTCCATGAGATGAAGATAGGCACAAAAAACACCAATTATTCTCCCTCACCACTTCATACCTTTTAAAAGCCGTAAGTTGTTTGAATTTATCGCATCGCCCTATATAATGTCCAGACTTTTTACAAAATGAACACATATTTGTTTTATTTTTATTTTCTCCAACGAAAAAACTTTTAACTGCTGATTTTCCACCCGTACTACTAGATGGCTTGTTCATATGGAGAATACGCGTCTGCCCCTTAACAAACTCAATTAAATCCCCATAAGTCGGAATATCTTTGCCTCGTTGATCAATCTCAAAGGCCCGTACCGTGTCGCTATCCAGTTTAGATAAAGCAACATAAATTAAAATAAAATCCGTTAAATCCGGTAAATTTATATTTTTTAGTGCCGCCACTGATGTATCAAATCGTTCTAAAAATGTAGTTAAATTTCTTTCCGATTCCGTATTAAAGGTTTTAAAATCCATGGTTTGTTGCAGGTAGGTATTAGCTAAAATCCGTTTGTTTTCATATTTATCACATAGTGCTTGATAAATAATATTATAATTATTGGGCACAATCGCGATACCTGCATATACCCCCTGAGCAGATCCCCTTAAACACCCAATCAATAAATGGATCCGATCCAAATCCGTTAAATTAGGATTAGTATGCACCAAACTCTTATATAACGCGTGAAAGGTCTCCCACTGCCGAATCTCCCCATTAAACTCCGGTAAATGAAGATCTGGTATTTGTAATGATCTACGCAAAGTCGGAGCTCCACTTGGGTTAGTGTTCGCACGGGAAGAACCACCACTATTTGTAGTAACTTGAGTAGGTACCTTTATTTTTTCCGCCGCGGTCTGGATATAACAACAAAGTTCATTAATAGATTCCAAAACCTTATAATTTGGCGTGTAATTCTCGTCTATTTCAAACTGAACCTCATTGATTTCATCCAAGATTGAGTAAATGTTAGTTTTTGTTTCCTCAAAACTTGCATGCAAAGTTCTAAATTTAGTTTTTAAGTTTTCTGTGGATAAGTCTCTGGACATATCATAAAGTTTTTGCAAAATGCTAAACAAAGACTCTTTTTTCGCCGTAAGAGTCTTTAGCTGACGTTCCGACGTGCTAGCCATTTTGTAAAATAATTACTAAAACCTCCCGCAAATGTAACCCAATTAACCCGCAATTAATTAGAATTACTTTTCAAAAAAATATATTATGGTGAAAATTTTCCTCAAAACCTCTTATTTTTAGATTGTTTGACAACGCTGTATTTTCCCGCTGTCCAAAACTGCATAAATACAAAAAAAGATTAACCCGGTAACCGCTTTTTTGTCTTTTATAAACCTGCTAAAATAAAGAGATAAAAAATTTCATTCGAAACCTCTATAAATATGTGTAGGTATTTCTATAAAATTAAATTAAATATACCGCGTAAACAAGACAACAAAAACTTATCGCGCTGATTATCCTGGCTCGCAAGGCCAATGTTCCTACGATAGTCAATGAAAAGCTGATGAACACCAATAAACGATAAATTTTTTGTACTCACCACGTTTATGTAGATCTTCTGTCCTAATTATTTTTCACTCGGAAAATTGTGAAAATAGGAGGGAAAGGTAAAAGGAAAAATTGTAAGGTTGAGTGAATACTGGTGTCGCTTGCTTATTTGTAAACCAAAAAGGACCACTCTTTATTCGATGCAGAAAAGACGTTTTTCTTTCACCACAACATTTTATGAAACCGCCTAATATATGTTTTTCACCTTATCCGAAGGTGGCCAAAACCCGAGTCTTTTATGAAAAGAAAAATAAATTCGCAGCGGAACAACTACAATGTTGTCAAACTGATTTTCGTTATTTTCCTGGAATATTTTAATTTAAGAAAGGGCGAGAACACCTACCAAAGTACAAGCTATAAAATGCGATTTTCCTAACTTCTTAGAAGTATCACGATCTCTATTTCCTAAAAATGAATAAAATTACAAAAACTTTGTGAATATTAAGGCTTTCTATAATATGTAGGTAATTTCACAAATATTTTGTAAAAATCAAATTACAAAATACAAATAAATATATAAATTTCACATAAAACTGACATAAATATTTTTTCACAAGTTTCGCCCAAAAATATGTGCTAATGCAACTTCGTTTTAATTTTTAGTATATTTTGTTTATTAGGCAGTCTGTAGTGGTTTATAGTTTGTGAATATAAATTAAATTAATGTAATTTTATCTGCATTTTAAACAACTAAAATTAAAAATGTATTCTGACAATAATATGTAATTTTTAAAAAAAATAAATAAATATAGTGTGGCCGTAAATTTCTTAAATACAATTTACATACAATAAGCAATTTTGCAAAGTAATCCACAAATCTCAATTTTTTCTGCGTTTCTGTGTGCAACTTTAATTTAGAGCTCTCGAATTCCCACTTTGCCTTTGATCTACCTTTACGCGAGACGTCGAAACATGCCTGAAGTAAATCGATCACTACGCGAACAGCATTCGTTTTTTGGACAGTTATTTGGTCGTTCCATCTAACCAAAACCGTTTTAAAACAGTCGTCGTACTGTATTGCGCGCGCTTTGGGATTTTTCGGACGGTTTTATGATTGTCGAACGCCCTGATGGAACACTGCTAATATATATTTAAATTAACATTAAACTAACAAACTTAATTTTTGAGGATAGAATTTCCTTTTATAACAATTCTTTTTACAGTGTTGTATTACAGATGAAACGGACCGACGCCGACGCTCCTACTTCCCACACTTTCCCCCAACAATCCCTTTGTTTTAAATCGCCCCGGTTAAAAACGCTTAAATATTATTTTCGTATTTGAGCTATTTTTAAAAATACGTTTGATTAGACTTAGTATATTTATGCACTCCCTCCCTCCACTACTACTAATATAAATTGATATACAAGCTACACCAGCATTAAAAATTCTGTTGTAAAAGTTTCATCAATACACGTTAAAATGGCAATTTCGAATATCAGTTTAGTACTGGTAGTAAGTTTAGCTGTAGTTTTTATTATGGTAACTGGACAAAGTGGAGGTTAGTTAAAAAAAATTGTGAAAATAACGATTTTTATATAAATGTATTGTCATTGAGCAAAATACCTATCTTTTGACGAAAATTGTGTTGTTTAATCGAAAATTATTTTGTTTAAACCGACCGGATAACACTTTCCATAGGCTTTTTTGTACGGAAAGTGAACCTTTGCAGGGAGATCCTTCTCGAAGAACTTTCCGGTCTCAACTGGGATCGGCAAAGAACCAAGAGACCGGAAATAGGTATTTACGTTACTAGACCAAAAACGTGAAAGAATCCTGCTCGGAGCTTATGGGCTTTCGGTTGGATTACTTTTAAATTTCAGTATGTTGTAGATCTTGATGTTCTGATGAAAAGTTATCATTGCCCCATCGTCGTCCACGCTGTTTTCTAAGAGACAGGGGTTCAAAGTTTCAGTTTTTAGCTTTTGTGTATTTTTCACAAAAAAATATTTCAAGTCATTTATACCTACTCTGAAAAATTATATTATTGTTCGTTATATATATAAAAAACTTGATCCTATTAACAGTTCGCTACATTCAGTGGCGTTCCGAACATAAAAATTATAAACAAATATTTAGTAAAAAAACAATGCTTTACTATAAAAAAAAAACAAACGGTGGAATTTTTTTTGTTTTCTCCTGTCTTTTAGGAATCTCCCAAAAGAAACCAGAATATGCATATATGGTAAATTGACTAATCGGGTAAAAAGGAGTTTTTGTTTTTCTCATATTTTTCCGTGGATAGCTTGAAAGCTTAACCTCACGGGGGTCCACGGTTAACTGTTTCGTCCTTATGGAACTCCTCAAAACACTGCTTGGTCAATGTGACACTCTTGGGAAGTTAATTAGACGGTTTTGTCTGCAATCCTATGTAAATAGTGAGAAAACTCTCGCGCCATCTACCGAGATACGAGAGAAACCAGAACAAGAGCAGGCGAAAATAAACTGCTATACATATCGATCAATGAAAAGATCGATTACAAATAAAAAGAAACAAACTTATTTGTAATCGATCATTTCATTGATCGATATGTATAGCAGTTTATTTTCGCCTGCTCTTGTTCTGGTTTCTCTCGTATCTCGCTTCTTTTTGATTGACAAAGCCGTCTAATTAACTTGACCAAGCAGTGTTCTGAGGAGTCCCATAAGGACGAAACTGTTAACTGTCCACACTTATTAGGTGTCCATTAGATCTTGGACCTCCGTAAGGTTAAGCTTTCAAGCTACCCACGGAAAAATTTGAGAGAAACAAAAACTCCTTTTACCCGATTAGCCACGAAACTTTGATTTTTAAATTCACGGGTACTAAATTTCACGTTTGCAAGAAATACTACTACAGGAGTGGAGAGGGATAGGTTGCCTTAACACACCTTAAGATAAAGAAAACAATTGCAATATAAATAAACAAATAAAAAATTCAAAAAAAATTGCTTGGTAGGCAAAAATTTTAGATAAATTAAGTACTTTTCTAAAAAAAATCGTGACGCGGAATATTTTGGTTAGATATTGGTGAAATTTTAAGAAAATAAGGTACAAAAATTTGTTCAATGTAAATTAAACTGACAAATGTTTTATAATAATTAACAACTTTTCAGAAAAAATCGCGCCGCATATCGCTTCTCTTGTCATGTTTTTCTTTCGCGGGTACTAACTGCCGCATATCATCTGCCAGGATAAACCACGTGAATGGATGTGTATGTATGGTGCGCTAATGACTGGCCTACGCTACAATAGAACCAAGGCAAACAAAAAAATACAGGCCACGACCCTGAAAAATTAGCTGTTATCGGAGGGCTGACTTTTACATTGGGTCTTAAGGGAGCTCAGATTTTTTTTATGTTATTTTTAAAATGGCACTACAGATTTCCACGAAATTTCAGTGAAATATTCTTAGACACCATCCCCATATTCCACCAAACTTTTGTAAGGATGCAAGATGATTAAAAGGTTAAAATCTTCAATCTGCTTTAAATTTAATTCTAGTGTGAGTTAATATAGCGGCTCTGAAAAATTAAGGATTACTCTACATTAAAAAAAAATCTTCTGCAAGAATATAGTAAAAACCTTCATTCCAACTTCAATATTTTAAAGACAATCAGCTGTGTCGTGACTTGACCATCAAAAAAAAATCAGCCGCCGCACGGTGGGTTATTCGAACTGAAAACCTGGCCAATAATATTTTAAAAGTTTTTTTGGATTCTGTGTTCTTTGAGAAGGTAAATAAATATGCAAGCTGTATTAGGTTTACAAAAAAAGGTGGATTAAGGAGGTTAACTACTAAAAATACTTATTTTTTGCCACCGCTTAAGTAAAGAAGAAAATTTAATTTTTAAATAGAATACGAAATTTGCAAGCATCAAGTATACGTTTAGTTTAGCATGTAAATTTATTTAGAAACATATAATATATTAGTAACTAGGAATAAATTATATTGTAATTGTACTATATAATCTTTTAAATGGAATCAGAATCACTGTCGAAGTCTACTGAGGAATCAGTTTGAAGATCTACCGAAGAATTGCGTTCAGTTGGAGTTGAATCTTATTTATAATGACAAGGCTTTAACATTGCTGTGACTTCTTTTGGAAACTTTGACTGTTTCTTTTTTGGCAGTTGACGAAACCTAGTTATATACGGATCCGAAGAAATGAACAGGTTGTTCAAAATGTCTTCATTTGTACTTTTTCTTGACGTCTTTCTAGAATATGCCCTTCTGTAAGTCCTAAAATCCTTATTGCGAGCTTCCTGTGCTTTGGTTTATTGGTAGCAGAGCTTTGGAGATGATAATTGGTCCATAGATTAAAATTTTATGGACAGTTGGAGACATTGGATACAACCCATATTTATCCACGTATTTTGTAGATGTTTCCAAACAGTACGTTTTAAATTTATCCACATCAATTTCGTATCCGCTTGCGATAGTTTGCAGGATTCGGTGAAATCTTATGTCTATTTCCTCATCTATGCGTGTTATTAATGATGAAATATGTGAATTTTCGAAAAAGCGCCTGGCTGTGTTGCCATCGTTGCTGTTTCCAAATGATTGTTTAGGTTGATCATTTAATAAGCCAAGTTCAGTTTTAAATTTTTCTTGAATGAACTTTTTCTTTAGAACAATTATATTTTTCTCCTCTGGTCCTCTTGCTTGCCATTTTTTTAAGGGCAGCTTATAACTCACATGTAATAAACACTCCATGAATCTAATCCAAGTGTGTAAAACTGAAAGGCCAAACTCTAACTTAGTTTCTTCGGCAGGTGTAGACATCACATTTTTCAAATCGTTAAAATCCTTAGAGGTTAACTTACAACCATAGCACCTTTGCGTAGAAGTTGTTTCCGTGATAGCGTTACATACCTTTCCATCGATCATTGTGAAAAGCAGAATATGATAAATCACACACTTTTGCCCATTTACTTCAATTATTGTTGGACTAAGTAAATTTATTTCTTCTTGAACCCGGTTTTTTTCTTCAACAGTAATATCAGTTGTTTCGCACTGAAAACAAAACCTTATTGGCCTGTAATAACGGGTTGAAGATGGGCGGGAATTCTGCCAAACTACTATATTTTTAATCTCGTTCACTAATTGTATTGGTACAAACGAAGTCATAAAGACGGCTGCATCACTGCCTTCTTGCGATTCAAACTTTTGTTTGTATTCATTTGCAGATGATCCATCTATTCCCCATTTTGATATCAGTTTCAGGTCACCAACAGTTTGAGCATCCATTGTATTAATAACATCTTCCTGAACTTTTAAAATACGTGAAGTAGTATGATCTAAGAGGGCTTGTAAATTTACTTGAGCAATAGTAGAAGTCACTTGAATTGAATCCTGGTCTGGGTAGCATTTCTTTTTTGAATAATGTTATACTGATGCCTTGTTAATTTGGCATCCACTATCATAGATAATGCTTCGTCAGCAGATATCTGTTCGTTAACAGGTTTTTTCTGAGACTCTAAATAAGCCTTTTTATACTTTGAAGCTCTTTTAGGGGATGTAGAAGTCACATCTTTGATGACACTTGCAGCGTGCGCTTGTCCTAAAGATCGAAGGCTCATTTGAGTAGCATAGGCGAGCTGTTCAACTTCAATATTTCTTTTCAAAGAAGCCGTTCTCCTGCGCTTTGTACGGTCAGAACTTTCTTTAAAACTTGTCTTAGGGCGACCACATATTATAGGCGTAAGGTTTTTGTAATTGTCAAATTTAATAGAGCTTTCGAGCCAATTCTTGTTTTTTAGGTTAAAGTGGTCTCTATTCCGACTTGCTTTCAACCATTTGTTCTTATATTCATTTTTAAAACGAGCTAGTTTACCTTTTAAAGTTGGAAGCTGCGTGTCCGGGCAATGTGTATGTTCTTTAACAAAATCTTGGAGGTATACGAATTGCTTATCTATGTTTATAGCATTAGATCGCTGCAGGATGTCCACTAAATGCGTTCTCCCATACTGCTGCAAGCGATCCGCGATTTTGAGATATGTTGTTTACACTGGACTCCTAAATTTTTTTTTGAGTTTTCGACCTTGTGTAGGGCGGCTCCTCCCGCCATCTTGGATTTAGTGTGCGCAAAAAGGTTTTTGTTAAAATTACTTGGTCCCTGTAAATTTTAGAAAAAAATAAAAAAATGTGAATAACATTTAAAAAAATATCCTCCTACCCCTACCCCCACCCCTTCTATAGAAAAATGTGTTTTTGACACACTTCCCGTTATCCGATTTGGATAAAATTTGGTATACACATAGTGGTCCGATGGTAATACAACAATAAGAAAAAAATATCCTCCCACCCCTACCCCCACCCCCTTCCATAGAAAAATTTGATTTTGATACACATCCCGTTATCCGATTTGGATAAAATTTGGTATACATATAGTGATCCGATGACAATACAATATTAAGAAAAAATATCCTCCCACCCCTACCCCTACCCCCTTTCATAGAAAAATGAGTTTTTGACACACTTCCGATTATCCGATTTGGATGAGATTTGGTATTCACATAGTGGTCCGATGACAATACAACATTAAAAAAAAATATCCTCCCACCCCTACCCCCCACCCCCTTCCATAGAAAATGCGTTTTTGACAACCTTCCCATTATCCGATTTGGATGAAATTTGGTATACATATAGTAGTCCGATGACAATACAACATTGAAAAAAAAATCCTACCACTCCTACCCTACTCCCATCTATAGAAAAATGCGTTTTTGATACACTTCCCATTATCCGATTTGGATGAAATTTGGTATACATATAGTGGTCCGATGACAATACAAAAATAATGAAAAAATGTCCTCCCACCCCTACCCCCACCCCCTTCCATAAAAAAATGCGTTTTTGACACACTTCACTTCAAATGACTTTATAAAATTTGGTATATGCATAAAGGTCCGATGGCAATACAGCCCAAACAAAAAATATATTTCTACCTCTACCCCCACCCTCTCCTACCCCCAATAAAAAAATGAGTTTCCAAACAACTCACGATCAGCGATTTCATTATAATCTAGAATAAACTCTTCTGTTCATTTAATAGAGTAGATAGCTGAGACCAAAAAGTAGAAAATAAATTGGTAAAAATTTTTTTTTAAGTCACAAGCTTTTATAAAATGCACTAAAAATTAATTTTCTAACATTCTAATATTATCATAATAATAAAAGCGATGGCCGCAAATCAAAGCATAAGTTAATCTAAAGTTGTGATCTAAACACTTAAGGAATATTCAACATAGCAGGTCATCAAAGATATGTTTGATGTGCCGCAATGTTATGCCATTGCCATACCTATGTCAGAGAAATTATTTATAATGTGGATTTAGTGTTGTGTGAATTTGTCTAGTGTTCCTTGTATTACTTATTTAGTTTTAATATTATTTTAAAAGAAAACTGCCACAAGATCTACTTGGGTGGTTTTAACTTTCTATATATTTGCCAGCGCTTTAGTTTTGAGCTCATTTTGATGTTTATTTGTTACGTGATTTTTCCCATCTTGTATCTCCCCTATTGTTTTATTGTAAATTACAGCTAAGGTACTTACGGGTTAACATTGTCTATGTTCCTAGAGTCCCTGTATTTCTGCGGGAAGGTCTAGTTTCTCTGTCTGTGGATCTTTTGCACTTGCACATAGGTGCTCTTTAAAAAAAAATAACACTTTGTCACTAGTGATGAAATGAACAGTTAGGTGTTTTGGTATCCTGAAACTATTTACTTACCTCGTTACTGTTGGAAAAGATCAAACCCATTAGTTGCTGACGTCGAGGATGGTTCTGCTAGTGTAAACTATTCATTTATGTACATTTCTTTATTTTAGTTGGTTAAGAAAAATAAATAGATATGGGATTTTTGTTTACAAATATATTAGGTTAGGGATACATAGTCAACTGTGCCACGGAGGAAAGAGTTAGACCGGTATATGGGATGGATTCGGTCGGTCGATCGATAAGATAATTGGTGGGTTCTGAGTGGTTACGCGAAATTATGTGATCGTTTCAGTGGCCTGATACCGCTAGTGTGTTCAAGGTCTAACTGCACTCAAAAGATGTCGCCACTAGTTTCAAACTACACTCAAAAGATGTCGCCACTAACTCCAAACTACACTCAAAAGATGTCGCCACTAGCTCCAGATGAGATTATTATTTTGTACCGTTCTTGTATATATTGAACTATGGAATCAGCTGTTTGGACTGTCCAATTTTTACCACTTTGACTACATTTTTGAGGGTGTTCCCGAAGGAATTGAGGGATGTTATATAGCACCATAGCTTTCTAAAAGTGGGTACTTTTGAATACTTTCAACCAGCTTGACTAACTGGGCCAAATCGATCAAACTTTTTGCGACGCGCGCCGATATAATATGAGCACTGAGCGGTGTTGCCGTTGTTGCAATACCAATTTTTTTTAAATAGATATTTCTATGGAGGTGGCCATCGAAAGTATACAAAACTTGGCGTGGTAGCTATTTTACTATGTGGCAGCACTGCATTCGATCACGTGCACAATTTGGTAATGGGTTAGAACTCTTTTATTCCATAGGAAAAGAGATAACCATAGTGCGCCAACAGCACCCAAATTGGTCCGAAGTGGGGCCGATTTTTCCATCTCCACGGGTCTTGAGTCTGATATCCCGTTTTGGTTGGGTGGTCACACAGTTTTGGGACTCGGCTTTATCCCAGTTTTGTGCGTAAAATTTGGGCCTTTGTTAAGGATTTTTGCCCGTGTCCCTATTTGCAGTAAGACGGTTGCCGTTTGAGCCATTTTGTAGTTTGTTGCAGCGTACTGCTCCAATTTTATTGGGATTAAAAAATTGTGTCCACCCCAACCACCCTCCATGTTGGAGAATCCAATTTGAGTGTGTGAACTCACTCCGTATCCTGGTAAGCGATTTTCAAATTATTTTATTGATATAATTTGTACCTAAAAATTATTAGAGTGTGTCGATGTGTGCCTCAATATAAAAATCTGTAGGCATTTTTGTAAATAGCTAGCTGGTTTGTTTTGAGAGCGTGGATACCTACGCAGTTAGGTTAGGTACCAGTAGGTAATTGAAGCCGTTTTATTTTAGTCATCTGAGATACTTTCCCCAAACCCTCTGTTAAATGGTCTGATAATTTTTGTCACAATTGGCTACACTCATTCAGCGAACATTTGGGCCATAGTTATGACGTGTAAGATAATCAACATAGCGGCTCACAGTAGTGCCAAGTTTGTGCACTGACCCAACAGAGGTAAGTTATGCATTTTAGTTAAATTTGGACGTGCAGTTTTTTGGTCAATTTTCAGATTTTGTGTAAAAAGAAAAAGTAGGGATTTTGTTCTGTAAATAGGCACTAGATAAATAAAATAATTAGAAATCTGAAAGGGGAATACATAACTCTAACGGACCATATTGCCTACGGTTGAAAGGGGAAAAATGGGACAACGAAAGGACTGAATATTTTTTTCTGAGACCGATCTTTCATTTTGGTAAGAGATAACTATTTTTGGACTTTATTTAAGGGAGTTTTGTAGTACCTATTTGGGCACTTGTAACTCTTTCCAAGTCGTCTTTATTTTAGAACTGGTAAATAATTTTTACAATTTAAGAATATATTTTAGATCATAACTATTTTAATAATTACAAAAACTTGGTCATTTTTTTAAGAACATTTTTTTTAAAGAAAAATCTCAGTTTCTGAACTTGCCAAAAATGTTTTCCATATTTTTTTATTAAATTATTATTTAGGTAATAATTGCAGGTTGAGTATAGAAAAGTTTTGTATATAGGTTTCCTTCTCTATCTATTTCTATCTATTTTTTTTGTGTGTGTGTTTTGATATTCTTTTTCTGTCTCGGTCTGATAGTCTGTCTGAGAAATAGCAGTTGTCTGTTGTGTAGTGCAGGATCAATGTACGAGAACTTCCCAAGGCCTTATGGGATTTTGCAACTTTGATCGTACCGGACTCACATAACATCCTGGAGTTTGGCTGCAGGCCATGACTGGAGGACTGTTAGGACTCTACAGACTCTCAGATTCGAAAACTCTTGTGTACATAGTATTTCGGGGGATTTTCCGTAAAAGGATACCTCGCTTGCTTTTTATGCGGCATAAGCGTTACCAGAGGGGCAACCCAACCCTCCCGCTTATAACCTTACACTTCTGGGTTCTATGTAGAATGGGGCCACTACATAGTTTCTTTTCTATCCTTCTCTTTCAAATTTTTGTTTGTTTGTGTGCATGGTTTACGTGTTAGTTAGGCAACTTTTCTATACTCTTACTAGATAAATAAACTTTGTCTGGGTTTGTATATATTTGTATTATGGGTCATTCTGTACCATGGTACATTCCATGCTTAGAGGCATTTCATGCTTAAGGGGCATTCTATGCCTAAGAAATTATAACCTATTTGGAGACATTCCTTGCGTATAGTATCTAATCGTATTAATTTATTAATTTTTTTTTAAAAGCAAATCCGTAGTAGGCTAATATAAATTTTGTTTAAATATAAATCGGGGCATTTCATACTATTCGGGCATTCCATGCCTAGTACTGCTTGAAGGGCATTCATGAATTATTTTATTTTTTTTTAGTTTTTTTGTATTTTTTTTATTATTTTGATTACTGATCTTGCTCAGGGGCATTCCTTGCCCGAGGGGCATTCCATACCTGAGGGTTATAACATGGATGAGTGATGTTTGTATTTAAGAACATTCCATGATTAAGGGTGTTATGGGTCGCAGGGACATTCCATGCTTACGAGGCATTGATGAATTTTTTTTAAAGCATTATATATATTTTTTTTTGCCTGAGGGGCATTCCATGATTAGGGCCGATAACATTTTTAATTTTTTTTTTAAAGACCATGTTGGAATATGGATTTTTATTATGCTGTTTATAGACTACCTGAGACTTACGCTTGTTTTTGGTCTCTCTTGTAGGGTTTTATGGTTATGGTTCCAGTTTCCGATACCGTTTTTATGGTTCCAGTTTCCCAGTACCGGTTTTATGGCTCCAGTTTTTTAACCCGCTCCCCGATTCCAGTTAAGCCAGTTATAAGGTTGGATGTGGATCACTCATTAGAGTATCAAAAGTGAAGAAACTGAAGATACTATTTTCCTCCTTTTCCAACTGCCAAATACGGCTTTTTGGTGATGTCCCTACTTCCAGTATTGAGTAGCTCACAACTAGTAATCAGCTAAGTAATTAGCTTAAGACGCGTTAAAGAAAAAAACCATCTGCCAAACCAATGATTTTTATTTTTTTTTGTTTTACATTATATGGAAGTATGATTTTTTTTTTTTTAAGTGAAACCATAGGTAATATTTAGTAACTTAACTCTAAGGTTGCAAATGTACGGCTATGCGGTTTATGACGTCATAATTCGTGCGCCATGTTACTGACTTAAGACAGTTGATGCGTTTTGCGCTGCGCAATAGTTTTAACATAATTATAGATGGTACGGTTTAATCCTGTAATCGCTTAATTATTTTAATAATTATCGAACACTCAGCGGCCGAGTACTGGTAATACAGTGACTAGTTCTAGAGACACTTTCTTTTATTTTCGGAACCTGTACTATTATTTACAAATTATGTTAATAAATGACGATCTGATAAAAGTTGTTTCAGTTCAGACCCTATGGCCACTTGAATATTTTGAACGACTGCGGGTGAATTTAGTTTCATTAAAAGATCAGCTGAGTTTCGTAATTAGTATCAGTCGGTCGTAAATTGAATTTGTACCACCTTATTTAGGTTCTACTTTGGAGTAAAATTACGTGGCGCCTAAAAATTTATTAAACCCCTCCCCTCTCGCTGTTTAAAAGTTAGCGGCCTCCAAAGATGAACGGTTCTGTTTAATGAAACTAGTTGACCTTGGTGATTGTTCAATAACGCTGTTACCATATTAAAAAAAAAAAAAAAAAAATATTATTTTATTATTATTAATTTAATTATTTTTTTTCTTTCTTCTTTTGCTCCTTACTATTAATGCCTCCTTTTACGATCAAAAATAAACGCCACATTTTCTGGCGCCCAACGTGGGGCCCTAGCATTTAAAGGCATTAGTGGGCATTAGTAGTCTACAAGATTTAGAGACTATAGAAAAAAAAAAACTTTTCCAGCATTTTTGTG
The DNA here is from genome assembly GCA_963576565.1 of Aspidapion aeneum. Classification (NCBI taxonomy): domain Eukaryota; kingdom Metazoa; phylum Arthropoda; class Insecta; order Coleoptera; family Brentidae; genus Aspidapion; species Aspidapion aeneum. The sequence continues at coordinate 39,019,049 of OY755047.1, read as the reverse complement.
CCTTATTAACAAAAAAAAAAGGTAAATAATAAATAAAATAAACTAAAATCAAATCTTGTGGCAGGTCTTGGGCTGAACTGAACTAGTCAGAATAAATTCATTAACCACTAAGACTGGTACAAACGGGTTGAGGAAACAGGAACGGGTGTACGGAAATCTTAATTATTTTTTTTTGTTTTGGAATGTCGTGAACATTTTTCGATCTTTTTTTTTGTTTGTTGTGCTTTGTGCTTGTTGTAGATTAGTTTGAGTGCAAAGTACAAAAGTTGTGAAGTGATTTAGTTTAGTAAATATTGAGACAACATGTCGCGAAAAATGGAAGTGAACAGACTTGATAAAGACGAGCTCACATATGAACTGACGTGGAGAGGAATAGCCGTTGGGACAGTCGATGAGATGAGAAGTCGTCTAAAGGGAGCCAGGCAAACTGAACGGAGTGGAGATAGCATCTCTTATCCAGAATATCCCCTCTCGTTTGATCAAGATTATGCTGCAGTCACAAAGAAGCTTGACGAGCTAGCTACCGCTGTAGCGGAATTTTCTGATACCAGCAAAAGTAAAGCATTTCTAAAACTGCAGACCAAGATAAACCATGTCTTGGGTAGAATAGAAAATAGCGTACCTAAAACGGTTGAGGACAAAACCCAACGAAGTGAGATTCTGGGTAGAGCACTATCGTTAGTAGATCAGCTTGACTCTCGAACGACGGATACTGTAACTGTTGCTTCCGGAGTACCGATTAATTTGGGAGTCTTGGAAGGTAGCCTGGCTAATCACTCGCTTCCACATGCTGCGTCCTCGCCTGTTCAAACTGATAGTCAACCACCGAATTATGGAATTAAACCGATCCTACCTCATAAATGGGACCTAAAGTTTTCTGGGGCTAAGGGAGGAATGTCGGTGACGGCGTTCTTTGAACGTGTCGAACAATTAAGAACAGCGAGACATGTAAATAAGCTTACTTTACTTAACTCTGGCATTGACTTGTTTGTTGGCACTGCCTATGATTTTTATGAAGACGTGAGGTCAGAAGTGACTACGTGGGATGAATTGGTCCATAAATTTAAACAAAACTACCAGCCTTCTAATTATCCAGAACTATTATTAGAAGAAATTAAAAGAAGAACACAAGGACCAGAAGAGAATATAGGAACTTATCTGGCCATTATGAATAAATATTTTCAGAGACTCGCATGCCCTATTAGCGAAGAAGCTAAGCTTGTAATTCTGATTAGGAACATATTGCCTATTTATAGAGATCAGTTGGGTGCTGATGAAATCTCATCCATTGCGATACTAAAGCAAAAGTGCAAGACTATAGAAGCACGGAGGCAGTCAGTATACCAACCACCTCCCCGGAAAACACATTCCATGGAGCCTGATCTAGCTTATGTTGGTGCTGAAGAGTTTGTTGCACCACTTGAAGATTTACAGCAAGTTCCTTTAAACTCTGCTTCTCCAAATCGGCCTCACGGTCTTAACAATCACAATCTTCATCGACCTCGAGATATTACCTGTTATAAATGTGGTCAAGCAGGTCATAGAGCTATTGGTTGTGCCTCGTCTGGGAAAACGATTTGTTTTGGTTGTCGAAGAGAAGGGTTTACCAAGTACACTTGTCCAACTTGTAGCAATAAGGGAAACCGCCAGAGGCCCTCTTAGGACGTCGGCTTAAGAATCAACAAGGCCAAAGCCCGACAGTTAAACCTATTTTAGATTATATATTGAATCACGCTCAGAATGATGAAAGGCCGTATCTCGAAGTGGATATTCTAGGATACAAGTTTTTAGGGTTGTTAGATTCTGGAGCTAGTCGTACTTTTCTTGGAGGTTTAGGGTGGGATATTGTTAAGAATTTTAGTATATCCTTAGACACTACCAAGAAATCATTGTGTACAGTGGCTAATGGCCAACAGACTTTAAGTTTAGGTGTTTTGGGTCTTCCGATCAAGCTGCGGGATAGAGTTCGTATTATTGAAGTTATAGTAGTCCCTGAGCTTCCCCACTTTCTCATTCTTGGGTACGATTTTTGGATATCCATGGGTATCGTTCCTGATTTGCGACAAAACGAATGGCAATTTTCAGATCATGTAAATATTGGTTGTATTTCTGATAGTCAACTTACTGTCTTGACTCCTGAACAGGATGTGTTGCTTGGTAAAGTAGTTAGTAAGTATCGTACCTTGATGGGTACTAGTCTAGGTCGAACCAATATGGTTGAGCACAGTATAGTTACTGCTTCCCCACCAATTCGTCAAAGGCCTTATCGGGTTTCTCCACCCATTCAAAAAATGATGGACGACGAGATTGAGGAAATGCTTCAGTTAGGGGTTATTGAACCGAGTTCAAGTCCATGGGCGTCACCTGTCGTGATGGTTCCGAAGAAAGGCACTAGTAAATATAGGTTCTGCGTAGATTATCGCCGTCTTAACTCCGTCACAGAGCGTGATAGTTACCCACTTCCACTCGTATCCGAGACATTGGATAAATTGCGTGATGCCAAGTACCTATCGAGTTTAGATGTGAAGAGTGCTTATTGGCAGGTGCCTATCGAGGAGAGTAGTCGTCCCCTTACTGCGTTTATTTGTAGAAGAGGCCTTTACCAGTTTAAAAGATTACCATTCGGGTTACATAACGCTCCAGCCACTTGGCAACGCTTGATTAATACTGTGCTAGGTGCAGATTTAGAGCCACATGTCTTTATTTATTTGGATGATGTCTGTATTGTCACTTCGACCTTTGAAGAGCACCTGCGAGTGTTAGAAGAAGTCTTCGGACGATTACATGCCGCACAAATAACGGTATCTTGGGAGAAATGTCAAATATGTAGACCGGAAATGAAGTTTCTCGGGTATGTAGTCGATCGTCGGGGCCTTCGAGTAGACCCGGACAAGGTAAAATCTATGTTGGAATTACCTCGTCCCACTACCGTCTCAGAAGTTCGTCGTATAATTGGCAGTTTCTCTTGGTATCGCCGCTTTGTCCCAGACTTCTCGACTGTTGTCAAGCCCATTACTTCACTAACTAAGAAGAATCACAAGTTTGTATGGACTGATGAATGTGAGAAGTCGTTTAGGAAGATTAGAGAACTGTTGGTAGCAGCACCAATCCTTAGCTGTCCCGATTATGACAATGAGTTTGTCCTACAGACTGACGCTTCTGGTTTTGGGTTGGGAGCAGTTCTCTCTCAACCGACGGAGCAAGGCGAAAAGGTTATTTGTTATCTCAGCCGATCTTTAACTCGACAGGAGAGGAATTACACTACCAGTGAGCGTGAGTGTTTAGCACTAGTGTGGGCTATTGAGAAATTACGGCCATATATTGAGGGGGTTCCTTTTACGGTGATCACTGACCATTACAGCCTTAAATGGCTTCACAACTTAAAGGACCCAGCTGGTCGATTAGCTCGTTGGGCTGTCAAGTTACAACAATTTAATTTTAAAGTTATGCATCGTAGTGGAAAAGATCATGTCGTTCCTGACATGTTGTCCCGTGCTGTTCCGGTAATAGATGTTATTCGGGAACAGGGAGTTATTAAGGATTCTCCAGTTGCTAAAGATATGTGGTACAATAAGATGGTTAATCGTGTGACAGCTTCGCCGTTAAAGTTCATGAGCTGGAGGTATAGTGGGAACAAGTTGTTTAAGTATGTTCGGAGAGATTATCCATCCTTGTCACCGAATATTGATTCTTGGAAAATTGTATTGCCGAAAGAGAGGCGTAAAGAGGCTATTATAGCTTGTCATGATTTGCCTACGTCAGGGCATATGGGAGTCTTCAAGACTTGCTTAAGACTTATGGAAAAGTTTTATTGGCCTAAGATGAGGCATGATGTTGCAAATTATATTAGAGGTTGTGCTACTTGCGCTGCCCATAAATTAGATCCAAAAGGTAATCCTGACCAGATGGTGTCTCATTCAAAACCTAGTCGACCATGGGAAGTGATTTCCACAGATTTAGTAGGTCCTCTCCCACGATCTTACAAAGGGAATACCTCGTTGTTGGTGGTTACAGATTATTTGACTAAGTTTTCACTTTTGTTCCCGCTACGAACTGCTTCGACTAAGAACGTGATCAATCGCATTGAAGAGCAAGTTTTTCTTATGTTTGGGGCGCCCCGCAGCATAATTTGTGACAATGGGCCTCAGTACCGAAGTACGGAATTTCGTAAATTTGCTGCTGCTTATCATTGTAAATTGCATTACAATGCCAATTACCACCCCAGGGCTAATCCAACTGAGAGACAGAATAGGACTATTAAAACGATGCTAGCCATGTATGTCAACGATAATCATCGAAAATGGGATGAACAAATTCAAAAACTAGCTTGTGCTCTGAGAACCGCTGTTCAAGAGACTATGAAAGTTTCTCCCTATTTCGCAAACTTTGGCAGAAATATTTGTCTCTCAGGGGAAGATTATAATAATAAAGAACTTCTTGAGATAGAAGATGGCCAGCAGGCGGCAGATGTAAGCAGGAATGAGGGCTTCCGTAAGTTGTACGGTGACCTTAAGCGCCGCTTGGAAATCGCAGGACAAAAGAGTGTAAATCGATATAATCTCCGAAAACGAGATGTGCAGTATGCTATAGGTGATCAAGTGTGGAAAAAGAACTTCGTATTGTCTGACGCAGCTAAGTATTTTACACATAAGTTGGCAGCAAAATATAAAGGTCCCTATGTAGTGCATCGGCGTTGTTCACCTTGGACATATGAATTGAGAGAACCAGGTGGGAAAGTAATGACCGGGACTTGGCATATTAAGGACCTGAAACCATATAATGTTAACCCCTACGATTAGCCTTTCCGGCTAATCGTCTTGAAGAAAAGGGGGGAAATTGTTACGTGATTTTTCCCATCTTGTATCTCCCCTATTGTTTTATTGTAAATTACAGCTAAGGTACTTACGGGTTAACATTGTCTATGTTCCTAGAGTCCCTGTAGTTCTGCGGGAAGGTCTAGTTTCTCTGTCTGTGGATCTTTTGCACTTGCACATAGGTGCTCTTTAAAAAAAAAATAACACTTTGTCACTAGTGATGAAATGAACAGTTAGGTGTTTTGGTATCCTGAAACTATTTACTTACCTCGTTACTGTTGGAAAAGATCAAACCCATTAGTTGCTGACGTCGAGGATGGTTCTGCTAGTGTAAACTATTCATTTATGTACATTTCTTTATTTTAGTTGGTTAAGAAAAATAAATAGATATGGGATTTTTGTTTACAAATATATTAGGTTAGGGATACATAGTCAACTGTGCCACGGAGGAAAGAGTTAGACCGGTATATGGGATGGATTCGGTCGGTCGATCGATAAGATAATTGGTGGGTTCTGAGTGGTTACGCGAAATTATGTGATCGTTTCAGTGGCCTGATACCGCTAGTGTGTTCAAGGTCTAACTGCACTCAAAAGATGTCGCCACTAGTTTCAAACTACACTCAAAAGATGTCGCCACTAACTCCAAACTACACTCAAAAGATGTCGCCACTAGCTCCAGATGAGATTATTATTTTGTACCGTTCTTGTATATATTGAACTATGGAATCAGCTGTTTGGACTGTCCAATTTTTACCACTTTGACTACATTTTTGAGGGTGTTCCCGAAGGAATTGAGGGATGTTATATAGCACCATAGCTTTCTAAAAGTGGGTACTTTTGAATACTTTCAACCAGCTTGACTAACTGGGCCAAATCGATCAAACTTTTTGCGACGCGCGCCGATATAATATGAGCACTGAGCGGTGTTGCCGTTGTTGCAATACCAATTTTTTTTAAATAGATATTTCTATGGAGGTGGCCATCGAAAGTATACAAAACTTGGCGTGGTAGCTATTTTACTATGTGGCAGCACTGCATTCGATCACGTGCACAATTTGGTAATGGGTTAGAACTCTTTTATTCCATAGGAAAAGAGATAACCATAGTGCGCCAACAGCACCCAAATTGGTCCGAAGTGGGGCCGATTTTTCCATCTCCACGGGTCTTGAGTCTGATATCCCGTTTTGGTTGGGTGGTCACACAGTTTTGGGACTCGGCTTTATCCCAGTTTTGTGCGTAAAATTTGGGCCTTTGTTAAGGATTTTTGCCCGTGTCCCTATTTGCAGTAAGACGGTTGCCGTTTGAGCCATTTTGTAGTTTGTTGCAGCGTACTGCTCCAATTTTATTGGGATTAAAAAATTGTGTCCACCCCAACCACCCTCCATGTTGGAGAATCCAATTTGAGTGTGTGAACTCACTACGTATCCTGGTAAGCGATTTTCAAATTATTTTATTGATATAATTTGTACCTAAAAATTATTAGAGTGTGTCGATGTGTGCCTCAATATAAAAATCTGTAGGCATTTTTGTAAATAGCTAGCTGGTTTGTTTTGAGAGCGTGGATACCTACGCAGTTAGGTTAGGTACCAGTAGGTAATTGAAGCCGTTTTATTTTAGTCATCTGAGATACTTTCCCCAAACCCTCTGTTAAATGGTCTGATAATTTTTGTCACAATTGGCTACACTCATTCAGCGAACATTTGGGCCATAGTTATGACGTGTAAGATAATCAACATAGCGGCTCACAGTAGTGCCAAGTTTGTGCACTGACCCAACAGAGGTAAGTTATGCATTTTAGTTAAATTTGGACGTGCAGTTTTTTGGTCAATTTTCAGATTTTGTGTAAAAAGAAAAAGTAGGGATTTTGTTCTGTAAATAGGCACTAGATAAATAAAATAATTAGAAATCTGAAAGGGGAATACATAACTCTAACGGACCATATTGCCTACGGTTGAAAGGGGAAAAATGGGACAACGAAAGGACTGAATATTTTTTTCTGAGACCGATCTTTCATTTTGGTAAGAGATAACTATTTTTGGACTTTATTTAAGGGAGTTTTGTAGTACCTATTTGGGCACTTGTAACTCTTTCCAAGTCGTCTTTATTTTAGAACTGGTAAATAATTTTTACAATTTAAGAATATATTTTAGATCATAACTATTTTAATAATTACAAAAACTTGGTCATTTTTTTAAGAACATTTTTTTTAAAGAAAAATCTCAGTTTCTGAACTTGCCAAAAATGTTTTCCATATTTTTTTATTAAATTATTATTTAGGTAATAATTGCAGGTTGAGTATAGAAAAGTTTTGTATATAGGTTCCCTTCTCTATCTATTTCTATCTATTTTTTTTGTGTGTGTGTTTTGATATTCTTTTTCTGTCTCGGTCTGATAGTCTGTCTGAGAAATAGCAGTTGTCTGTTGTGTAGTGCAAGATCAATGTACGAGAACTTCCCAAGGCCTTATGGGATTTTGCAACTTTGATCGTACCGGACTCACATAACATCCTGGAGTTTGGCTGCAGGCCATGACTGGAGGACTGTTAGGACTCTACAGACTCTCAGATTCGAAAACTCTTGTGTACATAGTATTTCGGGGGATTTTCCGTAAAAGGATACCTCGCTTGCTTTTTATGCGGCATAAGCGTTACCAGCGGGGCAACCCAACCCTCCCGCTTATAACCTTACACTTCTGGGTTCTATGTAGAATGGGGCCACTACATAGTTTCTTTTCTATCCTTCTCTTTCAAATTTTTGTTTGTTTGTGTGCATGGTTTACGTGTTAGTTAGGCAACTTTTCTATACTCTTACTAGATAAATAAACTTTGTCTGGGTTTGTATATATTTGTATTATGGGTCATTCTGTACCATGGTACATTCCATGCTTAGAGGCATTTCATGCTTAAGGGGCATTCTATGCCTAAGAAATTATAACCTATTTGGAGACATTCCTTGCGTATAGTATCTAATCGTATTAATTTATTAATTTTTTTTTAAAAGCAAATCCGTAGTAGGCTAATATAAATTTTGTTTAAATATAAATCGGGGCATTTCATACTATTCGGGCATTCCATGCCTAGTACTGCTTGAAGGGCATTCATGAATTATTTTATTTTTTTTTAGTTTTTTTGTATTTTTTTTATTATTTTGATTACTGATCTTGCTCAGGGGCATTCCTTGCCCGAGGGGCATTCCATACCTGAGGGTTATAACATGGATGAGTGATGTTTGTATTTAAGAACATTCCATGATTAAGGGTGTTATGGGTCGCAGGGACATTCCATGCTTACGAGGCATTGATGATTTTTTTTTAAAGCATTATATATATTTTTTTTTTGCCTGAGGGGCATTCCATGATTAGGGCCGATAACATTTTTAATTTTTTTTTAAAGACCATGTTGGAATATGGATTTTTATTATGCTGTTTATAGACTACCTGAGACTTACGCTTGTTTTTGGTCTCTCTTGTAGGGTTTTATGGTTATGGTTCCAGTTTCCGATACCGTTTTTATGGTTCCAGTTTCCCAGTACCGGTTTTATGGCTCCAGTTTTTTAACCCGCTCCCCGATTCCAGTTAAGCCAGTTATAAGGTTGGATGTGGATCACTCATTAGAGTATCAAAAGTGAAGAAACTGAAGATACTATTTTCCTCCTTTTCCAACTGCCAAATACGGCTTTTTGGTGATGTCCCTACTTCCAGTATTGAGTAGCTCACAACTAGTAATCAGCTAAGTAATTAGCTTAAGACGCGTTAAAGAAAAAAACCATCTGCCAAACCAATGATTTTTATTTTTTTTTGTTTTACATTATATGGAAGTATGATTTTTTTTTTTTAAGTGAAACCATAGGTAATATTTAGTAACTTAACTCTAAGGTTGCAAATGTACGGCTATGCGGTTTATGACGTCATAATTCGTGCGCCATGTTACTGACTTAAGACAGTTGATGCGTTTTGCGCTGCGCAATAGTTTTAACATAATTATAGATGGTACGGTTTAATCCTGTAATCGCTTAATTATTTTAATAATTATCGAACACTCAGCGGCCGAGTACTGGTAATACAGTGACTAGTTCTAGAGACACTTTCTTTTATTTTCGGAACCTGTACTATTATTTACAAATTATGTTAATAAATGACGATCTGATAAAAGTTGTTTCAGTTCAGACCCTATGGCCACTTGAATATTTTGAACGACTGCGGGTGAATTTAGTTTCATTAAAAGATCAGCTGAGTTTCGTAATTAGTATCAGTCGGTCGTAAATTGAATTTGTACCACCTTATTTAGGTTCTACTTTGGAGTAAAATTACGTGGCGCCTAAAAATTTATTAAACCCCTCCCCTCTCGCTGTTTAAAAGTTAGCGGCCTCCAAAGATGAACGGTTCTGTTTAATGAAACTAGTTGACCTTGGTGATTGTTCAATAACGCTGTTACCATATTAAAAAAAAAAAAAAAATATTATTTTATTATTATTAATTTAATTATTTTTTTTCTTTCTTCTTTTGCTCCTTACTATTAATGCCTCCTTTTACGATCAAAAATAAACGCCACATATTACTTTCTATTGTTTTAAAAATTAACATTATTAAAGACTTGGGATTTTCTAGATCTATAACTTAGATATAGGCTTTTGACGAGTTGATAAAAATGTAAACATTTTTTATAACAAGAATAAATGAATTTGAATTTGAAATGCTGGGGTATCTTAGGTCGGGTTGGGTGGGTTTGGTACCTCTGCATTTTTCTGCTAGATTGATTCTTGCAAATAGTGATATTTAATTGATACGGATATCTTATCGTGCTAACATCGTCAAAATTTCCATCAGTCGGTCATCGCTTTTATTATTATGATAATATTAGAATGTTAGAAAATTATTTTTTAATTTTTAGTGCATTTTATAAAATCTTCTGACTTAAAAAATTTTTTTACCAATTCATTAATACGTACTTTTCCTAAAGATAATTTTTTTAACAAAGCGGTGTCGTCATGACATATTTACATTCCCTACGTTATGGGAACATAAATATGTCAAAATATCTTGACTTCATCGCCTTGCTAAAAAAAGTGAGTGCATGTTTAAAAAAAATGGGTGTTTACATAATGGAAAATATTGTTGACTTATCACATTTAGTTAGAAAAATAAGTTTTCTTCATTGAATTATAGTTTGTCTTGCTTTGAATATTCTTTTTTTTTAAGAAAACAATTAATGCATCGAGTGAAAAGGATTTTAATATCTTAAGTCAAGACGAAATTAAAGAAATAATCTTTTGATTCAAAAAAACTTTTAGATACATTTTTTTTTATTTCAAAATAATAATTATTATTATAATATTTGTTTAATATAAAAATCATTTTCAGACTTCCATTGTCATTATTTCATTTTATAAACTACGTTTCGACCCAGTGTAGATCAGTAGATCTTGGAATGTCTTGAGTTGTAAATTAACTACCACCTGAAGACAATCAGAGCAACAATAGTCGAAAACTTGTGTATCAAATCAAATAATGACAATGGAAGTTAGAAAATTATTTTTATTTTAAACAAATAATTATTAAAAAAAAATGTATCTAAAAGTTTTTTTGAATCAAAAGATTCTTTCTTTAATTTCGTCTTGACTTGAGACATTCAAATTCTTTTGACTCGATGCATTTAATTGTTGTCTTAAAAAAAAAGATTATTCAGAGCAAAACAAACTATAATTCAATCAAAACAACTTATTTTTCTAATTTTCTTCGGATGAAAAATTATATTTTAAAACAAGATAGCAATGTTTTTGGTGCAAGATGTTATCGCAAACCCATTGTTTTAAACCAAGATATTTTTTTCAATTATGTATTGGTATAATACTAGAAAACAAGAAGGTTGCCGCTTCCATTCAAAACAAATCAATTTTCTTGGATAAAGGCAACTTTTGTTTTCAACGGAAACTAGCAGTTCAAGAGAATTGTTTTTTTTGTTAAGAAAATATCGTCTTCGTGCATAGGAAAGCAGATTTTTCTTGGATCAAAGCAATTTCCATTGACTGAAGACTGTGTATTATTACTCCAACTACTTTTTGTTATAGGTCTCAATTGCGGGGACAATGAAGTAGAAAACAATTGCACAAGTCGATGCCTTCCTGCGCCGTCATGCAGTAATCCCAACCCAACCCTACCCCCAGGTCAATCCTGCGTATTTGTTTGTCAACCAAGATGCGTATGTAGAGGAGGATATCTATATAACAATGGAGTTTGCGTACCAGTGGCCAACTGCCCTTAGTTATGCATTTTTAGCCATTTAAAATATTTATCTGTATATATTCTAGATATAGACCAATTACATGAATCTATTTTTAAATAAAGTATTTTATTATGTTTATTGTTTTTTTTTTCTTCTGGTCTTATCTTGCACGGTAAAAAATTTTGTCTACAATGAAAACACGTTATTTTCTTGAATAAATTGTTTTACCTTAAAACAATTTGTTTTGAATTAAAATATTTATTTTTAGTTCAACGCAGCGTTTAATCTTAAAATGAGACTCTATTTTTTTTTCTTTAATTGTTTTGTTTCAGTATACTCCGTTTTGTAACAAAGCAAATTGTCTTCATATACATAAGTAATATTTTGCTTCCAAAGAATACGGTGATTAAGATTAATTCAGTTCCAATCTATATTAAAACAATTTATGTTTCACATTAAAATAAAGAGGCAAAACATTTTTTGTGCTACATCAAGAAAATATTCTCTTGGTGAACAGGAAAGCACAAATTATTTTACTTCAAAGCAATTTGCTTTAATCCAAGACAATTTTTTTTACCGTGTGGCTCATATGATGTTTTAGGCCCACACACGATACACAGTAAAAATTTTTGAACCTTATTAACTTCAGTGAAACCTATACGTTGACTGTCTTTTATATTTTGCATATAGAAACATACCGCGTCGCCAGCCTTCTAGCTAGGGGTAGGATTTTTGTATGGGCCATAAGGATTGTATCTGAGAACAGACCAACGTTGCCAGTTTATCGAAAATATCAGTATAATCCGCTACTTGGTTCGCGAAAGGTCAACTTTTCAGTTTTATGTAAGTGCATTCATCAAACTGGGTAACAAACAACCAGAATAATACCTTAAAATTCTGCTTGTTCCTAAATGTAAATAATTCTGTTACTTTTACAAACGAACAGAATTTTAAAGTGTTATTCTTGTTATTGATTTTCGTTTCACAATCACTAAAGTCAATTTTTTTACACCACAGTTTACTTCGCTAACTTCATATGAAGTTAGCGAAGCACCCTTGTCAAAAATGGCTTTAGACATGACCTATCGAAACCGAATATGGTTGATAATTTGCCGCTAATTAGTCGTGAATTAGCTGTGGAAAAATTAATTTTGTCGCTCTTATTTTTGACCGTTTTTTTGGGTGCTTCGCTAACTTCATATTTTGGCACCCATCGCAAATCGAATCGCTACTAGGTGGATAATTTGCCGTTAATTAGTCGTAAATTAGTTGTGGAAAAATTAATTTTGTCGCTCTTATTTTTGACCGTTTTTAGGGTGCTTCGCTAACTTCATATGAAGTTAGCGAAGCACCCTCGTAAAAATGGCTTTAGACATGACGTATCAAAATGCCGCTTACATATTTTCCACATATTTCATGAAAAAACACGAAAAATAGCTCAAAATTCGACATTATGAGTCTTCGGGACCCCCCCCCCAAGAGCCCTCGGGTCCCCCCAAGACAGATTCCTGGGTGCGCCACTGACAATATGCTAACCAAAACTCGTGAAAGTTCATGAGATCTCGTAAGTATTTTCTGCGGATTATGAAACACCACTTTCAGGAGCCGTATTCTTCAAAGTTTGTGAAGGGAGTGATCCCGGGAACGTTCCCGGAAAATCAAACTCACTTTTTCTCCCGGAAATGAAAATGTCGTATTCTTGAACGCTTAAAGCTGTTTGTGAGTGTAAAGTTTAGAATCACGCCTTACAACTCCAGTGAACAGCGTTGCCGCGTATAAACCGCCTTTAGGTTCAGAGAAACGTTTCTCTGTAGTGCAAAATTAATAAACACGCGGCTTTTCTCCCTTCTGAGATGTACTATAATGTGTTGTATAGCTACACAATTATATTATGCATTAAATTAAACACTCTCACTCAATTGGGTCTGAAACGCAGCCAACGATAAAGACCGGCCATGGCGCGTTATAAGCAAGTCGGCGGTCACGTGATCTTAGGAGTCCCAGGATTCTTATTGTATTGCTTAATATATTATATGTTTTTACACAATTTAAATAAATTAACAAAAAAATTTTGTTCTTTTATAGGCAAAACTTGAAAAAAATATTTTGCTGATATATGTGTTTATTATGGATAAAAGAACTGAATCTATAAAATAAAAAATTATACAAAATTTGCACTCTCATATCTTCAGGTACATATATTAGGTACATAATATCGTTAGTAACTTCAAATCTATACAAGTCTTTCAAAATTGGACATATCAAACCTAAGCTTTTAGTTTTTTAATTTTTCTTTGAGTGTCATCATCTTTGTCTGAGTTCTTATTTAAATATTTATTAGCAGACACTAAATCATTGTGCTTTTTAATAAAATTATTTTAAAAAACTTTACATACCCTTAAACTAATTTTTTCAAGCTTTGACAATAATTTTTCTCCACAAAAACACTCGCTAGAGTTATCTCAAGAAAAATTTTCAATATAAAACATTTCACAATAACTTATTAAAAAGAAACACGTGATTTTGTGAATAAGTGAGATGGTTTTCACACTCAATGAACTGAATGTAGTGGTCGTCAATAATTTTTTTAAAAATTACCCAGCACAAAGTTTAATATATATTTCATTAAAGTGTAAGTTAACTACCAACTCATGTTCTTTTAAAAGCTGTATCTTACTTTTTAAATATTTCACACTACCAGAGAGATTACTATCTGTTAACAATATTTTACAAATCAGTTTTTTAATATTGCGAGGGTGCGGAAGACATATTACCTTAGAATTATAAATTGACGTGTATTCACTGGATGACTGGATAAACAAAGATGAAGCCAACATTAAAGTGTATCCACAATATCTTCGATTCTCAGGTTACCTTTTCAAGAGACCTAATTGTTCAATAAGAAATGACAACTGAACACATTTTTCACTCTCACTATTGAAAATGACACTAAGGATGTCTATTACTTGATCAATCTTATCCAAGATCTTATCTTTTACCACTTCTTTCCGGTTTGCAACATATTAGGTTTCAGTTTTATAGTTGGACCGACAAGAAACAACACTAATTACACGTTGGCGGCATTGTTTATCTTATAGGTATTTTCTTTATAATTTACTCATTAGCCATTAATTATTTTAACGCAGCCCACTACAGTCTTTTTCGTAGGCTGCATTATTTTAATAACTTTGATAAAATTCACATAAAATTCGTGCCCGAATTAAAAAAAAATCGAAGTAAACAAACATACCAAAACTGAAAACACACATGTTTTATAATGACATCGGGCCGTGAGGCGTTTTTTCGTGAGCCTCCTACGGTCACGTGATATTTCCGCGCCCGGGCCGGTCTTTCTCGTGGGCTGCGGGTCTAAAAGTGGAGATATTGCTTTTAACCTATAGCAATTTAGTTTCAATGCATATACTCTATTTTAGCCATATAAAAAAAAACAAAAAGGTGTGGTTAGAAACTTTTCCGGGAGATGTGGTGAACTTGAATTCACGGGAGCGTTCTTTCGAGAATAGAGCTTTCACCTTTTTATGGTGAGGATTACTCACATTCTCCTCCCAAAAATTCAAGAATAACTATCCTGGTGTAATCTCATATACTTGCAACAGTTTAAATATACAGGGTGTTTCAAAATTCAATAACATCAATTTAGTGTTAAATTCCTTATGTTCCTTCCTTATTTTAAGACTTTCATATAAACATAGGTCCACAAACGTCTTGTTCCCGAGATACGGAGTGTAAAAGTGTAATTTTTTTTTTAGTTTTTTGTTTATAGATCATGCAGTTTGTGAGATATTGGGCACGTATATTTAGCTATAGAAACTACGCTATTAGACATGCGAAATAACAGTACAAACCTACAGGGCGATACTTTTTCAGGGGTCATGTCGCCTTTCTCCCCGGATTTTTTTCTTGTAAGCCACTGCTAGATTTTATAACGAGAAATAAAATCCTTGTTTTATTTGCAACTTTTTGCTTTTTGCATTGTTTTTGAAACCTTAACCGTGATACAGAAAATCGCTGTCACACCAAAGGCTGCTATCATGAAATTAACAATGCTCCAGCGTGGTATGGCGAGTATATCAAAACAAACAAATAAATTAAAACTTCTTTGGCATGCCTAATATTGTAGTGCCTATAAGAAAATATACATGGCGAATTTGAGCTAAATATCTCAAAAACTGCAGAAGCTATAAAAAACAAAATTTTAACAACCCTGTATTACAAATTAAGCTTTTGCGGACCTATGTTTATATGAACTTTTTATCTTGAAATCACTCAAGGAATTTCATATAAAAATTATGTTATTGAATTTTGAAATACCCTGTATGCATTTTGAGCTTTCGAGTATGAAAATGAAGCTCCTGGTATCAGTTATTTTTTATTTAAAATAAACTTTAACAACAACTCTTTAAATCAGTTCCTCTGCGCACCTTTGATGTAAAAAAACAACCGTCAAAATGTATCAAGGGTCTCTAACTGAAATCAAAGAAGACCAATTTTAAAACTAGTTCGTTTGGACAAGACCAATTTTTTATACGTCAAAATAAATTAACTGCATCATTTATTTCTCTGTAGTGGATGGAAATCGAAACTGTGTGTTTGAATCACGTAAACATAATTTTTTTTTGTATGGGACAAGGCGTAAAACAAAGGAAAACAAATGTTAAAAACACATTTATGCTGGATTTATAGAAAATAATTATTTATTAATAAAGTTATGGATGTTTATGTTATCAAACTCATTTAGTTAAGTCTTGATAAAGCCTAAATATAAGCATCTCTGTCTGTCTAATTTATGAAGTAAGAATTGAAGAGTTACCTACATAAACTATATTTTTCAACTGCTAGTTAAAAAAGTGCTATCAAAATTTGCACTAAATAAACTAATATTTTCTGCTAAAAGAAATTAGAACAAGGCTAAGAAAAAAATATAGCTCTGGAACCACACGGTGATTCCGTATCCGTCAAGTAAAACAATCTCCACTCCATAGAAGTTGTTCTACAATCTGAAAGGCTGGGTCGATTTCAACCTAGGTACAACTAAGGACACTCATCGAAAAGGCAAGCCTTACGCTTTACGATGAGTGACCTTAGGTACAACAAGTGCAATCCGAACGGTTGTACCCTGTTTCCACCGATTCATGCCCACCCCGATTCAAAAAACGCATCAGGTGACGCTGCATTTAAAACCGGTGCAAATCCATGGCCCATCACGTGATGCGTTTTTTGAAACGGGGTGGGCATGCATTGGTGGAAACAGGGTATTAAGAAGAACCACGCAACGTACAGTTTCCATTTTGTTACTTGATGAGAGCTGTCAAGTCGGGCCAAATAGAAGAAATATTACAACTATCAGTGGCGGGTCGATTAACTCTGTTATGGCATGAAGCAGATTACTAGAAAAAGAACAAGAAGATGAAGACACAAAAAAGGGACAGTTTTGCATTTAATCTCGTAGAACTTATGACCCTACGTAAAATCAAATACGTAATAAAAGAAAGGCGGTGCGGTATATTTTATGTTGTTGCCTACGTGAAGCATGCCGACAGAAACGTCACATTGTTGTACACATGTTAAACCAACCCCAATCAGACAAACGACGAATTCCAACTCTAAAACCATCCATAAATCTTTCGGGAAAAATGCTTTTTCGAATTTACAAATAGGAGAGCTCACGACATTTTTTATATTTGCATTTCCATTTCTTATGACATTGCAGACCTTTGGTAGATTTTTGACGCATTAACGAAGTTTCTCTTTATATTTCTACATTAGAAAGAATTAACGACAGAAGACCACAACATTGTTTTAATTCATTTTAGAAGAATAATAATCAATTCTGTAGGTTAGGTTAAATTTATTTCAACTTGAAAGTCACGAATCTTCCTCATGAAGAAGGCCAGATTGTTTGTTGAGACTCTCCAATGGCAATTTTGCCCAATTTTTTCCACAACTCCACAAAACCTGCAACCCAGTGTGTTGTTACTCCCAGTCTGTCCATGTGTTTGGTCAGTATACATTGACGTACAATAGCCCTCTAATTATACAAAGGCTAACTAACTAATTCTGTAGCTTATTTAGGAAGGCTTTGAAATGCTGTTGTCCCTGTCTTATGCACCAGTGTTGTAGCCCTTTTCTGGTAACCGGCTCTCCTATTTCTTTCACAACTGTGGTTCTAGATACATATAAGCAAGGGTCCGTTCAATTTAAAAACATTACAACCAAAATCCAAGTTAATAAAAATGCGATAGCTCTCCCACTATACTATGTCGATGGTAAATCGACTAACAAAACCCTCCCGTAAAAACACAGGTAGGTAAAAAAGTTTGATTAGCTTTTAAGTTTATGAGCTTTTTATAAAGCCTCTTAAGGACAGGTTAAAATGTTTCGGCTAAAAGACAATTTAAAAGAAATTACTTTTTGTGTTTTCGACTTTTTAGCTCTTTGACTGCCTCAGATCCCTCAATGTTGTAGTGATAACGTTACAAATCTTGTCCAAAGTATTCCATGTAATAACTCATGTTCTGTTTAAATCCGAATTCCAATTTTAAATGATCGACTTCGATATTTGACAGCATAACATCAAACATTTTATTATTGTATATTTTTGTTGTTACGATTTTGTGATTTATTTCAATTTAATTTTGACTTTAAGCTTCTCTTTAAAATCGAGGCACGAAAGTCGGAGTGAGATGTCTTTCTGATAAACTAATTCTAACTATTTTAAAACATCGAATTTTGACAACCTGTACATGACATTAGTCTAAAGCATCTATGAATTAATAGCTTCGTTCGGTATTTGCATCTCAGACCTGCTCAGACGTGACGGATTTTTGGTCACGTGATTACAGATTAGTCTGAGCGAATTGAAATTAATGAAGGATCCAGATCAAATCGATCAAATTTTTATAAATGGTTATAACCTTAAATATAACCAAAAATATTATGTACATATTGCAACTCACGCCCAGCTATAATTTTGGCAAAACTTTCCTGTGATGGCGGAAATTTATATAATTTGTTATCTTCAACATCAAATAATTCGATTTCAATCTTTTTACACAAAAAAATTATTTTTGTAAACAAAACCAATACACAACATGTTTCGTCGATCAAAATGTACGGAGCAACCAGATTTACGTCCGACTAGTCTGAGCAGAATTACCGAACGATTCAGATCTACATCCCCTAGATCTAGATGGAATTAACGAACGATTTCGATCAAAAAGATTAATCCGACGTAAATACCGAACGCAGCTAATAAAGAAGTGGTGACGCGACAAGCCCATCAAAGTCATAAAAATTCACAGTTTTTAATTATGTTATTTTCTTGTCAAGTTTATTGGCGTTTCACTAAAATAAGTTGTCAGCGATGACTGACATCAATCATCAAGCATAATAATAATATACAGGGTGTCCCATAACTTGGAGGCCATAGTGCAGCAGGTGATAGAGGTAAGGTTATTTCCAAGAAATTTTTTTATATAATATGGGGTTAACACATATCGGTTTTTAAGATATAGGATTTTTAAAGTTAGAGGAGTGGGGGAAAAAGAATTTTACAAAAAAAGAAAATCTGTGACAGCCAGCTGAATACTCAGATAATTGTGATTCAAAAATGTGGTATACCTTTTTTTGATAAAATTAGAAGTTGAGGAGATACAGGCTGTCAAAATAACCTCCAAAAATGTATAAAAAATGACAATAAAAAAAAAATTTTGCTTACTTATTCTTTTAAAAAATATCAATAATATTTTATTATTATGTTTTACTAGAGACTTGTTTTCATTAACAAAAAACATAAAAAAAACATTGCGTTTAACATGGCATTTATAAAAAATTTTATCAAAAAAAAATGTTTTTTCTAAAACAAAATAGCCGCCTAATTTTTTTCAAAATAATTTTTATTTCAATTTATTGCTCTTATTCTAGTACACGACATTACCCAATTTCATATTTTTAGTGCGTTTTTTTTAAAAGTTATTACCAAAAGAGTTAAAAAAATTACCAACTTTGATGCTCTGTATCTCGACAAATAAAGAGTTTTGACCTATGCTTTATAGGAACTTTTTTATCAGACATGTCCTCCTCTATCACCTGTTGGCCTATGGCCCCTAAGTTATGGGATACCCTGTATACACAAACACTTTCATACGTCTCTCCCGTTATATGTTTTACCAAAACAAATTTATTTTTATTTTCCGACGCTTATGAATTAACAAGAGAATCACTTTGATAGGTTCGTCGCGTCTCTATTTCTTTAAAGTACGTCATACGTCTAGAAGTAAGTAGGTACTGTAGTAGAGGATTAATGACTGGAAGTCTACCTACAAATTTATCAACCCTCTCTCGTACAAAGCAAATAAACAAACGTTTTACAAACGCTTTAAAAATTTAGATTACGGGGTCTACCGTTTATCATTTATTTATGGGTCATATTTTATTTTATGGTTTTTTAATCGATATTTAGGTAAATGTTAACCTAGAAAACTATGTGGTTTAATGGCTGCATAAATGTTTAACTTATTTTTCATGAAATTTAATCCATAAATTTTAATAAAGGTAAAAACAGTCCCTGAAAACAGTTCTTTAAAAAATATTGTTACAAATTAAACCCTATTTGTTCTAAATATGAAATTATATGTACCGGGTGGTTGAGCATATTTTACACAATGGCTACCTCTGTTAATATTGATCTGACAGTAACGTTTAAACTAGTAAAGTTGAAGGATTTTTGCTGAATCATCAGAATCTAATGTCAAAAATAACACACGTCAAACAGCCTTTATTTTATTTTTTTAATCGTTAGGGCTCCTTTTTCTGATTTTAAAAATATACACGTATTGAGTGCAGGTAAGGTATAAATGACAACACATTTTCGATTTAGATTCTGATTTTCTGGGAATCGCTCCTGCTTGGTCTTAAACTAACATGTTAAGAAAATAAGCCAAATCAATCAATATACAGGGTGGTTTAGTAGGTTGATTCGATGAAAAGTGTTAAAAGTAAAGTACCTTTGTTTTAAGAGATATC